>CM048926.1:20727448-21327448 GCA_026686955.1 Epinephelus cyanopodus | reverse complement strand
GGGAAGCAGAGGCTTTTATCAGAGGGGTGTGAAGGAGAGGAAAGTGAGAAGAATACTGTAGAAAATTGTCAGATGAAGTGGGACACCTTACTGTATTCAAGTGTCTTTATCATAAAATACAGTAATCCTTCCTTGTGTAGAGGCTAGAAAATAAACATACAATAGATTTATTAATGACAGAAAAAGGCCCTTTCCCTGGCACTGAATATGAGTTGCCAAGAGCAGACTATCACCTTTGAGGCTTTCCCTCTGCCAGGCCAACAACTCTCTTCTTCAGCACTTCAAGAAGCTCAGTAGAAACACTGAAATGCTTTTCCCACAATGAAGCCCTCACACAACAATAATGCCATCCACAGAGACAAAAAGGCTGCTCAGAAACAGATCACCGACCTCCACCACAATGTTGGCCCTTTCAGAGCACCCTCTGACAACCCAGGTCACGACGAACGACCTGGAGAACATTGACCTTTAACATCGAATGTCTGCTGGAAGAAAAAAACATGACAGCAGGGATTCAGCGTGAAACTGAAGACCGAGGAGGAAGAGGAGGCACTGCTGCAGGTCATAGACAACTTTAGAAAAGGGCAGGTCTTGAGCTGCGTTGATTTGACCAACACGTTTGAGGTTAGGATGGAACTTGCTGTCTGGAGGGAACAGCACAGGAGAAAGGGTTTGATTGAAGAGTCAAAAGTTGTTTGTTGAGGCTAGGGATGTCAGTCTCAGTTAATTTTGGAAATACAAGAAGTCTTCCTTTTTTGGTCCGGCACTCCATGGACTCAGTAAGCTTAAGTGTGGCATTTCAAAGTGCTTTCCATTTAGAGGTGGTGAAATTTGAATGTGATATAGAGGTCTTGCCTTTTATCATATTTTTTGTTGACTTTGCTGACAGACACCCAGTCCGTCACTTAACTTGCCAATTACAGCTGGTTTCAGGACAGCACTGCTACAAAAACATAGTAGCCACCCCTTTGGCATTGTTAACTATGTAAGCACCACTATCCGTGCTAACACAGCTAACAGTGATAATATAGTTAACAGTGTTAAAGGGAAATCTAATACTCAGCAGGGCAACCTGGGGAGAGGACACAATGTTTCCACAACAACCATGTTGGGTCAGGATACTAGTGGTAATCGGCGAATAAGGGCACCACTAGCTAGCTCCCACCCAACCAGTTTGGTGAGCAGTGCAGTAAAGTGAAGAGTAGCAAAATTGACCCATAGACCACCATGTGTATCCGCTCAGAAACATTCACAGCGGCTAACCCCTTAACAGTTAACTGTTGACATCCCTGGTTGAGGCCTCCAAGATGAAGAATAAGCTTTGCCAGGAGCAGGAGGAAATCCAAACGCTCAAAGGCTGTGCACGATTGGAGCTAGCAGGCATCTTACAGAACAAGATGAACAATGTACTTCGTGTAGAAATGAAGGACCTCAGAGAACAATGCAGCAAAGAAAGGTTCTAACGAGATGAGACAACAATCTCACACTTGGGTAAGTCAGGAGAAAGAGAAAGAAGAGGAACTCCATCAGCAGATTGTGAAGAACAACCTGCAGATTGAAACAGTTCAGTGTCTCTGGAAAGAAACACCAGACTGGAGGACATGTGTCCCTTTTATAGGAGGATCAAGGAATTACAAGAACAAGAAGCATTGCTAACAGCAAAGCTCCAAAACCATCAGCGATGTGCTTGCCACAAGTGAAAAGGATGACCAACAGGGATTTTCCTGGGTCAGAAAAAGAAGACCACCACCGAAACCAAACAAGGATTCCAGCTGTTGAGATTGCACATGTTTATAAATGTTAACCGCGGCTTCTGTCTCTAGAGACCCAGGAGGGTCTACTCTTTTGCAGTATTCCCAGAGGTATTTTCCATTTTCTTTGAAGATGTTTTGGGGATTTGACTTCCCTGATTCAGGGAGATGTCCCTACCACAGTGCATTGGGTGCAATCACCAATCTCTCCTCACTCAAAGCAACAATCTCAACATTATATCAATTAAATCCAGAAACAATTATTCATTTCAGCTTTTATTGATCATTTATGTTTGCCATTTTCACTTTTGATTTATCCCAGTGCTTGCTGCTGAAACAGCCCCATCACAAAGTAGAGTCTAATTTGATTTTATCTAATCTACAATCAACTGAGGAAATGACTTCACATCTGCTGCAACCTGCACATGCACATATCAGTGAGCGTGCTCTCTGCCACCATAGTGACCTGCCTTCCTCTATCTGCCTGTGCTTTGTTTGCATTGTGCTTTGTGTTACTACGTCTTATTTACTTGCAAGTCTTCAACTCTAATTGTGTTTTTCAAATTGATCTCCAAGTCACCTTTACTTTCCACAGCATGACAGAAGTTTTTCACACATCTCAATTATCATAGCTTGGTTGTTTTTGTTTAGAGATTTGAATTTGCTGTGCTCATGCAGGCTCTGTCAGATTAAAAAAGAAATCCATGTTAAAATCTTTAGCTTATCAGAAGCATTAGACAATGACAACACCTGCTGCTGGCATCCAGTTAGGTGCTGGCTAATCAGTGCTGGAAGGATTCCCTAAAAATAACGTCTTATGGTGAAACCAGTGTTCCTTGGTTGATCGCTATTCTTAGATCATTAAGAAGTTTTAAGCGTCGCATAGCAATTAGATCTAATTGTAGAATGTGCGTATTTTGTATTAGATACTGCTTTTTAATCCCAATTAGTTCTAGGGGTTTACCAAGTATAGATATTCTGTTTGCAGCAACACCTTACTTAACATTCATGTCATTACACACATTTGACTTTGGGTAGCTGCCTGGTATTTCTGCAGTTTATTTTTTACTGTTGGCCACTGAGCCGCATTAATGAAGCGGCTGGGGGTTAAGTGGTTTGCTCAAGGGCCCCCTGGTGGCAGTTTGGGGTGGAGGAACCCCTTTTCCACTCTGTGACTCATGAAGCCAATTTGCAGGGATGTGAAGCAGTGAAATGCTTTCAAAATTGCTTTTGCGAACTTTACCACTGCCTGCAGGTTCGCAACTATGCATGAGTGCAAGTGCACATTTACTGTGTGTGTGAGTGTCCCTGTGTTTTTGTATTGGACAGAGACAGACACAAAGTCTTTTTTTAATCTCTGGCCTGTATGACTCATCTGACATGGGAATTCAAGTCTGGCTTTACTTTATTAGATTTCTGTAATTTAATTACTGGCATTTAATGACCTTGTTATGAACTGCAGACAAGGTGGAAAACACTGAATGAGCCGACATAACATGATGAAACATAATTGACTAAGGATGTAGGAGACCCCGTTTATAGCAAAAAATGTTAGAAAGGTACTTTAATTTTTATTTGGTGGACCCAGAAATACACAGTGACATACAAGTTTTAATTCTGCGTCCGTACATGACTTGCTCTGCTATTTGTGAAAATGTGTCATTGAAAAAAAAAAAAGAGTAATTCTAGAACAAAATCACCTTCTTTACTATATCTGTTGAAATATTCTTGACGATTCAAACCAAATCCGATTGGGGACAACTAACGTTTCTAATTGGATAAAGCTTTATCCTGTCAGCTGGCGTGTTATATGCCCTTTTTCCATTGTCACTCTTGGCCATTCCGAGTAAAGTCATGCCGTGCCCTTTTTTGTTTACATTGCCAGCCAGCCCTCAAGTGGGTAGAGGTGAGGTCTCGCCGACCGAAGCTGATCCCCAACAACCCCTCTTCTCTCCCCCAAACAGGCGTGTGTGTTGCGAGACGCCAGTCACCTCTGTCTGCAGGAGACCAGAGAGAAAGAAATTTTTAAAAGCCTCTGAGAAATCTCTGTGGTTTGGAGTTCAGTTTCTCTCCTGCATCCTGCTTTTACTTGAGATATTTGCTTTATTTTACTGTTTCATGTTCATTATTTTGCTGCTTTACAATTAAAGTTTATACGTAACAAATTAACGGGGAACTTTTATGTGCATAATTTATAAGAAATTAAAAGTTTTTTTCTGAATTAGCAGAACTTTGTTAGCGGCTTTTCTCCAATAAAGGTAAGTCTAATAATACGGCAGGGAGGAAGAGTAAAAGCAGAAACAGCCACAGTGAGATGTTGATGAAGAGCTGCAGACGACAGGCTCTTACTGCACCTCTCAAACAGCTCACCTCCAACAGGTAAACTTTTAACTGTCCTGCTGTGGAAAAACATATGCAACAAAAATAACAGGGAACTTTAGCTTAAGACAAGCCATCATCAGTTTAAGACACATCTTTAAGAAGCTAGCCCTGTTGTAATAGAAATGCAAATTCCTGCTGTGCTGGGCTGATGGCCCAAGCCAAGTCAAGCCGGCCATGCCTGTCAAAAATGGGTATAGAACGATATCATGGATCCGAGGTGTGTGTGTGTGGATATAAGTTCTTGGCAAAACCCTTGTTAACATCACCAAATCTACCATAGTTGCAGTTCAAGTGTCGTAACCCATCAGCTATCGTCTCTGGGGGCAATGGCCAGGAGATCTGGTGTAGCTAGTGAATATCCAAGGCTTAGACAAGACTTAATCTTCAATGCGCTGCTAAGTGTTTACAGCTCGATTAGCAATTTGAGACAGATCCATACAACATTTCGACTAATCTCTATAAACAGCATACGATTTATCTAATTTATTGCATGTTGGCTCTGCTGTTGCACTTCTTCTTCTTCTTAGCTGTGCAGCTATCTAAGTTCCGTTAGACTGGTTAAAACTTTAGAGTCATAAAAAGTGCATGTGTCAAACATGTAGCAGTATTCAGAGCCACTTAATGGTAAGTAGATCTGACAGCACAGAATGTACTTAGAGACACTCATGCCCACACACAATTTCTGTGTGCCTCTGTCTCCTATAGACCTGGCCATGGGATCTCTCAGGTTATGTAAATTGAGCACCACAGTGCATTAGGGATTATATTTCCAGCGCTGACACATGTCATATGAAGAGCATGCTTAACAGGACAGCTAGTGCTGTAGGTATGTTCGCTAGAGAATTCAAGGAGCGGATTTGTACATGAGATTAGACACGTGACGGCGGTTATTTTGTTTTATGGTGTTTGGTTTTATAATCTCTTGTTTCATTCAGTTGCTCTCAGAACATTCAGTATGTCAGTGTGTTCAGAGTAGATACTGCACTGACACATATGGTACAAGGACAAGGGCGTCATACTGTAGATATAGTGGAGTATATACTTAAGCGAAGCATATGTTCCCTAACTGTTAATGTTTATCAGTTCCCCATGTGAATTGTTGGAGTGACAGGAGCTGTAGCTCTGTGAGGTCAATTAGTGCAGTTGGTTTGTTTCATGTCAGGCCGCTGAATTTGATTACTGTTACGAGAATGACTGTATGTGTGCCTACCAAGAGCCTACAACTCAACCTAACATTACACACCAAGTTTTCCGTCATTTCAAAAATATCTAGCTGTCTGTTGCGTTTGAACAATCCTGAGTTGCTGTGCAGTAGTGTCTTAAAGGTTTGATAGAGCTGCCTCACTATGCTGGCTTTGCTAATCAAGTATAACACAGAGAATAATAGGCATATCATCTGAGTGCTGCCGTAGTGTTTCCAGCTATTTATGCAAATATGCACTACGTGTTGCTTCGCAGTGATGATTCCAGATAATGTACTGTCTTCACTTCCTGCAAACAAAAGTTTTATGGTTTGGTGAGAAAAATAACACAGATAGAGTCTGTTAAATGTCACGTTTACCATATCAAAAGACCTTGATCTTGATTTCACACTGTGTTATTACAGATTTGGTATACTTTGCATCACTGCTGACTAATTCCTAAAGCACACCACAGGTTTTTAGATTATTTCTGGTTTTGTAGAAAGTGGATAATTCATGCAGCAAATATGTCTGTATTGATGTTAATGATACCATTGCATGAGAGAAGCTTTATTTCCTTCAATTGTGGCTACTGACCACAAATTTTTTTTTTTTTTTATACAAAAAGGGTCAAATACACATTTTCCTTATCACAACGCTGATGTTCAACAACTATCTATCATTTAAGGTTTGAATTTCAAACACAGTACCTTGTGAATGTACAGCTTTTGGCAAATTGGTGGCAATTCTAAAAACTAATCTTTAAAATAGCAGCAATCTAAAGTGATTCGTAGTTCATGCGCCAGAGCCTGCAACCATAGCGCTCTATATAGCCCTTTTTAGATAGGAATTGTGCAAATTTGCAGGGAAGCCCAACCAGTCTTCGTTCAGCATTAGCAGTATAAAAAAAAATTAAATTTATAAATACAACTGTACTACATTCAGCAATTGTTTTTTATATAAACTTCCTGTGGCACATTGTATACAGTGGGTCAGATATCTGTTAAATGTTTTCAATATACTGGAGGCAAATTTTGGAGCAAAAAAACGGGGCAGTTTAGCAAACGCATAGGATCATGGAGGTTCTCATTGGAATGAATGGAGTTTGGTTGACTTTTATACATACAGAGAACTACGTGGACACGAGGTGTAAGAAATGTAAACATGACATAATGACAGTTTAAAGCATCACATGAATATAAAGGCAGGATCAGAGGCTCCCAAAATGTATTTGCAAAGAAGCACAAGGTGAATCTGTCTTAGCAAGCCACATTGTATCTATCTATTGAATAATGGACCTACTTATTGAATTGCACTGCAGCTGTAAAGCCCTTCGTGACTGCGATGTGACATAATGGATTTATTACAGCAGATATCAAAAACACTTTCCCTTTCCCGTAATGTGCTGCTCAAGCTCCCTTAAAAAGAAAAGCGGACAATGGTACAGTCATTAGTGAGTCCATTAAATCCTTAATTATGCGATCCGGCAGTGGTGTCTACGTTCCAGCGCGCTCATATTTTTTTTTTTACTGTAAGTTCATTTGCTTCTATTTGACCTCCTCTCCCTCGCTACTCATTTCTCCTCTTCTGCTGATTAATGGCGCAAGTCACAGTATTAATTGGCCATGTCTGTTTGCTTGGGTTTCATACATGTTTGGTGAGTTATGTTATTCATGGTAATTAGATTTTTGCAGATATCACCTTGGGAAAGAGAAGAGATGTATACTTGATTTTGTAAACGGTTTTAAAAACCAGTTTGCAGTTTAGTTGCACTAATCTCTACCTAACCTTAAGAAAAGTTTTGTTGCTCTAAACTTAACCACGTTCCTAAGATTTGCATGCAGTAATGTTCCTGCACTTGTACAGAAGGCTGCCAGCGATTAGTATATGGTCAAATTAACTGGTACTATATTCAGATCATGTTTTGGAGTCAGGCAGGGTTTTCCATAAGTGTTGGTTATTAGCCGGATGCCTGTCAATGAAACATTTTCTGCCAACTACTTTCATGCTGTTTCAAGTCATGTCATCTTCACTTTTGAACATTAACCTGATGAAGGATTTTTGTCATTGGACATCTGGAAGTTAAACAAGCTGAGTTAGCGGCAACTCTCCATGGCCAACTGAAGGGTGTCAAAGAGGGACATTGATTTTAACATGAAACTGCTTTATCCCTTATTTTTATGGTTTTAATCCCCTGGTCCATTTGTTTTGGAGGAGGAGGAGACCTCTGTGGATAATTTGGTACCTGGTAAAAACCTAATGAATGATGAACACTTAAGAAATCCTAATCTAGAAACAAACTGAATTTACCTAAGCAGAAGCTCAGGTAGCAGCTCCTCCTGAAGTCTGCCCGCCAAAGAGCGTCAGAGAAACACAGTACTTAACAAGAAATTGCTTTATTTAGTGTTTTTACCCGTTTCGATTATTGAGTCCATTTGGAGGAGAAGACCTCTGCATAAAATTCAGCTCCCGAGGCCTGTTTTAGGAAGCGGGATTTAGGGTTAGCAAGGTACCTTCAGGGTTTACCCTGGGTTTTCAGTGCTACAGTACGAAGCTGATTGGAACAAAGCACCATATTAACTTCTGCCAAACAGCTAACCTACTCTGGAACAGGTTACCTTCAGAGAAAAGGATCACAGTCTGTCAACATCCTGACCACTGACCAATCAAATTCCTGGAAAAAAAAAAATCTCAACATGTACATAAGTCCTGAGTGATACATAAAAAGAGAATGTCATTTTATATGTCAGTGGAATCATTTTATTGATCCTGGCTATTATTTTCATGCAACCTGGTTTTAAAACAGAGCCTCTAACAAACAGAGAGATAAACACCGAAGAAGAATAATCCACACACTGTTGACTGACCCCCTTAAGTATAACTGCAACATTTCAGCCAGATAGACCTCATCAATCATAAGCTATTTTTCCACTCTTTACTTGGGTAACAGAAACAGTCTGACATCACTTTAAAGTGTTTTTATGTGACACATTTAGATTAGTCACCCCCCACACCCCACCCCTGCGGTGCCCAGCTGGCTACTTTTCACCCAGCAGGACATTGAATGCATGTGTGGAAAACACTGGTCAGGCTTTTCAGAGAATATAAACCTTTTTCCTGCAACTGCAACTTTAATCTCATAATAGCTTCAATTTTAACCCTGAGATTAACATAAATCCGGACATGACACCTGAGAGAGAAAAAAAAATGGTTAACTGAACCATATGTTTTCAAACAGCAATGTTCCTACTCACACAGACTCTGCTGACACTGTTTTACATTAACCAAATTACATGTTTATTTATTTTTTTTTTATTAATCCCTCCTTTAAGTATTTTCCAAGCAGGTGTAAAGTTTTCCTTCAGCTGTGCCAGCAGCTATATGACTAGTCAGCTGTCAGACTTTCCTCTGGCTGCAGTGCTCTTCTGTGCTCCAGAGGGTGTTGCCAACCGTAGCTGCGTAACTCACATGTCACATGATTATGCTGACACCCACACACAGCACACACATATGGCACACTCACACACACTCACACAGGTACACAAAGCTTGATGTTTCTGTGACGCATTGCTGACTGCAGTGGTGCTGTAATGCTGCTTGTGTCTGCGCTCCGTTAAGCTGTTGGCTTTGTTTTATTCCCCTGCAGAACAAATAACTTCCAAGAACCCACAAATTGCTTACTGGGATTAAAGGAAATGTAGTTTGGATTTAGAAAGGCTTTTGATTCTTGCAGACACAACACAAATGCAGATGCTCATTAACACACATAAAACAGGACAACCAATCATACACATGCACACCCCCACCGCATTCATATTACATTTATTAGCCTCTCTAATATCTTGCCTAAACTGAGTGTCCTCCCTCTATGTGGTCAGTCTGTGTTGAAGATGAAGTACCATACTCTCCATTAAAAAGCCATCCTTTTTCCTAAGATGGTGATGAAATTTCTAATTTGAATAATTAGGACATCATTATGATTTTTTGTCACTAACGGGTTTTGGTCTAAAGGCTCATTCGTGAAATTCTCAACATTTTCTGTCCTGCCAACTCAATGGATAATGGTGCCATTAAATTGTTTCATTACTTGCTAAGTGTAATGTATATCCTGTGGAGACACGATGATGGGGCGGAACAGAGCACAGCAAAGGATCAAATTTAAAGTGTAAACAAATGGGATAACTTATGGAGAAGGAAAAGCAGGACAGGATTTTTTCTTTTAAATATACATTGCTCTCTGCTGCAGTAGGGTCGCAGGTTAGCCAAGCTTATTTGATGAATGGTGAATGAATGAATGAATGAATGATACAATTTCCATCTCAACTGTCTGGTGTAAACCATTAATGTGTGATATTAACTAGATACCCAAGATGGCACCTACTCAGTACAGTGGAGTTTCTGGCCTCTGGGCTTTCTTCCAGGGTATTATGCAGCTGAATATGTATAGTAGTGTTTTTCCCGCTCGTCTCACCCACGTGTTTCCTATTGGCTCACAGACGTTACATTGTGATGACATCATGGATTTTTACATCGCTCTTCTCAGCTTGAGGCAAGTTTTAGAAATGAAAATCCTCCACTGATCAAAATTCATTATAGAAAGCGTCATAACTGACCTTGTTTGGAGTTCAAGGTGTCACCAATTTGTAGAGATGCTTCTTTTATAATTGTGGTCTATTTGCTGCAATACAGTGAGTGGCCATTGGGAAAGACTGGATGAAATACTGAGCTACTTTACTGCGGGCCTGTTGTAATCAGCCACCATAGTTTACTGACTCTCTGGTTCAACTTTCAACTACCATTTATCCCTTTGTTGAACTCATTCAGTTTTCCTCTGCAGCAGGGCAAACCAACTCACTTCTGGTTTTTTTTGTCATGTTCCCAGGTCTTAACAATTAGTCTGGAGAACACAATGCTATCACAACCGATTGTCAAATAAGACAAAACTAAGACCCAAGAAACTGAATTCTCTTTTCTGTGTTTAAACAAACAACCTTTTGTGTCATTTCTTGGATGAGGGCAGTCCTCTCCTTTGTCATCTGCTGTGAAGTAAACCTCATTTGGATGTCAGAGATTGCACTTGAATTAAGATTCTTGGGTTGCGATGTGAATTCACGGTGCATTATTTCAGAATTAAGCGGGACGATAAAAGCCCATATGGCAGATGGATGCTCAACCTTTTAAAATGATGACTTGGCTGCTGGTAAATCAAACACCCACCCTCTGCTGTTGCCAAACGGTCCATTGCCTCTCATTGAGTCACTGTGTGCAGGCTGGAATCTGCTGAAGCTGGTTTTTCTTATATCTTTATGTCCACATTGGTCTGACCATGGGCACATAAAAAGATGATTATTGTCCTGCTTCCAGTGCGTTTTTGTTGAAACTGGTCATATTGTTGACACAGTTAATGTGCAGAAAATTGACTTTTCACATTTACAGACTAAATATTTTGCTCACAGACATGTATGTATGAGTACACAACTCCATCTCATAAGCTCACTCCAGAGGAAACACGCACTTCATAAAGCTGCCCAAAGCAGTCTTTATAAGTCTGGGCTCCAAATGGCAGCAAAAAGTAAATGGTTGAAACTCCACACAGTCAGCTTATATCCACTAACCTGCCTGTCAGAGTCAAACGACTTCTATCCAGTGGTCAAACAAAACACCCTGGTTTCATTTAAGTGAAGAGGGAGAATTCAAAGCATCTGAAGTGACCTTCTTTGCCCTTCACAGTCCACTTTTGATAAGACTGTTACATTTTATACATAAAAGTTCTGCCTGGAGCAGCTTTGAAACACAGTTCAAAGGCTACGCAGCTGCATTAAAGGCAATAAAAATAACCTTTATAGCCTTACATGGAGCTGACAACTGAAGGTGGTGGTATGCAAGGATGAGGTCATGTAATAACTATTGTAATACTGGCTTGCTGTCTCTGTTTTACGTAGATGCTACACAACTCAGTGTTCTGGCAATTCATCAGCACATTATTAGTATTTATTGGTATTTTGATTACCAGCTGTGATAACGTCACAACAGCTGGTATTGTTTTCATCTTGTGAGTTTGTGTGTGTGTGTGTGTGTGTGTGTGTGTGTGTGTGTGTGTGTGTGTGTGTGTGTGTGTTCATGGCACAATGTGGTCATGGTGACAGCTGTTGTAGCAGGAAGTAACACATAAGTATTTAGCAGGTGTTTATATGCCTGTCTGTCAGTTTGTGGACAGATTTTGTCAACATGATAGTGTGCAAGAGGCAGTAAGTAAGTTTGCGATGATGGCCGAGTTCAGAGATAGTTTTGGTCTGAGTCAGGGTGATGGAAGTAGGAGGGTAAGTAGTAGGGGCTATTGACCCTCACACATTTTACCACTGGCCGACATTTGTTTTAAGGGCGAGAGAAACGCAGCATTGATTTACAGTTGTGGTGACCTCCTCCCAGGCTACCTTTGCATCATCAGCTCGTGGAGGTCTGCTCGATATTCGGACACTGCGAGCTTGGACCTCCCGGGCCATCTGAGACGAGTAGTTGCACCAGCGCGCACGGTGTGCCAAACTTGCAAAATCCGCCTGGTCACACCCAGTTGGCGAAGCACAGGTGCGCTGCGCCCCCGCCTCTCTGCAAAACTAGAGCCCATGGAGTCAATCGAGGCAACAATTCACACGGGCTCACCAAAACTGGACAATAGAAGATTGTAAAAACTTCGCCTAGTCTGATGACACTGGATTTCTGCTGTGACATTCAGATGGTAGGGTCAGAATTTGGTGTAAACAACATGAAAGCATGGATCCATCCTGCCTTGTATCAACGGTTCAGGCTGCTGGTGGTGGTGTAATGGTGTGGGGGATATTTTCTTGGCACACTTTGGGCCCCTTAGTACCAACTGAGTATGGTTTAAACACCACAGCCTACCTGAGCATTGTGACTGTGTCCATCCCTTTATGACCATCTATCCATCTATCCATCTATCTATCTATCTATCTTCTGATGGCCAGCACCTTGTTGAATATGCTATGAAGAATTAAGACAGTTCTGAAGGCAAAATGGGTCCAACCTGGTACTAGCAAGGTGTACCTAATAAAGTGGCTGGTGGGTGTATGTATCCAACACCAACCACCAAACCATTAAAGTTAACCCACTATAACAGTGGTGCTCAGTTGACCCAAAACTGGCCAAATTGACATGACATTAGTGTATTATGTATTACTGCCTTGCTAATTTTGTTCTATTTCAGTAATTACAAAAAAAAAGGCTGCACGATCTCTCAGAATAGCTCAAGGGTGTCTGTTTGGTGCCGAGCATAAAAGGTGGCTACTGAACAAAGACTGAGCCGTTAATATATTATGGGGTCTAATGACTGAATGTATCCTTTCTGTCTCTGCTGCATTAACCACTGAAATCATTTCACCTTCTACAATATGAACAAAGGATTTTGACTCTCTGTTTTTATTTTGTGCTCATAGCGTTATTGAAGTTTTTTTTGTTTTTTTTTTACTTTATCTTGTGGATTTGATTGGCAGACTTTGACATGAGTGGGCTGCATTCAGCCAACCACTGATCTTTTTTAAGGTTTCTTCTGTCCCCCGCCATTCTTGTCACATCTGTCATTTGCAACCTCCCACGGGAAAGGCTTTGTTTAGAACAGATATCAGAACTTTTTTGAAGGAGTTACCAATATTCCTCAGCAAGAGCAGCTTGCTTGCACTGCAGCAGTATTTGTAATTTTAATTAGAGCCATTAACAGCAGGAGAAACATTCAGCACAGAGCCTGCTGTTGCTGTTCCCACCCCAAACTGAATGGCCACCAACGTGACAGTGTGGGTGTCACATTAACATTTGTATTTACATACTATTTAGGCATTTTGCTCACGTTCCAGAGCAACACTGAATAAGACAGGAGGGAGGGCATTTTACAGGACACACTGGGTTGTACTGTCTGTACTAGAGATGCTTTGTCAATCAGACGATAATTGGAATTTAACACAATGCATTTCATTTTTAATATTTTTCTTCTTTAGAAATTTGTGCAGAATAATTTGTTATCAAAAGGGAACACACAAAAAAAAATCACTCTCAGCTTGCTTTTTCTGTGAAACCCAAATGGCGTTTTGTCTTTTGTGCCCCACATAAATAATGCATTCTTAATATTAATTCTCTAAGGAAATGAAAATATATATATAATTTCAGTTTTTGTCCAAGCTGATTTAATATGCAGTGATAACTCAATCCAAAGTGTGGAATCATTTGAAGTATCTGCTGCTGGCCTGTGGTGCATTCATGTGCTCATGACGGAGTCTCTAATTTGAGATATCAGTGTTGACTGTTGAATAGCAAACTAGCTTGACGCATAAGCATTAAAGGGATACTCTGCCAATTTTAAACCAGCAATGAACTTAGACTTCCTCAATCTTGCCAGCGCCCAAATCTTGCCGTTCATCTCCCAGGGAGCTTTCAGGCTGTTGCTTGAACTATGGTTGTACTTCGTTTCATTATCGTGTGCCCGCTACCACGGATTCAAAGAGTATTGAAGCAGATCAAGAGAGACCTGCCCTTCTCTCTTTCTCTCTCTGAAACACAGATCACACTCAGATCAAACAGTAAAACTAGGCAGTGCTGATAAAATGTCAACCAAGATTCAGTTACTGCGTTGCCTATTTCAAATCTCAACATATTTCAGCCTAACGTTTAACTGTAAAATGAGATTGACCACCATTTTGTTTCCTGTGTCAAAACAGACCAGCCGGAGTTTTTATTTGTTCAGAGTGGTGCAGTGCATTCTGGTAGTTGTAGGTTTCCTACCTTTTGGGCAAAAGCATCTTTCTTCTCTATAGACAGCCTAGTTTCATGAAAAGATCATCTTTTTGGTGGAGTGAAATACTTCTTTAACCATTAAATAATATAAAACTGAAAGCTTTTCTTAAGACAAATACTCAGGTGCCAACTATTGCATGCTTTATTTTTGTTAAGATTATTCAAATTCTTCTTGAAACAACTGTACCCAATACTCATTTTAGATAAAAAGAGCTAAAAGCATTATAAAGTAAGTCAATTAAGGAAACCTTGGTTAAGTCAGTTAACTCATGTTAACTTGCTCTCCCCCATTTGATTTCAACGATGTTGTTGAAAATGAAGTTGCTGTTCACAATTTAACATAATCAGGGAAAATACAGGGTGTCCTTGACATGTCGATAGTGAGTTTATTGTGTCCCCTTGTCCCGAAGGTGCCTGGGGAAGTTTTCTGTTCAGCCCAAACACATTTTCTATCAGGATGTACACAGATGTCGTAAACTCTCTGCCAAAGTTATTCAGTTTACTGTCTCATAATACAGAATGAAGCAGCGAATCATTACATCTGAGAAGTTATTACTTGTAAATGTTTGATGATTTTGCTTGAAAAATATTGAATCAATTCTGTCAGTCAGTTAATAGACTTATTATTTCAGCTCTGTCAGTTCCATTGGTGGGCAGACATGAGAAAACTGCCATACAAATGCAAAATTCCTTATTTTTGTTCCATCTGGTTTCAGTAGGGTCGTTTAATTTCCCTCAAAAACAAAATATAAGCCATCAGAATAATTTAAAGATGCTACAGTTATATGCACATTGCACATTTTTTCCTTTAAATACATCCTAGTACTCAACAGCAAGCCATCTCTTGATCAGTCGACTTGTATGATGTAGAGGAAACAATACAAATGAGTTAGAGTGCAACTGAGTGTTCACCACAATCAAATATCGAACAAGTCAAACACTGAGCTGTTTCCTGTTGATCAGAGGCCAACTCCAGATTAAACCCTGCCTCAGATTCCTGCTGCACCCTATCTGTCTTGCCAAAACGTAGATATCCCAGGACTCTAGTATTTTATTGACAAATCTCTCCTCAGCTACGGTCACAAATCACGGTCGAGGCTGCAGAATACATTGTAGCACGGCTTAACTGAGTCATCATGTTTTTACAGGCCTTGTTCTGCTTATCAGCCTGAAAACCTGTGTGTGTTCCCTGAAAGCATGCTAATCTCCCTGGGTGATTACATTGACCCCAGGCCATTGATTACACACTGTCTAGGCTAGAATGTTATTGGAACACAGGCAGTGACCAATTTTTGCATCCTGGCAGCGCTCTTTGCCCAACCAGCGTCGTGCTTTCAGCTGTGCGGAAAATAGGTCCTGACTGTTGCTGCCACCGCTCAAAGCAGAAATGGACCTTTTTTTATTATGAGTTTGGTGAGAATGGGATAGGTTTCATTTCTTAAAATGTTTTTCCCTGTGGGTATGCAGGGAGTGTTTTTTTGCTTGAGTGACAAAGCAATTGTTAGAGGAAGGCGAGAACTGTTGCTATGTTACCCTCTCCTGTTTAATTTCTCTCATTTTTTGTGTGCTCACTTCTGGCTGTCACAACAGCTGTCGAGAGGTTGAGCATTGTGGAGCCCCACTGTATACTGCAGGGCGGCTCTGGTTTGACACCGGTTCTTTCATTTCTTAAATTTCCATTCTCCTTTCTGAGCAGGTCAGGTGAGGCCAAAGAACTGGAGGCAATAAGAGTAGAGGAGGAAGATGTTGAATACCAACTCTAATCTCCTCTTTGTGCTGTCTGCTCTCCCTCTCTGGGGGAAACAAATAAATCTCTCATCTTCAGATATAGAGGTAGACAGCTGGAGGCTCATGTTTTCATTTCACTCTGTCACTGGCTTGCTTAACCTAGTGGCCACTGGAATTTGTCACTTTGGTGGGGGAATACACCCATGAGACAATATTAGGAAGTTTATTAGTTGAGGGGAGACACCCCAGGTGAATAGGGTAAAATTTTTAACATATAGATATCACCAAGAAACCTTCTCAGTTGATTACCTTACGTTATGCCTAAATATGTCATTGAGGCATCGTCTAATGAAATATGCAGTATGCACACATTTCTAGAACAAAAATTTGAACATTATTTAAAGGCAGTTTCAAAAGGTTTTTACAGATGGGATTTTAGATATCTCTTTGTATCACTCCATAAATCAGGAAGTACTGTCAGTAGCCCTAAAAATCAATGTTTGCCATGTTTTCAGGAAAACAAATTGCAAAAAAAATTGGGCCATAAATAATATATGAATGAACCCCATTGTAAAAACTTGCAGAACATCAATAGGAATAAAATTGTGAAGTTTGCTATATGTAAGTGCTATTGACTTTCTGGCTCAGAGTGTGAGAATTTATTTATGTATTTATTTATTTATTTATTTCAGTTTCAAAATTCCATATATTTTATATCAATAAATAAATAAGATAGACTACTACAGGTGAAAACAGTAAAAATAAATAAATGAAATAAAAATAAAAATAAAAAAAACCTAATAGATATCACAATGAAACTTCCCCAGTTGATAACTGACATTGAGTCAATAACTTTTTGTAATACAAATTTCATGAAATTTCATGTTTAAATGTGTAAATTAAACATTATCTAATCAAAAAGTTTTTGCATGAAATTTCAGAACACAAATCTGAACTACAGTATACACCTTAATATATATTTTGGATGTTTCTTTTCATGCGTCCCAAAGAAGACATGTTTTGGAAGCAAAATAGCCCAGAATCTTAAAATCAGCACACACACAAAAAAAACCCAACTTTGTTTTATCTGGGGTGTCTTGTCAGGTGACGTTTGTCAGGTGCAGGATTGTAGCTGACGATTAATGTTTCATATCCTATTATAAAAATAATCGAAAGTCCATGTTCAACTCAGTATTAAAGCACAGAGTTGGAAAAGTCCTGAACTCTGATACTTGAGTAAACAAATGTTTGTATTATGCTGTATGTCCTGTGTATATTCTGCTAAAAGCGAAATATTGCTTTCCCATTCATAAGCCATTTGCCTTTTGGTTGTAATGCTCTTGCAAATGCAGTTTCCCTACCTAAAAATGTTACTCTGACCACACCTTTTTGAAAATGTCCTCATCCACTTCCCAGCCAGCACAGACTCCTTGTCCGACCACTTATAGTTTACCCTCAGAGTCTGTGGTGACATATTGAACATGGCACTGCACCGCAATTTCTCATGTCATGACGGCTCAAGTACACATGCCAGGATTTCTAGTGTGTATTTCAACGCCATGCTATCAAAGCTCCAACAGATCAGGCTTTACCAGCTGACCCTGCCTGGCTGCAGCTGTCAGTGAAATATTGAGCTGTCAAACAAGAGACATCACATAATAAGTCTGAGAAGCTCACACCAAAGACCCTGAACTCCAGATATAGAGCTAGTCAGGGCTGTGGGTTGTTTACTCCTGCAACTCCAATAAAAAAATCTCTGTCAGACTACATTAGTTTGCAGATGACACAGTGTTTTTCAGATTGAACAGAGGCAGCAGTTTAATCTGCTTGTATTCTAGTGCAGCTTTATCAAGTTTATTTATATAACCTTAAATTTCCCAGAGGGCTTTACAGTCAGTACAAAACATACAATTGTCCTTTCTTTAGACTCTTTATTCTCTCAAATTAATGTGATAAAAATAGTGGACTCCGGGAAAGCATCCACAGGCTACAGGCTTAACCTTTAAATAATACTCCACCCAGAATCTATTTTTGAAAATATATTAATCTTCACAGAAAACAGCCGTTTTTGGATTTTTAATCTTTCAGAGAGAACAGGAACTGTGAGCAGCTTTAATTTATGCTGGTTAGAATGGATTCCAATGGCGGCCCAAATGTCTATAAACCAACTTCCTGCCCTCCTTCTTTATCCTCAGTATGTTTCAAACATTCATATTTTTGCTTATATGAAGCTCGGCTTGTGGCATCTGTGCTGTATAAATATTGAAAGTCACATTCGGAAGCAGCTCAGTCCAGTGCCTTCACCATATTTATCACTATTGTCAACTGCATCTCATGTATATGTATTAGTAATATTCTCAGGATAGTAGTTTGAGCAAAATGTATTTCAAAGCAATACACTTGGCATACACTTACAGAAGTAACTTGTGTTTATACTTTTATACACCTGTGCCACTATTTACATTTATATTTATAGCTGCACTGTGCTGCACTTCACAGTCACTGCTTCATAACTTTATCTGCGTCATTAATACTTATCAAATGGTTTCTTAAAATTTAAGATATAAAGATCTGCATAAGATCAAATTTCCATTAAAACATCAGGGAAATTAGTTGTTATGAATGTTGCTGGTTGGCTGGACAAAGCAAGATATTTGAAGGCAATGCCAAATTCCTCGCCTTTCTGATTTGACTTTTACTGTCATTTTCACAATTTTCTGACATTTTATAGACCAAATAATTAATTAATCAACAATCAGCAATCAACAGATTAATCAATAATGAAAATAATAATTAAAATGATTTGTATTTATATTTATTTAATATACATCTTACTTTTTTCCCATTGCAGGTTTTTACAAAAACAAAAACCACAAAGAAAAAGTAGAATTGCAGCGCAGTAATCAATACAATATGTTGCTGTCAGATTGAAAAATGGGGAGTAACGGCACAAGAAAACAACTGTGGAGTCATTGTGGCTGGTGAACAAGTCATGGACATAAGCAGCCCGGTGGAAAGTAACATTATCTTAGGTGACAACACATCTGTCTACAACATGAGACACATTCAGTCAAAACTACAAGGCCCTGAAATGTCCATAATATAAACGCTATTGTGTAACGACTCAGGAGCTGGAGTAGCAGTCTGTGATTTATGACACGGTCCACCAAAGTGGCCCTAATGTCGTCTGAAATATGTCTCTGTCTGTTGCCAAGTCCCCTTCCTTGTTCTTGGCCTCATACTTCTTCCATTCCTCTCTCTCTTCCTCTTTCTCTCACTGCCTCCATGTTTGCAAAGTTCTCACAAAAGAAGTGAGCTTACCCAAGCTCTATTTGTAGTGGCTATTATCAGACAGATTGGGTTTCAATCAATGTATAGGTGTTTTTCATGTGTGTTGGTGTTGACAGTATCTGATATGTTTTACATTTTCAATGGAGGTGTTTTCCTAGTGAGCCTAAGGGAGTTTCATTCTTGAATGAAGTTTTAAATGTAAGAAATAATGTTGCAACAAGTGGGTTGCAGAACTGCAAACAAATTGCAAAGCATAAATGTGTTTGTTCATGTGGTGCCTTTGTTTAAGGCAGGGTATTTTGGCATTTTTCAGGCTGAAGACCCTTTAGCTCAGACAGAGCAGGGACCCCAGACTACGTATACTGTATAAAAATAATTTGCACTTGAGGTAATTTTCAGTATTCTGGGTCTTCTATTGTTTGTTTTTTTTTTGCCTGTAGCTACTATGTCAGCAGCAGTTGTAGCACAGCTAGGTGCAGTAGCCTTACCCATTGCACTTTCATCAATGGTTTCTGAGATGAACGGTGTGTCAGTCTTTTTGTAGCTCAAGAATGTCTGTACACTTGGAATAACAATACAGCTAACTGGCTTATATGTTTCAATAGTACATAAATGTTAGCTTACTAGTTAACCTCGCCATTATGGATAAGGGTCACACAATGATTTAGCACCAGCTAGCTCATATGATTGGACAGGGATTCATGGGTAACAGTTAGCTTATCATAAATGTTGTCTACTGTAAATTACACTCCCCCTCAGACCCCCTTTTTGAAAAACAGGGCTTAAGGCATGGTTACAAAAGTTAGGATCTTGACTTGTTTGACTTACAAAACTCTTGCAGATTCCTTTTAATTTACCACCAAGCATTTAAGGCAAGAGTGAGAAGTTGATCATGGAAGAAACTGAGAAAATGAGTTCACTGCCTCACCACTACAAGTGTTAAGCCACAGATAATTACATGGATTTTTCTCTGTCTTAAACTGAATTTCCCAGTTGGCTCTATGCCCAGGAGTCACTTTGGGCTTGACCCGTGCTATTAACCCAACCTGTTGCCTCTCTGGGTAATGACAGCAGCTGAAATGAGCCAATTTTGTTTTGGTTGGCAGACACACTGATTTATCATGTGTTTTGGCAGGCAGCTCATCATCACATCTTCGTTTTTAGCTTTAAAAAGAAGCCCAAGTTGCTCAGTACTGCACAGTAAGTGATTTAATTTTTGAATTGTTTTGAACAGATTTTAACTTTTCTCCTGCAGCCTGCCAGTGACAAAGGGATGTCAAAAAATGTCTTAATTGTTTCTTCTTTCATCTCAACACTTCGAAAAAACACTAACTCTTATTATAAAGCCCTGCTGGATGCTCTACATCTGGTAAATTGTCTTTCAACTAAACAACAAAAATTGATTGGCCATTGAGTTAACAGTATTGTTAGCCAAACAAAAGCAATAAGCCTGTCACAGAGCGTTCTCACAGCAGCACTCATCAGAGACATTTTTTTCAGTACATGTACTCATATCTTTCAACATTGGCTTTCCAAGTAAGCACAGCGTGCCAGTATCACTCAAGATGGAAAATCAAAGCAAATGACCAACTGAACACATTTCAGCATTTATGGTGAATTATAGTCTGACAAGGAGCTTTGTTGAAGGAGGTAGGGTATTTTTTTCTATTCTTGTATATTAGAAGGGAAGCTCACTGGTGCACAGCTGCTCTTAATAACCATCATTAGTGCCAACCAAATGACATGCGTTGTGATTCTAGACTTGCAGCTCACCCTTCATCCATTCACTTCCTTATGATTCTTAAAACTAGTGCAGTGCCTGTTCAAAATGTGCTTTTTCATAATGGGCCGATTGCTTGGCCTCCAGTATTGCTGCTTGCAGCTTTGTCCAGAAACTCTCATCCAAGCAACTTCACAATCCACAATGCATTTCATTGGGTCCTGAACAATGCACCTACCATGACATAGTTGCATCCCTAGCAGTGCTAGAGTATACACGTCACTCGGGTTCAAAAGCTCATATGAACATTTTATGGCCTCATTGAATTCAGAGCCTGAATATTTCTGGGAAGAAAAGTTTTCACTCTGTAAGTGCTTGAAATGTTTTAGTCTGCTGCATTGTAAAATCTCTGGTCTCTCTTCCTTCATCTGTTTAATGTAGTGTAGCTAGCCGTTCGGGAGTGTAACAGTTACAAGGGGTCCCCTAGTACACTGTGCAATACACTCCTGGCAGGAGTAATACACTATAAACATGTCCTGTGGATCCCAGGAGCCTGCACTTGACAGTGTACTTCCTTGGGTCTTCAGCAACACATATACCAAGTGTAAGTCAAAAGTTGAAGGACAGACATACATACAGGCAGTCAGACACTTCCTCTGTTGTAGTTAGGTGAGCCTAGCTGTCAGAATCTTAAGAGAGAGAGAGTTCAGTATGTGAAGAAGCTGCTGCCACAGGGAAAGGTCCAGTGTGTAGGATATAGGGGGGTATATTGGCCGAAATGGAATATAATTTAATAAATGAATATGTCTTTGAATGAGCAGTTTATATCTACATAGGGAACAGGTCTGTCTGCGGAGATCGGCATGTTGCGCTGCCATGTGCTTGCAGTAGTTCAAAATGGATAAGCCAGTGCTTAGAGAGGACCATTCTCATTTTTGCGCCAGCCACTGTATATAGCAGCCCCTCTGTGTGAAAAGAGCCTTGGGAAAAAATTAGATTTCTTTAACGTGAAACTACTTTATTTAGCATTTTTAAAAGTTAAAAAACCTAAGTGTCAGGATCCTAAGTTATCAAAGAAAAAAACAGTGACCACGCATTAGCAGGTGCTGGGCCCTGACATGCCAAACAGCATCGTCGAAACACTGATTTGTAATGTAAATCTGCTTATTCAGTGTTTTTACTGGTTCAAATCACATTGGCTGTTTGTTTTGGAGAGGAAGAGACCTCTGTGGATAATTTGGCTCCTTGTAAAACCTCCTGAACAATTAACATTGAAGGAATCCTAACCGGGAGGCATTTTAGCTGATTGCAATCTGCAATCCTCACTAGTAGATGTCACCAAATCCCCCTAAATCTTACATACTGGACCTTTGAAGGTCCTATATAGTTTGTTGTAATCTTTCTCAGCTCTATGAAGCACTTTTCTTTTGTTTATCTTGAGCAGTCCTACCAACGGTGTCACACTATCCTTGTGATGTGCTGCAATGTGCCGGGAAAGTCAGGGGAGAAGAAGACTGCAAGCACTAAACATGGATTTAAAGAATTCTGGATTTAAATACCATACTATACTTAAATAACTCAGCTTTGCAAATGTTTTATGATAAAGGAAATGCTCTTGATACATAAGACCTCAAGGATACACACAGTGCATTTTGGTGACTAACACTGAATGTGAACAGAACTTTTGTTTGTTGTGAAAACTCAACAAAAATTAAATGTATTTGTTGTTCTTTTTTGGCAATGGTTTTAGGAATGGCAGTGCAGGTCAGTTGGTCGTTACACCACTTGGTTCAGACTACAATATCTCAACAAGTACCAAATGCTTTGCCACGAAAGTTTGTGGTTCCCAATGTGTTCTTATGACTTAGATGATTGCATTTTTTTCTGAAGTGCTATCAGAAGTTTACTTTTGATCTGACTTGAGTGAAATGTTTGGACAGCTATGACATAGACTGCCATGGAATTGTAGGAAACAGTCAGTTCTGCATGAATATTGATTTTATGACTGTGTAGCTCTTTTGCAGAGTTGGACTTGGGGAAATACCCAATTATTTTCAACATTTCCCAATGGATATTGTTGCACAGCAGACAGTGTGTCAGTCATTCACATTGAAGCTTTGCAGATAGATAGACACAGCTTAGATTGTGTGCTATTCCTTTTATTCTAAGGCTTCTGTCATCATTCATTCATCAGTTCAAAAAAAGTCTTCCTGCATGTGGAAAATGATGCTATCTGGTAACTTGTAGGTTGTTTAACTGCTGTAGATACAATACAGTCCGGCTCCAATGCCAGTGTTGGCCATGATGAATATCCATATATTTTTTCTCAGCCGTCTTCACAGAACCATTTAGGAGGCTTTACTTGGTAAATATTCCAACCACAGCCATGGAATGTAATCAATGAGAGCATCTGAAACCTCCCACTCTCCATCTTTCTGCTTAATAATTCAACAACAAGCGTAGCCTCTGTGGGCATTCACTGTGAAAGGGGAGCGTGTGACCTCCAGCACAGCAGCAGGTGGTATACTGCAAGGGGTTTCAGTGTGCAGAAATTGATGTTAACTGTTCTGCTCTCTAGTGTCTATTTACGGTGGGCTTTTGGCAGGCTTCAAGCATATTTAAAACAACATTACACACATTGATCTATAGCCACAATTGAGTTAGCCTTGGAAGAATATGACAAAGAGAAGGTGGTGTTTGGTCGTTTCAGTGATCTCACATGCTGGATACCAGCTGGTTTGGTTTAGAAAGATGGATGGATGGATGATGGAAGGGTGAAGGATGGAAGGATGGATAGATGGATGGACAGTACTTTACAAATCAGCTTAAATTTCATTATTACAGCAGTGTTAAGCAAAAAAGGCCAATGATAAAGGGCAAAATATAAAAAAAAAAAGTTTTTCTCTTTTTTTTTTTTCATGTAAACCTATCCACGGTGAGAAAGTTCCTCATTATGCTGCAATGTAACGTCAGTTAAGACTTGAAATAAAAACTCAAACAGTAAAACCAACTAGCATATTTGGTCATTATCATTATTTTTAGCTAAAGTTTAAACTGTCACCCACAAAAGCAGCAATTGCTTACAAATGACTGCCACCATTAAAGCTATAATTACTTTATAAAACACTTAAGCGTCTTTATTAATTACTGTCATAGTGCTCAAGTCAAGGGTAAACAAGTGACACTGACCCAGTTATACAGGCAATCTAATAAAAGCTGTCACAATGTTGATGGTGTCAGAAGCCACATGTGGGAGCACAGAGAGCTGCAATATCAAAGGCTATTCTAATTTTGGATAGTCAACATATGCAAATGAGTCCAGCCAGAGATTTTTCAGACAGCAGACAATTTGACTTTTCATATCAGGAAAGGCACAGGTGGAACTACAAGCATTGATACTGTCTTCAGTCCAATTAAGTGTCCCAGTATTGAGCCAGCATGGAGCTATCTGACACATGCTTTGTTGTGCATGTTATTTACTGCACCTGTGTTTGACAAGACAGAATGTCACTTATGACAAAGTATGCCAAACAAGCAGTTATTTCAAAAGAAGTAGACAAATCACCAGAGCTGGATTACATAGACTGCAGAGAGATTAGTATATGAACAAGTTTAAATACTGTATGTCCCACCCTAACCCAATGTGTCCGACATGTTTTGTTTTGTTTTTAAGGGAGATAAAATGCAGAAAATACTTTTTTTTCTCTTTTCTGTTGCTTGCCACTTGAAATAATCAATTAAATTGAGATTATTTGGCAAATTTTGTTGTGTTTGCTGTCTATAGTGGTCCAATTTTGTGATTTAGTTCAAGAGGACAGGCTGTTTTTCACAGAAAACAAAAACGTCTCCAAGTGCACCAGGAGTCCACCCAGATTAATTTCACATCAGCTGCAAATTAATTTATCATGTCAAGATGGCAGGGGAGTAATCCCATTTGTTAAATGGCCTGTTGGATCTCTGTTTTAGATTAAGATGTCTGGTGAAGCAACTGGAGAGAGGAGAGGCTTCCCTCAGTGACCTCAAGAAAAACCTTGAGTATGCAGCGTCGGTGCTGGAATCCGTTTACATCGAGGAGACAAGGTAAGAAAACAATAGCTGTGCAATAAGTATTGACATGTTTCATTTATTGAGAACAACAGTGCAGCTCTGACAAAGGCCAGGCTTTGGAAAATGGATGACTGTCATTAGTATGGCAATTGACCTGTGCTGTAATTTAGTCTCATTTTAACCATTTCGTGTCTTTGCTTGGTTACAAAATGTCATACCTTTGTAATGATAAATAGACTAAATGTAAAACGTGTGTGTATGTAAATTTGTAACAAGGACATTCCAAAACCTATAAATTAACGTCACCTGGACCAACATGTAAATACATCAAAAGTAATGATTTAATATTATAATAATATAACACTAATATAATACTTTTTGTTTTATTTAAGGGGTGAATTTGGTATTTTTCAATCTGGACCCGGTTTTCCTCTCACTAATTGGAACGACAATTTTCAGGATTGGTCTAGTGCTGAGTGAGACTGCTGGAGGCAGCAGTGGCAAAAGAGATTGCAAAATTACCCGCCGTGACATGTTCTCATGTCACTGGTTTTACCACTGACAGGGTTAGATTAGTATTCTAAGTGTCTGACAACATTATGGAAAGGATAGACCTTTTTCAAGAATAAGGTCCTCATTGTTTAACAAGAAACAGACCATCTCCAAACCCACCAGGCTCCATTTAAATTAACAATAAATTCAGTGTGTATTGTGCCAGCATATTTTTACATCTAACTGGGTGAATTAAGGGTTAATTTGAACCAAACCAGGCGTTTTTTGCAAGTTTTATTTTGTTTCTGTCGACTTTGAATGAAGTGTTTTATAATGATAAAATTGCTATAACTCAATTTAAACTATCCCTGTACCTAAATATTTCTTCCACCCCTGAGTGCAATATTTAGAATATGTGGCAATTTAGAGTAGATGGTATTTATGTTCGACAACTTCTCATCCCTAAACGACAAAATAACAAAACTTAAGTGTGTTCTGATCTGCCACTGCCCTATAATTTGGTTTCAACAGAAAGTACGCAGTTAAGGTCATTGAGAGATTGTTGCTACGTCAAACAGTTGTTAAGTTAGGGAATACACAAGGTCAATGTATGGCAATAGTGTAATGCAGGTCCAGAATCCGAGATATGACCAGGCTTATCGAATTATGTAAGCCTCTCGTCATCTAGATCCTACCAGATTAGGGCCAGCGATGGCACGACCACTCCAGGATGGAGGATGATGACCTATCTGGTGCAGAATTTATGTAGCACCATGATTATCAGCGAGATGTGAATGCTTTCTCTTTGCCATAAGAACATGTATTCAGTTCAGAGGGTGGAGACCAACAGGCTTTGCTCTTGATCCCATGTACATGTCAACACAACAGGGTAGCTGTGGAGAATTATGCCACACAATTGGATTTGAATACTCTCCGTCATGGTGTTTCAAGAGGCCTGTTTTGATGTTACATAAGAGGTGATATTATTTGATGGACAGCGCTGGGATTTTCAGTTTGATCCTCTGTGAAAGTAGAGCTGCGATAAATGCTGAATATTTTAGTAAGCCCTTAGTGTCTCAGCATCTGTCTGTTTTTCCTCCCTTTGTTTCTTTTCTGTGTTTCTGTCTTTTACCCAACATCCGTGCCTTCTTTCAGGCGTTTGGTGGACACAGAGGATGAGCTCAGTGACATCCAGTCAGAGTCGGTGCCCTCAGAGGTGCGGGATTGGCTGGCCTCCACCTTCACCCGACAGATGGGCCTGATGCTGCGGCGCAATGAGGAGAAACCTCGCTTCCGCAGCATTGTCCACGCAGTCCAGGCTGGAATATTTGTTGAGAGGTAAACGTGTGTGTAATGCACAAGCATACAGCCACGCTCACATATTGGCAAGTAGTCATCAATGTTAAATCATTAATATGGATTGTCACCTTTATCTTTCCACTACTGAGGCTGCCCATCTATCATTGTTCAGGTGTAGGCCCAGACTGACTTAAAGTGATTATATCAAGCAACGTCTTCAGTTTAGTCTTGAATAATGAACAGACAACCACATTGTTCTTACACTTGTCAGTGCCTTTTCTGCACGTACGCTTTACTGACATTTTGAAAAGCATTGTGTTTTAGAGTTTTGAAATTAGATTTTCTAACCTCTCAGGCAGAAATTGTGTTGAGTTCATTTTAGTTTGATACAAAAGTGTATATGTCTGGACTTAAAACTTGCTTTTTGTAGGTAATGCAGCACAGTGAGCAAAATCCCTTTTTATTTACTATATACTGTAGCACTGCCACAGATAGTTGATTAATCAATAAGTCAGTCAAGAAAATTAATGTGTTTATGTTTTTAGGATTTGGTGCTTTTTTGGTTTAATACTAATGTGAGTACTTTTGAGTTTTTGACTTTAGGTTGAACAAAGCAAGATATTTAATGACACCATATACTTGAGGATATTGTGATGGACATTTTCACTTATGCCTCCACACCAGCAATAGCCGTGGCCGGAGGCATTGTGTGGGTTGTCCGTCCCAATCTCAAGAATGCCTTGAGGGAATTTCTTTGCCCACTTGGACTCAACTATGAACTGACTAGATTTTGGTGGTCAAAGCTGTTGCCTCAGAAACAAAGAATTCATTTGCTTATTATAACCAAATTTCACACAAATGTCTAACAGGATATAGTAATGACATTTTGTACCAAAGAGGTCAAAGGTCAGCTCCACCATGACATCATCATGTTCTGCAAAAAATCTCTTTTCTCACCATTACTCAACGTCATACCTCAGTAGCAGCAGGGGAGACATTTGGTCAGATACTGAATTGGTGACACTAATCTTGGGTGTCGTTCTTGAAGCTGTGCTGATTGTACAGTACTGCTGCGTTGAAGATGTGTGTGAAGCATCCACATTTTAGAATATATAGCTTCTTGTGTCCATATTGGTAGTACTGTCATGGCTACATATGAGTCTGGACAGACATGGATGTAAACCAGTTTGTGGAGTCATACAATGGCCAGGCAATATTTCTAGTTTCTGACAAGCACAATAACAAGCAGATTCATAAATAATGAAATTAACTGTTAGTTACAGCCCTAATACAGTTCACTTTATTTACTGTGCAGTATTTTATTTCAGTGTCTAAATTAGGGCTGGTAAAATGGAGAAAAATCAATGCTTTTGACCGAAGACCTCTACAGTACATCAATATTGCGACATATTGTTGGGTCAATTATTGGTGCTTTTACAAAATATTCACTTAATAAGATTTTCAATAGACATCAGTCATGTAGATATAATGACTAAGTAGGTAAAGCAAATATTAAAACAGCCAGTTTGCTGTAATGCAGCCTTTAAAACCAGAGATTTTGAATATGGAGGCTGGTGTTCGCCTTCAAAATCTTGTGGACAGGTGAGCAGGAGGAAAAAGTCCACTGGTAAGAGAGGAGAATTCTTGCACTCTGTCCTATTAATGTGTGGGAATTTTCTTATCTAGCCTTTAAAACCAGCTTTTGTTGCCCAGCCCTGGCAGGTACACTCTACCTAATGTCCACAGTGGAATAACAACAAAGTAGTGATTGTGGCATGCGCACTACTATCTGTAGTGAGAAACATAGTTTTTGTAGGACAGTCTGAAGATGCTCTGTAGTAAGTTTGGTGTCAATTGAGCAAAAATTGTGGGAGGAGTTAGGTTTAAGAAGTTTTACAGTTTTTTAAAAAAGGGATTGATTCATAATTTTTAATAGGTTTAAATGTACTAAAATTTCTTCAATATTGGGGCTACAGTTTGATGAAATGCGAAGTTGTGGCACGTGTGGTTGATTTGTTATGAATTTTCAAAGTTTTGAACTTTAGACGCTTGCTGTAGCACCACCATCAGGACTATTGGCTTGAGTTTACAGCTGAGGATATCTGGCATGAGACTGGACCTTTGTGCAAAGTTTGGTGAGTTTTCACCCATGGGAAGTATGATTTCCTCGGAAGAAGAAATAAGAAAGAAGAAGAAGAAGAAGACCTAGGATTACAATAGTAACGTCAATAACAACAATACGCTGCATCCTTGGGCAGGCAATTCAAATCATGAATACATAAAAACAGTGCATATTTTTCGATTTTCTATTGTAACATGTATGTGCACTTGACTGAATAGAAACTAGTGGCAGTCGAGAAGGTGGAAAGGCAACTGAAAGCTCTGAAGCACTACAACTGGGTTTGAAAACTCATATGCTCCTTTACATTTCAATCTGTTAGAAATATGTGTGCATCCTCCGTGCAGTGACTCACTCACCTGAGTCGACCAAACATCATCACAGCCTTGGCGAGCCCGGCTAAACACAATCATTCAGAGAGTTGCAAACAGCTCCCGCTCCAAGGCTGCGCTTTATCACACACTAACATGCAACATGCATTTGTTCGAACCAGTAAGCCTCAAACATGTAAGCTATAATCTGTCTTAATCTGTTTTTACAGAGGGACGTCTGTTTTCAGACATTTACAATGAGGAAAGATTGGGAAAGGGAGGATGAGAATGAAAAGGTGGAGCGTTGATGAAGCATGAGGTGAAAAAAAATCTGTTCTGAGTGGCCAATTTGAATTTGGTTGCACTCTGGTAGCTATTGTGAGGCATTTACTTTGAAAATAATGACAAATTGTGCTGTATTACACTATTTTTCTGAGATGTGGAGCAAAGTACATCAACTTTTCTGCCTTCCAGCTGCCTCTAATGACTCCACTAATCTCATGAAGACTTACAGAGCTTGTTTCATATTTTTTCTATTAAAATGATCTATATTCTATGCAGCATGTTCAACAAAACCTTGAATATTGATGTGAAAAAATGACAGGCTTGCAAGTGCAGCTGCCTTTTCTCAACTTAGTCCACCTCACACTGAGTCGTGTTGATCAGAGGGTTTATAGTGGGTCTTGGTGGGGGACTTTCCAGGCTGTGGTTCGGGGCCAGTGTGGTAACCTCTGGTGTTTAAACCCAGCGGTGCGCTTCATTTGATGTTTTTATCTCGTCCAAACAGGATGTACCGACGCACCTCCAATATGGTGGGACTCAGCTACCCCCCTTCTGTCATATCTGTGCTTAAGGTATTAACATGCGCACACACACACACATCCAAGCAGAAGATATGAAATAACAAATTTGTACTCTTGTGCAAAAAAATCAAGACTACATATCCTAAGTTCAGCTTGGCTCAGACTACAGGAGTTTATGCCTGATTCACCCCTCATGACTATCAGAGGAGAAATGTGGTCTGGGGCCTTAGTTGGTACCGATGTTCAGCTCAGATTATCTTGATATTTAGGAGTTAAAGTCTGGATGATTTCCTCAGTATGGGCTGATGTTGTTGCCAAGAAGGCTAAAGTTAGTTAGCATGCTACTGTTGACAGATGTCACAGCTGACAGTTAAAATCTCACCTCAGGTTCTCACTCAAGAATAGAGAACCTGTGTTTACTATTTTCCCGTCCAGATAAGTTTAGACTTCTGCTTCTGTTTTTCTCACTGCAAAGCATTGTTAACGTTACAGCAAGTTGTCGCATCACATCAGTCTTCGTTTTTTTCCCATCTGCTTCCTTTTGAGATCACATGAGGCGGTGCATTCATGCTTCCTCTGGCAAGATAGTCTTAATGGTATCCTGTAGTGTGTGATGTGCCATTATTTTCAAATCTTGTAGCGTGTGCATGTTTGAGATTAGCGATAAATTCTCAGTTAGGATTTTAAAACTCCTGTCGTCTGAGCCTGGTTTTATTTACAGGAACGTGACTTCCAGTATCGAAACCTTCACATGTTTTTGAGAAAATTAATACATTGTCTGAGTGGTGGCATGTCATCATTTGAATTTTTTCTCCCCCACACAGCATGTTGACAAGTGGTCTTTTGACGTCTTCGCTCTAAATGAAGCCAGCGGGGATCACGCACTTAAATTCATATTCTACGAATTGCTCACAAGATATGACCTCATTAGCCGTTTCAAGGTAAAGCCACAAGGATATAACACACATATGTATCGAAATGTATATGTAGCATTGCACCAATGGTGACCACCATACCTTTGTCTTATTAAAATGAGGAGAAACTACAAATATTCACCATAGATCTTAAGAGCTTTTAGAGTCCCCTTCACCCTGCCTGATTTGATGAAAGCCAGCACCCTCACTTCTCTGTCTCTTAAGCATTAAATCTTGTTGTATTCCAACAATGACCACATTATGAAGGGGGCTGGACACACTTCATCTCATCTGATGCTCGTGGAGCTCATTTTCCACAGCATCTCATAGCTGAGGACACTTCACTGTAAGTGACAGCATCTTAGAGTGGAGACAGGCAGTGGAAATGACATGAATATGTAATCGCAGTCTGCAGTAGCCTAAAGGACTCACGATCCATTATTTTATTACATCAATTTCAGGCGCTGAGGGGAGTGTGCGTGCATTGAAATTGTATGGACCCATCATTTAAATCAGCAGATAGCTTTGAGAAGTTTCTGTCTGCAGTTTTTATGTTTTTTTTTTAGCTTGTGGTCATTTGCTGTTGTTTTGTCTGCTGTCAGATCCCAATCTCTGCGGTGGTGTCATTCGTGGAGGCCCTAGAAGTGGGATACAGCAAACATAAAAACCCCTACCATAACCTGATGCACGCTGCTGATGTCACACAGACTGTACACTACTTGCTACTCAAGACTGGCATGGTGGTGAGTAGGATTTGATTGTATACCTATGTTTTAAAATCCTACAGAGAGCACTTTAACATATAGACGCTGGTTTGGTTCCCAGTAGGTGAAATCATTTTATGCACATGATATTCAGAGCGTCTCTATCAGCTGCCATATGCTAGCTTAACTGTAGCTTTGTCTGACATGTCAGCATTTTCTTGGAGAATCCACGAGTTGTTCTGTCATTAAAAAAGCAACACATCCTATTTTCTCTCAGGGCTAGTGTGAGAACATCAACTTGTACTTGTAAGAACATCTGTCAAAATGTGGCACTTACTAATGTTCATTGTCTCAACATTTCAAGTCAAATGTTTTCTGTCTTCTTGCCCAAATGTTGCTTCATGTTCAATCTTTATACTTGATGTTGCTTTTGTTCTTTTTCCATCTGACCTATATTTCACTGCTTCCCACTGGAGTGACTTTAGGGCATTTCTGATGCTGCATTTATTCCAAAAAAACAAACAAAAAAACACTAGCCTCGCTAAAGCCGAGTTCAAAGTCCCCAACCAGCCGGCCGCCCCCGCTTCCAGTGTTTTTATTTAATCACCTTAATAAGGTGGCTGCGACAGCTGTCGACATAGTGAGTTTTTTTGGGGCGGTGCCTTGCGGAGTAAACCACATTACTGCTAGAACCACAGGCTCCTGGGAGAGCAGGAGAACAGCATCTATCATTTTGCAGGCCCTCCAGACTCCATTAAATCAACAATCAACAGGTCATTCATAAAGCCGGCCCCGTGAGGAAATATACTGAGAGATGGACCGGCCATGTTGCCCCCACCCACCCACCTCCCGACCCCCACAGCCTGTTCTTAATGACTCCCCCATCCCCCGCTGTTGATTAGTCACCAATATCGACTGCACATCCCAAGCTAAATCCCCACTCTGTGTACGTGAGTGCACACAGATGCGTGCACATCACAGAGGTGTGTGTGGAGGCTGCAAACACAAACACCCATAAATAAAAGCACACACATGCAGGTACAGTCCATACTATTCATATTCTTTTGGCCATTGCCATCTTTATCTTTAGGTTCAGGTGATGGCATGGGTGTTGCTCATATGATGAAAGTCTATTTTCACGATTTATGTTTTTCTGACAGATAGTTCCACATTTTGGGACAGAACGCTTCTTCACTTTTCTTACCGAGAATTAGATAAAAGTATCAGTACAACTCTCATGACTACAGTCTTAATTTTGCTGATGCAATTGACAAAGATGTTGTTGATAAAAAAAGAGGTTACTAAAAAAGAAACAATAGCTAATAATAAGAACAGAAAAATCTGAATTACATAGACTTTGTTTTCACCTATTCAAATCTAATGCAGCGGTGCAGGTTCAATTTCTGGTCAGGGAAATTTCCCTTTGTTACCGGATTTCCCGGCTTGGGATCAATAATGGTTTAACTTAACTATATTTATGCAAATGGAGACAACCTATTCTAAAAACATATGAATATAACATCTAGTAGAGTCTAGTACAACACTTCAACTATCACATTGCAGAATTAAATAAACAGCTCTTTAAAATATCTAGAAATTTAGTCGACTAAAAATAAAAAGAATGAGGTTGACTTAATATGACTAAAACAAACATCTGGGTTTGTGACACGATGCCATTTGGCCCAAAAATCTTTTTTCCCATAGACTTACATCATGAAAGAGCTGCAAAATGACTCGTTTCACCATCAAGATTTGACCCATTTGGTCCAATAACATTCTTAAAGTCTAGGAGAGCTGCTCAATTAAATCATTATATCCCCATCCAAGTAAGCCTGCTCGTCAGTGAAGTCAAACTACTTTGGTTTCACTTGCCACTGAGCTCTTTCATAGGAATAAACTGGGTCCTGCCTCCAACACTGTATCCAGCTTTGTGTATACATCCATAGGTTAACTGGCTGCCTACTGTGGCTACATACTGACGGTACAGACATGAGAGTGGTATTGATCTTCTCATCTAACTTTCAGCAAGAAAACAAATTGGTACATTTTTTTCAAAATATCAAGCTACTCCTTTAAGAGTTGCTGCTACTTTCGTATCATCCTCTTTTTGCTGTCGTCATGAGTCGTGCCTAAAAAGGTTTTGAACTTGACCTGAAAAACTTAAATAGAAAATATATTTGGTAACAGCGACAAACCAGACTGAGACACTGTCTGAGAGACAAAGAGGATGTGGTGTTAAAGTGACAGTTTTAGGTGTGAGTTTCAATAGAGCTTGTCTTATCTCAAGCTTCCTTTGTGCTTTTCTGACCTTTCCTCTATCTTCTCCTCCCCATTTGTTTCCTCTCATCCCTGACGGTAATGCATTCCTCATGCCAAATACTTCCCTCTGCATCCTTTATATCACTTTTCTCCTCTACATCTTTCTGTGGTGATGTACCATTCCCTGCATTTCCCTTTTTTCCATTCACTGGCTTCTCATTTCTCTTCTCTAATTTCTGTCCATCCTTCCTCGTCTGTTCATTACTTTCCCCTCCTTTCCTGTCAATGCCGCTGTTTTTTTCCATCTCGTTGCTTCCCCTCCTCAACACCCCCTCTCCATATACTTCTCTTAATATCCCCCTCCTCCTCATTATCTTCACCTCGCACCCCACCTTTTCTCTCCCATCTCCTCTCCTTCTCCTCCTTCTTCTTCTCCTCCTTTTTTGCCTGCAGCATTGGTTGACTGAGCTTGAGATCTTTGCCATGATCTTTGCGGCGGCGGTGCACGACTACGAGCACACGGGGACCACAAACAACTTCCACATTCAGACAAGGTAATGGATCATAAAATCAAAAATGCATGGCAGTGGCTCACCCGATCAATGTTTTCATTTGCAGCGAGGGGGCTTTACAATCACACTGAGATCGCCTGCAGTGCAGTAATAACACTGGGGCAGGACGAGAGTCCAAATGAAGTCCAAACTCTTTACCCTGGAGAACTTGAGTTGGAGGGAACACATTGGGAAAAAAAACTTTTGTTATTATTGTAATTAAAGTTTCAATTGGTTGCCAAACACTGTCTTCATACCCCGTATTATTTTCAGATCTTTTACATTAAAAGTTAATTTTCTGCAGCCGTTAGTATAATTGTCCAGATTTCTGTAATTCAGAAATACGGAACTCCTAGATATATACTTTTCTGTACACGATACATTTCAGAGATGAAAACCTCTTAATTTTAATCAGATTCACAAACAATTCAAACTTCTTACTAACAGTGGCCAGTTTTCAGTAATAAACTGAGGGTCCTCATTTGTGGAGCACTAGTAGTTTAATCATTTTGTGCTGTGTACAACCTGTATATGTTTGACATTGTGAATATTGCTTTATATGTCAGTCCCTCCAGGATTTTGTGGTTTCACAGCAGCTTTTCTAGCGTTCTTTTCAGCTGTTTTTTAAATTGTTGAATTGGAAATTGTCTGAGCAAGTGAAAATTGCAAATTTAGTTGCAATTATTTGTATTAATTAATTGAATATATTAATGATTTGCATTTCTCTCTCTTTTCTGCTTCATTCAGTGATGTCTCTCACACAAATAATCTCCATCTCTGATTTTCTCACACATCCAGCTTGACATTTCAAATAATTATTTCACACCATGTTTAAATATTTCATTCAAGACTTCTTATTCCTAAACTATTTTCTTACTCTGCCTCGCACATATACACACAGAATTGGCGACACACACAGGAGAGCATGCCTCGATCACTTTTTGATTTATGCTATGCCAACGTCACCACTAACCATGGATATTTAATCTAACTCACCTTGAGTCTTTCAGCAGATGCAATAGATGGATGCGACGGCCTCAGTCACGGTGATCTGTCTTGTCTATTGTACACATGTTTCAGTCATTCTCACCACAACGTTGCACACAGTGCAAACATTTTACCCAGAACATCAGGGAGTTCCGTTGTACAATCCTTGGCTCTAAGTTTTGTTGGTAAACGTGTTGCTCGTCTGCATATTCACAACCAGAAATAACAAGGAAGTGAGTTTGTTAACATTATGCTGGGAAATTCTATGACTAGTGATACCTGTGGGAAACTATGATGATTGGACAAATTTGTGGAAAAGCTGATTGGACAAAATTGCAAGGTCGCACAGAATTTACAGGGATTGGTTCACTATGCGTTAAGGGTCGCAGTCGCAACATCCTGAAGGGGCTGACATATATTATTGTTATAGAGGTAATAAATAAACTCTTCCTTTTTGTTGTTGTTTTTTATTCTTTGTCTGATTTTGTTGCTCTTCTACCGTGGACCTCCTGCTAAGTGACACTTTTTTTCAGATAAACTGGAGAAGTAGCAACATGATGGGCTCAGTTATTTCTCTATAAGCTGCTCTTTTTCCAATATGGATGAAACAATTGCTTTGCTTTCCATTTGACAGGTCAGACACAGCTATCCTGTACAATGACCGCTCAGTGTTGGAGAGTCACCATGTCAGCGCAGCATACCGCTTACTGCAGGACGACGATGAAATGAACATCCTCTACAACCTCTCCAAGGACGACTGGAGGTCAGTGAGATGGATACTTGGGACAGACAATAAGAGGAAGGGAGACGGAGAGATGAAAAAGCTGAGTGACAGCGAAGGGAAATAAAACTCGGAGATGTAGTAGCCACCGAAAGATAGAGAGATAGACATGGCAGGTGAAAAACCGGGCACGTCAAGCAGAACAGTTCCACAATGCACATATCACCTGTTGTAAGCCCAAAGTGAACTTATCTCTTATTCTTCAAGATTAACAACTGTGCTCGGTGGCGTGAAAATCAGAAAAGTTGGATTACCTTCAAGGTCCAACAGCTTTGTGCTAAATGGAAGTGTTTTGTGTGATAATACATTAAAGGAGACAGCTGCAATCCGATTCCTCACGACATAAGCTGGGACTTGTCAAAGCAGATATTATAAATAGCTCTCAAAAACCATGTTGGCTGGCTTCATTTACTTTTAGCGACTTCTGAAATAAGTCGGCTTTTGCAAGTTTGACAGTTCATTATACAGCACATGGATCATGTTTTCCTCACCTCTTCCCCTCTCCTTTGTTTTCATCCAGAGAGCTGCGAACTCTGGTGGTGGAGATGGTGCTGGCCACAGATATGTCGTGCCATTTCCAGCAGGTTAAGGCCATGAAGAACTTCCTACAGCAACCTGAGGGGTCAGTTGACTTGTTCTTCACTTTTGTTTACCTCATCCCAGCAATTTACATCCTCATTAACCCTGCCATCAGCCTCTGTGTACCAACCTCCAGCTGTTTACAACCCAATTAACCCTGCCCCGAGGGTGAACTCCGACATTCACAACACAACAAACATTCATGTTTATAACAAATGGACTGGGATTTTGTGTGTTGCTCAGGTGCTGTTTACTCAAAATAAAAAATTGAAATGGAACGGGTATTTTGTGGCCAAATAGTACCAAACGTCATGCATTATATATACAGTGAGTACCATTACAGGCCCTCTCAGGCACTAACACAGGATGGTTTGTGTTTCTGTGCTGTGCTGTTTCTGCAGCAGAGTTATAGTGCAGTCATACCAGATTTGGCATGGTGAAATGTATTTGCACACTGTGGTGAAAAACAGCCGGTGGCAGAAATATTGCTGGCAGGTTTGCTGGCACACTGTAGGCTGCAACAGCTAAGACGACCAGCTAGAAAACATTAGTCCTCCACAAACTATGTAAAATGTTTTTTTTTCCAGCACTCGTGTCTGCTACTTGCATTCAACAAGATGTGCATGCAAACATAAATAGCAGCTATAAATACATCCTCACCACTTGTTGTCACTAGCAGTTGCTGAATGCTGACAAATATATTTCATTTAACTGACGAAATCAGAGGTTCTCTACACAGTGGTATAGGTTTTTAAGCATTTCTCAAAAACACTAGTGTTATCCATTTCTTCCAGTACAAGTACACAGGCTAGGACGACTGCCAAAAAGTAGCTGACTGACATCTTCCTCTCTGTTACTGTCCATGGGACTCCCCAAAAACACCCCATGAGCAGTGTCTTACATCTTGCGTGCCTGATGCATGTTTTTGTCAGCTCGCATATGGTCATCTCAGCACCTTTTGGACAAGTTAGAAAAACTGTAACCTAAAAAGTAGTAATACTATTTACTAATCTTTGCCTCACGCCTACGTGTAACTTCTAACAGAGATGAATTTTTATTATTTTTATGATCATCGAATTATGAGGATGCACTTCAAACTACACTTTTGCTTCTTGTGTCGCTGCCATGGCTGCAACCGTAACTTGATTTCCCTGCAGATTTTCAAATGACTTCTACCTGACTGTTGATAAATTCTTAAATTGACCATCATGATGTCATACGAAAGAAAAAGAGCTGAAATATATTGACATTTCGATTAACTAAATGATGTCCAACAACAAATACCTGGGATGTGGCATCATGCCCAGCCAAAATGGGCTCACAAGACTGACTATCAATTTCCATGTACATAGGTGTGAGATCATATCTACAAAAAAAAACATGAATAGTATGTTCTCAACCTCATCCTCATCCCCATACAACTGTTAAACAGTTGATATTTTATGAAATGCACATACAGTGGTTGAGATGATAGCAAAAGAATTGGCGCCCCACAAATGATGTTATGTATTTGACATAAAGTCATACTTAAGCTCCTAGGTCAAGACTCAGAGGCCCATTTACATTGAAAGTATGAGGGACATTCTTTGACAGCAATGTTCACATTTTGGCCAAAGAAGACAGATGGTATGAAAGAGGCATGAAAGAAGCCTTGTACGCCAAATTGGAACGTCCATTGTTAAACAGAGGAGGTGGCCTACGACACCACTTGTCATCCACCTACAATGTAGTCTTGGGATCCCTCCCCACACGACCTACCACCCATTCACACCTGGACCCATCTAACCCTGATGACACACATGATGGCTGAGTGGGTCAACGACACACATGTGACCTTAACGACTGTGAAACTCAAAGCTCACATGTGACCTCAACGAAATGAAAGCCTGCAATTCCACATCAGTCCATTAGTACTGAAAAAGCCTCTCGGATTAGAGGTGAAACATCTTCAAGAAACCCAAGCAAGTCCAGTTGCCTACGATAAAGCACTTAAGATTGCCATGACCTGGATTACTGAGAATCTTCACCGACATACTCAAGTAAAGATACATAGGTTAGGTTTAGTTGAAGAGACACAGGGACAACGATGTACCTTAAAATAACTCAAAGTTAACTTGGTTTCACATAATTCTGAACATAGGCCTCCTGGGGGAAAGTCCTATGTTTTGTGACCTGTCCACTACCCCAACCTGCCTGCTTATGCGGACTACTTCCTTATTTACTCCTGTCAGTGCACTGGTCGCGTGATTGTAGCCTTACCTATTCCCATAAATGACTAGCTAATGATTACATGTGTTATATACGAATTGTGGTGCATTACTTTTCATGAGTAAGCATACGAACAGTAAACAAAAACAGCCTGATATTCTTTATGCCTTCATACTCGTTTCTTATTCAGTCTAGTATGCCTAATTTTCCAAGCTTAAGATATAAAGTTATCCCATACTTTGTAACTCAGTCCAACTTTTCATCAAACCAAAATAAATCAAATGTTGGTTCTGCTTGTTCTTCTTACAAAGGTGCACGCAGGTTATCTTATAAAGTATGAGCGTGCATTCAGAGTGCGGGCTGGGATGGTCACAGAGCTCACCGAAGCATGCAGTGCTGCGTCCTGCAAAACCACGGCCATCCACGTGAAATGCTTTGTTTTTCGGGAGTCCCTACAGGTCAAATTCTGAATGGCTGACCTTGTTCAAATAGAAAGTGTAAAAGATCACATAAAAGTGTGAAAAAGCAAATATGTTTCAGTCAAAATAATGGATCTTTTTTTTCTGCACCCAAGGTCACCAGACTGCAGACTTTTTTTTTTTTTTTTTACACATTTTAAGCACGGCTCCCTCAGCAGTGATTGATAGCCGTGGCTGCTCTACATGCAGACACAGAAAGGAAGCAAGAGAGCTATCAAGCGAACTATTGTATGACGTGATGAGTCATCACTGCTGATGTAGCTGCAACGAGAGACGCTTTAAGGAACTCGTTGACCTTCGGGGTATTCTTTTCACTGTGATAAAGCACGCCACTCGTCATGATTAGAAAACTGCTCAGAAAGCAGTGATGTGGAGATAAGCACCTCCTTGAGAACGTATGTAGGAATCAACAACATTGTGCTTCCTATATTTGTGAATATATCTCGAAATTCAAAGAGTGCTGACTGGGATGTAATCATCAAGCTACTGTATAGGGTACCCACACACATACACACGCGCACACACTTGCACATAAATGAGATTGCAGTCTGCAGGAAGCTGTAATGCTGAATAGACTCTAATGTGAAGTAATTCACACCAGTCTGCTCCAGGCCTGCTTTGAGTGCACTTTAAGACCCAATCTGCCACAAATGGAATGAGGGGAAATCTGAGCTAGTCTCTCTCACCTCTGTTTAACCTTGTACTGTGTGTATGTGTGTGTGTTGTCATTCGTGTGCCTATTTTCCATATTGGCCTGTGTCTGCTCATTCATGCATCAGTCCATTGAACATGATATTTTGATATGGTTATCAGGTGATATCTCAGACACCGCCGATGTCTGATGAGGTGAGAAGATGCGTCTTCACACTGTGTTCCAGTGTAGAAAACCGATTTGTCTAATGGAGGCAGAATGATGACAGGGGAATTGTTACGTTTGTTTGTTTTTCATTCCTTTTGGATGGAGGTGTCTCCCTGTTTTTAGGTGGTGCTACTAGATATATTTTTATTTTTTTATTTTTTTTTTGTAAATAAATTTCACCAGTTTGACAGTTTGATGTTGCCTCCATTTGATTAGTGCCATCACAAAACTTAAAAGACGCGTTATTGTCAACAGATTCCATGAAAAGACCAGCAATGAATTGATCCTAATAATACAGTAATAAGTAGTGTCCCACCGCTTCATTGTTGCCAAAAAGCTATTAAAACATCAATGAACTACACTGTTGTACTGGTTGACATGTTCCTCTATTACCATGAACACAAACACTGTAGTTTATTTTGAGTCGATCCCACATACACTGTCCTGCTGTCAGAAATACTCACTACCAAATATGAACTAATCCACCACTGAAAATGTTTCCTAACAACTGTGCTATTTACTCATGTTTGAGTAATGTTAGTGTTCATCCTTCATCCTCATTAATTAATTTTCCTTAACCGCTTATCCTGTTAGGGGTCGCAGGGGAGGGGCTGGAGCCTATCCCAGGTGACACTGGCCGAAAGGCAGGGTACACCCTGGACAGGTCACCTGACTATCACAGGGCTGACACATAGAGACAGACAACCATTCACACTCACATTCACACCTACGGACAATTTAGAGTCACCAATTAACCTGCATGTCTTCGAACTGTGGAAAGAAGCCGGAACAAACCCACGCTGACACTGAGAGAACATGCAAACTCTATACAGAAGAGCTCCCCCACCCTGGGGCTCGAACCAGGAATACTCTGGTGTTAGTTTTAGGAAGAAAAAAATTTGTATTTGTGCACCATTCAAAAAGATTTAAGTCTTTAATAGGGATGTACCAAAGACAGGCTAAGGAGGTCAAAATGTATCAAGACATAGACTAACACATTGTTAGTTTTGGTATTTTCATGGGATTTGTTGACCATATTAAAAACATGAAATATCACCAGCCTTATTCTTTAAAGGTATACTATACAGGAAGTGTCAGATATCAACTCAGTTTCTGAAAGAAAATGTTGGCATTATATGTTTCTGCAAACCAAGGGTATGTTACATGGGCATGCTTCATGTGTATCACAGCTTTTTTAAAGTGCTGATTTTGTCTCTGGTGGGTGGAGGGGATGATGGTTGCATGACAGCTAGGCAAGACACTGTGTTTCCAGTGGATTTGTAGGGATGAAAAACTGGTTGTTAATTACAGAGATGTTGCTTTTCCTCCTGGAATCATATTTTGAGCCAAAACTTGATCTTTTCCTAACGATAACGAGGTAGTTTTGTGCCGAAACATAACCACACATCAACCATAGCATTGTTGGTATGGTAAGCTTCAATGTATCTGCTACATAACAACATGCAAAAATGTACAATGCCGACATTTTTTTTTCTGGGGATTGGGTCACACTTCTAGTGGGTCATAAGTGATGATTGAGAGGGAATACTTTTGTTTGAGTCTTCTGCAGTCAGCTATTACAGTGACATATGTTAGTAGGGTTCTTACATTCTGCATATCTCACATCTATAAATCTTTTGTAATTTGGCAGCCTGCAGCAATGGTGAGTTTATACTCCGTCTGCTGCTCTGCACTACATCGTGTTTGTACTAGATGTGATATCCTGCAGTGGTTTCACCTGCAGCTCCTGTTCTACCCTTTTCTTGTGATGTCTTAGTAACTTCATCCAGTTCAAAGTGTTTGTGCATGCTCCCTGTGTCAGCCAAATCTATCTTAAAACAATAGCAGTGTACATTGACAAAGTTGTTGATTGATATGCTTCAGTCTGCACTGGCTTTGAAGTGATGTCTCTCTAAAGCAACCCTGCTGTAAGTGATGACAAACAAAATTCTAAAGTTTTTGTGTTGCAAATAAAGGAATCCAAAATTCAATCAGAGAGACAAACTAAGTGGAAATCCTTGAAACTAATCTAAAGTCTGAAAACATAACTGTGCAGCCATTAGTGGACAATTTTATCCAAGACACGTTCAAATGCCCAAAGTGGAAGCATTTTTACTTTGTAAAACAAGGCAGTGTTGATACCATACTGAGCATATACAGCACACTGTCTATAATAAATGTTTTCCTTCTCTCCTTCCTTCTTTCTGGCTTTCCTTCAGCACATTTCACTGTGCTGTTCTTGCACAAAAACTCAATTTCTGTGCACAGATTGCTGTTGAAACATTTGCAGCTGTGCCACATTTTTTCCTATTTTTCTTTTTTACTATATGATTGACCCTTCTGTCTTCAGGGACACTCAGTGCATTGGAAAGGCTCATGTATCCTTCCCCTGGTTGGTATTTTTCAATAACCTTGTTGCAGATTTGTCTGGAATGTCTGTTTTCCTTCAACATGTAGGTTTCAGTGTTGTGCATAAACTCTCTGAAAGAGCATTTTCATTCATTTGGCTCATATTTTTTGAAAACAGTAAACTGAAAGCATCAGTTTGCAACTTATGAACGTGAATGTGAGCGTTGTTCCCTCGCAACAGTTAACGCCGCTCGTTTTAAGGCACCCAGCATGCCATCACAACACCGGCAAGACATCTGCCAGTACTGCTCATATGGATATTTGACGGACTTTTATGAACATATCAGTAAAATACAGATTCCAATGGAAAGAATCTCACATTTATATACAAACTGTGACAGCTTGGTCTTAAAAAACAAGTCCTACCAACAGCCACATCTGCAACAAATTTGAAACAACACATCAAGTTGAAGCATCCAACCAGTCTTGGGAAATATCTGTGAGTGAATGATGATCACAAGTGAACTATGGATGTTAACCAGTTGATTTTAACGTGTGTGAGCTCTTGTGATGTGTGAACGTGCTCAACACTGGTAGTTTTTTGACACTGATTAAGCAGGAGTTCAACCTAAAAGACACAGGTATATTTAATCTAAATCCCTTGTCATCAGACCTTGATTACACAGGTGATCTCATTTTAGCTCATTACAGTACCTTTAAAACCATTCGGCTTCACCTGTACCAATTTAGGTGTGTCACATTCAAGAACCTAATGCAGATTTTAATGTTTAAAATATGCTCTCTTTTGCAGCATTGACAAGCCCAAAGCCCTGTCCCTGCTGCTACACACAGCAGATATCAGCCACCCGGCTAAAAGTTGGGACCTCCACCACCGCTGGACCACGTCCCTACTGGAGGAGTTCTTCAGACAGGTGAGTGGGCATACCTGCTCCAGTTGTTTGTGGATGTGAGGTTCAGATGCATGTAACGATGAACATCACCTCTGAAGAATAGTTTCAGACAATAACATGTGACCTGTGTGGCAGGAAGAGTACAGGTGAAGCTAAAGGTTAATGATGGTGCCACTGCACTTGAGTGTCCAGTAAACGATGCCATTAAGCAAGCATGCAAACCTCTGGGGCCCTTGAGCTGGAAAATCTACATGATATGCAAACATTATTATTGTTGTCGACAAAAAAATCCATTTGCATCGTGATAAATGATCTTCATCAGAAGTGGAGGATTTTTAGATGTTCAAGTTTCCTCTTTATCTGATCACTTTAAAGACTTTTCGACCATCTTGGCTTAAAAATTGAGGAGGAAAGTTTATTCTTGGCTTTCAATTTACACCTGTACTTTTCTTGCTATGTGAAAGTATATGCTCTATTGGACCATCTGTGGAGTCTGGAGGGAACTATTTCTGTAGGATTAATGTGGACTGCCAAAGATGTAAAAAGAAAACATTAGACTCGAGGTACAGTTTATGTATCCTTCTTAGAATATTACCTGTGAATTGCTTTTAGCGGCTCCTGTGGCACTGGTGTTTGAGATTGTACAGGTTGCAAAAGAAGTAATTTATTTTTCTAATGTTTTAATATCATGCTTTGGCTCAGCTCTACCCCCCAAAGCTCCTTGCATTAGTGAGATATACAGTCATATTCATAAGTTTAATTGCAGACACTCTGCTCCTTGTCATTTTAAAGAATGATACCATGACAAAACACCTTGGCAGATTAAAATGTAGATCATTACCTCTTTGATACAACAATGCATTTGGCTTTAAATAATAAATTGTGGTTTTGTTAATGTCAACAAGAAGCACGGGCGTTTAACTGGTGCCACGTTGCTTTCATCTCTTCCATTATTAATCCGCATTGTTCTCATTATCAGTGCTATTGTTATTTCGGCCGCTTTCACGGGGCTTTTATCTCTCGGGATATGAATCGCCGATAAATAGCTTCTCCAAAGAACATTGCCTCCCGACTCCACATCTCATCTGTTTGTGTCACATCAGACGAGAAAATGAAACACATTTGTGGCCCAAAAGCACTTAAGGGCGGGGGCCAGACAAATCCAAAGCGTGTTGATAGAAGTGTGAGCATATGGTGTACGGCAGCAGCGTGTACGCATGTGTTTGTGTGAGTATGTCTGGAGGGTGGGGGACATTTTTATAGAAACCAAATACTGAGAATGACTTTGACTGAGGAAGCTGCTGTGTTTCCAGGGGGACAAAGAATCCGAGCTCGGCCTGCCGTTCTCTCCGCTCTGCGACCGAAAGTCCACAATGGTGGCACAGTCCCAGATCGGTGAGTGGCTTCTCCATCTTCACGTGCACCACATGTACAATGATGTGTGTCTGTATGGGTGTAGTGCTGCTCCAGCTTGAGCTTACTTCAGAAAAATTACATCTCTTGTTTTGTGTGTTTATATATATATTTATATCAATCTGTCAAATGACAAAGTGTGATGAATTTGGTTATTGTGTTTCCTGTGATAATGACAGCATAACATATTGCTTGATAGAGACCTAACATATTGATAAATAATGTTTTCTGCTCTGTCCTTTACCTTATCTTTTATTGATTGAGTCTTTTGTTAGAGTTATAGAATGTAGCTAATAGGAAAGATTAAAAGTTTGTTTTTTATCTTACCTGAAAAACATGCAGAGGAGGTGACAGCACTTTCCAGCCCTGAGCAGTGTCTGCAGTTTTCCTCTCAGGTTATTTAAAGCCCCAACACCTTCCGCGAAGAAGATAAGGCAGCCTGCATGTTTCCCTGAAAGACCAAATCCAGGGCAACAAGTCTGGAGAGCACTCAGTCATCACTTGTGAATCTTAAAGGATAGGTGTTATCCTACTTAAACACTCTGATGACCACATTTAGACTGCGCAACTTCCATTAAAACAGCATTAGGGAGGAATTTGTTTGCAGCCAGTGTGAAGGGGGCAGGAGGAATGATTACAACAACCAGTAACACTTTCCATGTACATATAGGTATTTGACTTAAAAACAAGACAGAACTTACAAGATTAAAATTCCCATTGGATCTGCAAATATGATTATTGGGGAATGTCACAACAATTAATGCACATTTTAAGCTATATTATGTAACTTCTCTACATCAAAATGTCTAAAAACAACTAGACCAATATTATATGTTTTGTTGAATTGTGTGCTGATATTATCCCAAACGTTTCCAACAATGTTCAAACCCAGAGAAGTTGGTAATTCTAATCAAGGATACGATGTGTGTCGCCACTGACTGTTGTGTTCTGCCAGAAGCTGTCATAAACTGACTTTTCATCCACTTAAGCTACATTCTTACACTTTTGAGGTTGTTTTTAACTATATTTTTTTTAATCAGATGAAGGATTTGAATCATCGGAGAAACAAGCTGAGCAAACGTTAGCGGCAGCTCGGCTCCAGTGTCAGAGAAACACTGATTTTTTTTTTTTTTTTTTTTTTTACAGTTTTTAACAGTTTTAATCACCTGGTTCATTTGTTTTGGAGGGGAAGAGACCTTTCTGGATAATTCGGCTCCCGGTGAAACCTCCTGAACAATGAACACCGGAGGAATCCTAACTTGGAGAAAACTCGCTGCAGTGATGAATTGAGAGGCCCCTTGCGGCAGAAAATTATTGTACAATGAAGAAACTTTCAAAACAGATGTTAGAGATAAATGTATGCATTGCCAGGAAATGTAAAGCAATGATATGACTGATTCTGTCTGATTCCTATCTCCTCATAACTAGATGTTTTTGGAAATTAATAGCTGCATGCCACTTGAAAAGATACAGACTCACACACACAAAAGATATGATGAATATCATGAATGAATGATGATACACCATCAGCTGTCTGAATCAGCCATGATTGTTTACACTGCCTCTTCTTATTTTATGTAGTATTTATTTGTCTGGAGCTATGTTTGTCTGTATTTTTATATCATCTAAACATGCAAATTAATTCTCCTGAAAAACAGACTTAAAAAATATAAACTATCTTTCATAGCTGTGAGCAAACAGGAATAATTGAAGGCGACTGAGATGAGCATATCGATGATTTTATTAGTGCAGAGATTCTCCCATCTGCATCTTGGCAGCTGTGCAGTCTAATGACCCCTCTAACACTTTGTTTCACAGACTTGATTTTAATGAATTAATTTAAAACATCCTTAATTTCAAAAATTTGTGTTACAGTGATTTTTCCGTTTTTTTTTTCATCCTGGTGAATGTGAATATGTATAAACTGACATTGATAATTGCTAATTTCTTTGTCACCAGGGTTCATCGACTTCATCGTGGTGCCCACCTTCACTGTGCTGACAGACATGATGGAACGTATCGTCAAACCGCTCATAGATGAAGCCTCCCATTCAGGTTTCGCCGGCTTTAGACGCTCAAGGTGAGCGGCAGCACTTTCTCTCATTCAGAGAACATTTGGAAACAAAAGTTTGGATTGTTCTCTTCTCTTCAGTAGGAGGACTGAGCAGATGGAAGTGGGTGACTGTATGTAAATCTGAGTACTTTTTAATCAACCAGCCTGGTTAATCAAGGATGGGAAAGCTACTGTTTTCTATCCCTCACTTCTCATACCTGTCTGAGTAACTGCTCGCTCAATGACGTGATTAAGCCTCGGCAGCTCCTCTGCAATAACAGCAGCATATCTAATGAAAGTATTGGGAACAGCAGATGAGTCTCCCATGAGTAATCCATTTCTGTGCGTGGAAATGTCTCCACCTTTCATCGGGCACAGCCACACACCTTGAAATTGATATTTTAGAGATGCTAAAGTCGTCATCCCCGATCAAGAGTGGGCTTCAGTGCTGCATTGGCAAACACAATAGCCTCTCGAGATACAAAACAAAGTGATTTTGCCTCCACTCCCTTAATTAACCGGCTCAGTACTTTTCCTCCAGCCACGTACTAAATCAGGTATGTGCAAGGCTTTGAAACCACCCAGATAAGAAAGTACAGTCCACTTGCTCCTATGTAAATAATGATTAAACTATCCAGAGAAAGATAATTTAAAAAACTGAGTCTGGTATTTGTGTCTTTTAAAGTGAGCTTATTAGAAAAGACAGCAGTACTTTGGGAGTTTGGCTCTGCGTCTTCCGTTGCACCTGCACATCAATATCAGCCTCCCCTCTCTCCTCAACAGCAGTCATTAGCATCACTCAGTGGGCCTCCAGTCAAAGTTAACCGAGTGGAAACCTCAGATAGTGTTGCCACTTGTGCAGTCTCCTTGTCTTCGTACACACCTGGGTGCTTATGGGTTTCCTTGGACTGTTTCTTCCAGAGCATTTATAGCTGCTTTCAATCATCTGTAACTATGCCTGCGCTCTCTGTCTGCCTCTGACTATCTACCTGCCTTTCAATGCGCCTCTGTTTTCTTTAACTAAGGATAGTAATGCTGGTTTATTGGTCCTCCATTCGTGCATGTAACCCACATGATTAATTGAAATAACTAATTCCTAAAAGCTGGCACTCCAGCAAACAGCATTGCACATTATCAGGTCACAATACCTGACCTAACCAAACTCCCATCATCCTCAGTACTCAGTGTTTTAGTGCTAATCAGCTAATTTTACGATGCTGAGATGCTGTCTAATTTAGTGAGCACGGTAAACATTATACGTGATAAACATGAGAATGTTAGTATTGTCTTTGTTACCATGCTGATGTTACCATTTAGCTCAAAGAACAGCTGCACAGAGCTGCTGTCATTGTGGCACGGGTAGGGTACGTTCGTAAAACCAATCTGATGCTCAGCACTACAATGGGAGTGCTGTTGTTGGAAGGAACAGAACGTTTTATTTCTACGTGTATTAATGAATGATTACATTCATCTCGGTCGTCTTGATGCTCTGCTGCTCTGTCACCGCAGACACAGCGCCCAGAGTACGCTCTGCTGCTCTGAGAACGTGGTGTTCTGAATGACCGAACGGTACGTTACAACAGCGCTCCGAATTTACCAATGGTTCAGTTTGTACCAAAGTGTGCTCTGGCACTCGGAGTGAGTATTTCCAAACGTACTCTTGGTTTTGTTAAAATTTTTATCTCTCTTCTCATTTTCTGTCCAGTCTGAACAGTATTAGCTCAGAGGAGAACAAGAGGCAAAGTGTGAAGAGCTCCGACAGCAGCACATCGGGACACAGCTCTCTGCTGACGGTGGACCTGAAGAACTTCAAGGCGTTGTGGAACGAAGAGGTTTATCAGAACAGAGAGAGGTGGAAAGCTCAGGCTACTAAAGGTACGTTAAAGCCCACAACTTTACTATTGAGTTCACCCTCATTGCTCTCATCAACTTCATTTTCTGCATAAACAACACACAGGCACAGTCAGCAACTAGCTGGTCAACACAGTGGAGCTTTTAGCACCTAAAGACTCAGATATTTCCCTCAGGAGCTGGTATAAACTAAAAGGAAACAGAGTTAAGAGAGAGCTAATGCAGGACTTTTATATGGGACATTTTTAAGGTGGCAGGAAACACTCTGAATTAATGCTAACACTTTTTTTGTAACTGCTGAAGCTGCAAATAAGCAGCTATTTGCTAACAAATTCATGTTGTCAACTTTAGGTGATAAATGTGTTTACAACTTGTTTCTGCTGCCACCAAGTGGCCAAAACACAGTGAAGTTAAAGTTTAAGTTAAGACTCACAAAGAGTTCTTAGATCAGAACAGAACAGACGGTCCAGTGAACTCTCTCAACCTTTAAGTGAGAATTATTTAACGATGAATTAATGCACACTGACACTCACGCTCTCACATGTGCTAACCTGCCTCCAACCTCCGTGTGACCTCAGAGGCGGAGGAGAGAGCTAAAAGAGAAGCGGAGGAGAAAGCCCAGCAGGAAGACGCTATGGAGCCCCAGGAGGTCAACGCAGAACCAGAACAGCCTGAACCAAAGGAGGACCAAACAGAGGAGGAGGAGCCCGAGTCAGCGGAGGCCACCCGACCGCCAGATGGTAACACGGAGGAAGCAGAGCAGGAAGCACAGCCTGAGAGCGACACACACAAGAATCCTCCACTGCAGAACGGTACGTCCTTTAGCTGTGAAATCCCAAAGCATGATGTGACATATGGCTACAGCACATTAACATGCATACAGTGACCATTGAAGCTGCAGTGAAAGTTCTGTAATCCTGTCTCTGCCCTTTTCCATGATGTTATCAGTGAGGCAGTTTGGATTTGTACAATCTCCACACCTTTAGTATCCATTCACTTTCATTTAAGCTGATGCCACAACAAGCACATTAATACAAAAGCCCGTAAGGTTACAATAGGAATCTTTTTCTCTGTATGCAAATACAGTTCAGACAAAGACTGTGACCTTGTATATTTGAAAAGTACTTTATCCAAGTAATTATATTGTGAATGAAAAGTATTTTTCTATTTTTTTTTAATCAATGCAGGAATAAGATCAACAAGGACGTGGGTGAAACACTAATTCAGCAGACTGTAGCTGAATTTAATACTAATGAGGGAAAAATCTTTTCAAATATATGGCATTTATAAAGATTTTATTTTTTAATAGAGTGACTACTAGAGTGAAATTTCTCCAGCCATACCGTATCTCCTTTCCATAAAGTTTCCTCCTATTTTTTTTCCCCTAAGTAGCTTTAAAGTTGAAAAAATGAATCATCTTATTCTGCCATTTCTGAGGTATCATTTTATTCTGTATCAGCTTGTTCCAGTTCTTTTTTGAAGCCGTGTGATGTTTACACTGAGGGGAAATATTTCACACCCAGGACTCCATGTTTTATGCCGCTGTGTCGGCATTATGTTTTGTGGTGTTAGTCTGTCCATCCCATCACAAGATGGCCATACCGCAAGAATTCACACGCGAATTAAGACGAAATTTCACACAAATGTCTAACAGGGTAAAATGATGAAATGATGACGTTTTATACCCAAAAGGTCAAAGGTCAGCTTCACTGTGACATCATAAAGCACTTTTTCTGGCCATTATTCATCACCATAACTTAAGAATGGAGGGGAAGACATTTGATCAGATGCTGAATTGGTGACTCTAATTTTGGCTGCCCACATCGAAGCTATGCTGATTGTATAGATCTTTTGTGCATCCATTGTTTTAGAATTTGTAGCAACATCCATATTTTTGTCAGCTGTCACGGCTACATATGAGTCTGGACATACATGGATGTAAACTGCAACTTGACTGTTAGGCAGAATCATACAAAGGTGAGGCTGTAATTCTAGATTTATGTCTCATTTAAGAAACATTTTCCCCAGTTTCAGCCAACATATTTTGTATCGTTGAGAAGTTCTGCAGGTTTGATCTGTGGCTGCTCAGCACGAGTTTGTAATGACTCACCGTTGGGTCACTGAGGGTGAACATGTTTTTACAGACTTCATAAAGGAGGGAGGATGCTTTGAGGATTTTATTTTCTCGTTTGGATAGAGTGCATGTTTGAGTGTGACGACGACTAACACGACTCTCCTGACCTTTCAGGAGAGCTGTCTGAAGGGACTGAATCTCCAGAGGGTGAAGAAAACAAAAACAAAGGAGATGACGGTGAGTTTATTCCTGCAGCCCACGGATATTGACACAAAAATAATCTGTTTCTCAGTATCTGTGTTTGCTAGGTTCATGCAGGTACAACTAAAGCAGCCTATTATGATAGTCCTGCCATAACTCCTACCATCATGAAGGTTATACCGTTCAGGATGTTGTTTGTGTTGTTTTTGAATTGTATCTTTGTGTTATACAGAGAGGAGTTTCTGTCATTCAGCCTACCCTCATTGTAAAAATCGAGGTATACACAATAGAAACACTTGTATGCAACGAATAAACTGACCTTTTGGATTAAACTGTGAACCTTAATCTTCTTTAGGACATGGACAGCATCTGCACAGAAATACTACTCTGCTTTAGGAAGAATACTGTATCTGTACTTGTATCGAGTTTTTTAGCTGTTGAAGTCTGTAAATGCTGATTTAAAAACAGTTTTGTGATTTCACAATATTGTGAATAAATTGTAGGCAGCTTATTAGACGTGTAAAACATCAGACCATACTTTCTGTTACTTGATCAGAAGATTGAAAAGAATTTTTAATCCATAAAAGTAAAGCTGGCCTCACAACAAATGACCTTTCAAGTGATTTCTCTGTCCCAGATAAATTTCCAGTGTGGGAATAAAATTATGAGCATTTTACCTCAGTTGTATGGTGAATATAAAACTCAGTCCGAGCCGTTTTAAGTCGGTCTTTTTCTCGTCTTAATGTTCTGACACAATCAAACATGGTAAATATTGTAAGTTTTAAATCAATGACGTGAAAGATGTTAGCAACCAATAGCTTCGCCCTCTCCAGCACAAAACAGGGAGCAGCTAACCAGGTAGACAGATAACATGTAGGGGACTCTGGGGAGGCGCAAGAACATGAGCAAGTCTCGGTTCTCTTGTGCTGTGGAGCGAACAAGAGTCCGTATTTAATTCAGCGTGTACCTGATCCAGTAACCAGCACTTATTTTAGTGAGACATCTCCATTTTTTTAAACAGTTCTCCTCTCATCCCCACAGTCTCCTTCCATTAAAATAGTGCTGGCGAGCTGAGGCAACCAACTCCAAAATGTAAAGTTTGTACACAAATACAGTTTGAGAGGGACACTATTGACTGCTTCTTCTATACTTTGTGTTTCTCAAGTTACGTGTTTTTTCAGACACATAAGGAATTGTTAATATGTCATATAGAGTAATATTTCCCACCAATTTAAAAGGGAATCTAGTTGTAGTTGTAGTCTTTGCAAAATCTTGTAGTGTGAGAGGGTGTCAGACTTTAGTCCTCGAAAGGTATTTCAAAGTCTTTTCATGGTCCTCTAGTGTATGGTAGGCATTAGTCGTCCTCCAGGGAGATTTCCTCATAAGATGATGAGTTTGTTAATATAAATTATTAATATGACTCATTTGTGTTCCTGAAGCAGAGGTGGCGATGGAATAAGCGAGCTGTGGAGAATCATGGTCACACCGCTGCATCTCTGCTGTAGACCTGAACCTGCTTTTACCTGTAAAAGAAGACACAAACTCCCACCAGAGGGAAAGCCATTAGTTGGACTGTGTCGCCCTCTACAGGACACCAAGAAACTGACATCTTCACAACCTTCTTGTCTCAACTGTTTTTACTTTGACCATGTTTATACTCCCAGAGCTTGTGGCTCCACCCGTGTACATTATTCCTCCCTTCCTGCTTACCGATGAAGACAATACACGACCTTATGATGCCGACAGCGATGGCGGGGATGAAGAGGAGCCTTTTGGAAGACTGACACTGAAAATGTTGCTTTTCTTTTTTGTTATTTTGCCAATCTTTTTACGTCGCTCTGAGTTGTGTGTCAGCCACAGACATGTAGCTATTGTACAAGTCACATGTTTCGCTGCTGTGGTATGTTTGCTCATCTGTCTTAGATTTTGAGGTCACAAGTATCGTCTGCTAAAAGAACGTTTCAGTAGAGAAAGGGGTTTGCATCACAGTAATTTATTTTGGTACTTACAGAAGAATACATATGTGCAGATTTGTGGGAAATGCAGGATAGAAGGGACTTCTCCAGCTGGGGTTAAACTCACAGGTATATAGCTCTACTGTTTTACTAGAAAGTACTCCTTAAACTGAACTTTTCTTTGTGCTTTAGCAGCTCGTTGTGGCTGATTTTTTCCCATAACATGTTTACTCTCTTAGTGCTTTCCTCAGCCATTGTGCAATTCTAATGCGTATGTTCCTGCCAGGTTTATATTGATTTTTTTTTTTTTTTTGCGTGTTCCTGTTCTCTTAACTGTATATACTGAAAGTTTGTATATGTTTAGATATGAGGAGGAGTAGAAATCCTATGATCCCACAACCCACCTTCTCGTTTTCTTTTTTTAAGGGGGATATAATGTAAGATATTGTTGTGAGAAATGTCCAAAAATTAGAATGCAACTTTTGCATTTCAAACATATCACACATCCAAGTTTTTGTAACATATATATATATATAATCTTTTTTTTTTCTTTTTGTAACATTCTTTTGCATTTGTTGTGTCCTATATTACAAATCATGCACTAGATGTGTCTAATATCCTCACACTGTACGTCATTTCTTTGTCAAAAGACTTCTTCTCGATGCCTTCTTCTGTGTATTTAAGCTGTAGCAAAAAGTCAACATTGTCGCTGAGTTAGAGAAAAACCTTCTATCTGTATTTTATTTTGCAGCACAGTTGTGTTTCAGCAGCTTCGCCTTCTGAGGTTGTTGATGTAATGTTTTTCAATCGACGTGTTTACAGTGTGCTCGTGCACCTATTAGCCAGTTGAATCCATCATGCTTCTGTGATGCATCCTGAGGCTGAGTCCAAACTGTATCTGCTTCTTGGTCGTTTGCCAGGTTTTTAAAGGCTTGTAATGTTGTGTATAGGAGATGCAAATATTGCTTACTGTGCATATGTAACATATTGGACCTCTGCAATGCTGGTTCAGCTTTTACTATATACTTAATATGTGTAATTGGAAGAAAAGAAGCTTTTTGGCAGTATTTGCATAATGATGGAGACACTTTTCCCTAAAAATTGTGCACTTTTATTTTTCCTTTTGTTTTTAGTTATTTTGTTATCCCAAAATCTACTGTGCCAAGATCAACTTCTTGGCATGTTATTTTAAAGTATACTGTACATACTGGTACATATACTGAGACGTAGAGTATATAGTGTTCAAAAAAGGGTAAATAATCTAACATAGATATTTATATAAAGCTGTAGGAATTATTTTTAGTCTCTGTTTCAATGCACACTCCTCATTTTTATATTATAACAGGAACTTTAGTATCGTGCAGTTTTATCACGCGATGTAACCACATGCTACTTTCTACCTAAAATATACAGTCGGTGGTTAGCAAGCCAGCTGGCTGAATGTGTGCCTATATATATGTACTTTCCATATGACTTTCATCTGTAGGAAAAACTAATTTTGTGATGTCATTTGAATCTGTGCTGCTCCAGGCACAGTCAAACAAAACAGTCCATATCTTCCTACAAATACTTCACACTAAAGAGTCGAAAGACTTTAGACTCTGTTAGAAAGTCTGTCTGTAAAGTCAGCGGTTTGATGTTGCATAAGTATTTATAGTGGTATCTTTTGCTCTTTTTTCATTTACAAAAATCTATTTTATAGCTGTATTCGCTGGATTGTCAAAACGTACGTCCTCAACGTGTGACGACATTTTTCTTTTTGTCATTTTGTCTCTCCTCTCTGGTTTTACTCGTCCCTGTGTGTGTGTGTCTGTTCGATATGTTTTATTCCACCAGCTTGGAAGTCAGAAAAATTCAAGTGGCTCAAAACTGTAAATTTAAAGTGTAACAATCATATAAGAAAATTAGATTTATAAATAGAACAAATACAACACTCATTGTGTGCTCAGAATAGCCTGCCTGATACTTGGTGAAGCAGAATCTATTTTCTGTACCAAGGGACCAACACATGTACAGTCTTGTAGTTTGCTCTACCTTTCACTTGCTACTGTGATAGCCTACTGTATGAATATTTAACACGAATTTATACCGACCATAATCAGAAAACATAGCTGTATTTATGACATGTAAAGACTTCTAAACATGGTGTTTTGTAATTGTTACTACAGGACAGATTATTTGTTGTTTGTTTAATGCTTTGTTTCCTTGTTTAGTCTGAATCACTATAATGACGGATCTTAAACTGTTCTAGTGACTGAGGTTAGATGGATGTAAAGCGCGCGTGTGTGCGTGTGTGTGTGTGTGTGTGTGTGTGTGTGTGTGTGCGTGCACGCGTGTGTGTATGTGTGTGTGAGAAACTGCCGAAAAATACTTAATGTGCATTTCTGATCTCACTGTGACCTGCTCTATCAATGAGAGTGTGATGAGGCGAGTGTGTGTATGCATGTGTGTGTATGCATGTGTGTGACAGAGAGAGAGAGAGAGAGAGAGAGAGAGAGAGAGAGGGATAAACACAAAGTGATGCAGTGGACTGTTTAAAGCTGGCAAACTATTTTCATCACCAAAAACATAAAAAATATTAAATAAAAAAAAAATTTCAGCATTTTTCCCACTTTAAAGATTCAGTTCTCATCTGTTTCATACACCAAGTCAAACTGATTCCCCTGGATACATTTACATAGATGAAACAGAACAGACATATTATATCGGTCATGTTGGCATGAGACCGCTTCAGGTTTAACCTCCACTACATCCCTGAATGGACTGACAGACTAAGAGAGTGTGAATGGGTGTGGGTGTGGGTGTGCATGTATGTGCATGCATGTGTGTGTCACTGTCCCATGCCGGCCAGGCGGCCGTGTGTGCCACCATGCTCTGTGACTGCACAGCCGTATCAATAAATCTGGACTCAAAGGGCTCAGATCATGTCTGCCTGTCTTTATTTCTGCAACACCACCACAGAGGTATATGACATATGTGCAGGGGCACTTCACTAATGTTACCGACAAAAGATCAGTTTCAGCCTGTTTCTTATTTCCAGGTTGTGAAATATCGATGCTTTGTCATACCCCCCTTTCTGCCACTTAATGTGCAGGTTTGTCACAATATATGACAATTCTTACTTTATTTCACTGTTGTTTCCTTTCTATTTATTTAGCATTGAACCTTTTTTCTTGTTACCAAATACGTTAATTATACAGTATATATTTACGTCATGTTCATTTGCAATTTCTTGCAATGTGTTTTTTTGTCTAGTAGGGCGACACTGACATATCATGTGGCCTGTGTCACATGACCCCCACATGAGCTCTTAGATTGCACACCTGTTTCCAATACATTTCACACCCTGATGAAGACTCTCCAGTTGAAATGCACTGGTTTATCCATGTATTAATAACAGATTTTTAACTGCAGTCAGAGCACCTCGTATGCATTTTTGGACCGCCTGTCTGCACCATGGACTTTAACACTGAGTAAGCTGGCCAAGACATGACTTGACAATGGGAGTTTGTGTCTTGTGAGAAACCAAAAGTCAGTGTATTTTAACATATAGTTGGGTAATTCACATATGCTCATTTATGTCACAACTTAAACATGCTTACTTTGACCCAAAACATGATCTTTTTTAACAGGATTTTTCACAGTCAGACTGCAAAAGCCTCATATCAACTTCAGATAGACCTCGTATTGCATTTTGTCCCTGTCTCTTACACTGAAAGCACTCAGTATGAACAGGAGAGATGATTACAGCAAAAAAAAAAAGCTGTCTCCATGGTTATATAAGCACCTGACTGTTGTTTCAAGATGGTATCCTTTAAAAGCAACATCACATACAGCTCCAGGTGACATCACCGAATAGCTTGCTCCATCCAACCAACACCCCAAAGTCCAGACATTATATTTAATGTACAGAAAACAAAGGCAGCATCTGTTATCTGATTATTAAACTCACTTTCAATTGATTATGTGAATAATGGACAGTTTATTTTGTATTTTTCTGTCCGCAGACTAATTTATTAAACTAATAGTCATTTCAGCATGTTGAAGGAAATTGGGTTATTTACATAATCAGTGCATAAGCTAGATACATTTATTTTAATCACAGTATATATTACTTGTATAACCCATGTGTGTCCATTTTAATCATAAGAGAATATGAAGCAAAAATGTTTAGAAAGTAAAGTAGAAGATCGTCTGTATAACAGGGTGTATGGCACCACTGTGCTAAAAACAAACTTGCAGAGATGAGGTGCAGATTGGCAACAGTTTCAGTTATGTAATGTAGTCTCCTTGTGTAATAGTGATGGTGCATGATCCTATTTTTATTTTATAACAAATCACATATTCTCAGTGACTCCTGTGTTGGTTTTAATCAGTGACCAATCAGGAACGTCCCACTCAATCAGGTGAAGTGTAGCATGAAAGGCTTTAAGCGTCCCAGTAAGCTGTTCCGGTGAGCCTGTATGCACCACACCAGGGCCTCCCCTAAATGGAATGCAGCCACCATTAACCTGTGCTTTTCCTGCAATGCAATGTCAAAATGTCTGCTGTGAAAAAGGTCTATCGACGCAAATTGCACACACCCATGATGTACAGATGCATGCTGGGTGTGGGTAACATGCTAGACACTGCAATGCCAGCAGTGACATCTGCGGAACTTTGACCTTCAGTGAGGAGTGTGAGGACTTTCTGCTGTTTGTGATTGGCTGAGTGGACTGGATCTATTCTACTCTGAGATGAACGACTAAAGAAGTGTAACCTGAAGCAGACTGAGGAGGATCTTGCCGCGCTCCAGACTCACATTCAGTCTCATGGACAGGTAAGCAGCCCACAAAAACAAGCTCTTTGTTATAGCTGTAACTTTCTCAGGAGAAGTAAATGTTACCTGGCAACAGAGCATCATGTTTGTGTGTGCACTACATGTTGTGTAAAAACTGTGCAGCTCTGTTTTAAATATGTGTGTCTGTAAGTTTCAGTGACTGTGGAGCTTTTATTGTTGACACATGTCAGTGTTGTCTGCTGTGGTGATGTTTTCTCTGCTTTTCATTCTATAAGTTTCAGGTTATTTAATTAGTCTAATGCTTGTTGCACCTGCCCAGAGGCGTAACCTAGGTAACAGGTATTATGACGGGCCCTGGTGCATGCTAGTTGCTGGTTATAAGGCGCGCACACACACCACTGGCAACTGTTTATGAAAAAGCTAAAAGAATCTAATTTTGGGGGCTTTGCTACTTATTGGCTTCACTCTTGTCCTTTCTTACTGCCACTTTTATTTTAAAAGGCGTGACTGCATGCTGCAGTGTGCTCAGCTTGTCAGTCTTGACAGATTTTGCACCTGAACTAGCTACTAGATAGTATCATGTTGTCACATGATCAAATAGAGACTTGACATTAGACGACATTAACACAGACGTACCCAACAATAATCACTGCATATCTGTGAAGAAAAAGAAGATATAATTCTAATCCCTGAGGGGAAATTACATTTCTTTTCACTCTGTTGTCATACACACACAGGCCGTAATACACACACATGCACAAACAGGACCCATACATGCATTAAATGGAGAGCTATCAGAGCAAGGGGGCTGCCTTACACAGGTGTCCCAAGCAGCTGGGGGTTCAGTACCAGTCCACCCTCCATATTTGGTCCAGGTGGGGACTTGGACTGGCAACCCTCTGGTTCCCAACCCAAGTCTATGGACTGAGCTACTGCTGTAAAAATATCAAAGAAAACAAGACAAGACAAGAAAATCATGATGGAAATGGGTTTGCATTTTTTAGGGCAGATATCGTAAACTCCACTGGTCCCAGGTGCAACCACACTGCCTGCACTGTCTGTATTTACACCCCTGCACCCGCTGCAGTGTCCACTCAGCCCAGTGGTTCCCAACTGGTCCAGCCATGGGGTCCAGATTTCTCCTGTCATTAGTTTAAGGTCCACACAGTTTAAACTTGCATTTGGCCATGTGGTTGGACTAGTTTTCTGTCTCTGTCAAGTAGCTGTCCTTTAGTTGTCACTATACAGCAGGGAACAGCGCTTCAGATTAAAAGCTCTGTGCCAGAAATTCACTGTACTTAAATATAAAGTGTGATTTTTACAAAGTTGACATGTTTGCGAGTCACTTGCGGTCCGTTCAGAATGGAGAAGAGCATCCAGAAGAGCCTTTATGTTGGTGTGAACATTAGGATGTGGTGTGACAGTACATTTACTTGAGTAAAAATGTTGCATACATACATGTAACCTGCCTTTGTCATAGCTTAATGAGCAAACTTGTGACAAATGCCTCAAGAGATTAACATCAATCTCATATAGAATATACATATTTTACTACAGCTCATAATATAAAGACATTTAAACCTCATTAGATTGAAATTAAGAAAATATGACACCTATTAAAACTGCTATGTGAACAAAACCAGTGGTAGGTTAACAGGAAGGATTCAGGCTTTAACAGTAGGTCTTTGATAAATATTTGTTTTCAGATTTACTCACAAATAATTTAAGTGAAAAGCAAGAACAGTAACATCTCTCACACTAGATTTAGCCCAGAACTCTTTACATTTAGTGGAAGCCAAAGCCCAGTGTGCACTCAGATGTGTCTCACAGTCAATAATCCACTAGATGTCTCTGTTAGACTTCAAATCACACCCGAGCGCCACTAACACCACCTCTCTCAGCCTCCGAGGGCCCACAGCACTAAAAATGATCCACCGACTTGATGTATACGGTGTCACACTCCCAGGATAGTCAGTATATAGCTCTTTATCCAGCATATAGGCAGCTCCACAAACATTACACACAGAACGCATATTTATCACAAGCAGCATGCATATTCATGGGCAGGTTGATGGAGCTCGTGGAGGGATGTGTATGAGTTCTCAGCACAGCGCTGAGTGCCGAAGCAGAAGGCGAATGTTAATTCAATTATACGGCAGCTGTTCCTTGGTGCCCATGGCCACTGTGTTTGCACTAGAACAGAAATCTTGTATTAGGTCCCTCGCCATAAAAGACCATTGCCAGGCATGAAAATGGGGACTGCCTGTAACCAAAAGCCATCAACCGTATTTTAAAGAGCTTTTAATGCTTATTTTTGGCACGATTGAGGAATTTGGTGAGGCTGCAAAGTAAGATTTGTGGGTTGTTGTTTTTTTTGCTGTTGTTGTGGCTCACTGTTGATTTACAGAGCTTTTGTTTTTGGTCATTATTCTTTTGAATAGTCAATCTGCTTGGAAGTAAAATGTGCAAATGAGTTTCTTTTTCTGATATTAACTCCAGTCAAGCTTGGTTGGAGTGTGTGTCCTGTGGTGGCTGTTCCATCATTTTCTAATGTGAATGTTAACAGATACATAAATTCTTCTCCTTTCTTTATGTGCATGTGTTTATAATCATGTGTCCTCTTGTGGATTCATGCTCAGGACCAAAAAGACAACATGTACGTCTTGGTCTAACAAATGCATTTATGTGAGTGCTGGTATTTGTGCTCCACCCCACCTCCTGTCCCAGGCTCGGGCTGAGCTCCAGTATGACTTGGTAGAGGAAGAGTAGGAGGAGGAGGAGGAGGAGGAGGAGGAGGAGGTGGGGGTGTGAAGGCATCCGCCAGCCTGTCCCTTCATTACCCGGCTCCCTGAGACTCGCTGTCTGTGATTTAATCACATGGCCACTGGCGGGGACTGCTGCTCTGATGTTACCTGGACCTGCTAATAAGTTTGCTTTTCCTTCATCAAAAGGAAAGCAGCCACACCTGTGGGAAGGATGAGCTCAACTGCACATTACATATGTAAAATATATGCATGTATGCAAATGTGGAGGCACCTAAATAAAAAAAAAAGTCTGGGTTATTGTCCTCTTATCACACTTATACACAGATGGCAGAGATAGTAAAAAAAAAAATAGGGTCCAATTTAAGATTATTTTATTGATTGTTTAATCTTCTGATGCTTTTCTGTGTTATTTCTTTTTCTTTAAAATGTGAGAAAATTGTAAATTGCATTTCCCAGAGTTCAAAGTGAAGTCTGCAATTTGTTTGTTTGTCCAACAAGCACCCAAAGATATTCAATTTACTGTCATATAAGGCGAAGATAAGCATCAAATCCTCACATTTGAGAAGTTGGAACTAGTAAACGTTTGGCACTTTGCGTGAAAATTAATAAATAAAAATAGCTGCCAAATATATAGCAAATAAATACTGTAAATAAAATCTGATGCTATCACAGCAAGGCTACAGTACAACCGGCCCTTTGGGAATCCATCCTTTAACCTCACCAGAGCGGACAGCATGTTCTCGCCACTTAACTACACACGAACGCGTCACGCAGCATGTAAAGTAGACATTGCATATCAAGCTGTTTAATAAAAATTAAACCCCGTCTATCCACTGGAAAGAGCACAGAGCTCTATTTAGAGTGACTGATCGAGAGCCCAGAATCAAAGGGCCCTGTGGCACGAGCTGCTAGTGTGTCTGGGAATTGGCCCAACTCTTAAAGAGCCAAGCTTCCCTCATCTTGACTGGGGGCAGACCCCCAAATAGGAAGAAGCCATTTCTGCTGGCAGCCAAGTGGTTCCTCTCTGGAAGGCTGACAGGTGAGGAGCCGTGGCTGCCAACTGTAACCCCCTCCGCCCTCCTCCCCCCCCCCCCCCCCTCAGGTGGGCACAAGGGGCAGGGCAGAACCCCATCATGACTCCGGCATTGTGACACGCAGCAGATGATGCAAGTTGCAGAGGGCACTGAGCTCCCTGATGTCTGTAGACAAAGATCTGCTGTGAAAGTGGGTGTCGCTCCAGTAGGCTCCACAGCAGTGATGGAGGACAGGGAACACAGAAATATTTCAACTATAAAACTGAGAGGAGTGAATTTAGAATAATAAAAAGATGTGACTGAACGTGTCTCACTGTCATCATTAACTCTGTAGTGGAAGTAACCCACACTTACTGTACTTCTGCTGTTCTGCACAGCAGTACTTTTCTTTCATTGTACTACTTTTCACTTCTACTCCGCTTAATTTTAAAGGAAAATATTGTACCTTTCACTCAACTACATGCATCTAACAGCCATAAGTTACCTTGTATATTATTTTTCAGTGGTGGAGGACACACTCGGCTGCTTTAACACACAAGATTAATAAGATAAATAAAATGTAATCTAAGTACAAGATAAAATAAGGAAGGCCGAAACTAAAATCAAGATAATAAATGGGAATTAATAGCAATAAAATAGACAGACGCATCAGATAAAGTCAGGAGATGCTTTCCGATAGAAGTATGTTTTAATGAGAGACTTAAACAAAGCCAGTGACTCAGACAGCCTTACACTGGTTATGGTGTGTGTACCACTAAAGCCAGGTAATTTTTAGTGGCATCTGTGATCTTTTCCTAACCATAACCAAGTAGTTTTGTTGCCTAAACCTAACCATCGACCCCTGACGTAAGTTGCCCCACATTACTAACATCAACCAAGATCTTTTCTTAAGCATGATCAAGTACTTTTGTCGTCCAAACCTCACCATCAACACTTTCTTTCTGCCGCGTTTATGCCACTTTAAAACCGGGTGTTCTCTTGGTGACATCCATGATCTTCTCCCTGCATGACCCAGTAGTTTTGTTGCTTTAACCTAACCACTGTCCCTTTACGTGAGTCGCCACATGTGTCTAACAACTACCGTGATTTCTTGTTAACCACAACAGAGTAGTTCTGTCGCCCAAACCTAAATGTGGACTCCTCCTGCGTCAAGACACAATGCAAAAGGCTGCCACCGGTTGCTGGAAAGTCTTTTTCTCCAAGCAGAACCAGACATATCATCCTTATTACTATACACAGGTTCGTCTTTCTGGCCCCTACATTACCCACAATGCAACTCGACCACAAACAGTTCAGTCAACAATCCAGGTGTGTTATGCTAGTAGCAGGTAATGTAGCCTCGAGTCATTAGCCTCAAGCAGAGATGAGGAGCGTACTAAAGATGTCAAGTGATCTCACTTCTTCCTACCTCCACACACAGATATTTTCTTTATTTTCAAACTTGTAGTCTCCCTCTGGAGCCACAAAAGTCTGATACATCTTTATTCACACATGCTGTAGTACTCTCCAACACCTATAAATACACTTTGATGTGTAAAATCAGACCAGTTCCCCTTAAAGTGGAAGAAGCAATGCACATTTTGCTGATAACACCTCTGTACTTTTTGCCAAATAAGATTTTGAATGCAGGACTTTTACAGCATTTCACATTTTTGTATTAATGTTTGCTTCACCAAATACTTATTCCACAATTATTAACTGCTCCGCAGGGACAAAAAATCGACAGAAAACTCCTCCTATTGGCTGCTGAAACAGTATTCACATGAATCACTGGAGAAGAACTCCAAAGATAATACTTATTTTTCTTTCTTTATGTTGACTCTATTTTCAGCTGCTGTTCATCATGCAGCACTTTCCCTTTAAATCAAAGCCAGTTTAACGCTGCAACACCATGTTGCTCGCTCTTGCTAAAACTGGTTAAACACAGATGGCATGGTGTCATGTTGAGATATTTCCAGCAACGTTACAATGGAGTTTAATAGGGTGGAGAAGTAGGTGGAGTTATTCTGAACAGCCAGGGGTGAGTTTACTTGTCGTGATTTATGAATTCTTGCATCTTTCATTTTCTGTGCAGGGAATTTGTCAGCCTGAATGCAGCTTTAGAGGTGCTGGTAGGTGCATTTTTAAAAACTTTGTACGGGACTGGTTAGTTGTCACTACATTGAAACAGGAGTCTGAAGCGAGGACGTAAGGACTGAGGTGGCTGATTAGGATTATCCATCAGGAACAATAATGAAAGATGATGAAACAGGCCATTTTTTAAACAGATTTAAATGTAGGTCAGACTCAAACTGAAAGAACCCACTTGCTGCCAACCGGGACCATATTGTAACGCACTGGGTGACGTGATGTTAACTGCATGGATTCTGTCACTGTCAAGAATGTGTCAAGTTCAGCTACAGTGAAAAGGTTTCTGTAATGTCAGTGAACATGTTACCCCCAGCCAAGCTGTGTTTTTAGACGCTGTGGAGCCTGTCAGTCAATAGTGTGTGTGTGTGTGTAGGTGTGTGTGCGTGTGTGTGTGTGTGCGTGTGTGTGTGTGTGTGTGTGTGTAAACCTGTGTCGGAGTTGTTGACGCAAAATGCAGAGAACACCTTGTAAAGCAGACAGGTTTGTTGTTTTGCCGTTGGCTATGGCTAACAATAGCCTGGGTTAAAGTTAAGGAATAAAATGCCGGCAGAGTGAGTTCACGCCTCGTAGCCTCATGGGTAAGGGACGCTACAATATTTTGATAAATCAACTGTAATCCCTATTCTTCCCTGGTTACTCCATATGACTCTTGAGGCCTTTACACGCTGGGGACATGATAAATAAATGCACCAAAATGCAAAATACTCCCGTGTGAATATTTTGCATCTAACTATTCATACTAGCAGTGACGCAAATTTGCGACAACTAACTTCAACACATCTTGTCGTCCGGCTTAGGTAAGTTGTTGTGTAGCCTCAGCTAAGGTATTTTATTAAGTTTCCGTGAAGTAAAATCCTCTGAGTGAATCTACTCAAGTGGCAAACAGCTACGTAGAATATATGCAATATACAGTATGCAGTATTGATTTGGACTACAGAGCCTCTGTGCTGTTGTTTTATTACCCTCATAAGTATAGACGCAACATGATTGGTTAAAAGGGGAACACCACCTAAATTAAGAATATGTTATTTCCATGGCCTATGAAAGTTCAGTCAATATTTGTGAACATGAGCTACTCGCAGTCAAAGCCAGAAACCAGAGAAGTAAGTCTCAAACTTGTGAAGTCTGGAGCTGCTCCACAGACAATGAACAGGAGACTTTGTGGACCCATGGATTTTTTCTTTTTCTTTTCTTAAAGCTCAAATAAGCTTTATTTTATTGCAGTGTTCTCAGTTCTGAAACAGAAAATGTATCCTTGCACTCAGAACATCCCTCTGTGTTCTCTTAGTGCATATAGGGGCTCTTAGTCCTAGTTTTTGGATTTGGGAGAGTTGATTATTTTTCCTCATATTTTTTGGACTGTTTTAGACCATAGGAATAACATGTATGAATTTTGAAAATGGGCATTGTTAACCTTTTAATACCTTTATTTGGGTACACAAGCTAAAAAAAATCGACCTCTGTCATGGCTTTGAAGTGGACGACAGGTTTTTTCCCCCCTTTTCCTTGTGTTTCACTTGTCCATTCAGATGTTTGTCTCTGGGTGTGGCAATCCCACTCATCTCACCTGGTCCACTCTACTCCTCCCGATTGCATCAGCTCACCTGCTCCTCATCAGCTCATCAGCCTGCAGTCTTTAAAGCTCGTTTCTGCCAGGTTGTTCTGTTGACTTGTGTGGTACAGATGTTATGGCCACCTAGTACTTTTGCACGAGTTTTTGCTTCCTTGTGTTTTTGGCTTCCTGTAGCTCCTTCTTCCACTTAAAATATAACTGTCTAGGCATTTTGTTTTTCAGAAACAAGATTTAAAGAGTAGCAGTTTTATTCTTACAGGTCTTGTGTGATTGTGTGTGTAGGATTTATTTATATTGACAGAAATGGAATGTAATATTAACTGTTTTCATTGGTGTATAATCACTTGTAAATGAGCAAGTATCCTTATAGAATGGTTCGTATGATATCCTACAAAAATGCATACACAACAGATTATATATCCTACAATTTAGCACCCCACATGAGGTTACATCCTTAGCACACAGGTACACAGTTAACGTTAAGTGGTTAGGTTTAGAGAAAGAAAAACTGTCAAGGACGTACGTTAAATTGACTAGAAGTTCACTCGAAGTTCACACGGTACCGAACATGTAACTCCAGGGGAGAGTCCTAGGGAAAAATTTGGGTTTTTGTGACCCATCATTCAGGGAAACGTACAAACGGTTTGTGAGAACAGCCTGTAATAAGAATTGTGGTGTTTTCGTTACCTTACAATAATTCATGGATCAAATCCTCTCCCATGGAGTCCACCATGATGTTTCTACAGCAGCCCAGAAAAGACATATCAACCACTGGCTTGAGATGGGGCCATTCACATTTTTTGCATTTTCAAGTCAGCCTCCATAGTTCTCCTTCGCACTTGGCACACAGGATCAGTTTCAGTTCTGCAACCTCACCGCTAGAGGCCACTAAATGCTACACGCTGGACCTTTAAATAGAATTTAGAAAGTGGTGTGAGCAGGCAGATTTTGAAGCTAGCTATTTCCTCTTTATGCCAAGCTAAGTGCTGAGCTAAGATATCAATCAACTATCCTATCAGAAAAGTAAGGTAATGTCATCAATAGTTCTCTTCTATTTCATAAGCTATAAAGGGGAAAAAACATTTAAAAAAAATAGTCATATATGTAATCATATAGCATATAGCTGACCACAAGCACTGTGGTCAGCAAAAACAGATAATTCTGATACTAAAATAAATGAAGTGAGTGCGAGAAGTTTGAACTGAATTCACACCGCACACTAGAAACTCTTTCCACTCAGCACTATGTTAAGAATGAGAAGTGGTTTCGACTGCGGGGAGGCGACGGGGGAGTCGAGGACAGTTGATGAGGGAAGAGGGAGAAAGACATCGTATCAACACTTGGAGTGTCGATTAGGTGAGAAAACGACATTACAGCCCTGTCAATCATCTTGGCGTCACGCTTGGAGGGGGAAAAAAAGCAGAGCTGCCATTTAAAAAAAAAAAAAAAAGCGTAAAAGTTGGAAGTCAGGCAGTAGAATCGAATGCGCGACAAAAACACTTCAAACTTCATTGTAAAGAGCTTATTGTTGTTAGGCTCCTCTTATTAATACCTGTATTCATATACATTAGCATATAGCTACTGTAGGTCAGACTGTGAGTCTATCATACAATAGTTATACAAACTAGAGATGTGACTTTTACTTAAATATGATATCTGACACATTTTTATTTATCTTATCACTTTCTGGGTATGGAAGTGTCGCATTCTACCACAACAGATTGTCACAGCCACTTTGAACGTGTGCGAACAGATTGTGCTTTGAAAAAGAAACGGGCGCCTCCAGCAACATTTCACGTCTGCATCCCATCTCTGTCTGAAAACGGGACTAACATCTTTACATTATACATCTTCAAAAACATATCCATTATTCATATCCACATATTTTAATACTATTAGCACTTCTATGCCACCCACCTAAATACCTGTGTGTTTCCTATCAAAGGAGCAGTGACAGCCAGACTTACTTTGTTTGGGTGTAAAGAAATGAGTTGGGATTAAAAAAGTATTTGGACCATCACACAGAATTAAATGAGATCTGTGGAGTGATTATATTTTTGTGTGCTATAATGTTTTGGATACAAACACAGGAGAAACTTTGCTTTTTACCCTCTCGCTGGATTGTTGTTTGTATAGACAACAAAGGCACACACACACACACACACACACACACACACACACCACGCTCCCACCTGTGTGGGTGGGAGGTGTGGCCACTCAGCAGCTGAGTGGGGCAGCATATGGAGTTTCTAATTGGGTAGAACAGCACAGCTGGAGGACACCAGTCCAGGACCTGGCCTCTGGTAATCAGTCCCACAATCCTCAGCCCTCCTCTGCATATCCACCGTGCTGCATGTGCGCCTTCAGTGGGTGGGTGGGGGGTTTGTTGGATGTGTTTCACTGCTGAAACCAATATGAATCTTGTCCACTAAGAGCACTTTGCAACATGTTTTCCCTTTTGGATTAAGGCTGTATTTAAATCCTGATTGTGACCATTGATAGCCTGGACTTCCAGTTCTTGATAACATTTAGCTCTACTTACATCTTGACTGCACTTATTTCAAATTCATTTGGACAAAATAATCTCCCGAATGAGTATAATGCAGTTTCAAACTGCTTTTGACCAGATTTTCTAACGAAGTGTCTGACTGCCCCCAGAATAGTTCCGGTGCAGCTATTCAGCTATAAAAACCCATCCATAAGGATATCACTGTGTGCTGTGATTGGCTGGTGGGGATGGGCGAGTACAGCATTATCTGTATCTGTTCAACCAACTAAATGATCTGTATCTCTACTCGGAATGGGCGGAGTTATGCCATAAGTGGGTGGGGTTTATATAAAAAGTGTGTTGGGCCTAATCAGTAGTTGTTCTTTTTAGCCTGAAATTTATATGGATTAATCAGAAATTGCAATATTTATTACCTATGAGAAAAGTATTTACAGAACAGCCTCAGAATTAAGCTTCAGATTAATTTTTATCAAAAGAGTAATAGATTAAACATAGTTACCCGAATGAGGATTTTCCTTTTTCATGAGTACAGATAATGACACATTTTACTCGCATTATACTTGTAATCTCTTATAAGCAAACAAAATTGTCTTTGGTATCATTTTTCACAACTGCTGCTCAGTAATGTAACGTTAGTTCTTCATAGTTCTCTTCTTGAATCGAGCAAAGTGGATCTGGGGTTAACGTTAGTCAGTTCAGAAAATGAAGGGAAGTGCATTGACGTTAAGCACCACATCAAGCTGCAAGTCTTTTATGATTTTTGAGTCGAGTCTATAATCATCAAATTTGTGACTCAAGTCTACACATCCGCCTGAAAGTCAAGCTATGTTGCTTAAAGACGATCCATGGAGGGAGTAAGACATGGGCAGTACAGAGCTTTTGCAAAGGAGACTGGGGTTTGAGTTCTGTGTGAGTGGATGATGACATTTTTTTCTTTTAGAATTATTAATATTTTAAGTTTTTAGGATGTACGACAGAGAGCCTGTCAATCAAAGTGACCACACTCTTATATATGTTTAACTTTAAACCTTAACAAAATGGAAATGGGTGGGTTATAAAAAAATCACCTCCCACACAGTTGTCATTAACAGAGAAATTGGCTGTAGAGATAAAAAACATTTTTTGCACCAGGCTGTAGACATGTTTATTTCTGCTGTAAAGTAGGGCATTTTAACATGGGTGTCTAAGAGGACTGACTCACTTTTGGAGCCAGCCTCAAGTGGCCGTTTGAAGAACTGCAGTTTTCTGCAAGTTGACTTCAATTTTCAGCCCTGGAGGTTGCCGTCAATGTGTCACCGATTATGTTTAAAACCACAACATAACTGGGAACACAATTTTGTGCTATAGGAAGGGTTAATTAAAAAAGTGAAATGCTTTTAACCAACTTAACTGACAAGTTGCAAAATGTTCTTATTGAATGTACTTGCAAAACATTCACTGACATTATATTGCATTTATTTTTTCTGTAAAACATTTGCTCATAACACCCAAAGGTTAGATGAGGAAACTCCTTCTTACCTTTATTTTAAGACACTAAAATCAGTACGGATGGGGGGAGATGGTGGTCTTGGTTGAATACTAAAATCACAAAGTAACTTGTGATATTATGATATGATGACCACGATAAATATCTGATACAGCGAGTATGCAATACTTGACACATTACAAGACAATTATCTGCGATAGACACAACGTCTGCGTAACTGAAGGGGAAAATTCCCCTGAAAAGACAAAAATATGGAATTATGTATTAGTTCACTGTCAGCTTCACATCTTCAGTGTTTGAAGTCTTAGCTTAGTGTCTCTAACAGACAACTCTGATGGCCCTTGAGGATGTAAAAGAAAGCTTTGCTTTAAACACTGTATTCACTGTAGGCTGACTTACAGTTGTGGTAGTGTTTGCAGTTTCTCCATGATGCGATCAGGACGATGATGATGAATCAGGTGGGTATACATGTTGCCTGTGTACTTTAGTTTCACAAGGCATTGCATAGTCTCTCTTGATTTTGTTTGTCCCATCTGTGTTATAAATCCAAAGTGGGCCCAGACTTTTGACTTGAAAGATGGCGGTGCCTCTCTGAATTGTTTTCCCCCGCTGTCCACACTGTCGGCCATTTTCCCCCTGTGAGTTGCTCCTTCACCTCAAGTTAGTTAACTTCTATTCACTTTACCTTCATTCATTTTATAAGTGCCACCACCAACAGTCATAAAGTAGTGACTGTGGTAAAGTCAAACTGGCAGAGGAACCCATTTAGGAGCACCTGCACATTTTAATAAAAAATATTGATATTTGGAACCAGTGTATCAATAACAAATTTCAAGAGGATGTAATAACGTGTATTCCCATATTGGTATTTGGTCCCACCTGTTTTTTTAACAGTTAACCAAAAGCACAATCGCTCCTCAAGCTTAACCAAAGTGTTTTGATGCCTAAATGTGGTCACATGTGTGACTTGAGAAATGTACTCCAGTCTCCAGTCGAAACCTCTACAGTTTATATGTTCACAGTCCGACGACAACCTGGGTCACATAATAAATTTATCCTCATACAATGGTTCGTATGAAATATAACAATTCAGTGCCCTATGAATTACATTACGTACTCAACAAAAAGTTACAAAGGTTAGGTTTAGGACAGAAAAAAACAAGGTGATGACGCACCCTAAAGTAACGCAAACCTCACTTGGATGACACAGTCCTGAATGCCACTCTCCTGGGGGAAAGTCCTGTGTTTGTTTGACCAATCCACCACTCCAACCTTCCTCCCTGGGAGGACTTTCTTTATACTGCTTCGTTTTTTTCTCACATCAGTGTATTAATCACGTATATACGAACTCTGCTGCACTGCTTTTCATAGTATACATACAAACAGTGCATGAGAGCAGCCTGACATAATCCAGGCAAAAAAACCCCAGTCAAAATAAAATTTCTAGGTGACAGGGTTGGTAGTTTCCATCCTATTAGCCGGATTTCTCTTGAAATAAGATTTTAATTCAAACAGACCTCACCTGGTTGAATAAAGGAAGGGGAAAGAAAGGAAAGAAAAACTGTAGATACACTTTCAGTGCTACAAAAGCAAAATGTTATGAGATTTGAGAGCTTTTTAATCTAAATAAAGACAATAACTTTGCCAGCAACAGGTTTATGGTGTGAGAACAAGTGAAATGATTAAGCAGCCGCAGCTGAGGTATTCTTCTGGGTATTAGGTATCAACAAGAACTCAAAATAAATCACTCACACTTGTATTTGGGACTGCTTAAGCACTTCCCTATTTAGATTTAGTAAATTGTTCATGCACCTCAACGTAAAGCAATACAAAACAAATAGTGAGAGTTGTTAGATCGTTGAGAAACTGAAAATTACCAGCGAAATGCTCATTATGGAGTCAGTGTCAGGATGATGAAGACATGCTTTGCATTTGGAGTTCATTCTGGAGCGTTGGATTGCCTCACAGGGTTCTTACTAAGGAAGTGATTATAAATAGTAACGCAGTGAATTAGACTTTGGACAGAATCACGTCGTACCACCACAGCACTACTACATCCTCAACCACTTCACCTCGCACTCATCATCCAGACACAAACTCCCTTTAAGTGCTGACATCAATTGAGAAACGCTTGCAACTCAGCGTGCTATCAGTGGCGCCTTCATTTGCAGCTCTACACCACGCACCGTGCCTATAAAAGCTGATAATGTGATAATTAAAAGAGCTGACAGGCAAGAACTGTCAGCGAGACACCCTGATTTACCAACCTCTGCTATTTGTTATACCTCTCAAATTACAATGCTTCCACCCTTGAAGTATGACACTTAAAATATCAATTGAAATAATTAAGTGGCTTAGGATTGTTGTGAGAAAAGGGGAAAAAAAAGTCAAGGAGTCTCGGCGGAGAGACTCTTTGTGATGAAAACCATCCTAAAAACATCACAGGATCAGATTCAGACCTGAAACGAAGATTTCTCACAGACAAAAGATCACTGCCATGTCTCTCTCTTTCCCTCTCAACCACACCATGATTTATTACCTGAAAAGACAAGAGAACTAATTAGTGGAGTAATTAATTAATATAAATTTGCATATTTGCATTTGCAATTAGTGCAGTCAACTGATTAGTCTGAGATGGGGAGTTTGACTCATCAGATGCTGGTGTGTGTGTGTGTGTGTGTGTATGTGTGAGTGTGTGAGTGCGCTGGACCAGAACGATCAGCAGACCAGCTGAGGCATTTTGGGGGGAAGGCAGCAATGAAGGCATTCTTTTTTTTATTATCATTATTTTTATGTTTTTTTGGGGGGTGTGCTCATGTTTGTCCCCATGCACACTCACACACACTTGCCTGTATTTGTGTGAACACATGTTTGGTGCTGTCTCACACACATTAAGGTTAAGCGTATGCACAGTCACCAGTGTGTGCACGCGCTGTCACCCGCTATCCTAAACCTTGGTGCGGCCCCTCACGCTCTGAACTCACACCAAGGTGTCGCCAGCTCGTGCTGCTGCCGGGCCCCGCGCCGCTGATCGATGTCTTCTAATGTCCGATACAGAGAGATTGATAAGTCGCTTTAATTGATTCTCCTTGCAACAAGGTCATTCACAGGCATACATTTGTGTGTGCACTTGTGTGTGTGTTCCACATAACTGAGGAGTGCATATACCCATATCGAGTGCCAGCTGTGCCCCAGTGTGGATTTGGCAGCGTGCCACTGGGCCTTTTCCACGGGGTGTACTTAATGTCTACGGTCCTGAGGTACCAACACGGTGTACGCCCCCGTGGTATCACACCATCCTCTGCATGTGAGATGCCTGCTGGAATTTTCCAATCTTACATAGAGCTGCAACGATTAATCGATAAGCTGATTGATAGAAAATTAATCTGCAATCAATCAATCATCAATCAACTGCCAAATATTCTCAGATTTCAGCAAGGATGTGATCATTTCTCTCTTTTAAACTGAATATGTTTGGGTTTTGGACTGTTGGTCAGACAAAGCGAAACATCTGATGACGTCAACAAGGACTCTGGGAAAATGTGACAAGCATTTTTGATAATTTATTCTTCTTTTGGACCAAAGATTAATATTCATCGAGAATGGTCTGCAGATGACTCAATAAAAATAGTAGTAATGTTTTGTAATCTACCACATAGTCCCCCCATAGTCAGCCCTTGTGTTTTGTTGAGATTGACTTCCAGACTTCATCACTATTTCACCGAAAAGCTGTATAATAATAATAATAATTGCAAAATCAACCATTTTTTCACACATTTTTCTGACCTCATCTGACCCAACAAGTCCTCCAAATTTAACAATACAATACACCATAACTGACTCTACAATGACACATAGTTGTGTTTACTGATCTAACTTCTCTATCAGCATAACAACATTATAATAACCCAGCTTTAAGATGTTAAAACATTAGCTCACTCAGTGTCAAAGACCACTCTGACTGTAGCTAAAAACCCTTTATTAATACATGGATAATCCAACGCATTTCAACTAGAGAGTCTTTATGTGTGCATTACTTTAAGCGGCTGTTTGCCCCATCCTAGAAGAGCACCTGATTTATTAAAGCTAACTCCACAGAGCCTTAACCCAGTGCAGCACTCCCTATTTTTCCTCATTATGTGTAATGTTTGATTAGGTTTGAGCACAAGTAACACTTAGCTGGGGAAAGATTGTGGTTTAGGCTACACTAAACACGTAGTTATGATTAGAGAATATTGCCGAGATAGCTGCAGGGCTTTGTCACCTGAGCATATGCCAAAATCATTTGTGGATATTTGCTCAAACGTCCGATGCTGTCATTTATCTTGGGAGTATTTAATATGGACTAATATGTTGAACAGTATTGAAATGATACCCCCTCCCTTTGCCACAAACTAGAAAGGTAAAGGTGCAAATACAAATTATGTAGTTTGTAATTTGTAGACAAAGAAAAGTACATTATGTTATTCTACTTACAGTAAAGAAGTCACTTGTGGGGGTCAGTTAGACTCCAGAGGGTCTATAGAGGAAAGTAATGTCTCATTTTCTGAAACATGTCATCAGGTTAAAATAATGTTCATCATTAGCAGCATCAGAAGCTGCTCTTGTGAAATTTCTGAAAGTCAAGAAGTAACGTTAATAACACAGTGTTCAATGTGCCTTTTTTTTTTTACTTGTAAGGTAATTAATTTTGAGGTGCACATTTAAACAGCTGACCAAAGTGCTCTATAGAAGAAGATAAAATTAAAATGTAAAGAGTTAAGGCTCTGTCATCTTTTAGTTTCGGTCGTGATCGTGGGAAATACAAGAACGATTTGCCACCAGATCCAAGAGACCTGGTGAGTAAGGGCTGTGATATAAGATGAGGAAGGCCCCGATCAGATGGGGTTAACAGACATAAGTATATCTGAATAATTGAAATCCTCTTGGTCCCAACATGCCTTTTTGTTTTCCTTATTTGCAGCTTCCATTAGAAATGCATTTATAATTGGTTTAATTTAATGTAATTGAATTACCTCGCTTTGGGATTTAGTCGAGGACCTTCACGGGTTTATAGCCTACTGTATGTGTGTGTTTAACTATGAATGTCCTGCATATTTTGCATTACTAGATTTTTATGTGCAATCACTACTAAATACACACCAGGGCCAAAATATATGATGAAAACTGAACATAAAGAGGCAAGATTCACACAACTGAAACAACTTACCTAACAACTTGTCAGCTTATCTATCTATCTATCTATCTATCTATCTATCTGTCCGTCTGTCTGTCTCACCTGTTGAGGATGCCTGCAAACAAGCTCATCTCTGCTTCTTTTTTTCCAGACAAAAAGACATTAATTCATCTTTCTTACACGCAGATATTAGTTGTTATCCCTCTCCGGTCTGTGTTTTTGACGGTAAACGCGGGCCTCCCGGTGCCCATTACCGGAGCTGCCAGATGATCGGTGCGGAATGGAGGTCCCATGGGACGCTGAACACGTGGTCTCGGCTGCCACAAGACGTCAGCGGCAGATGGCATGGGTACCCGCTGTTGGCATGAGTGTCATTCCTCAAAGAGAGAGGGAAGGGGAAGAGAGAAAGGGAGAGGGAGAGTGAGGGGGAGAGAAGAGAAGAGGAAGAGCACAACACAGCGAGGCAGAGAAAAAGAGAGTCCGCAGGTTGCAGCTTTTTCCCTCTAATTTGTGGTTTGCACGAGAAGAAGCTGCAGCGCAGATTCAGAGGAGATTTTTGGGAACATGCGAGGTGCACGCTGACCAGAGGTTAGTAGTATTATTACTGCTATTACTCATTAATGTGTTGACTTTTAAAGTTTATTTATCCATTAAATTGACTTTTTAAAAAATCTAGTATAGGATGTGATTTAAGGCTTAAAACAAGGTTGTTTTTTCACAAGTCCAAAGACAAAGAAGTTGAGTGTCTTTGAAAAGGTAGCAAGCTGTGACATTGGCCTTGCTTGCCAATTTGTTCCTCTTCCTCTTGGGAGGACCCATTCACAAGGTAATTAACTGACAACCTTCAGAAGACGTCGGTGTTGTACTCTGTCCTCATGGTTTATGTATCGGCTTTGATTCTTCACAGGAAATATGTTGACACTGCCATTCGAGGAACCTCATATGATGTGTGAGCCGCGGTTTGGTGCCAATTATCCCCGTGAAAGCTTACCTGAGAGCCTGGAGCAGGAGCGGCAACACGAGCCGGAGAGGTCCAACTCAGACATGAGGGAGGCCGAGGAGGACATCTCCGACAGAGAGGAGGACGAAAGGGAGGACGATCAGGATGACAACGGGCTCCTTAAAAAGCGGGGCCCGCGAAAAAAGAGGGCCGGCAAGGAGCACGACAGGGCCAAATTACGGCGCCAAGAAGCCAACGCCCGAGAGCGCAGCCGGATGCACGGCTTAAACGCCGCGCTGGAGAGCCTGCGCAAAGTTGTGCCGTGCTACTCCAAAACTCAGAAACTGTCCAAGATTGAGACCCTTAGACTGGCTAAAAATTACATCTGGGCCCTGTCAGAGACGCTGAGCGCAGGGAAGAGACCGGACCTCCTCGCCTTCGTACAGACTTTGTGCAAAGGATTATCTCAGCCCACAACCAACTTGGTGGCCGGTTGTTTGCAGCTGAACGCGAGAAATTTCCTCACAGACCACAACGGGGAGGTCATGTTCTCTGGCAGATCGCCATACGATGCCATGTACTCGTACCCCGGCTCAGACATGAACACGCCCCCCGGCCACAGCGGGAGCAGCTTGGACAGCAGCGCCAAGCCGTTCAGACACTACAGCTACAGCGGCGCGTACGAGCCCTACTATGAGAACCCGTCCCCAGACAGCGGGAGCCCGCATTTCGACGGCCAGCTGAGCCCCCCGATGAACTTTAACGGGATTTTCTCCCTAAAACACGACGATCCGCCAGACTACGGCAAAAGCAGCCACTATGGTATGCGCTACTGCAGTGCGCCAGGACGCACGGCTCTTGCGCACAACTCCATGTACCGAGTCTCCCCAGAGGGCCGTTTCCCCTACGATCTGCACGTCCGCAGCCAGTCCTTCCAAGCACAAGGGGAAGTTAATGGCTCTTTCCACAATTAATCAATCAGCTGGACAAAGTTCAAGTTTTAGAAGCGATGCAATTTCCCCCCGCAGATGTCGAGAGTGGAACGAAATGGACTCCAGACACGATAATGCACTGCAAAAAATGCCCATTTTAACAAGTCATTTTGTGTTAAACATTCAGTGTTGTTTTTATTCAAAACATGCTAAAGTCTGCAAATTAGAAATGATGATTTCACTCAAAACACATGTCGATACAAGGCAGAAAAAGACAACGTTTCTGCTTGTCAGATGATTTCAACCTGCAGGCAGATCCTCTGGTTGATTTAAAGAAAATGTAGATTTAATGGCTCACTGCCACATATTTCCTTCCAGTGTAAAACCACAGATGTAGAGTAATTCGTTAAAGATGCAGGTTTGGATCAAATTGTTTAAAGTTGCAGCTCTTTATATTTGCTAGCGGCTACACTGCAGATGTCGCTCATGACATGGGTTATATAAAACTGATACAGTGGACAATTAATTTGATTTTTCTGCTTATTTAATGAGATCACAGCAGCCAGTGAAATCATTTTCGTGGCGATATAAAATCAGCTAAATGAAACAACCGGGGGAAAAAAGAAATCTGAAGACGTTTCACCTCATCAGGGAAGTTTGCTGAGACATGATTGGAGTTCACAGATTCAGTCTGTTAGCAATAAAGGTCAATTGAGCTATGCAAGGCAGCCAAATGCAATCTTTGCTTATAAAAATGATATATGTCTATTTCCTCTCACAAGGCGTCTCTCATAATCGAATATCTAATTAAAAATGATGACAATTACACAAAATGAATTATTTTTGAGAAAAAAAAACAGCCAGTTTGGAGAAGTGCACGTGTTCAGGAGACCTGATGATGATGATGTCATCTGAACTTGGTCTATAAATAGAGGAAAGTTGTGGGGAAAAAAGTGAAAAACTAAAATGCATTTGTATTCGGAGTAAATAGTGTGGTTACGAGGTGAATGTAAATTATTACTGTATTTATTTATTTAAGCTTATTTATTATCAGTCGGTCAATTTGAATGTTGATAATATATTATAAAAAAATATTGTACAATTCCAACAGTGTTACCTTTTTATGTGGATTGCCATACACTTAAAGTTTGTTTATGTTGCATTGTTGTATATTTCATCGCAGCTGGAAAGGAAAGTCATTTTGTGTGAGGTGAACAGAACTATATGAGTCCCAACATGCCTTAAAAAAAGAGATGATGACCATCAATATGCAACGAAATGACAGTTTTGGATAGTTTGATGTGAACTTTTTACACTTCCCCTGGTCCTGCTGAAGAGCAACTGTGATGCACTTCATGTATTTCTGCACAATGTTGGTGACTGTACTCATAAACCCTGTTGATTTTGTAACTTGACCCGAATTATGAATGATTATTGGATGGTATTCTTCATTTTCTTCAATTTCACACACACACACACACACACACACACACACACACACACACACACACACACACACACACACACGCCTGAAAACTCGTTATGGATCGAAATCTTCGTGAAGTAATGTGTTCATGTTTTGTGATGTGCTTGTCGCAATAAAACGAAGAGGCTGTGAGAGGCTTTATGTTGCAGCTTCTCAGCTTTCTGTGCAAATGATCGACAGCAGGAAGACGGCATTTAAAAAAAATAATAAATTGTTAGATTAATGAGATTAAAAAAAAAACGCCCCGGGCGGAATTTCATTTATTTATTTTGTATGAAATTGAATCTTGTAATAATCTTGCATAACCTCTGAGCTTTGGGTGACACAGTGCGTATAAGGCCTTTTGTATAACCACTACATGAGCTTAAAAGAAAATCTTTTTTTTTTTTTTTTTTTGCAATATGTTAAGTTTCAAACCGTTTTATTAATTATTTTCTACAACGACAGTAACTTAAATTATTTCAAATTAAACTGTTAAACTATAAAGCTGTGGAAACCTAAAGCAGCGTTTTGAAATTCTTGATCTGAAAGAGGCTTGTCGATATAATTTGATTTAATTCCAGCCGATCAGATGGCTGATTTGTAACAAATATGCCCACGAGGTGTTGGATGTCAGCCAGAGATCCCAGTGCTCCCAGTTAGGAGAGAAGTGGAACTGGTGATCACTGGAGTTGCAGCATTTCTCTCCCTAAAAGAAGAAAAAATAAAGGTTTCTTTTTTCAGTTTTTATTTTAATCCATTGGACTTTTATTTCTTGCTCTTTATATGATCCTAAATTTAAATTAGTGTTTCTAAGTCTGAGGACAGACGTGTCCCACTGTGCAGACTGCAGAGGCAAATTTGTGATTTTGGGCTATACATAAATGAATTAAACAAAATATAAATAAAACTGACAAGTTAAACGCACTTATATGTTATTAATTAGATTACTGGCGTTTTGATTATTACCGGCTGGATGAACTGGTTTACTTTCACTGCTTGACTGTGTTTCACTTTAAAAAATAAAATAAAATAAAATATATATTTCTCCTTCATGTATCATCATCAAAACCTGGTGAAACCATTCACAATCAGTGATCCAGACCCCGATTATTGGAGACGTGGAAAGCGTCAAGTGCGCAAAGTTCACCGCGTCCACTGCTGCCGCAACACACGTGACAGATGCTGATCACTTAAACATTTGGCCATAAGGTACCGACTTCTATCCACGTTCAATTTATTCATAATTTTCGAATCAATTCTTAAACAACACAGGAGCAAAATTCGTCTTTATATATGAAGCAATGTTTAAAGAAAAGCGTAAGCCGTGACTGCACTGAAAAAAAGGAAACCCTCTGAGAATATGGAAACCTTTACAGCTCTCACCACCTGTGTGCAATGAACCATGACTGTCTTTTTGAAATTTATATTTAGATAACTGACTTTCATGGAGATGGTGTGAGAATCAGTGTGTGATCCACATATAGGAAAAGCAGATGACTGAGTGTGGGGCTTGCAGGTCTTTGATGAGAAAGAGAAAGAGGGATTGAAGCACATGTATGACATTATATCTGACACTTTGAAACATAAAGAACAATGTTTTTAATCTAAGTCCTGTCAAGCCACTTAATGAAGAGGAAGAAAGGTACACGAGTGAAGAGCAGCGAACACATCTCAGCAGCATTCATTCAGCTCTGTAGAAAGTTGAACTAATGACAAGAATAAGACAGCAGATTAGGGAGCTGCAAATCATCATGGAATTCTTGCTCTCTTTTCATTATCTGCAGAGAGAAATTTCAGGGCCATCGTAGTCTAATTTTTAATCACATCATCATTTGTTTCCCACAGATGAACATGAAATTAAGATGAAAGCTTTGCAAACATTTCGACAGATTTAATTGTGTGAGAGAGGAGCAGCAACAACAGGAAGCAAAAGAAAAAATCAGGAAGCGCAAAGTCAGCCTAATGGACGCTTCTTATTGGAAGAGTGAATTCGATTTCAAGATCATAAACTGCAAAAATGGCGCCACATCTCATTATCCATCAACTGCAAGGAATTTGAGACTGATTTGGGAGTTGTGTCAGGTTGATTTAGAAATCAGTGCTGATTTTGGTGAAGTGTGTGAAAACACAATTCAATGCTTCAATGGTTGTTTTTTTAATTGCGAGAAGGTTCTGTTTTCCCATCTTCATTCCCTCACTCAACGTTTTCTTCCTCTGTATCATCATAAAACTGGAATACCGGGTTACTGGGGGTCCCTATGGGGCCCTAAAATCACCTCTTTAGGGCCCCCCCCCCCCCATCATCCATCACCACCAGGCCTTATTTACCTCATTCACTAAAATTCTCACCATGTCACCATGCTTTTCCTACTCGTGTGAGTGTGTGTGTTCATGTGTGTGTGAATATATGTTTGCATGTTTGTCAGGGGAGATTCAAATCCCTCTTGGGGCCTCACAGAGAGGGTGAGGAGGAGTTGAAGGAGGGGAGTGTTTCACACCCACAGGGTCCACGGGGCGGCATGCAGCAGTTTAGCACGGGGTCAAACGTGTACACGTACCCCTACATTCATGCAGCTCATTAAGCTGTGCGCAGAGAGAGCGAGGCAGAGGAGGAGGGTGGGGGGGAGAAGTATCGGTAGATAGAGAGAGGGAGCATATGGCCTGGCTCTGTGTGGGAGGTGAAGGACAGGAATGGGGGATATATATTGTATAGAGGTGAATTTGCAATCTGAGACGTGGCGTCATAATTAGTGCAAAACAAGCATTGTGTTTCTATAGGGAGAAGTTACAGAATGACAACGTTCACCTCGAAAAGTTGAGGAAAGTTTTGTGCGCTCACCTATAACAGAGAAAAAACAACAAACACAAACGCATCTTTATTTTATTTTGTTATATATTATGGTAATTTATTGTAATCAGGAGCCTTTTTCATGCAATGTCTGAAAATCTGAGCACCAGTCAAGAAAAAATGAAAATAATGTTCCCCGCCACGTCGGCAAGCATCCTCAAATTTCGTGCCATTCCCAAGCCCCAGATGGTGTGGGATGGGAAACGTTCCCCCATTAAATTCCTAATAATCATTTCTCCTGCGGAATCGGGGGTGGTGGCAGTGGGGATGGAGGAGGGTGGGGTGCGAGTGTGTGTGTGTGTGTGTGTGTGTGTGTGTGTGTGTGTGTGTGGCTGGGAAGTGAGGATTGGGTTGGTGGGTGAGGGGAGTAGAGGGATTTGGTGTTTTAATTAGACAGATTTAAGGAGCTGAACCCCCCTCTCAAAGTGTGTGTGTGTGTGTGTGTGTGTGTGTGTGTGTGTGGAGAGAGAGAGACTCACGCAGATTCATTTATGCTTATATTTCTGTGCGTGTGGGTGCATGTGTGAAAAAATTACACATATGAGTAAAGACGTGTGTGTGTTGCAGGTCACGGCAGGGCTGATGCTGCAGCAGAGGAGGCCTGACACTCCAGTACTATGGGCCAGGATCTCATTAACGTGTCAGATTGGTGGATCAGTTTCTCTGGCAGCCGGCCCGGCCTCTCACAGGAAGTACTTTCTCTCTATCTGTGAACTTGGCACTGAAAGGTTAGAGAGGGTGGGAGGGAGTAGGATGAGGGGAATATATTGGCCTGAAGGAGAGAGGAGAGACGGAGGCATTAATTATAATATTTGGTCAGATTGGATAAATATTGGGTGAAGGATTGTGGTTTAAGAGCTGCTTTTATCCGTCGGGGAAATTAATGAGTTATGAATAGGAGCGCTAATTTCCGTGGAGCAAGGGAGTCAGACTGGCTCCTGCAGTTGCACTATTTTGGAGGTGGAGATATGCTAAGTATGTGACAGGAGCATCTGTCACTACATCACCTTTGTGCTTTGTGCTCTTTGTCTAGGGGTAGTCTGACTGGGTGGATGCATGCGTGTGTGTGTGAGAAAGTGTGTGTGGCTACAATATGAGAGAGTATAGGGTGGGTTCTGGAGCAGGTGGGAAGCATACAGGGGTGTGATCCTCTGACACCCCAGCAACACCCTATTTCGGGGCACACTCAGAGACACGGGTTCTACTAGGTGAAGTGGTATCGATTCCATCGACTGTGAACATGAACATGTGGTATACTCATGAGTGCACTGAGGTGTGATAGATAGATAGATAGATAGATAGATAGATAGATAGATATAGATAGATAGATAGCAACCCAATTGCCAGAAAAAAAATGTTGACATCGTACGTAAGAAAAGATCATATTCTGGCTTTAAATATCCAGTTTTGGCGGTTCCCTAATAAATCTAGCAACTCAGAGGGCAAAAAGACAACAATTTTACTTGATCCTTTACTAATCCCCACCCCTTTATCATAGTCCATCAAACTGTCAGAGCTAGTCTGAGCCCTGTGCCTGGTGGACAAGTAGGGAGCTCCGGGGGAAGCAAAACAACTTTCATTTGCACACGCTGCGATGACACACAGCTGGTTGAATATCAGCAAAGTTTTCCTGCTTCCCCTTATTGCTTCCTGTAGAGCCAACACATTCTCACTCCAGCCTCGTCACATGTTGACGTTTGGTCATGGATTTTCCATGTCCACATATGACGTGCAAGGTACTCTGGGTGCTTGGTTGTTGACGTTCTGGGACACTGTGTCAACTCCTGCCTGTTACATGCATTATCTGTTCTCGCTATACGCTATCCTTTCACAGGAAATGTAAAGTTTGCATCTTTCAAAATAAATGCACTGCGTTGGTACAATACCACTAATTGACATTTTTTTCCCTTCAACAATAAGGGCACGTGGTTACATTTTGCCAACACACCCATGTGGTTTAGGAAAAACAAGAGGAACAGGGTTTGGCTCTACAATCTTATGGTAAGCGACCACAACGGCCTCCCTAGTGAAGGTCCTTGGTTGCTTGACCCATCCATTATCCTCCCTACCCGCCCTACTCGGACTTCCGCTGCCTTAACGTTTGTTTTGTCCCGCCACATTTCCGATCGGTCATGCCAATGTGAAATGATGGCTTTTTTCATCTGTGTCTAAAGCTGGAAGTCACTGTCTAAGCAGTGTTTTTTCGACAAAATTGGATTCAGACCAGAGCTGGGTAGGTCTTTATTCAATGTTATGCATTAAACAGTAAACGAGTAGCAAGCTAGCTAGCCTTTTCAAGGTTTAATTTCGGAACAGGGAAGAAACGTGTAGGCCTATCTCCTTGGCCCAGGCACAACGTTAAGCTTGTAATCCCCAAAACCAGCCTTAAAATTAAGAAAATCGAACACGATTGCATTACAGTCTATGACCCTTGTCAAAGTTGGCCAATGCTACGATATGATTGGCCAGTCTGTGCTGTGGGGCGGGACTTGGCAAAGCGTCAATTTGCATCTTTTCTGAGCAGTACCCTGCACTGCAACTGCTGTACCTGAAGTGACTGAAACTATACTTGAAGTAAATGCTTTCTTTATCAATAAATTTATGCAAATTAGATATTTTTAGTAGCTGATTTGATCACAAGGAGAATATTGAGTGGTCCTTACCTTTCGTTAGGCCTCAGTAACATAAAAACAAAATGCATAAATAGCACACGAGATACAGTAGAAACATGGAGAAACAGTTCAAATATACACATAGTAAATAGTAAACCGTAGAAAACATTCAAATACGTCAGGAGTGTCTGAGGAACTAGATCAGGAGCGACCATAGAAATTCAAAAGAGGATGAAAATTGAAATTTCATTGTATTGCACATTTCATTATACTGCACATACTGTAGCCCTATTATATTGCACCAACCCTGTTGCACATAACTCTATTCTAACAGTACAGCTAAGCATGGTCACAAAACTGGTTAGCTTTGAGCCACACCTTTAGATGACCCTTAAAAGTGGCTAGGCTAGCACATTCCCTTACGGAGATTGGCGGGTCATCTCTTATGAGCTCATTTTTAAGAACATATTGAATGTGGGAAACCTGGTTTATAACATTATTTAGAAACGTTCTTTTTACTGCTGCACATTTAAATATATATACTTTCACCGTTAACAATTAAGTGCTGTCTAGCTAGCTGTTAGCTATTTTGCTGTCTACTGTAGCAGGATAGCCCACTAGCTCATTAGCTTGATACATTAAGTAGCGACTTCTTGATACTAGCTCAAAACAGACTGAGACAGGGAACAATTAACACCTGTTATGAATAATGTATATACATATATACATACTGTATTTGAATAGTCCGGTTCCACCTCTAGATACATGTTTAAAGATTATCGTCGACTTCGAAGTAAGAAAACAAAAATTAAAAAATTTAAAAAATTAAAAACATGAAGTTGATAGGTTTGCAAGGGTCAGTGTTTATGCTGTGAGATTTGCAGTCAGCAGAAAATGTGAGAATCCAAACTCACTCCCTCTTTGCTCTGCCATGCAGGTGAACAGGTGATGAAAAGACAGTTATCATTTCCAGTCCAGCCGACATGACATCTCACCATACGTAGTAGGTGAGATAAGCAATAAACAAATATCACATTAAGTATATACATGCCTCCAACATGTCATAACATTAATTCCACAAGGTCAAAGAACACACTGGAAACGAAAAACTTAAGAAAATTTGAAGTTGCTTTCACAGTTTACCGACCATTAAAGAGATGATTTTGTGGATCAGTTGATGCAAGATAGATTGCTAGCTGCCCAGTTAGCTCGAGAGAGTTTTTAAAGCTGATTTTCATGGCGTTACAAATTTTTGAATCCACAAGTTGTAAGAAAAACTTGGTTTGGAAGCTTTTCTTTTCTATTGCTGCAGGTTAAAAAAGGCAACTCACAGTTAGTGAAAGTTTAGTCAGTTTAGCGAACAGTCCAGAGTTTCGATGCATGCAGAAGTCGACCCTAGCCTCATTCCTGTTTACATTATGTTCCTGTAATTTTGAAGCTCCAATAGTCAAAAAAAAATGTCCCACTAGACTGAAAGCCTGCTCATCCGACAGACCATTATCTCCAAAACAAACATTGCTCCAAAGGACCGTTTCTCTGAAAATATGTAATTCAGTCTCCCAGACAGACGCATGGCTAATTTTTATGTAGAATGACTTCTTTGGACCTTTCCACTATGGCGAAGGCATGACACTCCAGAATCTGCCTCTGATTTACGAGCAGTCATTTGTTCCTTGGTTGGGCTGGTTAGGTCTATGCATGAGGTGTGAGGAGGGTCAGGTTGAGGGTATGAATAGGGGGTAAGCCAGTCAGAGGCAGAGTAGGGCAGGCCATGCCTTCACTATAGGAGGGTCTAATGACTAGTTAGCCATGTTTCTGTTTTGGAGAGTTTGCAGCTTATTTTCAGAGAAACGGCCTTTTTCGGGATAACAGGCTGTTGGGCCAAAGGGCTTTTGGTCCAATGGGATATGTTTGTGCTATTGGAGCTTCGAGATCATGAGCCATCGCAACTATGACATGTCACCCGACCGACATGTAGGCTACAGACATCGAAAGTCAACAAGGGGGTGTATGTTAGTGGAATTTTGAAACTTTCCTTGTTAGCGATGCAGATATAGATATTTACATTCATAAGCTTTTGTAGGCATTTTTATAAACTGGCTTTCATGGGAGGGAAATGTTTACTTTTCATCCTAAATACAATAATTCTACAAAAGAATATATTAAGCAAGAACAGCTTGGATTATAGTTATTCTTTTTAGGATCCAGAAGAACCTGGGCCCTCTTCAACAGCTCAAAAAACATACATACTTCATGATCCTTTATGACTTTTACTAATTCTATAAATAGTTCTTGTAAATATGATTTGGAACAAAGGCACGTTTCACCCCAGCTGTGAAACACTGATAAAATATGAAGCTGGTTATATCAGATATAACAAGTCAGACCTCTCTTTGCATCACCCTGGGCGATACTATACGTCTTTTGTCTGTAAATTTCTTCATGGTCGTTTCCATATTTTGTCACCTTCATCAAATGCGCAAGTCCATGTTTAGATAGATAGATAGATAGATAGATAGATAGATAGATAGATAGATAGATAGAAATCAGTACCTTCCTGGAGCTCCACTGACACTAATGTTATACCACCATCACCCACATTCCCATTTGGAAATGAGAAATCACCAACATTAAACATGTAAGAACAAGTAGGAACTTTCTCGGCTCATCTAGACTAATTATATAGCGCTTTGTGAGGAGTCATTAGGTACATAATTAACTATCTATTAGTATGGAGAAAGAATCCATTCATAATATCTATACTAAAAGGACTTACTGCTCTTTCTTAACTCATAACGTATTGTTTCATAATCACTCCTCCTTATGATTAATAAGAATCCTGATCGACCGTCAAATATCACTCAACTCAGATGAGGTTATTGCTGCAGTGCTACCTTCACAGTGTATGCAATGCATGCAAAGTTTAATAAAATATCTCATTTTGGAGCAGTTCTCTTCCCTGAGCAGGATTAGTTTGTAAAATAAGCATCAGCTGGCAAAGAGCATCCACAAACAACAATGTGCATCAGCAAAATCCAATTAAATGTTCTTCCACGGAAGAGAGTACTTCTGTGCCGTTTACATTGTAAGACATGCAGATGCAGAATGGGAGATTTTTTTTGGTGGAGGTTACGACTGTAACTAATGTCCCAACCTGGCAGGAGACTCATCCTATGGATGTATGATCCCTCCACTGTAGAATATCTTTGCGTTTCTTTTTAGTATTCTAGTCCATTCTGCGGCATCACCAATCTGTCCCATACTGCCTTTCAAGCATTTCCTGTGGGACTCATGCTGTGTTCGCAAGGCCTCTCTCTCCCCCTCACACACACACACACACACCACACACACACACACACACACCACACACACATACTGTGGTGACTGCAGAGGGAAGTGAGCTGTCTGCGGAGGGTTGGATTCTTGGTGCCGGTCCAAAAATGTGTCACTCGGGACACGCATGGCCTGCTGGAGGCTGGAATTCTGTCGCTAATGGGCCCCGCAGCCGTCGGCACCACCTGGGGATATGGGAGACGGGATGGATGGATGGGGGAGGATTGAGGAGGGAGGGAGGGAGAGAAAAGGGAGTGTGCAGCACAATGCGTTAGTAACAAACAGGCGGATGTGGTGTGTGTATGTGTGATATGGAAATTAAGCTATCTATCTATCTATCTATCTATCTATCTATCTATCTATCCATCTATCTATCTATCTCCATGAAATGAAATACTATATTGTTCACTAAGCTGTGAGAGCAGCTTGAATGTATTTTTTTTCTAAACTCAGCACCAATAAAAAGAGGAGCGCTCCCACATTCTATCAGATATAAACCAAGTTGTTTGCGTTCAATATGTTCTTTGAACTTGTGGAATTAATGCATTTAGAAGGTAAAGTCAACATTTTTCCCTGCCATGAAAGACAGCTTATAAAAAAATGTGAAGGCATAAACAGGCAGGGCAGGTGTTGACGATGCAAATGAAACGGATGACAGATGGTGAGCCTCGCGATTGCTCACTGTGCAGATAATGGATGGAGGTAATCAAATTCCTCTGAGGCTTTGGGACTTTCTTCAGAACTTTCTCATCAATTGCACCATCAAACAGTACCATCGTCAAATACACCCCCCCCCTCCTCTACCTCAAAAGAAGGGATACAAAGAAGTTACAAGATTTTATTTTCTGATAGACTTGGCCAAGTTCTGCTGCTAATGTTGAAAATACACTTTTCTGTTAATGTGCATGGAAGCGACAGACAGAAGATCTACCTTGAAGGCACGATCCTCGTCCCGTCGTGGCAAATCCAGGTGTCGTTTTATCTTCATACGTGTCTCTAGTAAAACAGTGTTTTTGTGTGTGTCTGCGTGCGTCTGTGTGGCTTAGCAGGGGTTCAGACGACAAGTTTTAAAATGCACTGCGGCTATTATAGAAAAGCAACGATCACATCAGTAGGCCAACAAAGCAAGTCTGCAGGGGAGAGTCTGTTGTCTCCATCCGTGCAAACCTTCCTTTCATGTTCTGTCATGGACGCTTTTATGAATTTATTCACTCAGGCTGTGAGAGTTGTTGCTACTCCAAAAAGGAGGATCATGAAAACGAGCATCTGATGTGTATTTTTCATATTTATCACTGGAGGGAAACAGGCTGTAGTTGTGTAAATTTCCCCATCAGTGCGGTGACAGCCATTTGATTTTCATAGGGCCCAGTTTGAAGGTCAGTTTAATGGTCCATTTGTGTTTTGTATTCGTCTTGCTTCAGTGGAAGCTTCAAAACAAAGAGGGTCAGACGACGCAATAAATGAGTTTTTTTTATGAGTAAAACATGTCATTAAAAATGGCAGTAAGTCTCAGAATAAGTGTGGAAACTATTTTATCGCATTAATTGTTCTCCAAAGAAACCATCAAGGCATTTCTGAAGAAATTAATTTCCAAACTTGGCTTGATTCTTATCAGTATGGAAGACAAACGCTGCAGCGTCAGACAAGACTTGAAAATGCCAATTCTGTATCAAAAAAGCATTTTTCCTGTCACAACACTCGAGAGCGGCATATTACTGCAACAATCCTCTTTCACACTTCCAGCTATGATAACAGCTTCAAGTGTCAAACATATGTCTGCAGAAAAAGCGTAGGAGAAAGTATCACAGAGGCAAAGGCAAGAAAGTATGCTGAATATCACAAGTTTTTATGTGTCAGGTGATGCTGTTTTTTTTTTGTCTGTGTTTTTTTTCTCTTGAATATAAGTGATAATTGCTCCTGCAAATTCTCAGGATAGCGCACCATATTGGTTATGTTAAAGGTGCAAAAGCATTTGCTTTGCATTCCTTTTGATGTTCGTATGAAAAAGCATTTGACTTGGTGAGTAATGCTGGGAAGTTACTCAGCTCTGAGCTGGTGAGTAACTGCAGTGTCTCTTTCTAACACTGTTCAGTGGCACCTAAATTGGAGGAAAACTCGGTGATGAGAATGAGAAACATATTGTTAGAAAATATCCAGCACAAGCTCCCGTAAAATAAGTTTTCCTGTTGTTCCCTGCCCAACCAGATCAAGGGCACCCACAGCCAAGTGAGTGTAATTAACTTTTTCCGAACTCATTTGGATAATCTCTCCCTCAGTTACCTTAGCTTGTGTGAAATTCCCAATTAACTATATCCCGGCAAAATCACAAAACAACGCCATGTGAAATTTCTTAATGAATTCCTTTGTCTCTGACTGGCACAGATGAGGCATGAGAAAGGCACATGTACGGCGAGCGTATTAGTTAGGCGAGCCCATGTGATGGTGCCCGTTCACGGCTGACGGAGCGTTGGTATCCTCGGGCATGGCTGCCAAGCTGCCAGTCTGTGCCGTCACACCTTGCTGCCTTTAAAGATTGCCCTGCAGAGACGGGGAGGGGGTACGGAGGGCCTCACGTTTTTAACAACGCACAGTCTGGCAACCCAGGAGGGTTTACGACTCAGGATCGGTGCCAAGAACTGCCCACCAGAGAGAAGGGGGGTGTGAGGGGGAGAAGGGGGGGAGGAGGATGCAAGGAGATATGGGTGTGGAGCACACACAGTCACATTCACGCAAGGTATGTGTGCATGAATATGTGCATATATGAACACTTCCTCTGCATCAGTGTGTGTGTGTGTGTGTGTGTGTGTGTGTGTGTGTGTGTGTGTGTGTGTGTGTGTGTGTGTGTGAGGAGAGGCAGCTGGGTCCAGTATTGGGGTGTATATCCAACAAAACAGTATCTGAAATCAATTCATCAAGCTTTCTCTGTGACATGTTAAGGGAGAGAGAAAAGTGTGTGCACATACGATGCACTCCTAGCATCATGCACACACACACACACACACACACACACACACACACACACACACACACACACACACACTTTGCCTTTTCTCAGTAATCCACACAAATGGCAGTGGATGGCAGAATGTAAATGAGCTGGTTATTACACAGCAACGTTCATCAAGCTGAGCTGGAAAGACTTCAATGGCCCTGATGAATATGCATGCAAATTTGTTAATTAAGTTAATTATTCTGCTGAAAATTCATTTGTCTTCCCAAGGACATTTCTGCGATGATTTTAACATGTTTCCACCATTAGTCATGCACGGTGCTATTGAAAATCACTTCTGTTCACCTTTTGGAAAGTTGCGGCCAAAAAGGGGGATAGAACACCTACAAATGAGGAGGAGGAGGGACGAAGCAGGTAGAGGACAACATATCAGGGGCGTGGAGTGTGGTCGGAGGTAGACGGCAGCTGGTGCAGCCCGAGGATAAGGACGGGTAAGCCAAAAAGCATGGTCTGTAGGATATTAGCTCAGTGGGTAGAGCATTGCGGAGTCAGTGCCAGGTCTGGAGGTCCAATACTCATCGGGACCATCCAAGCTCAGAGTGTTTTCATTCATAGTGCTGCAGAGTACTTTGGACTAAATGTTCTGTTATGTGATGTTATATGATGTGAGGTTATGTTAGGTTGTGGGCAGGAATATAACATCTGATATAAAGGTTTGACATGCAGTTTATGAGCTGAATGAATGAATGAATAAATGTCTGGGGAATACAGCTGTTTCACTGTATTAATGGGCTAATTTGTAATTGTCAGCCACATAAATTTGAGATTCCTGTACATATTGCCATGTTGTGTTATGTTGTTATGTGTTCAAGCTATCAGGCTAAAATGATCTTGTTCATTCTCATGCACCTAATTTGTTCTTTAAACCCATTTGGAGGATTGATGTATTAATCTTGTTTTTAATCCACATTTGAAACTATGGATGGAGAAGGAAACGTTTGTTCACAATTTTTTTTTTATTTCTATGTAATTTATGTTGTGCCATGACTAAATTAAAACTAGCTGAATAAATTGGTTAAAAGGCACTGTACACTCTGTATAAGAAAATAGAGGAAGCTTTCTGAGGTCCCTCTCACCCCTGAAGAATGCAAAATGGTCTCGTCCATCCCTGCAGTGGGGTGAGTAGCCCTTTTTAGACAGGAGTTGTGCAAATTTGCAGGAAAGCCCACTCAATCTTCATTCAGCATGGGCAGTATAAAAACAAAACTGGGGTGTGGCAAAAATGCCGCCTACCTACTTTTGTTCATACAGAATGCGGATTTTTGGGGCAATGGGGGGCGTGAACAAGTAACAAAACGTGTAGCTCAGTGTGGGAGGGAAGCCGCGGCTGGTCAGTCCTTCGGCGATTCTCTCGTAAGTCAGCCTGTTCTTCACCGTTCCTGTCATCTGACGGTTAATGTCCTCTTCGTTTGCGAGGACAAAGAGGGCGTGCAATTCTTTCTCTCCCCAGTTGCTCATCTTTACAGTGTCTGTCAGGTTTGCATTTCCCTCTTGCAACTAGCTGCTCGCTAATTCCTGCTATCAGCTGTTTCCTGTTTATCCACCGCCAGTGGCTCGCATGTGCGGCGTCATCAACAGCTCCTCCCACAAGTCATCAAAAGCCCCTCCCGTTGTGGAAGGCCAACTCTTTCTTTTTAAACCAAAAAGGTTCCCCCAGTATGTCTACCCTACGAGGCGGAAAATTGGGCACCGCAGATCAACTCGCCAATCCGGCTCTGTGTGTCTAAACGCTCGCAGCTTGCAGGCAAAACGGCCCATCATTCGCCAAAAATCTGGCAGTGTAAAAGGGGCTAGTAACTGCTTATGCTGCTGGAGCACCATCGTCAACTGTCACGTTATTCCACAAGAAGGGGAAATTGTGGTTCACAAAAAAGAGAAAAGCAAATAAACAAAGGAAGGAAAATAGAATTAAAAAGATGTGCAAGAGAGTCAAGAAAGGAAAGCCGGGGGAGCCCACTGAGACTGCTCATGTGCAGGCCCAGATTTTGCTACGCACCTGCATATGACAGCAAAGATTAGTTATATATTAAGTGCTTCAGGATTGTTACTGGCATTATTCTGTTTTGTTTTCCACAGTGTTTCCACTTATTCCACATTTGCTGTCACACATTTAGTCTTAACAAGAGAATGCGATGAAACCATATGAATGACATTGCTTACCAATAGTTGTTTTATTTTTCCCTCAATTTATCATTTACTGTTACAGGCAGAAGTTTCTGTCTTTTCCAACAGAGTATATGAAAGTAAATCAGGGTTGGTTCTTTTTTAAGTTTACCTATTTTATTTAGTTGTGCTTTTTTCATGTGAAAAAAATAGGTAACTTTTTAAATAAAAATGCCAGAATTAGAATTAATTTAATTTACATGTTTTGATACATCACAATTGTTTCCCAGTAACCTGTAAAAATTATAATCCTATAAACAATTTTTATCGTGCCTCGAAGAAATCAGTTTATTCTGTAAGTTTGGCGACATGTTGTTCTCTGACATCAGATGTAGGGTAAACCATTATGAAAATAATAATAAAAGTGTCTTCGGATCACAGCTATTTCCTCTTATTGGAGGCCTTTTGTGCGCATACATTTCAGGCGTATCATGTTCTTCATGTTAGTGTAATGTGATGTTATGTAATGTCATGTTGTCTCAAAGGCCTCGTCCTCGTTCGCAATCATGGTTCACACTGCCACAAAGTAACCGAAAAAGATACATGAAATACTTGTAAATGAGCGACATTAAAAGTAAATTTTCAAAGTGAGAGATGCCGTCGGAAAAAAAACAGAAAAAAGAAAGAAAATACAGAACAAGCCAGATGGGAAAAATTTAGCAAGAAACATCAGGAAGCACTGTTTGATACATCAAATGGCCAGTCTTACAAGAGGCAGCTAAGCCTTTGCAGTAGGCCTAGTCTGCATATCCAGATGTTTGATTTGTTAATTAAGTCTCCATGGTAGTTAATCACTGTGTTTTTCTATCTGACAACAGCAGGTAAGTAGAGGAGGATGACCCTAAAATATAAAGTGCGGGATATGCAGAGACAGGCTGCATTTGTTCTTTGTGGGAGATGTTTGTGATTGGGAACACACAGCTGAAAAAGTTGCTGACTCAAAAGGGGAAAAAACAAAACAAAAAACAAAGATAAAAATGTGTTCAAAGCAGAGCAGCTCTTTATCTCTTTTGTCGGGACTAATAATCTTTATGTAAGTCTGTAATAAAGTACATCTATCTACATGTATTTTTTGTGGCTGTAGATTGTAATCAATAATGATGAAGGATCAGCATTATGCCAATACCCATGTCCCCTCTAGTGGACAAACAAAGCACTGCAGTGGCAAATTAAAGGCCAAGATGCAGCATGAGAGGTGGATTGTTGTTGTTGTTTTTTTTTTTTTTTTTTTTTTTTAAATCTATAGTCTTTAAAATGCACATTTTTTAAAGAATGGACTCAAACCCATGTCGCCTTCCCTCACGACTGATCAAAGCCAAGATGTGTTTGTTCAGGTGCATGTCAAACACTGGATCTAATCCTTTTTTAAAACACTTTATTCCCATGACAAATTCAATCAGGATGAGGAGCATTAGTAAAATGTCATACATGCCAGTGTATGTCATGCGAGGATTAAGTCATCTATATTTGTTCGCTAAAACAGTTGTTTGTAATGATAAGGCTGACACACTTAATCGATTTGCACGCGTTTCTCTGACAGTCCAGATTAACAGGCAATAAGACTTTATTAGCAATATGCACAAAGTACACACACATGTACCACGTTCGCAAGGCATCAATTAAATTCACATATGGTTGGAGTAATTATCGTTATAGATTACTGGAATTAAAGGGGAGATATCAATGTGAGAAAGGAGTGTGAGTTGCCCTGGAGAAAAGAAGAGCAGGGAGTGAACGTTAGGGCCAGGGAGGGCTAGTAGCAGAGACTACATAAGAAAACAACAACAGCTGTTTAGCTCGTGGCTAAAAACAGGATGGAACAACAACATCATTTGCTAAGAAAATGATCCGGGAAAAGAGATTGTACTGACTCGGAGATATGAAATGGGATGCCTTAGATTGTCTTTTCTGTTTGAGCTCCGTGGGGTGTGTTTTCTTGTGCATTGTTCTAGTTTGTTTTTTCTCCGTGGTTTGTGATGTTAGTAAGTCTTACAATAAACTTCCTACATATTGTTTTCTTTCCATGTTCAAAACAAAAATCAGGAAAACAGATTTTCAGTCCTTCTCTAACCAGCTGACACTTCACAACAAGGTACACTGGGATCTAACAGAGGTTTGATCACGTCTCTCTCAAGTCCAGGAGCTGTTTCAGAACAGCATTGTTACACCAAGAGGAACCATGCAGGATTGTGGGATGGCTGTTCCCCAAACTGCATCACATAAACCAGGTTTGAATCCTCTCCGCTCAGAAGTCACTGGTGTTTTGACACATTACACACTAAATACTGGTCAATATTATTGCTGACTTGTACACACAACTTTATTACAGCCACAGTATCCAATTTATTGCGGCTATCACACACACACACACACACACACTCACACACACAAATAATATTCGGCACAAAACCCTCTCGCAGTGCCTGCCAGAGAATGTGTGAGTACACCCGTGACTGCTCTGCCCTTGACTTGTATCCATTCATCCAAGCGTGCTGGATGGTTTAGTTAATTAAGCTTAATCTACCCCCAGAGACAGATATGAGTGCTGTTACAGTGGCCCACTGAGCTGTCCCCATACACTCTTCTCTGGACCCCCCGTGGAGCCATCAGGGCCGCGCTACTCAACCATGTTCAAGTACACTGACAGGGCTCTGGAGGAACACATTACATATAATAGAGTTAAAAGATTTGGACCACAGATGAGGGGGGAAAAAATGTTTGTGAGATATTTTAATTACAGAAATAATACAGCTAAATGACTTTACTGTTGAAATTTCTGGCACGTCATTTTTAAAGAAAAGCAAGCAAAAGCACATGGACTGTTGGAGTTAGACATACTTGACTGGCTGTGATTTTAATCACAGATATGCAGGCTGTTTTTATTTTATTGATCCGGCTGCTGAGGGCTAATTTATTTATTGTGTGTCACACAGACAAGGTCACTCCAGAGGGAAACATATTGGCAAAACTGATGTGTAAAAAAGAAGACGAAAAGAGGGGATAAATTGACCAGATTCAGAATTGTTGGCAGATACCGTGGAGCTGGGTACTTGCACATATGAAGACTAAACTTTAACACCTGACATACACTTAAAGCAAAAACAATACACTGGGAATATATTAATTTTACATAATCTTTCATTTACGGCCTCACAAACATACACATGAAAGCTATATTTACATAAGATAACAATGAACAATAAGCAACTTCTGTGTGATCGATCATAATTCAAAACACAGGCTTGACTTACGAGCAAGTTTTATTTAATCACAACATAATCAAACATGACACATTAACAACATACAGTAACGTTAAATATAAATGCTGCATATATGTTTTTCTGTGCATCACAAGCGCTCTAATCATACTGTAATTAGCCTAAATATTGTGCTGTAAAGATACTTTATTGTATACATAATATCAATCAATTACATGGTGCTACAAGTTGTTCAATCTGTCATCAGCTGTTATCACATTGACATCAAAGCATGAGATTTAAATGAATACAAACTGTCATAATTGTGATTTGTTTAAAAAGTTAAAAAAGTTAACCCAATAAGTTATCAGCAGCTGCACTTCCTGTCATTTTTGTTGCCATCTTGTGGGTTGATTCGTTCAGCGCAGTAAAATCATCTTCACGATTTGACCTTAAGTGCTGATTTAATCACAATTGATTATGTAAAGTTGTTTTAGTAGATATGAAGCAATGCCGTTGTTTTCTCTCATCATTTGAACCACAGTTACTTTGGTTAAACGTTAACTAAATGCTTCTTCTTTTCATTTTTTAACTGCATCAAGCCACTTCACTTCCTCTTTCTTACACTGCAACAACCCAACGATTTCTCCAGTGACCACTACATATCGGTTATGCTGCTTCCTGTACTGCCTTTTGCTTTGTGCCAGTTTGTTTATCTCTAATATCTACAAAAGTTCACACCAGCATGATTCATCATTGCTTCTTCCAAATATCTGTTACTGTTATTCTGTTGCAACTGACAGTTTGCTAAATGCCTCCCCCAAACAGTGAGCCGTAGCTTAGTAGACCTATCTGTATGAAGGAAAGCATGTCTGTCAAGCTTTCAGTTTCTGTTAACGTTTGGATGTTATAAATTGCCTTTGCAAAACCAAAGACAGTAGAAAGGGGGTTTGACGTCATGACTGACAGCTGTGTGCGCCAACTGAGTGCTCGCGGTCAATGGTGCTGCATGCAATTGATCGACTTGGCGACTGCGTACTGTACATTGCTACGAATGCAGACTCTGTCTGAGCAAGATGGCAGTGGCCGTATCCAGGATATTTGGCTTCAAATTTGCATAGTGAGAGGAAGTGGAGACCTGTTGTCTATCTTTATGTACAGCCATTGATCTGATAATAAAAAATGCTAAGGCTACTCTTACCTTTCTAGCATTTCACACAGCACTTCGAAAAAAATTGAACATCCACAACTCCACCTCCCTCCAAAGGCCTACTCCCCCCTACTCCATTACGTCCTCGTTACATCTATGATAGATGTAGCCGTTGCCAAGGTAACGTTAAGTTCACGGAAGAAGAGAGCGAGTGTAACGTTACAACCAAGACAGTCAAACACAACCCCGGAGTTTTAAAACACAACCGGAGTCAGTGGTGACTGATGAGTTTTAGAATAAGGTTACAGTGCTAACGTTAGATAGTAGCGTTAACGTTAATAGTAAGTCGAAACGCACAAGGGAGATAACGTTAATGTTTCGAGGCTACACTACAGTAGGCTAACATTAGCCATTAGCAACTGGATGCTGTGTTGTCATAACATTGTTATATTAGAAGCAACGGGGATGTTACGCAAGCGGTTACGTCAGTCGGAGGCCTCCATGTTGGGAAGACAGACAGGACGCTCGGACAATCAGACAATCATTGCATGTGGTCCGATGCAATGATGGTCGGAATTTTCTTAGAACCATATGAGAATGGTATAATTATGAGTTTTTATCTCTGGGGGTATTCACTTACATTTTAGTGTGCCATCAGCTTACTAATAGCATTTCAACCTAAACAAAGAAAAGTGTAAAATTTCCAGAAAGGTAAGTGTTGCTTTAAGTTAACATCACATTGTGTCAGATTTTTATGGACAGGGGCGTCATCTTTTGAGGACTGCACTGTATAACCTGATGATGAACATCAAAGATACACGTCACTTGGCAGCCCGAAGCTGGATTACAGACCCCGATGCGTCACCTCCACACTGTAATTTTTCGATTGAATGCATATGCTTTGATGCACAGGTATAAGAGCACATACCTCACAAGATGGCACCCCTGTCCCACACGGTGTAGCGTGCCTTCACATTCTCTATAACGTAGGGTTATGTTTTACTATTGTGAATAAAAATCAAATGTCATCTTTAAATGTACTCTGACAAATGTAAATGGTTGTTGGTCACACAGAAGTGTCATGTGGAGGGACGAGTTCTATTGAACTGTTCTGAATCTCGTCTCTTCTTTGGGCCACAGTGTCAGATGGCCTGGGGTGCTGCCTCCTACACATTTGTGTTCTAAATACATGGAACAGCGGGTTCAAGCAGCAGTGTGATAAAAGCAGTGTGTCAAAGATCCAGCCTGCATAGTGCCATGTCTGTACCCATTCATGTGATATTATCAGAACATTCAGCATTTCCAAAGACAGTATGAAATTTCTGATATTGTATGGTGCCAAACAAATGAAAAAAACTACAACCATCCCTAAAATCAATCTTGAAGCCTGGCGTTGTCCTCTCATCCTGCACTCTTTGATCCACATGCAGACACAGCAGCAAAGCATGATAATGGAGGGTATGAGAAAGAGAAGGATGTCAGAGTACAGCCTAAATTCTAAGGATGCACCTGAAGACAATGCAGGACCACATCCATAGATGACCTCACTATTTATTGATACGTTAATGCTTATACCAGCACATACCAGCCATATCAAGCTAGAAATGACGACATACAATTTTTTGGATCCCTGTTCAGACAGACATGAAGCATGGACCACAGTAACATAATTATAACTCGTCATGGCGGTGAGGATCAACACATAGCTGTTCAGCCCTAGAAAAAAAACTCCTCTTAAGACTTTACAGGCCACTAACCCAAAGATCCAGCCATGTAAAAGCTGGTAAGCCTCAAAAGGCAGGGACACAGTGAATAAAAGGTCAGAGATTGTGAGTTGCAGCAGTAAGATGTCAGATGCAGTCTTCCAAGCTCGTTCCCTCAGAAGAGCCCACAGGAGGTGGCTGTTTGCAGGTATGCTGATGCAGATGATAAGGCAGCGGCACACACCGACGAAGAGATGAAAGGACCATTTTATCTCATACTCATGCTCCATGTCCATGTAGTCAGTGTAATCGTAGTAACTGTCATTGTAGTCAAGATCCATTTTTTATTGGTTGACGTCTTGTGAAGAGGTGGCAGTAGCTCTAATAAAGAAATGAGGATATCATGTTTACAGTATTCCTTAAAGTGCTGTAGAATCAGAATACATTTGCACACAGATTTATGAATCAATAAATAAATACTCTGTATATGTCATGACATGACATTTTTATTTAAAGAAAATTAAAGGAGCAGTGTGTCACATTTAGCGGCATCAAGCAGTGTGGATAGCAGATTGCACTCAGCTAAAACTTCTGCTATGAGACAGGCATGAACTTCTGGTTAGGATTCCCACGGTGTTTATCGTTCAGGAGGTTTTTAGTGAGAGCTGAATTATCCGCAGAGGTCTTTTCTTCTCCAAAACAAATGGATCAAGTGATAAAACCCAATCCCACACAGAATATAGCAGTTTCATGTTACAAATCATTGGCTCACTTGCCCAGCACCTGCTTATGTGTGCTATTTTTTCTGATAACGTAACGTGTGCTCTCCAGACATTTAGGAGATTTTGACTGGGGGCCAACTTGGTGATTTAAACCAGTATAAACACATATGTAAAAACAGTTTCTCTGAAGCTGTTAGGCTCGTTGTGGAGGGGCTGCTAGCCTTGCACCTGCTAATGTGTACTCACCTTTTGTCTCTTAAAACTCAAGATGCAGACACTCAGGAGATTTTACCAGGATCAGAATTATCAGTAGAGGTCTCTTCCTTTCAAAACAAAAACTGACCTGGGGATTTTAAACCTGTGAAAACATGGATTAAAGAAGTTTCATGTTAAAAAATCAGTGGGGGCGAGAGGGGATTTCTGACCACAGTGGCTGGCCAGTATTTGGTTTGTCTGTGTTGGTCTATTGTATAGTGGCCTCCATGGAGGAGAGCTCACTCCCTATTCAGATACAGCTCATTCAAAGGCCACAAAATAACAACAAGGCTCATTTTCAGGTATACTAAAGGAAACATACATCTTACTATGTAATGACAAAAACTCTGTCTGTGTGTGGGCGTGTCTGTGTGTGTGTGTGTGTGTGTGTGTCTGTTCCACGTTTTTCTCCTCACTGACTTGGTCAATCCATGTGAAATGTGGCACAGTGGTAGAGGGTCATGGGAGGATGCAAATGAAGCAATATTACATCAGTTGGCCAAAGGGGGGCGCTATAGCAACCAATTGAAATTGCAAACTTTGAATGGTCATATCTCACGCCCCGTACTGTATGCTGTAGAGACATGAGACTCTGCACAGAGATGCCTCTCCTCATGAGGAACACATTTGCCTCAACAACCAATAACCTCCAGTTATATAGATTTTCAGCCATTTTGAATTTTTGGAAAAACACTTAAAATCGATCTCTTTCTAGGAAGTTTGACCGATCTGCATGAAACTTGGTGAACATAATCTAGGGACCAATATCTAAAGTTCCCTCTTGGCAAAAGTTGGAAAACTTACTAAAACTGAGCTTCTATAAGGCAATGAATACTGCAGAAGGCGTGGCTCATCACATAAAGGTGTATAACATCTCAAGGGTTTCACCGGTCACCACTCAATTTTGTAGGCATATGATCACACATAATCTGAGGGGACCCCTCCATTACTGACCCCATCAAACAAAATGGGGGCGCCAGAGAGCATTTTTTTTATCTGGGCCTAACTGCCATATTGATTTTTACTAACTTGGTAGATATGTAGAACAGGACGCCTCAAGGTGACTAGAGAAATTGAACTCTAATTGGCAACTGGGTGGCGCTATAACAACAGAAAAAAGGTTGATGGTTTTAGATGGTTTTAGCTGGTCTTAGCCGGTCTTAGCTGGTTCAATAGGCTGGTTGATGGTTTTAGATGGTCTTAGCTGGCTGATGGTCTAAGCTGGTTGAAAAGGCCGGTTGATGGTTTAAGATGGTATAAAATGGTTGATGGAATAAGATGGTTGAACAGGCTAGCAAAGCTGGACCAGACTCGTCAACCAGCCATGTTACGCTAGGAAGGTAGGGTGCTGCTGTAAATTCATCTAAATCCGAAAAGACACTATACCACCCACCTGATGAATCTCACATGAATTAGGGCTGGTGGTCGTGCCTCATGACCGAAGAATCCCCAACCAGCAAGAGCAACCTCCCCTGAGCTGACCAACAATCCCCCCCAGCTAACACTATTTCCAATAGCAATGCTGTCAATGTTCCTTTATTACATGTGCCACAGTCTTTCCAGCTGGATTGAGTAAGTAGCTTAAGTGTTACTGCACCAACCAGACTGCTGCGACAATGTAGACAATGTAGTTGACAATATGATAATCTACCAAACAATAGTTTGGTAGATTATCATATTGTCAACTACCAGATTGTCAATATTTGTATTTATAGTTGACCACACATTGTAGGGACAATCTGTAAAATGTGATAATAAATCAATTCCATGTTTCAACACTAGAAGCAGTACTCCTGAGCAGACCCCCGCCCATTAGTGTATTTTTTCTGTTGCCAAAGTGGTGTTTAAAATATGGCAGCTGGAGCTGTGTTGCATCTACCTAGAGGTCAGCTAAAATCACTTGGGAGGATGGGCTTGAGTGTGACTGGCAGACACACCAGTGCCTTCAAAGGAAAAGTCAAATTACAACTGGACACAGCAAAAATTGCAGACATTCTTGGTGAGCACCGAGTTGGTGGAAATAACTTGATACATTAACCCAAAAGTCTTTGTGTTCATATATAATCCAAAAAACTTCAACCAAAAAACTTAAAATAAAGGATGCACGCCATTGTGCCATGCGCAAAGCCATATCCGAAAGCTTAGGCCGATCTGACAGTCAGAGAGATGCAAGCCACAGACAGACACACAGATGCTTCTTGCTTTATAGATAGATAACCAAAACAATTTAAGCCTATAGGCCTCTTGCGCAACAGCCATTCTGACAGCAGATACTTTCACATGTGAGCCAGACTGACGCATGTGTAAATTTGGAAATACAGGCCGGGCATTTCTATTTATTTATTTTATTTTTTATTTTATTTATTTATTTTCTATTTAACACAATAATAACACTAAAAGAGCCAGGAGAAAACCAACATCTGGGGAAATTAGCTTGTCTAAAAACTTTTGCAGAATAAGCTACGCTGACATCAGTGCATTTTGGCACTTTTAAGGGAGAAAGCAAGTCAACTAGCTGGTTCAATGTTAAATGAGCTAGCTAGCGAATTAAGTCATGGTATGGTATGCTATAGTCATGGAAACTGTCAGTGTGTCATTCTGTCAGTCATTCTACCAGTGCGCCCCACTTTTAAGTCAATACACTTAAACTATCTGCCTTTCAACGTGCTACCTCAACTACTAATGTACAGTTTTGGCCCACTAACTATCCCACTATTGACAATGGTACTACTGTACTTTCAATAAAGCAATCGTACTATCAAATTCACAAAAACTCTGTCTGAATACATTGCTCTTCTTAATGGGTTCAGGTGACTATTTAATCGGCAGTTTCCTATGACCTCTATCCCAAACACGCACCATGTGAAACTGTACGTGGGCAACTATGCACTCAATGGGTATGGACTAGTATTGTTTTATTTTCAATTTCTGCCAAAATATCCCTCTAAATCATACAGGCTGGACATTTAATGTGAAACTGACACATCAGAAAGTGCAAAACAACAACAACAAAGATCTATGAATAAAAATGATAAAATGATTAAATTAAAAGAGAAACATAAAGCACTTCTCGAGCCCCCAGTGTGTTTGAGGAAGTGGAGAATTATGTCTCTGCTTGTGTTGCAATTTTTGAAATGGCATCAGCAAACAAAGAAATAAAAATACATGACAGCATATTCTTTGTCAACTTGAACGTCTTTTATATTTGCTGTTCATCTATAAAAGCACCTCATCAGCACACACACACACACACACACACACACACACACACACACACACACACACACACACACATATTTAATTTAATTTTGTAGTCTCAAATTTTATGCACTGTTCTCAGACTTTAATTTCATGTTTTAATCCACATTCTTAGACTCTGAATCAAGTTTTATTCCATATTCTTGTATTTCAGTTCATATTTTTGTATTTTCATTTGCAGTTCTCAAGCTGTTCAGCCCAAGTTGTGAATAAATTGTTTCCCAAAATGAATAAATACATGAATACATATATAACATAACCCAAACATATAATATGCCAAAGAAACATTACCTCGGTTATGCACTCTGTGTGTCACTGCAGGTGCTGCTCGCTGTTCTTCTCAGTAGTTTTTGTCTTTTGTAGTTAATATAATACTGCCAGACAGACTTCTCTGGGACTTTTCCAGAGAAGTTATTTGCACACCATAAAATCAGCCAATTGTGTCATGTCACTACATTAGGTAGAAAACAGAAGTGAAATCAGCCAGACTAGATTCCTCCTTGACTGTGTTTAAATGTATCACAGAAGCAGCGCAGACATGATCATACACAGTGACATGCTTTAGATTTTTTAAAACACATATTTATCATTTACTTGGCACATTTATAAAAGAGTTGCATTAAAACAGACAGCCTTGTGTTTTTTATGAAATTGCAAATCATAGGTAGAATTCTACATATACAACTATATTACATAAAAGCATTTACAGATGTTGCAGATCAATGTCTATTGGAGTTTGATTCCAACATAACAGCTGAGTTTTCTGCTACAAAAGCTACATTCTGAACAACAGAAGAGCCAGTGCCTCTCTCCCTGTGTGTTCTCCTGGCCGTCATGCAGCATAAAAGATCTAAAAGATGTCTTCGCAACTTTTGTGAGAGCATATACAGCAGAGGGTTCATACAGCAGTGAGAAAATGCAAGTATACGACAAATATGATAGGCATTGTTCAGGTGTTCCTCTGCTTTGCAGCTTTTGGGTTCATACAAAGACTCGATGAAAAGCACAATATGATAAGGTCCCCAGCATATGAAGAAGGCTGCAACAATACACAACACCACCACTACAGTCCTGTGCCTTCTTCTGTTTGAAGCCTGCAAAACTGTCTTGAGGATGGCAGAATAGCAGAAAACAATGATGGCGAATGGAAGGAAGAAGAGCAGGGACACTTGGAGATGATATCCCAGCTTGACATCAGAGTTACCAGAGATGTCTTCACACGTGTAAAGATCATCCGAGAACTTTACCACCTTCACTTTGATGGCATCACTCATGGATGCAGCAATGCTGATGACCCAGGCGGCTGCACAGGCAACCACTGCACACCTCTGCCTCCTTACACGGTTGCTCGGCCACTTGTGCAGCACCACTGTTATAAAACGATCGACAGTCATTGCAGTCAGTACAAGGATGCTGCTGTACAAACCTATGATGTAAAAAGCAGTTAGAATTTTGCAAGCAACTTCTCCAAAGACCCAGTGGTGCAGCAGATGGACGGCCCAGAATGGAAGTGTGACAGTGAAGATCAAATCGGAGCAGGCCAGGTTCAGGACGAAGAGATCTGTGACAGTTTTCAGGTTCTCGTACATGGCAAGAACACACAAGAGGAGACAGTTGCCTGTGATGCTGAGGATGAAGATCAAAACGAAGAAGGCACCACTGATGGTATCAAAGTTAAATAAATCGTCACAAAGATATACCGCACCATCGTCAACGTAGCTTGTACTTCCTTCGCTCACCGCAGAGTTGAACGCCATTGTAGGTTTTCTAGGAAACATGAGCACAAAGCTACAATTTGCAAAATGGAATTAAAGGAATATTTAATTCATGAAATGATCATTTGCATAGCAATTACTCATCAGGACTTCAAACCATCTGTATACAAATTCTCAGACAACCTGTGCAGTATAATCCAAGTCTCATTTATCCACAATATGCTCAGCACTTCCCAATACTGTACATGCATTTTCACTACAACCATACTATGTAAAACACATAAAAAGTCTCAGGACAAGTCTGTTGGAGGCTCTCTCATGCATTTGAACTCTTCCTGATGAAATGCAGACATTAAGTCCCAACACACGCACTTGCCCAGGCATACTATTCATATACAGATCATAAAGTAAGGTTTTAGCAGAAATACATGTCTTTCGGAATTCATCAAGAATTTTATCCTTTTTTTTATCTTTTAGGAATTAAAAATTTATGCATTTTTATATTATTTTTTTTTCTAGTTATTGTGTTTTTTCCCCCTCTCTTGTGTATGTACATATATCTGATCTATCAACACTCGGTGACACTGTTTAGGTTTAAAAAAAAAAAAGTTCAATATAACATCAATAATTTAAAAAAGAGGAATTTTCTTCAGTTTTGCATTCTTCACCACGGAGGAATGCGAGAATAATGTTTTCTTCAAGAATTCATCATAACATGAGGTTAGTAATACTCAAATTATCAAATCTGATGTCTACAGTTTGTTTTAGCTATTCCTAATTTTTTAAAAACAGAATAATTTCTTGTAAAATATTTCAATATGCAGAACAATTAAGTACAAGTAGGTCATCCCTAAACATGGAGAGCAATTACAATGAATGAAAGCCAACTCACCCTGAACGACCGCTGTCACGTTTTGTGCTTATTTGCACTGTGGAGGAAAATGTATAATAACAAAAGCAAACTCATTGTTCCTCTTTTTGTTTCACATTCAGTCAAACAGTATTGCAGTTTGTGCATGGACTTTGAATTCACACAAAATGGATGACTTAGGTACTGCCTTTATAACAGAGAACCTAGAAACAACAGTGTGGGTTATTCAAAACAGAGACGCTCTGGAACTTGATTCAACTTCATTTTATTGTAAAGCATTGAAATTATGATGATGATGATGATGATGATGATGATGATGACATTATCATGTGAAAATAAACAATACAACAAAAGATCAAAAGCAAAATACTGTCTTGAAATTTTTGCTTATGCAAAATACAATAAGTGATCTAAATGACTGATATGAAAACATACAGTAAAATGCAGTTAATCAAACTAAATCACACATTATCTCTAATACGATGTATAATCAATTTATCAACATGCATTCAAAGTCACATATATACATAATAACAAACCCGTTCTCATTCCAAGGGTTTCAAGAGAAAATGACACATATGTTTATACCCAGCAACAATATGAACATCAGGCAATGTATCGAAGTTCTGAACAATATATCCATCTATGACGAATCATTTTGTAAAATTCAGATCATTACATTTAAAGTATACAATTAAGCACATGAAAATAGAATATATGAATATCCTCCTGAGACTTGACCTTTTGTTTGGTATGCGTTTTTAATTTCTCCTAGCTGTTTGGGATCAGTAGGACCCAATGAGTATAAAAGCTAAACATTGTCCACAATAATTAAGTCCCAATGTCCCCAAATGAGACAATAATAAAGTCAGTCTTGTTTGGTGTTCCTCCTCACTATATTTGCATTTTTTCGATACTGTGTCTCTTGGATGCCTGTTGCTTATGGTCTGGCATCTGGTCACTACCTTTTTATAAAGCCCTGGCCTCACTTGAGAGCTGTGAGGGTACAGCACCCATAAATATCACAGGCACAGAAAATAAAATGAAAATAAGAAAATACAAACAGAGGGTAGAGTCTCTGGAGTACTATACCTTTAACAACACCAACCTAAAACCAACAAAAAATCTATTTCATCTGTTGTTGGTATTCTAGGTCAGATTGATGCTGGCATTAGATGTTTTTCTGAGATTAAATTTTGGTTACCAAATGACACATCCTACATTCAACCAAATATCAACATCAATGGTAGGGAACTGAAAGCGTACTGTAATCAGGTGATAAGTGTACGTTTCTAAAAACCCCTTTGCTGTGTGAAACAGACAACACAAAACAAAAACAACAACTCTTAATGAAAAAATACATGGACAAATGAACCAACAGTGAAGTCCAGGCTTTACCAGTTATATATGAGATGGTGTATAGACAGCACAATTTTGACTCATGAAAGTGATGTAGCTGTACCAGCCTTAAACCAGCTACATCGAGAACTCTTCACCACTTGTTAGTGATGTGATTGTGAGTCGGCTCTGCCTATTGCGGATGCTGCTGTTTTTGTGTCCCCAGCCCTTTAGCATTTTTTTTAAGTGGTTTTTGAATTTAACCCCCACAAACACATAAAACACTGGGTTCAAGCAGCAGTGTGAAAAGGCAAAAAATCGGCTAATGTAGAAGGCGTAATCCAGTGGTTCTGATTCAACACAAAGTCTTGCCACAGTCTTCGAGTCAGCAGGCGGTTTTTGCCAGTAATAGAATGACCGCAGAAATATCACTACATTGTAAGGTGCCCAGCCCACAAAGAAAACAACCATGAGGGTAAAAATTAATTTTAAAGTTCTGCGCCTTCTTCTTTGGGCAGTAGGACGCAGCAACCTGCACATTATTTGAGAATAGCAAAAAATGAACACCACTGAACTCAACAGGAAGAGAGCATTTTGCAGGTAGATTCCCAATAAGCTCTTTGCAGATACACAGTGATACTGGACCACTTTGGTGAAGATGATGCCTGGAATGGCAATCGATATACTCACTACCCAAATGATCAGACATGCTACAACACTGTAGCAGCCTGTGGTGGACACAATGTCAGAGAGAGGATTCATGACGGCCACATAACGGTGAACAGTCATCAGCATGAGGAGGATAAGACTACTGTAGAAGCCAACGTAGAAGACAAAGGTGACTATTATGCATGCAGGGTCCCCTAATGTCCATCCATTCACGTGGGAGTAGGCCCAGAAGGGCAGACCTGCGGTGAAGAAGAGATCGGATACAGCCAGGTTCAGGATGAAAGTGTTGGTGAGGGATCTGAGATTCTCAAACTTGGCCAGAATGACAATGACCAGGATGTTACCAAACAGACTGAGGATGACCACAATGGAGAAGAACACTGAAGTGAAGATCGCTCCAAACTGCATGACGTTTGTTTTGTCGCACATTTCATCTTCGTACACATCGGTATAGTTATAGTTATAGTTATAGTCTTGGTAGTCGTTTTCATCCGCGGTTGTGTTGATGGGGAAGCCAATTGTAGCCATCGTTCCTTCAGCAAGAGGAGTGTGTCTAAATGTAAAAAAAAACTTGGTTAGAAGGGTAAAGGCTAAATGATAAAGTGGTGATTATTAAAAAAGATCAATCATAGATTCCTGTCAAAATTTTATCAGGCTGTGTCAATAGATCATCATTCTCTTAATACTTGACTCATGACGTGGTTATTTTGTAACACATATCTACACATATCAGAGGATCACTTTACCCAAAAAACATGTTTTCTCGCTTACTTCTTGTGGTATTTAGCCACATCTATGGTTTTGGTTTTATTTGCTTAGACTCTTGAGATATTCATCTCTAAGGTTTATTCTTCCAGTCGTCTGTTCAGACGGCTTCATGTGACACAATGGAAAGTGAGTTCAATTCAGCTACATGATAGCTGCAAGATAGGCTTGAGAAAACCAACAAACAGGACTTTCAGATCGTTATCTGTTTATTTTAAATGTTAGCATGAAAATGACACATATGTTTATACCCAGCAACAATATGAAGATCAGGCAATGTAACAAAGTTCTGAACAATATATCCATCTATGACGAGTCATTTTGTAAAATTCAGATCATTACATTGAAAGTACAAGTCAGCATATGAAAATAGAATATATGAATATCCTCCTGAGACCTGACCTTTTGTTTGGTATGCATTTTTAATTTCTCCTAGCTGTTTGGGATCAGTAGGACCCAATAAGTATAAAAGCTATACATTGTCAACAATAATTAAGTCCCAGTGTCCCCAAATGAGACGATAATAAAGTCACGATGTTCTCAAATGAGATGAAAAGTAAAAGTCTTCAAACAAGTACTTCCTAAATAAGTGTCTTATCTTATTACTGTTGCTAAAATTGGTCAAATTTGTTGCCATATCAAACTACAAACATTATTGATTGTACATAAACAAGTTTCAACCATAAAATCTGACCAGGTCTTGTCCACTTTTGTGTCAGGACTGGCTGCAGACTGACTTGACAGAGATAGCTGCCATCTTGTTTTTACATGGATGGGTGTATTGTGCTCTTACTACCACTAGACGGCACAAAAAAAGTGTCCATAAACGAGGAGAACAGGTCTAAGTTCAGTAGAATGAACACTGAGGTCAAATAAACCCACAATGTGATGTCCTCTATATATTATTCTATTCATTTATTTACTTTCAACTTTTATGTACTCTCATTCCAAACTTATCATTATCTTATATTATCATTGTGATTTTTGTATCATAAATGCACCGAAGATGTTCTCAAAGGATAAGCGGTAAAAATGCAACACTGTAAAGCCTGATTCTTTGAAAATAGGGGGTTTAAAATGATGAATACAACAATGGGGCATTTCGCTCAAACTACATGAATAAACTGAACACTGCAGTAATGAAAGGAACATCAACACTGGTCTTACCTGTCAAATGTGCAACTGGTTTAGAAGGACTATTAACAAAACTGGGCTTTTTGGTGGGATAAGTAACATCTTGACCTGTGTGATGATCAGACATGTCACTGATCTGATGTGAATAACTGAGGTGATATTTATCAGCTGCGTAAAAAGTGCTCAGATATACCTCCAATCACCAAGTTGTGAAAATAAATTGTAAAAAGAACCACAATCTAGCTAAATCATAACATTTTCTCTGCCATCCTTTGTTTGTACATGTAACCTTGTTTACCAAACTGCGTCAAACCAAGAAGCCACTTAGTTCTCCCTCTATCGTGTAACTGCCGAGGACAGGAAACTGAGTCACAGTGATACAGTAAAAGTGACCATCCACCATCATCTGGGGCCCTATCTGACATTTGGCGCAAAGCAGCATTCAGCGCTGTGCACTGTCATTGCTCAGACCGCTGTTGTCAGCCAGTGCCCATATTGTGTTAGTAGCAGATGCACCAGGTCTTTTAAAGGGAATCGGGGAGGACACTGACTAGTTGAATTTATGTGATCCCTAAAAAACACCTATGATTACTCAAGGGACAAAGTACACCCCCTTGCTCCTTGTGCACTATTTTGCAGTTGGGCACATCCTAACTGCACCTTCGCCATGCACTTTAGAACATGCTCTGTAGATTGTTTAAACAGGGTCCTCTGTTTGCCCCTGCCACCTGGGGACGTCACTGGGGTTTTCCAAAAATGGGCTGGACTTTAAAGTAATAACCTAAAAGATTTTCATATAAATGTATATGTGTGTTAATAAAGGTCTAGTGTGGAGGATTTAGTGGCATCTACCGGTAAGGGTTGAAGATTGCAGTCAACCTAAACTTCTCCCATGTGCCAAGCGTGTAGGAGAACTAAGAAGAAGGCTGCCATGAAAAATGCAAACAGCCCTGTCGAGATCTAGTGTTTGGTTTGTCCATTCCAGGCTACTGTAGAACAACATGGCTGACAACATGCAGCTCCATATGCAGATGTGAATGGCTCATTCTAAGGTGCTGAAACACAATGTTTCTTAGTTCCAAGTGATTATACACTGATGAAAACGTAGCCATGACTTTTATATTCCATGTCTGCCATTATACCCCCCAAATCCTACATTACAGACCTTTAAGTCACTATCTGTTGCCGAGTAAGGTAACACAAAGTCTATTGAGCCTTTGGCCCACTGATGAAAGCCCTTGTACTATTCCAGACATACCCAGAAAAATATCACAGGCATCACACAGTTATTAATAATCTGCTCTCACACACACACAAGAACACACACGTCTACGCTGCGGTAAATGAGCTGATAAAAATAAATTGTGCAGTTGGTTAATAAAACTCACAATGTTGAAATTTTGCAGTTCAACAGTAACTTTCTCGTCACCAACACATGAAGTCTGGTGTTTTTACAGTATTTCATGATGCTGTTAATCAAGGGTCACTGAATTTTGTATTTTTCTTTCTTTGACTCTTTGAAGGAAAATCAAGACGTTGCTGATAAAAGCAGAACAATTCCCTCTATGAATACCCACAAGTGTTGACAGTTCTAACACTGTACTCTCACTACAAGTGAGAGTAAGGTGTTAAAGCTAAATAAGATCTTACGAGGAAAGGGGGATTCAAAGTAATTCAAACGGAAATGTAATGAATCAAACAAGAAGCACTGTGACACTCCTATGATTAGAAATTATAGGATGAAATTGAGAATGGTATTGTAATCAGGTGGAGACTTAAAAATGGGTCGCCCCTGGCTCAGCCTGCGGGTGTCTACCATAGGGATATCCACTCTTGGACATATTTACAGAGCTCTCTCAATAGGTGGAAATCAATACTGTGTGGTAGTATCCTCCAGAAGTTGTCAGAGGGTGTTGCTTCAAAGGGCCACAGAGACAAATGCAGACTTGAGAGACAGGGAGTAAAAAGTAGCAAAACGGTTGGGCACACTTGTGGTTGGTAATGGAGATGGCTCATAAGTAGGTGGATAAAAAAGAAAATACCCATATTCAGAAATCTTGAGATGTACCACTGAAACACATGTTCCACATATGTTTGTACTCAGTGTCTGCAAAATGATATAGCTGCATTTTTTTCCCAGTGCAGCTTCAGAACCTGACAATCAGATACGGGGCCCTTTAACATCCTTCCACTTTACTGTAATATCTCCAGTATCACTAAAACATCTCCGTTCAAACTTCCTCTCTTGCATACTCTCTCTGGCTTGTCTTGAAGTCTGACATTAACAGATATATTAACGTAAAATGCCTTTTTTAAAATACGTATCACTATCTTATCCACAACATTAAAACTTTTGCAGATGATAGAGTTGTAAGGCATAAGCACATAATAATAAATACATAAATGAATAAATAAATACTGAGGTGTTCCTGTGGATCGCACCTGCAAGCCTATCCCAGCTGATGTGAGAGGCGGGGTACATGCTGGACACCCGCTAAGACTCACAAGAGTCTTAGTTTTCTAGTCATACCCTTTTATTTTATCTTATTTTATTTCATTTTATTTTATTTTTGCAGTTCCAAGACTGCGTAGGAACCCCATTATGCAGAAATATTCAAATACACCATTTCAAAAAATGACAATGCCACTTTTTCCCTCGTGATAATTTAGCCTAACTTTGAAGTGCTATATAGTCCCTTTCTGACAAAATAGCATGACATGGTTGGTACCAGTGGATGCCTTACGTCTTCTGCTGTCTTATATTTAAAACTGAGCTCCCACAGCAGGTTATATTTACTAGTCCAGTCTGCCTAGCTCATCACCTTTGCCACTTCCAGCTTCGCTTGTCATGCTTGTCATACAGACTGTCTCATTGCTCAAGGCTGTGATGATGTCACAGAGTTGTACTGATTAGAATTTTCAGCTCGGCGTGACCAAATGTAATTGTAACAAAGGAAAATATAAATCAGCAAATATCAATGTTGCCATGCCCAATTTATATTATGATGTGTGCCCTATTTATTCAAGCCCCTTGCCTAGCGAGGGCCCACTAAAATAACTAAATAGTTCTGACTTTGGCACAGAAGCCAATGCACAAGATAAGCTGATTGAGAAAAGGACTTTTCAGGACTTTAAAACAATTGTTAAACAGCAACAATGTCTTTCCATTAACAGTGCTGCTGTTGCTTTGGATAATCCACCGACATTATAATTTAGGGACAATTTCATTGCCATCAGTTATAAGGAGTCAAGTGCCTCTAAAGCTAGCCAAGTAAAACCAAAACTATGTGCAAGGCTACCACCTGAAGTGAGAATTAAGCATTTCATTCAAGTAAAAAAAGTATTATCATGATTACTAATAATATTTTTATTACTACAAAAAACAAACATTGCAAACTTTACCTTCAGTATTGCCTTGAGAGACCCTCACTATAACAAGTAAGTGAGAAATATGGAGACATACTGTACCTGCACAGACGCTGTGCACACACCAAAGTCCTTCATGCAAATATCACTGGAACTGGGAATTGTTCCTTAAGTATCAACCACAAAGGTGAACAGACACAAATGACGTCAGCGGGGCAACTTAGTTTCAGCCACACATGTGACATGATATGTTTCCTTTAATTTGAATCCTTAATACTTGTTACCATTACACTTCAGTGACAAGTGTGGTGTCAGTGTCTCAGTTTTTGTTAACTTTTCCACAAGATACAAACAAAAGTGGAAGAGGAGTGGTTAGTATGGTAGGCATTGTTCTTCTTTATACTTGTATGAATTTTCACTTGTTTTTTTTTTGTTGGTTTTTTTAGGCCTCCTGAAAAATCATGGAATTGTTGTATATATTTTTTATTATTATTGTTATTATTATTATATTATTATTATTATTGTTTTTTTTTTCATTTGAACATTATTTATTTTTTTTTTTGAACACAAATTTTTTAATGGAATTTTATAAAAAATTATTCATTAAAAAAATAAAATGTAATAAAAATAAAATGAAACTAAAGACTTAAATTAAGGATAAGTTTTTTAATAATCCATAGAGAAATATTCAGATCATATATTACAAAATTCTGGATCTTGACAGCTACCAGTGTTTTTTGGATGTATGTCTTGTCTATAAGGTTCTGAATGGTTTAGCCCCACCACCACTACAGGAATTCATAAAGAAAAAATCATCTAGAGCAAACACCAGAGCACTGAGTAGAGGAGATTGCTATGTACAGCGGCGCAGAACTAAATTTGGCCAAATGGTGGTGTCCATCAGAGGAGTGCAGTCCTGGAAGTCGCTGCCTGCTCATGTCAGGAGCTGTCACAACTACACCACATTCAAAAAGACTCTGAAGCAGTGGTTAGTGACAAATCAGATCTGCTCCCATGAGTAACCTTTAGTTTCCTACATGGATTGGAAGTAGTTATGTGTATTGATCTTTGTATGTTTTATCTATATTGTAGTTGTGCATTGTGTATATGTGTATGTATATATGTCTTTTTTCTAAAAAAAAAAAAAAAAAAAAAAAAAATCTGCCTTAGGACAACGGACTAAAATTAGCATTTATGCTAACTCCGGCACATTTACATTGATGCTTTGGCTGACATGTTGATCGATGTGCACTGTCCTAATCAAATAAATAAATAAATGAATAAATAAAAAATATTTGGCATATCATATACTGCATCTTGAAGCTATTAGTTTTTTATTGGTCAACTACTTTGGCTCTTGTCAAAATTAAACAATATTACAAATAAAACAAATTATGTCATAATCATCACAATATTTTTTTTAATAGATATTCTTTCATTATATTTAATAGAATATTATGTTCACACAGCAGGGTGCAGCCTCAACCACACTTGATGGTTGCAGCTGCCTGTTTATCCGGTGCACCTGTCAATCATCCATAGTGCCCGCCTCCCAACGGGTAGCAAGTTTCTGCTGTATCACCTACAAACTGGACACTCTGGACAATTTTACACATCAAGTACGTGCATTATTTAACTGTTTGTTTAATATTGAGCTGTTTGGCTTCATTTACAACCAAACTGTGATGGTGTGTGACAGAAATGTACGTTAAATACAAGCAGGAAATGAAGGGCTGGGAACAGGTGCATGTAGGATAGCGCTCGCCAGCTTTGACAAATCGATGTTTATGTCGCGGTTTGTTGCATTTTAAAGCCGTTTGAAAGTGATTTAAGTCAATTTTGCTGGTTTGTAATGGCGACGGTGGATAGCGGTGGATAACTCGTGTGTCAGTGGGGTCTGTTGAGGACGCTGTCGCTACAAACAGTGAGACGCTTTCACCTGTCGTCATGATGTACATGTTGTTCCTCCTCTGACTGTAGGCAAATTGTTGCTAACTTTACTGAAGTGGTGTCTTCCTCTTAACACATTCATAAACCCCTCTGTAATATTTAAATAGTCTAATTTGTTTAAGACTTGTAGGGTTGGCGGAATGTAACACTTTATTAAAGAGACATTACGGCAGGGTGGACTAATTTAGGGCAGCACTATTTTTATGTTTACCTCCTGGAGGAAGCAGCTTTGGCATATTTTCACAGACACACCTCCTGCTGTGATTCATTATTAGGGCACAGATACAGTCTTTACAATTCAAGCAAAGGACGAACAGTGATTACATCTCGAGGGCATTTCTGCAATATCCAAAAAAATAATCATAATCTCTATTTTTAACCCCACATGCAGAATTTCCTGACCACACTGCCCTTTACCCACAATGGCCTCCTCCTCCTCATCAGTTGGAGATAATCAACTGCAGAGGATAATCAGAGATCTGCATGGTAATTAAGCCGTTCACACCTACAGTACACACCACCACTTGCAGTCAGTGCTGTCACAAAATGATTGTGGTAGCAAAAAACAGTGTGCAGATTCTAAAAATGTGAAGTCTCCTGTGTGAATATAAGAGCAAGGTTTGCTATTTATCTCTGCCAGGTGTAAGCCTGGATGGGATCATGTGTTTGGTTGTGTGTGTGAGTGTGTGTGTCTGTCCGCAACTAACCAAACTACCATACAAATTAGCCTCAAATTCGCTCTGCACATTTATGACTGTATACTCAAGAATCTATTGTGGTCCTGGTGATTAATAATTGCTTTTTTAAAAAAGCGCCTCTCTCCTCTCAACTTGCTGGCAGGAGCCACAAGTTTTTCGGAAATCAGCTCAGCTAAAAACAACAAGCATTACCGTCTGGTGCCGGCCTCAGTTTGGCCATCATCACGGCTCAACAGCCAACATTTCTTTCCTTGATATTTGTGCTTCTACTATAAGTGCCCAAAGTGAGCAGGCTGTGTAGCCTAGTTTCATGTTTTTTGCCTCCACACTGGCCATAGCTGCGGCTAAAGGCATTACATTTTCAGCTAGTCAGTCGTCTCTCCATTATCTGTCCATATGTATGTATGTCCGTCCATCCTGTTCTCATGGATGCATTATCTCAAGAACGCCTTGTTTGAATCGATTCAAATTTGGCAGAAATAATCTGACCAGAATTCGGTGGTTGAAGTTCAAAGGTCAAGATCACTGTGATCTCACAAAACATTTTTTGGCCGTAAGTCAGGAATTCATATGCTAATTATGACAACATTTCACACAGATGTCTAATAGGATAAAATGGTGCAGTGAGGACATTTTATATCCAAAAGGTTCACTTCACTATGACGTCATAATGTTTTGCAAAAACGCTTTTCTGGCCATCATTTAACTTCATAACTGAGGAATGGAAAGGGAGACATTTGATCAGATACTGAATTGGTGACACTAATCTTGGTTGTCCATCTTAAAACTTTGCGGTTTGTATGAATCTTCTGTGCTGCTGGGTTGAAAATGTGTGTAAAGGATCCATGATTTCACTTACATGGATGTAAACTGTAAGTGCAACTTGATGGGTTTGTGGAGGCATATAACCACTTGGCGGTAATTCTGTTGTTCCTCTGTTTAAGTTGTGTTTATTGTTGTTTTCTGCTTTGTTGTGCTGTAGCCTACACACAAAGTTAATGCCATAAAAGTTCAGTTATGACACAGATCAAATATTAATGGCTTTGTTTTAGTCATTAAAGATACATTCATCCTCATATTACATTCTAGGCCATATTTCATATACAGTGCTTGCTAGCAGGAGAAATCGATCCACTCTGTGTGATGCCTTGTGGCTCTGTCAAAAGTAGACAAGGCTTATATTTTTTTATTAGCTTCTGGGATGCATCTGTGATTAGCCCGGGCAGCTGCCTGGCTGTGATCTGCACTTACTGAGTGGACTTTCCTTGTTGTGTATGTATTAACACTGCTGTTACTGTCTTGTTTAGATGCTGTGTTAGAGTTGAGTAAAGAACACAAGGAGTGCGGTGAACCCGTAACTGATGACAGCGGCAACCTGCACAAGTTCTTCTATAAACTAGAATATCTGCTGCAGGTACAGTATCATACCATATCACATCGTACTTTAATACCACAAAATTTCATCACATTTTGAATTAAGGGTTTATCAGAATGATCCAGTTTGTGTTTGAAAATGGAACAACACTTCTCGTCTAACTCTCCAGACCAGTGCTTTCCAACTGGGCAGTAGTTACCTCGAAAGGACACAGGTTATGAGTAAGCATTACTTTGCCACAATATAAACGTCAGAGGCTGGTGTCTGAGATTAGCACTTGCCAAATGAAAGTAAATTGTTGGCAGTGGCATATCAAATTGTCACGCCAACCGTCATTTTGGCAGCCAGAGAAAAGGCACAGCAGACAGACACGTCGTGACTGCTGTATAAATGCAACAGTATTGTCTGTAGGACTCTATTTATTTGATTGACAGTCGCGGTTCACTGTATTCTAACCAATAACCATCGATAAAAAGAACAGCTATACAAATGGCTTCATTTTTTACCTTAAATGATGTCTACATGATCTAAATGTTATTCCTTCATTTAACGCGTAGATTTTCAAAGTGGCAAATACAATTTCTGAGTGGCAGACAAGAGATATACCTGCCTGCCACATTGATAATGAAAAGTTCATTTCAGACCCTGGTAAGAAGCTAAAGAAGTTGAGAATCGGTGTGCTAAACCAGGGATTCCCAAACCTTTTGGGTCACGAATCCTTAAAATGAAGCACTGATGACCCCTCATGATGATTGCTTATATCAACAAGTTGTGAGCAGTTTTACTTAAGAGTATTTTTTTTCCTCCAAACCTCTTAAACTGTCTTTTTGATTAGAGAATATGAAGGTGAAACAAAATATTTCCTTCCCGACAATCAATTATCTCATAACCCACCGAAGCAATCTCATGACCAACAGATTGGGAACCACAGCTCTAGAAAGACTAAGGTGAAACAGTGAGGAAATTCATAGGAATTATATTAATTATGATGTGATTTAGTACACAGCACTGTCAGATAGACCTGTACATAATGAAGTGATGTGTGTCTCTTAGTTTGACCAGAAAGAGAAGACAACCTTTCTTGGTCAGAGGAAAGACTACTGGGATTACTTCTGCGACTGCCTGATTAAGATCAAGGGAGCTAACGATGGCATCCGTTTTGTTAAGTCCATCCCCGAGGTAATCCTCCTCACGCGCGCACACACACACACACACACACACACACACACACGAAGAGACAAACATACACACACACACAATCACCCTCTGTGTGTCGGCCCTGCCATGTCGTGCAACACAAGCAGACACACAAATACATGGTGACTGTATAACCATGGAACTAATCCTCTGGTGAGTCAGGTACAGTACGACTCAGCGCTGCTAATTCACTCGCTGCCTTACACCTGTTCCTCCCTCACCAGCTATCCTGGGAATTCACAGTGGTGAGCTTCATACTGAAATATCTGTCGCTGAATTAGTCCTAGTTTGTACTGTATTTAATTTGTTCCTTGTTTAACCTTCTGTTTACCTGATGTTAATTATTTTGTGTGTTTAAAAAGCTCCGAAGAATTACGTACAAATGGAATGTATTCTGTGGTTTTTGTCTTGTGTATTGGAAAATACTAGCTATGCTGTAGTTTCAGTGAATATGCTGATTATTTTCTTGATTAATTGTTTAGTTTATAAAATGCAAGAAATATTTTTCTAACTTCCGTTGGTGACTTTTTCTACTAGCTAGTTTTGTCTGACCAACAGTCCCTGGTATGAAGGTATTAAATTTAATGTCATATTTGACATAGAAAAGCAGCAAATCCTCACATTTGAGAAGCTCGAACCAGCATGTTTTTTTTCTTTGCTTGAAAGAAGTCTTAAATGAATCGATTCTCTAAATATTTGTCTGCTTTTGTTTTTTTGTTTTTTTTACTGTCAAACACCTTTGTATCATTTAATTGACAGTTGGTTTTAGCTTTAATCTCTAAAAAGTAAATAAGTAAGTTATAATCTGATCTAAAATTAACAAAATGCCATGTTAATCAGGGTTCCCACAGTCATGAAAGTCCTGGAAAAGTTATGAAATTAGAAAAACTGTTTTTCAGGCCTGAAAATGGTTTGGAGTGAACCGAATGTTTTGGAAAAATTTTGAATAAATATTGTTTTGGCAATCATTTAAAATAGAATCAAGAGAATCCAAAAACATGTTAAATGTTAAGCGAAATACATTCCTTTTATTTATATTTTATAATTAAGAGCTGCGCTACATGACTGTTGAAATGTCACGAGCATCGCTTGATTCACATCAGTGTATGCAGCTAGTTGGTGGTGGGAATGTCTAATGAAAGGCTTTGAATCTCTAGCAACACTTGTAGTATAAGACCAACGCAATTTGGCCTGTGGCCTTCACCAGGGTCATCCATTCGAAACCTGTTGGTCTCACAATAAAGTTTGTAAAGCCTTGTTTTTTCCTTCCTTCTCCGTGCACCTTGGAAGTAAATAAAGTTGCTCTAGAAACCTTCACCCTGCTTCTGTGGGAATGTCTAATGAGCAAGTAATGTTACAAGCTCTAGCAGTTTGCTTATTGGCAAATGCCTGTGAAGTACGTGCTTAATGATGGCTTTCGAGCAACTAGTACACAGCTCTAGAGAGAGGCAGACCCTATCCAGACTGAAGGTATGTTTGTTGGTAACATGGGTGAAGCAGCTCTCGTCAGCCATGCTCGAGGGAAAGAGCACCAAGGCAACCAAAATGCTGCTCAACAGACGGCCAGCACAGACACATATATAGGCCAGATTATGTTTCTGCTTCCAGCATAGCGAGCATTGATATAGCTTTGAGACAACAACCAACGGTAAACCAGTCCATGGCCTAATCCAGTTATCTGCTTACCCTTTTTAACTAGGTAAATAAAGTCATGGAATTAGGGTAAAATATTTTGGAAAAGTTATGAAGAAGTTTTGAAAATTCATCGGTCAAAATGTCTAGGAACCCAGTATAATGTGTCAAACTGAAATGACTGATTCACTATCCTTTTGTTATCGCTGATTGTCTGCATACGATATTACTGGCACTCTCAAACATGGTATTACTGACACGTTTTTAATATTGTATGCTTCAGTTGCATGAGAATCCTGATTTTGAAGGGGATTAGTATTGTGGTGCAGTGTAGGGCTGCCACAAATTATTCACACCTTCAGATTTCTTGTTTTGTCCAACCAAGAGTCCAAAACCCAACGATCTTAATTTTACTGTCATACTATATATGAAAAAGAAAAGCAGATAATCTAAACGTATGTGAACCAGCAGATGTTTGATATTTTTAAGGGTCTATAACAATTAATCAAGTCATCAAAATAGTTGCCGATCAGTTTTCTGTCATCAACCATTGAATTATGTGAGCATTTGTTTGGCTGTTATTCCATTCTTTAGGATAATCATTTATTAGCAAATCATATCTCTGGTTTAAAGTTTCCTCAGGGATTTACAACAGTCAGTATTTTATGTCTTTAAAAGTCACATAGTTTAGTTAGTACCGAGCTCCGAGCTAATTACTTGTGAAACCTTTGGTACTTTTACTCTTCTTCTACTCTTCATGTTTCTTGTCGGTCAGTCTGTGACGTAAATCAGTCTCCAGCTGGTGTCCTTCTGGTAGATCTGTGGCTCTGTTGTCTTACTTAAATCCCTCCATCTGCTAATGTATTTGAGGAGCCTGGATGTTCTGACAGATACTGTAAATTCAGCGTCTATGCAGTGATTTATCTTTAAACTTAGACATCTTTAAGTGTTGTTTGCTGCGACACATTTGAACAAAACACAATTCCACATCAAGCTTGAGCTGAAATGAAACAATTAATCAGTTAATCAATAACCAGAAAACTAAACAACAAAATTTTGATTGTGTTTGAGTCATTTTGTCGATTTTGAATAATTCTACATTCTGTTTATATCATTGTAAGACAAATATCTTGGGATTTTGGACTGATTTTTGGAAGGAAATAAGCTACTTGCTGAGGTATGATTATTATTGCGTATGAAAGGTTTTAGAAGTTTGCTTTTGTATCTGTTTTTTGTTTTGTATAGCCTAAACCGACAGACTACTGAGGACAATCCATATTGCAGTGAGGTATTTTTTCTCTGTGTGTATGTACAAGTACACTGAAGTGTATATTTTGTGTGTTCTCAGTTGAAGACATCACTGGGGAAAGGAAGGGCCTTCATCCGCTACTCACTCGTTCACCAGCGTCTTGCTGACACGCTGCAGCAGTGTCTTATAAACCAGAAGATCACAAGGTAAGAGAACACACACACATACATTGTGTTTACTTTTGCTCCCTTTAAGTTGCTGAGACGCCTCACGTTCTACACCCATTGAGGTAGTGTGCTGTACTCTACAGTGTTGTGGTGTCCTGTTATTGTCAGTAAGTGTGACCAGAATCCCTTCCTGATTTATGTCTTATTTCTGTTTTCACAGAAAACACAACAGCTACACAACCTAACCATACACACCTACAGTCATGTCTCACTTCCTCAGCTGTTCATCAAATGAAAGTTTTGGCCCCATTTAACCAGGAGAGTCTTTTGTGATTTACATTTCTATAACAAGTGAGTGTAGAGCAGTGATCTGACCTGGTAGGGTGCAGGGTGGCTCCCCCAACCCTTTTTGGTAACCCTCTACTTGAGGGTATCTACATAAGGGTGACATGACACTGTCATAACTATGACATGACAGGGGCATGAACCTGTCATGAACATAATGTACATGTCATAAATGTTCATGACTGCTGTCATTAGGTGTCATTTGTTTTTGTAATGACAATTTGGCATTGTTTGGGTTGACATTAATTAAAGTGACATTACAGAAGATGTCTTTGTCATGACAACTTGACATTGACATAAAGGCATCTTCTGGTAATGTCATCCTGGTTAATGTCAAGTTGTCATGATAAGGACTTCCCAAACAAATTTAATGTCAAGTTGTCATGACAAAGACAACTGCTGGTAATGTCATTTTGATTAATGTCAAGTCATAATCAGGACAACCCAAACAATGTCAACTTGTCGTTACAAAAAACGAATGACACTTAATGACAGCAGTCATAAACGTTTATGACGTGTCCATAATGTTCATGACTGTGTCATGTCATAGTTATGACAATGTCATGTCACTCTTATGTAGATACCTTCAAGTAAAGTGTTACCCAATTTTCTAACTTAAACTTAAAATGAATTAATTCTCTTTGGGATTTTTTTGTGCTTTTAATGTAAATAAGGTACCAGAGTACATAAAAAGCATAAAAATAGAGCTTATTTATCAAGAAGTGTCAGGGGAGGATCCACCAACAGCGGTTCAGGCGAAGTCCAAGTGTCCTTAAATACGAGAAACCCCCCTTCATACACCTGACCTATGCTGCTTGCTGCGACTGGCCCCTGGCTTCCTGCCATGTTGCAAAATTGGCCCCCAGGCAAAGCAAGTTGAGTGTCTCTGGTGTAGGGAAATAATAAGTTAAAATACATTAAATCACACACTGTAGGCTGTCTGTCTCTCAATAACAGATTGTATGCGTGTGCGTCACAGACTGTATTTTGTGTGTGTGCGTGTGTGTGTCAGCTTAGGTCAGGTACTGTACCACATGCTGTATAGGCTAACCAATCTCACACAGTCTGTAGAAACCTTAACCAAGTGATGACATTCTTTCAAGTGCCATTTTGGTATTTACAGAAGTAGTTCATTATTTTGGTAAATACACATATTTGCTTTCTTGCCAAGAGTTAGATGAGAAGCGCAATAACACTTAATAATGTGATGATTATAAATGCTGTGTTTCTTTTACCCCAGAAGTCGGAGGTCGGAGCTAGTAATGATATCATACCCAAGTTGACTGCGATGTTAGCAATAGCAGTTAATAACAATGCATTATGCTGTATTCTGAGCATAGAAACACTGTAGCAACAAGTCCATAAATAGAAGTTGGACACTACTGTGTGTACAACACAAATAAAACAGAAGTGCACTAAACAGTTTATCACTACAGCTTTGTCTGCTGCTGTCGGCGACCTGCATGCTAAAATGTCTTTTAATGTTATACGTGCTGTTTTTTTGTTGTGGGAATTTAGTCACTGTAATCCAAGGGCTTGTGCTCTATGTGCAAATATTTCACCACAACAAGTTCCCTCTCTACACTGCTATGCGAGAGCACTGCCGCTACATCCTCGGCTTAGTGCTGCCCAAGAGGATAGGGATTTGTTAAAAGATAAAAAACAACCCAGCGCATTTTTTCCCCGTGGTGCGGACTTTTGGGTTCAACCAGACTTTTCTCCAGTGCTGGCACAGTGCTAAAAGTAGTGATAGGGATTCTGAAAATGGTGACACAGGCGAGGAGAATTCTGTCTGTAATTTGCGGCCAATGGCAGGTGTATATCAGCAGTCTACATCCTGTGTCAGACTACCCACAATATGACTTTATTAATAACGTAATAAATCAATTTTTGGTGTTTGAGAATCAAAGATAAAAACTGTGATTCTTAAGTGAATGTATTCTTTTACCCCCTCCACTAGTCTCCATTGTTTATATAGCACCTTTATTTGTATTTGTCATGCTTTTATTTATGCTGTCTGTCCCTGCATTGGATCAGTGGATTTTATACTATGTGGTCTTATCTTACATTTCTTAACACAAACAAACACAATGATAAGCCAACAGTATAAACATTTATGTCGGAAATATGTGTCTGTGTTCCCCTGTCGTCATTTTTATGGTTGTTGGGTTTTTTTGGATTCCTCTCACGCAGTGACTGGTATTATGCTCGGAGTCCCTTTCTCAAGTCTCACCTCACTGCTGACATAATCAACCATCTTTATGAGCTCAACCAGATCCAATTTGACGTGGCAGCCAGAGGTTATGACCTTGATGCAGATTGGCCAACATTTGCGAGGTAAACAATTCCTAGAAACATCTGGCAGTTTCCTTTCTTTTGTTTAAGAAAAATACAAACTTGAGTGTGGTTGTTGTTTAGGTGAAATCACAGGTACTTAATAAAGACAGAAGCTAATAGTTCTTCTGCCTCGGGGTTGGAAATGATTTGAGTCTGTCGGAGACAGCCCTTAAGTAATGTGAAATTACACCTCAGTTTAGTGCACCTAATGTAGGATTGTGGTGAAGCGATATTGGGTATTTCACCACTTGAAGTAACACTTAATTATCTGATCACTCTGCACATTCACAGCTCTTTTTTTACTCGAGTGTGTGCAAATGTGTGTGTGTGAGAGTCAGTGGGTGCTGACAATGTGTGAACACTGATCACTGTTGCTCTCGTCAGCACCTTTGCCAAAACTTTTCACTTCCATGTCATCAATTTGGAGTCGCTCTGCAGGCAGCGGACGCAGTTTTTTAAAAGCCTCATTTGTGTTGTTGTGGTGCAGCAAATTATTGAGATAATTGGTTAAATCTTACAATACAGTGCAATGCAACAGCACCCACAGCTACACAAACTATTATTTGGAAGATTACCTGAAAAGGAGCTGGTACAACACCTGTTACACACATTATAAACAAAAATAAAGATGATGTAATTTACAAATGCAGTATTTATTTCAAGGGCTATTGTGTAGAATTACATAGAACAGTAAAGATACAGTATGTACGATATGGTGTACACTCTTATATTTTTGTTGTATCACTCTACAGTACTTGTTCTGCTTGTCATTTCCCCACAAGTAGCCAGAAAGTACGCCCACAAAACACAGTTAGTTGTTTTCACATTGATCATGACTGGATGGAAACAGTTTCACCACTGTACTAGAGGTGAATAACTTGATATATGACAACTATTGCTCTGTCATTCAAGTAATAGGCTTTCTCTGCAGTCAGGTTACTAATCTAATTTCATTTGAAGTTTGAGTGCAAACTATGAAGTGAATGTGTCATATGGCATACACTTTATTTTGGGTCCCATTTTGGATCCCATTGTTTGTTAATAATATCATAGAAAACAACTGAAAAGTGGTTGTACATTGTGACATTGTGAGTTGCAAATTCATGAGCGTAATTTGTCACCAATTATAGGAAAAATAGAGACAGTGTTCAGTTAGAAAACTTTTAATTAACTGGTAGCATAACCTTTTTACAAAGTAATAGTGTACAAGAGGTCAGCTGAACATGCAGAAATAAAAAATATGCTGTTGTAAATTAGAGACAGGCACATTCAACACATACGGAGATAGTTTTTACAAATGACGCTGTTTATAGATTAATCATTTTGTCTCTGAATTTTTTATTTTTTTTTCAGTCATTAAATTATTATTCTTTTGCAGTCTTCCTCTGAATTCCTCTGAAAATCAACAACCAGATATAGACCTCACCCATTTACATATTTTAAATATTGTTTAATTTCCTGGTTCTTTCTTAAAACCTCTGTCACATAGTATGAACTTGGTATTCGTTCTGTGTCAGAACATTGTGCCAAAACAAAGTGTTGCTATAGAGCCACCTAAATATTTGCTTTTGTCAACTTGAGTTTCTCTTTTCTGTCAAAAACGACATCTGTTTTTTCATCAGCTGGATGTCATGTTTTAGGTTTAATGACCTTAATATTTAATGTCTCTTTACATCAAAGGCGAACATTAGGCACTGCCTCGTCAGCTTTCCTGTGGAGGCCTCCCAGTCGCTGTTCCAGCATCAACAGTCTCGTTAGCAGCTACGCACACTCACAGGTACTCACATACACATATTTTACATAGACATTCTTGCACAAATATTCATGTAAATGTGACTGTTTGAACTTTATTGGTCCCTCTTTTCATTCATTGACCAGGCGCAGGAGTTCCTCCCAATCCCAAACCACAGTCTTCTTGGTGAACTGGGTGAACTGGGGGAACCCTCTCCTTGCAGCATCGCAGAAAACCTGCGCATTGAGCTCGACCAGTCTGAGCTCAGACAGCAAGAGCTCCTGGTGCGGGTTCAGGAGTTGGACAAAGAGGCTGCTGAGCTAAAAGGGGTGATTACAGACCTTCAAAGCCAGCTAGCTCAGAGGTCCACAGCAACCCAAGGTAACCAAGAAACGGTTAACCACCTTCAGACCTGTAGGGAACCAGTAAACAGTGAAATTCAAGACAGACTTACAGCTGCTGAGAACAAAAATATGGAGCTTCTCTCAAAGTTGGACGAGGCTCTCAAAGAAAAGGGACAGCAAACCACTAGCTACTGCGACTCGGCCTGGAAAATCCAGGAACTCCTGGATAAACTCAAGACAGCAGAGGAGGAAAGACTGGAGGCCAAGAGAGAGGCTGAGGACAGGGCCAGGCACTCTGAGCGTCTGTCCCAGGAACTTAAACTCAGGGAAGAAGAGCTGAGGAACAGTGAGGAGAAGCTGGCTGAAGTAAAAGCCGGTGCTCAAGACGAACACGTGGAGGCACTCAAACGCCTGGAGGAGCTCCAAAGTGCAGTTGGTCGAATTCAGGGGGCCCTGAGTTTGAAAGAGAAGGAGACAGGGAACTTGAGAGCCCAGCTTCAGGATCTACAAGCATCACTGGAGTGCAGAGAACGGCAGGCTGAGGATCTGAGAAGGCGACTGCAAGAGGAGAGGGAAGAGGTGGAGCAGAGATGTAGCATGAGTAGTAGCCAGAATGAGGAACTCGAGACCGAGCTCCTGGATCTAAGTAAAGCTCTAAAAAACAGAGAGAAAGAGCTTGCTGTTAGTTCAGAGAGAATCAAGCATTTAGAGGAGCAGTTGGAGAAGCTAAATGTTGAGAAAGAAAGTCTGAGCTCTAGACTTGCTGATAATGAAGCGGTTTCATGTGAGAACCTTGAGGACTACAAAGCCCAATGCGGCAGTCTCATGGAAATGAATGCCAAGCTACTCCAAACAGTTGAAAAAACTGAGGGGAGCATTATAGAGCTGACTGAAAACAGGGCAGCCTTGTTAGACCAGCTAGCCTCCTTGAGGGCTTCTGAGAAGCACTTAAAGGGCCAAGTTGAGGCTGCAAATATGTGTGTGGAAGATCGGGAAAAGAAGCTTCTCGATGAAAACCTGCATCTGGAGGAGATTGCCCAGAAGGCACTCGTCCAGAAGGAAGTTTCTGACGCTAAATTAAAGAAGCTAGAGCTTGAGAACAGGGAGCTTCTTGAGGTCCAGTCCTTGTTGAAGAAGCAGTTGGCAACAGCGCAACAGGAACTGGACTCACTCACTGCCAAAGCTACAAAGTTGGACAAGAACCTCACAGTGTCCCAAAGAAGCCAAGCAGAGTTACTTGAAAAACTCCAGGAAACTGAGGCTAAACTCAGAGACCAGACTGCCGAATGTGGGCGTCTGCAAGCCAGGGCAGAGGAGCTGGAGAGCAGGACTGGGGAGCTGCACGATGAAAAGGGCGCTGCAGAGAGCAATGAAAAAATGCAGAAGCTTCACAATGAGCATCAGACATCTTCAATGGAAACCAAAGAGGCCCCGTTCAGGCTAGTAATAGCTGAGGCTCAACTGGAGCTCAACCTAAGGGAGGTGCACCGGCTCCAGGAAGAGGTGGTCGACCTCAGGGCTCAGCTTCTAGCAGGAACTGAGGAGAGGATGAAAGTTCAGGCACTGCAGGAGGTGACTGAGTCCTCCAGAGAGGACCTGCGTGTCTTAGCAGAACAACTCAAAGCCCAGGTAGAGGAGCTAAACCGCCGGCATGTGGATGAGATTCTCCGATCCCGGGAGCGAGAGGAGGCTATTATCCGAGAGCGTGACGGCGAGGCTCTGGCTCGAGCAGGTCTCGCTGCAGAGGTGACGGCCTCCAGAGAAGAGCTCAATAAACTGAAGCAGCGTTACGAAGCCTTGTGTCTGGAGAACAGCGAAGCCAAGGAGGCGCTCCACAGAGCCAACACAGAAACCGCTGAACTCGGCGTGCACGTGTGTATGCTAACCGCCGAGAATGAAGAGGCTCGCCTGCGCTGGGAGGGCTTGTCAACACGGCTGCAAGAACTGGATGAGGAGGCAGCTCAGGAGGCAGAGAGGCTTAACACTTGCATGGAGCAGCTGAGACAGGAGAACCAGCGACTCCTCGATCAGCTCCGTGATGAGGAGGGTTCGTTGGCAACCGAGCAGGAGCTGCAGGAAAAGCTGAGTAAGGCCCAACAGGAGGCCGAAGCTTTGCAGCAGACGAGTCAGGAGGAGATCCAGGCACTCCGGTTCCAGCTCAGCAGCCAAGCCATGAGCCAAGGCGGCCAGCTCCAGGTCAGCCACAAATTAAGAAGTTAAGCATGCGTCAATGTGTTAACATGCACTTAAGTAACCCGGTTACAGTTGGCTTTGTCCTGTTAGCTGGCTTCCTAAACATTGTGTAAATGAGGAATCTAGTGTTGATCAGGCTAGGAAATCAGAGAAACCTGATTGCTCTGCCATGTGTACGGGGAACCTGGTTTCTAATTGGCTATTTTGAAAAAAGCAGCAGAGAGGCAGGAGTGAGCACATTTTAATATCTTATTCATCGCAAGTAATAATGTTAACCCAATATACAGCTCTTTTTTTTTTTCCTCATATCGTGCAGCTTTAACATATGACGCAGACTTCAGGAGTAGTAACAGTGTCTCATGAAAGGAGAGAATTTTATGTACTGATGCATTTGAATAATCCCATCCAAAGTCAGACTGAAAGTAAAAGCAACATAAAATAACCTCAAGAAGTCTGATTAATCAGTTTCTGATGCTGAACATTAAAATTCAAGCACAAATGTGCAGTGAGTAAAAGCTACTCTGTGGGCAGAATTCAATTACTGACCTGCTGCTTGTAAACATGGGTTTACAATAACAGGGTTACCACAGTGCAGCTAGATGCGTCCTCCAATTATCTGTGTAACCTGATTTCTTTGAGCGCCCTGGTTATTTGGGTGCATGCAAACACACCACTTAATTGGTTTTTGTTAATAATGTCAGCAGATCTACTGTAATATGTTTTTTCAAACCATATTTGTTAAGTCATCCCATCATGAATTTGTGGTGTGTTTTCATTCAGACTTTGGATCAAGAGTTACAGGAAGTGAAATTACAGCTGACGACTGAGCAGGAGAAAGTGGCCGACCTGGAGAACAAATTCAAACAGCTAGAGGTGAGGAGATACACTGATACCACACGTGCCAAAATTTTGTGTACTACATTATTAGCAAGTTATCCTGGGCCCTGTCTCAGACATCAAACTGTTCAAGGATGTTTAAATCATGGTAGTGGAAGTGGTTTTACGCGAGGAAATGAAACTGGGTGCTGCAGACAACACAACAACATATATGGTCAGGTCTATGTGCCTAGGATTGATAAATGAAACCACAAATTCCAGTTACATTGTATACCTGCAATTGAGGTAATCATAACATTATGGTCACAGGCATAATTCACAAAGAACCAGAAATAATGTCTTGCTTTGCTGTACTGATTGCAGGCTGAGAATCAGAGATATTGCCAACAGATTGAGGAGAAAAACATCCAGATGGCCAATTCTGAAAATCTCATCCAGCAGAAAGAAGACGAGATAATCCATCTGAAAAGGAATTTATCAAGGTGAGATACTGTATTCATAATCACACATTCTGGACCGAATTAGAGCTCTGTGAAAAATGTTTTTAATCTTGTGTGTTTAGATCAGAATGTTTATTTTTCATTTAGCGTGTCTTATCCTGGAATTTGGCGTCCTTGTTCTGTGCTGTTTTTAAAATTCAAGCCTAAAAATAACAACTGCGTGGGCACAATAAGAGTCACCCAAGAATCTCTGGACATGTTATGAATATGCATGTGTGCAGGTCTGAGGATGGTCTGGCAGCGGCTCAGCGAACCTGTCAGGAGATGAGTGAAAACCTACGGAGAGTCACGCAGGACAAACAGAGCTTTGATCTTAAGGCGGCTGCTGAACTCGACGATCTTTACCGCACCAAAATCAATTTAGAAGAACGGCTTGTAGAACTCATCAGGTACATACATGCTTCATATTACCTCAGGTTTACTATTTCTTTTTTTACATAAGGTTAGTTTGATTTAAATATGCACAAAGCAGGGTTGATGCATGACGCAGAGATTTATTGCCTAATGCCTTGGGGTTTGTGTTTTCAAATGGCCACCAACAAAACATCTAGATAGTGTACATAATCTGTAGTACACAGGTGATTTTTAGGAGATAAATGAAAATGCTTACTGGTGCTTTTTGCAGGGAGAAAGATGCACTGTGGCAGAAAACAGATGCCCTGGAGTTTGAGCAGAAACTACGAGATGAGGAGACGGAGAGGGACGTCAACTACTGTCTGGGCTGTCACAGTCAGTTCAGCTGGTGGATCCGCAAGTACAACTGCAGGTCAGATGGCCCTCTGTATGATTAACAAATGTACTATATATAACATATTTCACCAGATCAACTAAAGTACTAAAGTCAGTGCTGCTACTTTTGAACTAGTTGTGTAATGACGCATTTTCTGAAACACTGTTATACATCTAAAAACATTAAACTTCCTTTCTTAGGAAGTTACTCTTAATCAAACCAAAATCTTATCTCGGTTCATCAAAGTTACATATTTAGAAGTTGTTTCTATGAAAAAAAGTCCCTTCATGCAGTGAGATGGTTCAGATGTTACTCTACACCTTTGCCTCGTTTAGTGTGTGCAGATGAAGTTTGATATAAAAATGACTCCTGCCCCTCAGCCGCTCACCTGCAGCTCAGCGTACCTGCTCACCTTCGAGCAGTTTCAAGGTGAAAATGCTCAGCCATGTCACTGACTGCTTATTGTGCTTATAACATGTCTTATATCATATAAAAAACACTGTATGGACATGTTAACAGGGATAAAAAATTGGATTTTTGCTGGGGGGTATTTTTAAAGGTCTAGTGTAAAAGCATCACTGACCCCAAAATGACGTTTCCCTTTGTGATTGTTTCGGCCAAGACAATCAAATGTCACAGGAACTGAGGTCCAATGACATTTTTATTTCTGTATTTCACTTCACATTTAGACTGACCGACTACACCCAAAAACAAAGTCAGATGACGTCCACACCCAACACCCAACTCAATGGCTTTCTTCGACACACAATACAAATGTCAGCTTGCTGCGGCACCTTTGTAGAAGCAGGTCTCGCTCTATGTGGTGTCAGTGAATCAAGAAAGTTGCACCTGTAAACAGTTTTAGACATATAATAAGTTGCACTCAAATTTGAGGATGAGCATTTCACTAATTGGATTTCAGGATTTGCCTGTTATCAACTGCAGGTTACTGAAATTTGTAAAACATTTATGTTTGTCAGGTCGTAACAGGTGGCTCAGATATCATGCATGTGAGGGTTTACACAGTGAGCAGGCTGATGAACACGTCTGAGCGTTAAAGAGTTCATTAGAGAAGCAGTGTAATGGCTGCTTGTGACTTAATGCATCATAGAATCGTGATCATATTTGTACTTTTAAATTCTACATAACAGTCAAAATTAGTGTATCAATACTTTAAATAAAACAACATGTACAATTAAATTAAATCAAATTAAATCTCAGAAATGTGTCAAAAGCCATCTGAAATGTACTTTTAGCAGATGCATCGGTAAAGATGCAAAACTCTTTGTAGGAAATGATTTGAAACCTGCTCTTAAAGCTAAGAAGAAAAAAAACCTCCACTCAATGTCATACTAATTCCCCTTCACACTATAATAATCTGCATTTCAAAATGTTTTTTCCTCCATCTTAATCATAATATGTCTATTCCCAGACTGTGTGGGCGTCCCTTCTGCTACTACTGCTGCAGTAACACAGTCAGCACCCAGCAGGGCGGCCACAGAGAGCGCTGCTGCAGAGACTGTTACAACCAGCACAGTGCAGTGGTTGAGCGCCACCCACAGGAGGAAGTGACTAACAGCACACCGGGGACACCTTTCAGTCGTTTGCTGCAGGCTGGGAGAGCTGTGGCCGGTGTTCCAGGTAACAAAACACACTCTTTCTCACACATGCAAGCATGCTGAAATAGTGTGTCAGTTGCTTAAGTAAAGGCACACTTGCTTTAAATTCGGATGTGTTAATGATGACATACACATACAGTAAGAGTAGAGTATAAAATACAGTAATGAACATGAAGCCTGTTTTTATTTTCTAGGAGCAGACGAAGGTGAGAAGCTAGACGATGGTGTTTTTGACATCATCACAGATGAAGAGGTGAGCGGGGTCTACGACAGTGACTCCCTCTCTTTTGCCACCGCATGCTCTCCTGGACATGGGCAGCAGGGGGCAGCACAACTGTAAGTATCTCACATGAAGTCACTCACAGGAGGGAATGAGACTGTGGCACAGGGAGTCAATAAACCATGATATGAGATAATAATATCAACTGCAGAAACAGATTTTCTATTTGCAACATGTCACCTTCATAACAGTCTGTTCAGTCTTTTCCAAATTTAGTTCTGTTGGCCATCACAGTGAGGAAACAAGAAATGTTTGCAGTGGTGAAAAGAAATTTACCTCATGACTCAATCACATTTTCTCATAGCTTTAACATTTTTCTACATACATTGCCTATAAAAAGTGACTTAGTGATATAAGACATACACATATTTGCACTTTGGCTTGTATAGCCATGCTGTGTGTGTACTGTCTTGCTTTTAATGCTGTGTGTGTGTTTTCATTATGTGTACTGTGTGAGCCACGTCTAAGACTCCTTTCCATTGCCTTGATATTGTAGTGTTTTTCTGATTCACTTATTTCATTCTGTACAACTTTACAGCAGATGTTATTAGATCTTTTGTCACTTTAGTAAAATAATTCTCCAAAAATTGATTTTAAAAATGTAAAAGATGCATCACTCTTTCTAGAAACAGCAGTGCCAGTGCAGGAGACCTCACATCAGAAGACACCGAGGACCTCAGTGCTGCGGTGCAGGATGCAGAGATCTGCCTGCTGAAGTCTGGAGACCTCACGTGAGTTTCACATGCGGTGAAAGTTACACTGTGTTTACATGTGGGTGTGGTCACAAAGTTAGACTTTAAGCTTTCGGAGGAAGTTTGTTGTATATACTTCTGGTTAAAAGTTCGCGTTAATCCAAAAATGTGAAGTGAAACATGAAGCTAATTCATGTGTGGGATAGAGTACTTCCCTAAATACCACTTGGTGCATGTTGTGGGACCAGTGTCGTTTCTTATGTAATTTAGAGGTGTGGTGTCAGCATGTACCTGCCTCTGTGAAGTGCCGTTGAGCAAAGTGCTAAATCCTATCCCCACAACTAAGATATATTCTGAACTTTTAGTCTGTGTTTTAGTCTGGTGAAATCTGATGAATTAATAGCACAGAAAACGAAAATGAAAAATATCCAGGAGTGTGGAGTAAAACAGAAGGAAGCTAACCAGGCCTCTTTAGTCCGCTCCTCATCTAGAGCTAGAGTCTCAAACCTGTATTAGCCACTACTAGCATAGCACTTCTAAATCTCCAACTGAACTGTGAGTGGACAACCTACATTTTGAGTAATGTAGGCACCGGGAAGAAGAATCTCTGGTTCTGCTGCATTCGATCTCTTTTCCCAAGCAAATAATGCACACATCTACAAACACTTTACAACAATATTGCAAACTTTCTTGTTATCTCTTTTACTCCCTGTGCTGTAGGCTTTCTGTCCACTTCACAGTGGATGACATCTCAGGCTTTGGGCACAGCTCCCGAGAGCTCTTCATCAAGTCCAGCTGCTACAGTACCATCCCCATCACCGTGAGCGGGCCTGGTCCCACTGTCTCCTGGACATTCACCTCCGAACCGAAGAGCATCTCCTTCAGTGTGGTCTACAGGGAGAGTGCAGAGACTCCACTGGAGCAGGCCAAGGTATACACAATACACAATACCTCATCTCAATGCTTTAAGGGGAAAATTCACTACCAAATTTATGTGGGTGTCCAGTCAGTGTTGATGGTAAAAAAAAAAATCCTAAGTGCTTGCTGTACTGACGGAGAAAGCTGAGTTCTACAGTAGTAGTTGCAGAGCCATGCAGCCGTATCGTCTGGCTCAAATAAATATGGCTGAATATCAGAGTCAGCCAAAACCCTGTGAAATATATTCTTCATTTTCATTGTTGGAAACATTGCTATTTTGCAATACAAGCAAAGAAATAACAGTTTTGTTTTTGAGCAGCATCTAGAGCACATCCACTGGCTGCCAAACTGTAGTTCTACCTCCTTCCAACTACGTCACAGTCATATCAAATGACGGCACATAAAGAAGGAAGACTTACAGATTTAGCAGCTGCAGACTTAACTTTCTCTGTCAAAACAACATGCACTGATGAATTTATTGCTTTAATCTACACTAATTGGACATCTGCATAAAAGGTGGCATATTTTCCCATTAAAAAACTGTGGCTGGACTTCATCAAAATCAGCCAAGCAGCTGTGAAATGCAGTATTTGCAGAATAATTTAAGGATTTAAGTCTGTTGCTTAGACATTTCACAACCATCCATCATGTTAAAATGAAAAACTTGATAACCTGAGTAGGTCTGCCTCAGCCTACCGCCAGTGTTCCACCATATTCTATGACTGTCAGCAGTGGATTGTGCATGCATATAAATGATGTTTGCTGATGATAAAGTACAAAACATATTATTTCCGCTGTGTTTTCACTTCTGCAGGTGTAGTGCAGCACAACCAGTGAAGAGCAAATGCCATTTTCATTCAAAATGACTCAGGACAGGGTTAATGAATGTTGTAGAGTAGAAACCAATTATTGGTCAAAGTTGAACACCTTTTGGTTTCGGTATGATACTGAGTTAAAACAGTGTAATCCCCACCTAACAATGTGAAAAAGATTTGATCAGCAGATTCTCAACTGAATTTAGTTTTGATAAAATGCATGCAATTCTCTCACCCTTTCAGATCTGTACCCAATAAATGCAGATACATATTTCTCTGCTGCAGTTATAAATGTCAAACAAGTTTTCTCCCCTTTGCTCTCCACAGGTCTTGATCCCTCTGACTCGCTGTAACTCCCACAAAGAGACAATCCAGGGGGAACTGAAAGTCAGAAACGCTGGAGAATACACACTCGTCTTTGACAACTCTTTCTCCAGGTCAGTCACTGTGTGTGTGTGTGTGTGTGTGTGTGTGTGTGTGTGTGTGTGTGTGTGTGTGTGGTGTATGTGTTTCTTTGTGTGTTTGCTAAAAATCCTGTTAACCACAAACAGCTGTTATCTCAGAACTAGACCAGAAGGTGTAAACATAAGCTAACGTCCCTCTTTCCTGTTGATCAGGTTCATCTCAAAGAAAGTGCTGTATCATCTGAGTCTAGACAAGCCTGTGGTCTACGATGGAACTGACCTCCTCTGAGCGGGCCAGGAAGAGAAGCAGGTGTGAGACTGACTTATGAAACACATTCAGGGTGTTTAAGCTCATGCGCATATCTTCAAGACGACGGGGTCGGAGTCTACTGACGTTTAACAATCTCAATGAAGGTTACGGCATTTTAAAAATGTCTCTCTCGGTGGGCGACTTGATCACGAGGTGTTGCACATCAGATGAATTCTGATCATGAGGAAGCTGAAAAAAAACCCCAATGAAGTAAAACAATGTTACACTATTGAATGTGAGCATGCACTACCTTTTATAAAAGCCTGACATTGTAGTTTAAATGTAGCACTAAGGGTATCCAACTTCGCTCCTACAGTAGATGGCTGGAAGATTGTTGCATATTTGAATGTGAAGAAGTTGTGTGTGTGCACATTCAGCTTTCTCTAAAGCTCCTAGAGGCAACTTGCTTTTACTGCATTCTCATAAAGTAAAGCTGCATATTTTTCTTTAGCATCAGGTGCAGCTGTTTGATAAATAACGGTCTGTTGCCATTAGTTTCTTTGACTCATAAATTAAGACTGCTGTCTTTTAAAATGGGATTAATGTGCGCTCTGCACAGTGACAAAAGAGTGGGAGATATGGTTAAAATCCTCTACCGCGGCACTGCAATATTGCAATACTGCACTATGACAAGCCAACCCTGGGGAATGGAAAGCAACTGCCACAACTGCTTCATTCATGTTTTTACTATGATATCATTGGAGTGCCACGCATTTCCACCATGCTACAAGCGGCAGCAGCGTAACAAAGTGCTGCACATTTGCTGTTTTTCTAGTGGTCGCCAACAGTTGAAAATTTTTCAAGATTGGGTGAAACGCTGCAGCCACTTGTCGCTTTTTACCCAGCTGTCCACTCACAGAAGAGGAGGGGCGGGACAAATATCACCAAGACCAACCGTCACATCGCTGAACAACAACAGCAATGGAGGAGAAATTAATATGTAACCTACTACCTGCCTAACCTTAGTACTGCTCCAGCCTTCTCTTCATCCAGAGAAAGACGCCATTTTTACTTGCGCAGATATTCTGCATCATAGCAAAGCGTCTCAGCTGAAAGAAGTCCGTGCAAATCTGTTTTCTGCATTTAACAGAGAACAAGTAAGCTATTTAATTTGTTATAAAACTGTCACTTTTGTAATTTAAAAAGTGACAATAAACCCTACTAATAGCCTGACAATAAAGCTTATTAACAAAGCACTAACATCAGGAAGAATGAAGTAATTTCCAAAAACAAAACTTGGCTGTAATATTGTGCATTGTGCTGGTGAGCCACCCTTAATCACCACAAGGCAAATTCCATCGTCATTACAGCCCTACCGCAGTATGTGTGATATCAATATTTATCATGATTTAATAGATTTTCTAGAAAATCAACTGTTTATGGATAAAAGAATTGGACAGAAGTGTTTGTTTTTGACGTGGCAAATGAAGGTACTTCATCACATTGATGCAAAAAACTCTAAAAAATACAATATTGCCATAAATCATATCCTGCTCATTGATTGATTAATGGACCGATGCACCCAGAGATATTAAAGGGAGAGCTACCACAGTGTCAGTGGTTCAGAAAAATCTTTAAAAGTTTACAAAATCACATCAGAATTTATCATCATGTAAATGTTACAGGAATGAGACATGACTGTAAAGGAGGAGACTCATGTTGAAAATAATTTATACAGAATCTTGTTGTTTTAGTTGCCTAAATTATGTAAAGTTTAAAAAATGGATGCATAACCTCAGCTGAATTTGTTTTAAATGCACAAATCAACAAATCATCTAATGTTACTTTAAAATGGTGTCATGCTGTTGCAGAATTACAGGAGGAGAAACTTACTCCTCATACTATCTCTGTCCAAGGCATGTACTGTAATCTGTTTCGAGGTTCTTGCTCATCTCACACACAGTAGTGTCCTCAACATTGTTGCCTTTTCAGCTGTTGGAAATTACAAGAAATGGATTTGTTGTGTTGCGATTATGATGAAGCAGAACAGGAAGAAGCAGGACTTCTGCGTAAGCCAGCACACTGCCACGTCATTCGGTTGCAATTATTTTCAGGAAACAGGCTTTAATTCTGTGTGTTTCTGGTTATTGCAGTTTATGAGCTCTATGCATGCAAACACTAAGAATGTGCACACTGACCCGGGGGGGGGGGGGGGGTAAAAAGAGGGCGCACATAGTAAAAATGTAACTTTCAGTGCTTTAAATATTCAGTTTTAACTTCAGTCATCACTCATGTTCTGACAAACGGTGATGATTTTTTTATTAAATAATTATATTCATTTACTGAGGGTAGAAGCTGCAATGACATTTTCTCCTGACACGCATAAAGCCTTTAGATGAAGAAACATGATTATAATAAGGAAACTTTCTTATTTATAGAGTGCTTTTCTAGATGGAAAGAGATGTTAGTTGTTTACTGTTGCTGTGTGATGTAAATCTAAAGAAAGTCTGCAGTGTGTCAAACAGAAATATGAATCTCTGCAACAAGCCTTCAAATAATACAAGTCCAAAATTCACTTTTATACTTGTCTTATAAGGACGTTTTATTTGAAGGCTTTAATGTTGAAATTGACCTTATTTCTCAACCGTGTCTTCACTCTGGTCATTAAATCATACTGACTTGAATATACTGAAACATTGCTTTGCTATTCAACAGAGAATTTACAAATTCCCAAATGTCTTCCACTATTTTAAAACCATTTTGTAACTTATATTTTGAACATGACATAAGAAGGAAGATAAGGAAAAAGATGACTTTTTTTATACATATCTGAGTAAGAAGAGTGATATATTGCCAAAATACATTGGGGAAACATATTTGTCTATTTTATTGTTCTTGAATGGGAGCTTCTGTTTGAAGGCATCGCGACATGACTGCTGTATAACGCACTTTTGAAAGGGCTTTTTGTCCGTCTGTATCCCATGAGCCTTTGTGCCAGTTTATGAATGTTTTTCTTTCTTTTCATGTATCTAGTGAGTGTGTGATTGTAGATGTTTACTGCTGGATTTGTCAGAGGGAGGCTTTCACTCTCTGATGTGAACTGTAAATGATTGTGGGGGAAAGGTTTTACTGAAATATCATTTACGTACTAAAGATTTATGATAGATCGGATTTAAGATTGTGGACAAATAAATAAGGATTGTGTGATGACTTCGATTGAGTGCTTGGTATTTTATGTATCTACAAAAATATTACAGTGTCCTCATCATCAACATGCTTACACACATAAGAACCCTGCAAAACTAGTGCAAGGATTGCCATTAAATTGAATACACACCTTCACGTCCTCATCAGGGTTAACTGTAATGTTTATTAGCACTGTCAACAGGTCAATATTTTAATTTGTTTAAGACTAAATATCTGCAAAACTGATGACATTCCCATCAGCCTCAGGTGTTCTTTTTGCTTGGTGCTAATTAGCAAATATTTGCCTGCTTTAACATGAGCATGTTAGAACTATAACTGTGAGCATGTTACGGTAAAACACTAATGAAGCTGTGCTTGATAGTTATGTTCATGTCATATCAGAGTTATCACATTACAAGTTTCGGTAACATTTTACTTGAATGTATCCATATAAGGGTGACATGACACTGTCATAACTATTACATGACATGGTCATGAACCCGTCATAAACATTATGGACATGTGATAAACATTTATAACTGCTGTCATTAAATGTCGTTTGGTTTTTGTAATGACAAGCTGACATTGTTTGGTTTGTCTTGATTATGACAACTTGATTAATCAAAGTGACATTACCAGAAGTTGTCTTTGTCATGACAAGTTGACATTAAATTTGTTTGGGATGTCCTTATTATGACAACTTGACATTAACCAGGATGACATTACCTGAGGGGTATTCCAGAAACTGGGTTTAGTGACAACTCTGAGTATATTAACCCTGAAATGAGGGAAACTCTTGGTTTTCAGTTCCAGAAAGAGAGGTAAGTCACCATGGCAACTGACTCTGTGAACCTAACCTACTCGCTGGCAGGTTTTCTTTAAGAAACCCTGAGTTCACCTGTCTCCTCCCTACTGCCGAGCCTGAAGCAAGCGGCAGACAGACATGGGTTGCTCGTATGTAGGAAATCTAATCGATATCGAGGCAGAATTAATTCACAATGCTTTACACCGGGAGAGGATCTTCAGACCCTGTTTGGATGTGCTGTCTTTCTCCAATAAATATCTGTTTGAACCGTACTGTTTTTTCATTAGACTCAATCATTTACCTGCCACATATCAAATCTGACACACCACGGACGTGCGCTCTCATCAGAGCAAATGTGCATTGCGCTACGTTTTCTGCTTGCTAAATTTCACATGCTGCTTCTCTCTCCTTGGCAGCTTTAGCGGTGTTACTTTTTTTTTAGAAATATATGCTCATATTCGCTGTAGGCATTCATAAGCACCTCCAATTCCACAGGTGTAAAATAAGTTCATCGCTTTTTCTCTCTGGTTGCCATGGTGAATCGAGGTATCGGGGCTCCACTGATGATGGCTTTTTATTGTGGCTGTGCACATGCTTAACTCAAGGTGTACAGAACCTACTCAGAGTTGACTGAACTAATTAGAATCAGCGGTTTTGGAAACGGATACTCAGAGTTTCCCGGCTCAGGGTAAGTCAACTTCAGCAGAGTTCAGGATTTGACTCAGAGTTTGCTGAACTTCCTACCTGGAATAGCCCTCAGAAGATGTCTTTGTCATGACAATAATTATCATTATGTCAACTTGCCATAGACACAAAAAGAGGTGCATTTATTGTTAATGTCAACTTGTCAAGACAAAGGAATCTTCTGGTAATGTCATCCTGGTTAATGTCAACTTGTCATTATAAGGACATCCCAAACAAATTTAGTCAACTTGTCATGACAAAGACAACTTCTGGTAATGTCATCCTGGTTAATGTCAACTTGTCATTATAAGGACATCCCAAACAAATTTAGTCAACTTGTCATGACAAAGACAACTTCTGGTAATGTCACTTTGATTAATGTCAAGTTGTCATAATCAAGACAACCCAAACAATGTCAACTTGTCATTACAAAAACCGAATGACACTTAATGACAGCAGTCATAAACGTTTATGACATGTACATAATGTTCATGACAGGTTCATGACCATGTCATGTAATAGTTATGACAGTGTCATGTCACTCTTATGTAGATATCTTCAAGTAAAGTGTTACCCGAGTTTCTGACTTGTAAATAGTGTTAATGTCTTTTTGTTTGTTTGTTTGTTTGTTTGTTTTTTTAAAGGCACTAACTTATATGGAAGTGCCTAAAAAATGAACAAATATGGACGCTTCGCATCATATTTGTTTAATGTAATTAAATTTTAGTGGATATATAGTGTTCTAAATATTATAATGATTTAGTAATAATAACAACGGCGGCACGGTGGTGCAGTGGTTATCATTTTCGCCACACAGCAAGAGGGTTTCTGGTTTGGACCTGGGGTTGGGAAGCCCCACTGTCAGCGTGGGTTTTCTCCACGTGCTCCGGTTTCCTCCCACAGTCCAAAGATATGCATGTTAGTGTAATTGGTGACTGGGCCTGTCCCAGTACCCACACTTCCCCGAGAAATACCCACTTGCACTTGGTTGTGCGTGTTCACGTATAGGCTAGTGTTTGTCCCAAAATAGAATTGAGGTAGTGGAAGTGGTTTCCAACACTTAAAACCCGCCCTAGATTCCAAGGGAGCCCCGACCCACACTTACAACGAGGTGGAAGATGAAATTTCCCAGAACACTGTGCAAAGTCAGCAACTTCGGCAAGTTTTGGAAAACAATTTGTTACCATACCATCGGAATGTATGCCGTACAAACAACAGATGGTTGGACTAGCGTAAGCTCATCAGCAACTCGATGGAACACAGCATCAAAATATTTAAACAAATCGACTTACCCGAACAAAAACGATCAGAACTAGAAGACGTCGTAGACGCCTCCTGTTTTCAGCATTTCTTCTCCATTGATTCATCAGACGGAGAATAAGCTCAAGCACTGGAGCCGGCATTTTCATTGCATTGCTACTACACGTGACGTATGCCTGCACGTCGGCCTAATATTTCTCACTTCCCTCATCAAGGGCTATCTCGCAAACGACGGCACTCATTACCAAGTGGAAGATTTAAGGAGTAGAAATGGGACTGGGCCTTAATTGGCTGTTGGTGTGAATGTGAGTGTGAATGGTTGTCTGTCTCTGTGTGTCAGCCCTGTGGTAGTCTGGCGGCCTGTCCAGGTGTACCCCGCCTCTCGCCCAGTGTCAGCTGGGCTCCAGCCCCCATGACCCCAGATTAACCCCCAGTTACAGAAAATATATGAATAATAATATTAAGAAGAAGAATTCATTCTACTTAAATATGCCTTTAAGGTTACCTCAGGGCACTTTGCATTGTGGGATGATAGTGCCCTTCAACAGCACACTCGGAAATCAGTTTTAGAAGGTGTGCTGTCCTTTTTTGTCACTTCTGATGTGAACACAACACACACTCAAAATCTTCTAAGATGTAGTGTGTATTATTTGGAAACAAGGCTAATGTCTTGTTATTGGAAGCATCACATTGCGTGTGTGTGTGTGTGTGCGCATGCTTGCTTTTACTTACATGCCTTCTCACCTGCGTGTGTGTTGTGAACAGTCACAAGTGTATCGTATTTGTGTGTGTGTGTGTGTGTGTGTGTGTGTGTGTGTGTGTGTGTGTGTGTGTGTGTGTGTGTGCTCAAGCTATTGTTCTTGCAAGGTGTCCGTCTGAGAGATAGTGTTTATGTCGCAAAGGCCATTGTGCTTCTCAAGGTTAATGATCTCATTGTAAATCATGTCACATCCTCCTCCTCCTCCATGACTCCTCTTTCCTGCTTTTCTCTCCTGCCTGCTGCCTTCACCGACTGTCATTCGCACTGTGGCTGTGCACATGTGTGAATTTGTGTGTGTGCTGAATCCTAATGCAGCACAGAATACACACACATACATGTAATCAATTCACACCTGGGGATGGTCACACACACACGGGGGTAACTGCATTCTTGCACACGCATGTATAAAATGCACATTTCTCTACAGCACTCTCCATCTTGAGCCATATCATTTCCCACTAACATGATTCTCTTCAGATATGCACCCACTCACATACCATAAAATGATATGATGAAGAACACACCATCACCTCTCCCCTCCTCAGCTCTGGGTATTGTGTATCTGACAGTTACACAGGAATTCACAGTGTTTCTGAAACCTTTTTTCGATACAACTTGTCAACGTTCAGCTTCCTTTTTCTAATAAAAAAAAAAAGAGAAATGCTTTTATTGCCGGCGCCTCGCAGCCTGTCAAAGTCTCCCACAGTTGAAACAAAGGATGTAAGACATTTCACAACGTTTTCCACAGAGAATCAAAGGGTGTCAGCCGCGTTGCATTTGTCTGTGTTACCTGAGATGTGTCAGAAATCATTTGTCTAAAGTGCTCTCGTGTGAAGCGATGTGCTCTTCACAGTTTAACCCCTCAAGCAGGTAAAAGTGTCTGTCAGTTGGAGGAGACATAATGAAATAATTACACGCAGACAGACAGATTTTCAAGAATAGTGGGCTCTGGTCTTAGACTCCCACAAACCAAAACTAACAAATACAAAACTATTTTATACTCTCTGCCATATCAACTTTTGAAATTGTCTAAATTTCCACAAAACCAAAATGTCATCTTTGCAGCCTCCAGGTAATCCTATGCCACCTTAAACCAGTGGATTACTGCTGAGGCTGCTGCTGATGTGACTATAAAGACGAACATGCTCATGCACATGTCATTGCTTTGCCCTGATGTGAAGAGGTTTTGGAAGAATGTAACTGATCACTTGTCACTAATGTCGAATGTGCAGATTCCGCACTGTCCAGCCAATTTGTATGCTTAATATGAATGAATCTGCTTTTACGTCTGGAACCTCACGTCTACAACGGGCTTGAGACGCGCCCACGTTGAGGACTTGGCTCAGATTCCGGAGTTACTCTCTTACCCTGAAGGCTCCGCAAGGAATCTGATCCCGTTAGATTTGGCGGTGGGAACCTCATGCGAACACAGGCCTTTGCTGACTTCGACCCCAGCAGGTTTTGAAACCCTGGACTTTCCGCAAGGAAGACGAGTGCTCTAATGATTACCCAAGGTTCCTGAAATACATCTTAATATAAAACGCAAAAAGTTAACATGGTGCCTCGTTACATCTGCGATTTGGCATTCAAAATGGACATTAATGAACTAGAGAATACAAAAAAAAGGACTGTTAAAGTTGAATATCTGAATCAAGTGTGGCAGCTTACATCCTCCAACAAAATCACAGTGTACAAATTCAATTTTGGTCACATGTTAAGACATATAATCAGTAAAGAGAAAAAGCTGCAGGCAGTAATGGACATGAAGAATGTGTGATTTGATTTAGGGTTACCCCCCCAGCATCTAATTTGTCCCTGTGCTATATTGTAAGTAGAGGAAAACCAAGCAAAATAATGTGATTTCATGCAGTTCTGTGTGACCTTTACATATAACCAGTGAATATAACTATATACAAATGTTCAAGTACTAGTGCCTGACTTGAGTATTTCTATTTCCATTTCTACTCCACTACAATTGAAGGTTGTACTTTTTACTCCACCTCATTTATTTGACAGCTGTTACTAGTTACTTTTCAGATTAAGACTTGCTATTAAAAAGATTCTTATGATAATCTTTTAAAGCAGTGGTTCCCAACTGGTCCAGGGAACAGCAATTCTGGTGTAGGCAGGTGTAAGGCAAAGCTAATCAGCTGTTGGTCGAGGAAGTACGGAAGTACACAGATTTGGATCCAATCACATCACTGGCACTAGGAGCCAGCGCTAGTTCTATTACAACTTTCCTATGGGAACGTCCGCAGACGACAGAGTCAGCCAGCGTGCTGACGTCATTGGCGTCTGTGTAAGAGACTAGTGTAGATGGCAACTGGACAGCTGTAGCAACTTATTTAAGCTTAAAATGTCGGATCAAGGAGTATCCATTATTGTTGTTACTGATCAACACATCAGACTATGCTTAAATTAAGGTCTGACACAGGCAGAGTTATGAATGAGTTATGAATCCTCCCCAGCGGTCATGACAGTGATCTTGAAGGCTGAAATCAAGTATGATCGAATGAACCAGACACTCATGTTCAAGTTCTCTACAATTCTCCTATAATCTCAAGAAGCAAAAGTCATTTTCTCATGATAAATGATCTCATGATTGCGAGAAATCAGCCTTTTGTTTTCTCGAGAATGGACAAAAATTAACCTTTTATCACCAGAAATCAAGCTTTGTTCTCTCAGGATAATAAAATGATTAATTTGGGATCTTGAGATAACAGCATTAAAAAAAATGCAAGCACAGCTGTTCTCAGCCTTCTAACGTGATAAAATATCAGTCATGGGAGACATTTTCCTGCAGAAAAAGATCATTTAACTGATAATACATCTGTAGATTTTCTTAAGTAGGATTCTCAGTGCAGGACATTTTCTTATAATAGAGCATTTAATTGTTGCTGTATTGCTACTTTAACTTCTATAAAGGATTTGAATACTTCTTCCACCACTGCATATAACTTGAGGAGCTGTAGGCTCGAGCACCTCCAAATCATAGCAGATGAAGTCTCATTCTCCACAGTAACGCTCTCATTCTATTTAAGATTTCCCCTCAGACACCTTAACATAATCTGTACCTGCGTGACACTGCATTATCATAACTGAATAAAGATGGGTCAGGGTGAGTTGGCAGCCTCTCTGTGTGCAGAGGGCACAGCAGCGCTGATATGAACCTGCCACTGTGTCCCTGCAGTGTATGCATGAATGTGTGTGTGTGAGTATATCCACACAGACATGCTGGTGTGTGTTTGTGTGTGTATCTCCATCTGTCCGCTCGCTGGGTGTGTGTGTGTGTGCATGTGTGTCTGTGTGTGTTTCCTCTTTCAACAATTTCTCTCCTCAGGCTCTGCAGCCCCCCTGTAGCGGTAATGGCAGGTCGTGTTGGCCCTCTTAGACGGTTTGCTCCTGTCAAACATAGTTTCACCCCGACCGTTTCAGCTCCTGCTGCACCGGGACCCTCCATCACAACAAGCTGCAGGCTGTCAGAGACTTTCCCCACACAGCAGCAGATCTTGTTTCCTCCACTGGACTCCCCCTCTTTTATGATTATTATTTTTTTGTTTTTGGCTCTCTCTGTTTTCTGCTGATTCCTGTGTTCTTGTTTTCCTCATGCTTGAATTTCCCCAACCAACCTAAAGTTCAGCGTTGATTGTGACTGACAGAAGAAGTAATCAGACCCTTCACTTAAACATGCAGCAACAAGATGTATACCTCTTCCTTAGGCTCTCAGTGCTGGACTGGTGTAACTGGTACCTTCTTCCCGTCCTCTGCAGGGAGAATAGGGTGTCATCTGTGTAGTTTAGATCTTTCGGATTCTCCTGGCCTTATTCTTGCAGTGTCTGGCAGAAGATATCCTTTAAGCAGGGTAGAGCTATCGGCTATAATGTGTTCAGCTGAGAGAAAACTCTTTGCAGGGCCTTGTGGTCCTGTTTGGAGCTGTTTCCATACCAGGCAACAATGTTTCCCATCAGGATGAGGAGTTGAAATCCTCAGGCCTCTGAGGTGAAACAGTCTTTGCTTTGCCTTTCTTACCACTGAGTCAGTATGCAGCACCCAGCTCAGGCCCTCAGCAATGTGGATACTTGAAGCTACCCACCCTCTCCACTAAGGACTGATGTTATGCAGGGCACAGTTCCTTTGCTGCTTTTTCCCCAAAGTCCACCATCATCTCCTTAGTTTTGCTGATATTCAGGAGTATGTTGTTGTCCTGACTTCAGCAGGTCAGATCCTACTTCTTTCAGGCCTTTTCATTGTTATCTTTGATCAGGCCCACCACAGCTGTGTCATGAGCAAACCTGATGATGGTGTTGGAGTTGGGAATAGCTACGCAGTCATGTGTGTACAGGGAGTACAGCAGGGGACTCAAAATGCATCCCCAGGGTGCTGTGGTGTTAAGGATGACGATAGAGGAGGTGTGTCCGCCCACTCTCACCATCTGCCTGTCAGGAAGTCAAGGATCCACATGCACACAGTGAGGTGTTTAATCCCAGCCCCTTGAGCTTTATAATGTCGGCCTATAGAAAGCTATTATATTAATACTGTAAGCAGTGATTTACTGTTGTAGCTGGTCAAAGTGGAGCAGTTTAACTACATTATATACCATAAGGTAGTTTAATAGAACTGGCAACCTCTGGGGCTGAAAAATGATGCCAACACTGGAAGTGCCAAACACTGTGGTTCTTTCAACGGCTGCTTGACGCTGGCTCCAGAAGCAAGTCAATCCCCATAGACCTGTGTGTTAAAATACCCAATTTCACTTCAGAAATATACATGTTTACAGTCCGGATCAAAAAAGAATGTTGGTCTCTGTATCTAATTTCCCCCTTTATTACAACTGCATGGGAATACGTGATTTTTTGTGTAACTCGTTAACCCGTGTAGCCGGTTTACATTTTATGAAGGCTGAAAGTTATGCATTATTAAAGGCGGGTCGTTTTGAGTTACAGACTCTGTGTGTCTAGTGTCCTTGGCTTTTAAGTCAGATCCACCGTTTGCTCCTTCACAGCTTCAGCCTGTTACCTATTATGGACACTTCTGGCTTCAAAAAAAAAAAGAAAGAAAGATGGCAACTGCCAAAAAGCCAAACTTGAGGCTTCAAAACCAATATAAAGAACACATTGTCACTCCAACCTCGTACATATCGCTGTTTGGTCATGGACTTTCTACGTCCACATAAGACGTGCAAGGTACCCTGGGTGCGTTGGTTGTTGACGTTCTGGGACACCGTGTCAAGTTCTGCCTGTTACATGCGTTGTCTTCTTTCAAAATACACTTCTGTTTTCACAGGAAATGTAACGTTTACATACTGTCTCTTTCAAAATAAAAGCACTACATCAGTACAACACCACAAATTTACATTTTTTTCCTTCAACAACAAACACACATGGTTGAGTTTAGTTAAAACAACAGGGTTTGGCTTTATAATTTTACGGGACGTGAACACCGCTCTCTAAGGTGAAAGCTGGTGTTTGTTGGACCCCTCCACCACCCCTCCTGCCCTCCCCACTTGGACTTAATTTTTGTCCTTGTCCCCCCGCGTTTCCCAGTGACGCTGCCAGGCGCTGTTAAACTATAACGGCATTCGGCCACATATCATGCCAACATTTAAGGACGCCTTTATTCGTTGGTTTCTGACACTGCTAGTCACTGCCCAAACGTCGGATTTCAATGACTTCAGAATGAGACTGGGCTTATATAAACCAGCGGGTGACGTCACTGTAGCTACATCCATTATTCTATGATTTACTGTCGTGGTTTCCAACCTAAGGATCAGGTCCCTCCAAAGGATCCTAAGTGAAGTCTGACAGGTCTTAAAATGATAAATTTGACATAAAATAAAGTTCTGCCACAAAAAAATATTATTATTAAGATCTATATCTCTGGTCTTTGCTGTTTTTGAAAAATATTGGATAATTTTATCTCCTCGGGCCTCCAACAGATAATTTAATGAAACAATCTGTTAAGTTTAGAGAGGAAATTGGTGGAAGTGCCAACAACCAATTAACATATGACAGAAACATGACAAAAAGCCCCAACTGGATGCTGCTTTATTTTAAGAGGTCACAAGCCAAAAAGATTAAATTTTAAGCCATGCATGCTATTTGATAAGCTAATCATGGAAATCTTTTCAATAGAAAATCTGAACCTACAGCGTCAGATAAACAGTAAACAGAGTAAAAAAATACAACATATTCATCTGAAATGTAGTGGAGTTGAAGCAGAAAGAAATATGACATGCAAATACTCAAAATACCAATAACTCAAAATGGTAGTACACTGTTTGAGTAAATGTTTTGAGTAACTTTCCACCACTGAAGCCAAGTGAGTCAGTGATGGTGACCTCATCTCTGCATCTCTCCTGCAGCGTTCGCCGACTGAAGTATTATTACTGCAGTATTTCCAGAGCAGTGTCACCAGCCTGTACTACATCTAAATGTGTATTTCTTTGGCCCATGTATCAGAAGAAGTTATGATGTTTTTATGGCCCCCTGGCTCTTTATGATCCATCGTGTCTGGAGTTTTTGTTTCTGTAGTTACGACCCTGCAGCTTCTCAGCCTGCCTTGTCTGAGCTGTTATGATAAATGAAGAGACAGGAGAGCGTAATCTAAATAATGTATGTCTATATGAGTCTTTATATAAAGTATTCATATGAGTGACGTATGTGCAGCTGAACCATATTTATTGCTTTTACCCGATCATGCATTGATCCACCCACAAATCCCTACATATAGATGAGAAAGAGCAGAGGGGAGGATGAGGGGGAGCGGGAGAGGGGGAAGGGGGGGGGGCATAGTTGTTCATTACAACCTTTCTTCTATCTAGAGGTAGATAGTGAAATGGTAGCTTGATGGCCACTGTTTCCATGGCAACACTCTTAGAGCAACCTCCGCCCACAACATCTCAAAAGATCAGAGATGTTATTTTTTAAGAAACATAAGACGAGATGCCGTCTAAAGCTTGAGGGGGATATTAAAAATCATAAATGCTCATGCTAAACAAAAACTGGCACATACAGTGAGGGAACACATTTGTGCACACAGTACCGTACATATTTGTTTGGGGGGGGGGGTTGAAGTGCAGTGCAGAAGCCACAGTGTCTGTGTGTCTTTGTGTGGGACTTTGATTGGAGCAGCGTCACTGCACAACAGACAGCGACGAAGATGAAAAACAGTATTCATCTGCAGTGACGTTATTCTGCAAGAACAAGACAAAGAGTTTTACTTTCCTAAATGTGGATGTTCTAGCTGCTTTGGTGGACTTGTCACAGCTTACTAACTCTGTCAAACCACTAATACATAACATTTCCTTCTGTTTAATTACTGTCTTTGCAGCACTTCATGACAATACTTTACTGGCATGATATCAAATATTCTAGATGACTTTACACTTGGCGGCCTCAAGTGGCACAAAGTGATAACTGGATATTGAAAAGTTTGAACATGTTAGAGCTGAATTTGTTTGTCTTCAGTGGCTGTTGACTTAATGTGGAAAGTAGGAGAATGTTTAGATGTTCATGCAACAGTTTTACCCATGAACAGCTGGTTTGTTTATTTATCTGTATGAAAATATAGTTCTTTATTTCACCTCAAGGTTCCAATTCATGATCTGAGTTATGAGTTTAAAGGTCCAGTGTGCGGGATTAGGGACATCTACTGGCAGAAATTGTAAATACAATTCATAACTATGTTTTAATTGGGGTATAATCACCTGAAAAGCCTTAAAATGAGCAGTTTATATACATAAGGAGCAGGTTCTCTTCCACAGAGTCCACCATGTTGCTCTACAGCAGCCCAGAACAGCAAACCAAACTCTAGATAGGGCCATTCATATTTTCCTGTTGGCCACTGTAGTTAGCAGCCCCTCCACAATCAGCAGTGTCAGAAAAACACCTTTTTTTTTTTTTTTTAAAAACATCAAGCTACTTTAATAAGTGTTTTTACAAGTTTAAATTTCCAAATTCATTTGTTTTGGAGAAGAGGAAATCTCTGTGGATAATTTGGCTCCTGGTGAAAACCTACTGAATGTCTTGATCTCAAGTTTTCTCTCTTTCTGTATGTATCATTTTGTCATTTTGATAACTGTAATTTTATTATGTTGACCTGTTCTGTACACGCGACATGATTTTTCTTCCATTTTTTTCTCAGTTAAAGAGTTTTTTTGGGTGGGAGTATTTACTTATCTGCTGTGAGAGTCCAAGGACAGAGAGATGTTGTATGCTGTGAAGCCCTTTGAGGCAAATTGTAATTTGTGACATTGGGCTTTACAAATAAAATTGAATTATCAGAGAAAAAAAGGTGAGTATTAGCAGGGGCTGGGCTAGCAGCGTGACGGTGAAGAGCCAAGCAGCCTCTGAGATACACTGATTTGTAACATGAAATTGCTTTGTTCAGTCTTTATTACTGGTTTAAATCGGGTTCATTTGTACACGGCTCCTTTCTGGGTGTATCTCTAACCTTAGAGAAGACTTTTTGGCAGTGCTAGGTTCTACTAGGTAGGAATTTTTGTTTTTGTCATCCACAATACGTCTTCTACAGGCAGTCTGCTACCTCACTGCTAGATGCCACTACATCCTGCACACTGGAAACTTTAAATAAATGTTTACTCATAGCGCATTTTTCAAAAAATCTGAAATAATATTCAACACAAAACCTGCTCATTATAAATATATGAATCGTCATTAAGTGCTAGTAAATAGACTTTTGACTCTGTCTCTTCTTCTTATGTGACATCACAAAAGGCTGGAGCCTGCATTGTGTGGAAGTCAGGTAAACACTTGTCCATCTCTTTTGTCATTATTGAATGGGAAGCAAAAGAAGCACATTATCCTTCACATACAAGAAGAATTTGTGTATGACAGTCATGAATATAAAAGTGACACAACAGTATCCATAAAGGAAGTATTTTCTTTCTATTATCCTTTATTAATAGTTGACAGTAGAGATACCCTGGACATTAATTACCCATGCTTTTGTGCCTAAGTGAATAATGGGAATAACAGTTTTTAAAATTGGTTTAGTATTGAGAGAGAGGGGGCTGCAGCAGCGAAACAGGCTGCAGTGAAAACACTTGGGGCAAAATGCACCGTCAATTTACATCCACTAAAGGTGCTTGTTTTTGCCACTGACAGGCTCAGATTGTTCGTCGCAGCCTCAGCGGTCTCCTAAATATTGGACCAATGTCAAAAATTGTTGTTCCCCTTAGTAGCTAAAACACAAACGCATGTGACAAGGGGTCCAGGTTGAAAAATACCACAGTTACCCTGAAAAAAAGAAGTTTGTCCTCTACAGAATTTGCTACTGTCAGTTTTCTTACACTCCTCTTTTTCTCCTACATGCCTTATTTGATGTGGATAATGTGTCTCCCAAATGTCTTGTTGTCTTGTACCACATACACTGAGGCACAGCAGAGCTTGGCTGAGACAGAAAGAGTCCCTCTCTCTGTGTCTCCGGCTGATTTTCACCATCCTCCTCCTCTTCTCGGTGATGGGCTTCAGATTGGTGTACACAGCAATTCCAATGTAGCGCTGCAGGCTCCTCAGTGGACACACTTGCCAGCATGTGTTTCCATGGAGACGCAGTTTGTTCACGCGCCCCTGCAGCTTGTGTCATTGACTTCAATTAGTGCAGAAGGCCGTCTTGCCTAAGCACATACTTACACAGAGAGCCAGGCTCAAAGGGCTGCAGAAAAATGTCTGAGGAGATCTGAGGGCGCGGGATACGTCGGTGAGGACGTCAGGGCTACAGAGAGGCTTTATGGTGTAATGGCATCCATTTAAATACTGGGAGATTCTCTAAACAAAGCAAGTGACATTTGAATCTCACTTGAGACCCATACATAACATCAGTGAGACCGACTGTGAAGCTACAACAATAAAATCTGTCCTTGCAAATCACCCTTAGATCATGACTTACAACACAAAGGCTGTAGGTTCTTGCTGCTGCAGCTGATGATCTGTTAAAGCCCTTATTCTCAATTCCATGTTTCTGCTGCCACATGAAGGAATAAGGCCTTCTTTCAAAACAAAATTATCCAAATTAGACTTTTTAAAGAATTATGCCCTGGTAGGAACATTTAGTTCAGCTGGTACAACCGCTCCTGTCCTCCGTTTGTCACTACAGTTCATGCCATTTTAATTTAATTTGATTGAATATTCTTACCTTTATTTAAATACACAATAAGCAAAAATGTTTATTTTTTGTTTTTTACTGTTCATGACAAGCTTTGTTTTACATGTGATTAGACCAAGTGTTGCTTCCACATTGTGTCAAGTGGATCAGGTGGTTATTTTACTTAATCAAATCTAAAAGTATTATAACTTATTCCCTCATCCCTGTTTCTCACAATATAGTTAATGTCTCCTTAAAGTGGACAGATGATTCAACTCAAATCTCTAAGTCTGTGTTCTTATGGGTTTATAACATTTTGTGCCTAAAACTGCAACATAAAAGAAGCATTAAACTAGAGACAGAGTTTGAACAGATTTAGACACAGAGTTAAAAGCCTGAGTGATACAAACAAAAACTCGTACTTGAACTCGAACCAGAGAAGACACTATTCAAGTTCTGCCCTGGGCATTCAGTGCAATTGCCAGAAGAAAATTTTGACATTGAATGTTTCTTCAAACCACCACATATGTTACATTTTTATGTTCCATACACATCATATCAGCAATTCTTAAGATGTGTGTAGTTTTGATTACATGTTTATGAGCCGACTTTGTCACTGGGAGGTGGAAGGGATGGTTAAAGGCGTGACACCGAGCTGCAAACCACTGTATACGCCCGACAAACAACAAAATTGGTTGTTTGCATCCGTGTGTCTTTGTGTGTCTCTCTTGATGGTCTTGTATTGCAGAGACAGAGACAGGTCTCAAACAAAATTAATTTTCTCAGATTTGTCTCTTTGGAAAATGACATTTAATGTTCAGAAGATATGTGGCCTTGTGGAAAATTTGTCCAGTATTTACTTTGGTGACTTTGGGGTGGAAGGATCTGTCATAGTCTGTGCTCAAGTTCACTTCTCCCATTGGACTGAAAGGACTCAGGATTTGCTGTTAGTCTCCTAAAGGGGTGAGACGGTGGCAAAACCCACATGACACAGATACAGGAAATGGCTCTAAAGTGTGGCATCTACTTTATAAATTGCCTCTGATAATATCAGGCCCCCAAAAATGCTGATCAGCCTTTCTTTATTTTTTCCCCCCTGTGGCCACTTGTGGTATTGCAGTGGGAAAAAAACCCTGCAACCCAAAAAAATCATTTTCCCCATAGATCCCCCATTGTAAAAGAGATAATTTGGAATTTATTGTAAGGATAGCGCCTTGAAATGTACAGTAGCATCTAATTTTCAAGGGGTCGTCTAGACACAAAACAGAAACATACAGAAAAAATGGCAAAACATGTCAAACATAACTGACAAATACACAGATATAAACATCTCTGTCATCACTGAATAAGTGCAAAGTTTGACCTGCTGGATCAAAATGAAATGTCAAGGGATCAGTAGGTTTCATCCTCTGGAGACCATGAATATCTTAGGCCAATTCAATGGCAATCAATCCAATAGTTGTTGAGATATTTCCTGCAAGTGGTGAACCACCAGACTGACTGACGCTGGCCTCTTGGACGTCATTCTGCAGTTTTAGGACAATTGTTTGTTGGGTCTATTCCTGGCTTCATTTCCCAGTAGGTGACTTCAATTTCCATGTAGACAGACACAAAACATTACTGGCAAAGTGGTGGGATGTGCCTTTAAAGTGATTCAACCTTGACTCTCCCAACTCATTACGAGCACACTCCCAGGCTGAATCTGTAATTACCGTGAACAGGTGCATCACTCAGCCGCATCGCCATGAAGTTAGAGATTTAATTTAGAGATGCTGCCCGGGATATTAACCCCGCTAATTACAACAGCGCGCTCCGCGTTGAACCGCGGGGATGAAACGCTGTGGACCTCAGGGCGAGCAAAAACACACAATTACTTTAGCTTTTATTCTGAGGGGAGTACAGGTGGGGAGGACGTGGTGTTTACACAGGGGAGGCGTCCAGATTTAGCTTCTTGTGTGCAAATTGTGTGGGGGTTTTTTTCAGTATGGATGCATGTGGAAAGAAGGTGTTGGAGGACTGGAGCAAAGGGTTCACCAGAGTTTTGCAAGGCCAAATTCTTGAAACTTACAACTCTGGCACTGGACTCACTGGTCTGTACAGGTGCTTAAAGCTCATGGTTAAAACAATAAACAGATTAAACTCTGCTATAATGGCAACCAAAGTTTAGAAGGGAAAAAGCAGATTTCTTAATGATCTAAAAAATTAGTTTGATTTTGTTTAGTGACATAAAAATGGACAATGGGCCTCATGCAGGAAGCCATATATGATTACATTTCCTTTTATTTGTGTTCATATCCATACGCTTTTATTATCTTGCTTGTACCAAATGACTTGAAGGATTCACCAATGTTTTCTTTACTTTTTGTCTTTTTAGGTAAGAAAAACATTGAAATCATCTTGTTTTCACAATCCAACTTGTAGAAACACAAGTTTTAAATCTGATGAACACAGGAAAAACGCATGAATATTATATAATCAAATTTAGATTATATGTAATTAGAATAATTTGATTATTAAATTTGTGGGCCAAAGAAATACTATTGGTTCACTGATCCTAATCAAGACTATAACAATCCTTGGATGATATTGCATCGGTTCAGCTTTCGAACATCATGTTTAAGTACGTTTAAGTTTTTTTTAACTGCAGGCTACATCATCGCTTTCACTACTGCTTCTTTTTCTTCTACGTCTTTGTCTTTGTCATCGTCCTCTTCTTCAGCCTATTTTTGGTGGCATCTCTCCAATTGTTTGGCATGTGCCAACGTATTTGCACATGGCATAGCACCCGCCCTTACACAGTGTGTACTTTCGCTAATAACAAACAATCAACTACGCGCTTCCAATTTATGACCAAATGAGACGCATCATTACGCACACCTGGGTGTGTGCAGATTTACATGGTTAAGAACGCTTGATTCATCTGAAGGTGACTTCTCTTAATAGGCAGTTAAGAGAAAATATAAGAGGAATTTAAGAAAATGTTGCAGCATGAGGCCCATTGGTTGGTCACTCCACCACCTTGGTCCTGACTGAAAAATCTCATCAGATGTCTGACAGATTACCCTGAAACTTTGTCCAGACATTCATGATCCCCGGAAAATGAATTCTAAAGACTTCTGGGATCCCATGAGCTTCACATTTATTCTTTTCAGTGAAATGTCTCCACCGTAACTGAATGGATCGCCTTGAAATTCGATTCAGACTATGGGGATCCCGTAATCTTTCATTGTCTGCATCATCGTCTGATAGGAATTTAAATTTGTTTTTGATGACCTTCATGTTTTGTGCTAATTTCGAAATGCTAGCTTGCTAACACCATAAACTAAGATGATTAACACCATAGCTACGTCCAGGTACAGCATCACAGAGCAATCTTGTCTCCTTGAAATTTCATAACTAATTAGGAAAATGAAATACAGAGCAGATACTTTTTCTATTGACATACTGAGGAAATGTTGCTAATTAACATACCTGGCAAGTTGCAAAAATGTTGATACTGAACATATTAGCAAGTTTTGTCTCTGATTTATTACATATTTTAATTGTTTTCCGCCAAAATAGGCAATATTTCAATACATCATTCAGTCGTAGTGACTACTGCATTATTATTTTTTTCAATTTAGCTTTTTTTTATTAATTTTTTTTTGACTGAAATCACAATCTTTCCCTTTTTTAATAGCGTGAACAAGAAGTTCAAAAGTAAACTAATTTAATTCCTCAACAGATAAAAAGTCAAACTTCTCAATTATAAAACATGCATTTGCTGTTAGTGCTGTTCCTTTTAAGCTCCCACTTTAAAGTTTGAAGCTCCCACCAATAGTGGTTTATAATAATAATAAGAAGAACTGAGTGATTAGCATGAAGAGCAGTGTGACACATACAGTCTTTCTTTTTTTTTTTTTAATCTATTTTGGACTTGAATCGAAAGAGGAAAGAGCTCTATTTATTTTGAAAGTCAAATTTAATCAACAGAAAATCCAATCCAAAGAAAAAGAAGCACCAATAAGCACCAGAGATGCCAAAATTCAACAAAAAAGTCATTACAGTTTTTATGCTCTCTGCCCCGAGGGACCTTTGAAAAACCCTTTGAAGTATTTTTATGCTTTTTTGAAACTGCATCTCTCACATCCTATGACTCTCCCTCTCTCTCTGTCTCGCAGAACACTTCATGTGTATCTGCGTCAGAATATTTTTTTTTCATCGGAAAACAGAATAGGCTGATACTGTAGCTAGCCTGTGATCTTTTATTCATCCATTCGTCCTCTTCTGCACACTCCTCGCCTCCGCACCAGGGAACTCAGCATCTGACAGCGTTCACTGAAAACCACCAGCTGGAGTGACAACAAGAGGAGAGCAGAGGAAGTGTGTGTGTGTGTGTGTGTGTGTGTGTGTGTGTGTGTGTGTGTGTGTGTGTGTGTGTGTGTGTGTGTGTGTGTAAGGGACAGGAGGGCAGTCAGGGGCACAATGCGCTGACAGCAGCCCGGCCCTTGGAGCACAGCAGATGGTTGGGACAGGACTAGCCGTGGCTCCAGATCAGAACCTCAGCTCTCAGACGTAACAAGCTTTGAATAAAATGAACTCTCAGTTTTAAGTAAACTTTGTTATCTACTTTATTTTTAACCCTATTTTAGACAATGATAATGCCAACCAGAGCATGTGAGCGGAGCGGGGAGCGGAAAGATTTTGTGTTGAGCGAGGAGCAGCTATTTTTTTTAAAAAGGTGGAGCGGAGCCTTATCTCTCGCTCCAATTTCGCTCCGGTCGCTCATGCCCCACCCAGAATGCATCTTTGCACCTGCGCACACCCACACTATTTTCTTTCAAAACTATGGAGTTTACTGTGTACTTCAGAAAAGAAACTGAAAAGAGAAGCAGCGGTACCTTGGAGAACGGTCCCTAACTGCGGGGAGAGGCGAGAGGGCTTCCCCGGAGGTCAGCCACTTAACCCGGTCCGTCTACTCTACACTTTGACTTATTTCCACTCTGCAGACAGCGGTACCGTGTAGAACAGTCCCTAACTGCAGGGAGAGGGCTTCCCCGGAGAATCTACCAAGCTCATGTTTTATTTGTGAATAGCAGATTACAGGTTAGGGTAGTACGACGCAGTTTTTTTGAGAGGAGTGGTGAGCGAGTGGAGCGTGGGTCTAATAAACATGGGTACGATGTCAAGTTTGATGTATGCATGTATGTATGTATGTGTCATTTCATGTTGCATTTCTGTTGGTTGGTTAGTAGACGGTAGATGGTAGCAACAGCCACACAGTGAGATGGTCATCCCAAATTGGCAGAATTTTATCCCAGGCTGTCTTTGATCGCAAGACCTCTGGGACAGCCCAAAATCACACAGTGCATACAGGGCGTTAGGTAGGCCATCCAGTCATTTCACCTGATTTTGTGCAGCTAATAGATTACTGTATTCCCCATCATACAGTGAGAGCTTTGCACTTCATGGCTGACACATTGGACTGCAGATATTATTTCATTTTGAAAGCCTCTGACCTGAAGTGACAGTCAGGCCGCTCCTGTGTCTAGTACTGCTGTTGGGATGATTGAGATGTCTAATGTCAGTTTGACAAATTACTGCATGCATCAACAGCCTGGATCACTGTGAAACAACTTGACAAAAACAGTTCTGTTCGGTTTTTTTACTTTATGATCAGTGATCAATTGTTTTTCAGCCACTGATGTACTCGTTCTGTGCGTCTGTGTCCATGGCAACCAGTCTCTTAAACCAATTAAAGACTGAATAGAGACTATGCTCTCCTGTTTTTGTCATGGACATGGTATAAGCCCGGCATACTCACATTACGCATACATTAATGACTTTTATTAATAGTCCAGTAAATGTTCAGGTGTAGTTTATGAAGCTTTTATCCATAAATGGTCCAAGAGGAGAGCAACAGGTGTATCTGACTGCTGAGTGTTATCAGCTTGGCTGCACATCAGGATACAGAGAGATATGAGAGGCGATAAGGAGCCCCACAACTGTTGCTATAGTATATTTGCAAATGGTTTAACACCCTGTGTCACGTCAGTTTTTCACAGATCAAATGTGGCAACCTTACATCAGCCCCAGCTGCACTTTATATATTCAGCGCTAATGTTAGTGTGCTGACGTTAGCTTTTAGTTTAAAGCATCACTGTGCCAAAGTACAACCTCCTGGACACCAGCTATATAAATGTCCAGAAATCCAATTCTGGTGGTTTTAGTCAACTTTGTAGCTGCTGAGATTTGGTTTTGTAGGACAGAATTTAATTGTACTGTGCATGTAAAGCAACAAAAATATCACTCAATCCCATGCTCACAGCAGCTCAGCACTAAACAGAAGAGGTAATTGCCGCTTTTAATAATCACCATAAAATCTATGATGAGATTTGGTGATTTTGAACTGCTCCTGGGGAGAATGAACATGTAAGAGTCTGTTCATTACAATATGTTCTCAAGCCAACTCTGACTGACAATGTAAGTAAATAACTTTGTTTTAGGTTCATATACTGAAGCATCATCGACGTAAAGTGTGCCTCTCTGCGTCCATGTCTGACGCCAACGTCCTCTCACAAAGTGGCAGTATTTGACAACTTGGGTTGTTGCCTGCTGCCTCTAAAACTGACTTGCCCTATGTGTATCAGACCGCCATGAAAGGTCACGAATTGGGAGTAAGAACGGGCTGGTGGATTCCTGAATAAATTCTCTGTTTTCTTGTCTACTTTCCTCTCTTTAGATTTCTGACTCTCCTCTTTCTCTGACTGTTGTCTCTTGTCTTGTTTCTCCAGTGTGTGTGTGTGTGTGTGTGTGTGTGTGTGTGTGTGTGTGTGTGTGTGTGTGTGTGTGTGTCTTACTTAAGTGAGTCAGAATGCACAGATGTGATCGGCTGAGAAGCAACAGCTACAATGATTTAATGCATACAATTAATATGTGAGTATCCTGGTCTGTTAAACTAGTGCTACAAATACTGCACTGGTTAAAATAGACAGAAAAAGTAATTTTCAATAATTTATTGGTCCATTTGGGGGGTGGAATGAGGTTTGGCAGGTTAACAAGGGCGACACATTTTGGTCATTTTGCTAACAAGGGGGATGGCGTCCCATTTATGCCCTGATACACTGCCTAATCGTAACCGTACTGAAATTCATATTTAAAGGATAACTTCGGTATTTTTCAACCTGGGCCCTGTTTCACCATGTGTATGTGTGTGTTCGATTCATAGGTACAACTCGTTTTAAAATTGGTTCAGTATTGAGGGAGGCGGATGCGGCCGGCAGCCGCGAAACGAGTTATAACGGCAGATGTGGGGGCAAATGCGTTCCGTATAAATTTGCGCATTAAAAGTGTTTTTTTTCGCCACAGTCCGGCTCATATCTCCAACGTAATCTCTGTCAACAGCATGCAAATCGTCTGTCTTGCCTTCACTTCCTCTGGGCTGTGTAGCGACATGTCAGGTGACCTGTTGCCGGAGGTAAACAGACGAGCCATGCTCAGAGCCGGTCAGAGCGGAGTTGGTTGTCCCGGAGTACAGTTGAGAGTTTTGCTGCATCAATTGAAAACAATGGTTCGTGTTTGTGCTTATCCGACTTGCAAGAACAGGATGTTGCGCAACACCCTGCACAGCTTTCATAGGCTGCCTTTGTCGGACGGCGAGATGCTGAAGTTGTGGCTAATTGTGCTACAAATGGATGCTAACACTCCTGTCCAGACGCTGCGCCTCACAGACCATCGCGTCTGCAGTGCACACTTTTCCCGAGATGACTACTGCCAGCCCAAGAGGAGAAGACATCCAATCCCGAAACAAGTCGGATAAGCACAAACACGAACCATTGTTTTCAATTGATGCAGCAAAACTCTCAACTGTACTCCGGGACAACCAACTCCGCTCTGACCGGCTCTGAGAATGGCTCGTCTGTTTACCTCCGGCAACAGGTCACCTGACATGTCGCTACACAGCCCAGAGGAAGTGAAGGCAAGACAGACGATTTGCATGCTGTTGACAGAGATTACGTTGGAGATATGAGCCGGACTGTGGCGAAAAAAAAAAACACTTTTAATGCGCAAATTTATACGGAACGCATTTGCCCCCACATCTGCCGTTATAACTCGTTTCGCGGCTGCCGACCGCATCCGCCTCCCTCAATACTGAACCAATTTTAAAACGAGTTGTACCTATGAATCGTACACACACATACACATGGGGAAACAGGGCCCAGGTTGAAAAATACCGAAGTTATCCTTTAATAGTTAATATATCTGTTAACTGTTTAGGTTCATAAATATGCTGTAAAACAAGGATAGAGGGTTGGAAAAAAAAGCAATCCTCTTTGTTGTGGACTGAGAATCCGATATCTATGTCACTTTACTGGCACACTTCAACTTCACACTTCAACTTCCCGCAAAGCTGAAACCACCTGTCAACCCCACACTGTTCCATCTGCCACTCATCTTGCACCTCTCTGTTGTCTGTGACTTTTGTATGAGTCTCAACTGCTCTTCCTTTCATTCCCAGCATCTTTGCGTTCGACGTTCCTTTCCTGAACTTCAGCACCAACTTGACAGGTGTGAGAGCTTTGCAAGTTTCTTCTTGTACTCAGAGTCTTCTAACATCTACAGTATGTCACTGAAATGATGAAGGCCAGTCACCTTAGATATTTCTGGCCTTTTTCTGTCCCTCACACATACACAAGCACACAAACAGAGCTCCAAGTTGCCATGGCAGTCAGATGATAAGGAGCTATGATTGAATGGTTGAGAGAGAAATGTACATGTGCTGTGATTGACACAGTGTGCTGCATAGCCATTGATTTTGCCTTTCACATCAGAGACCTTGCTGCAGTTATTATCATTTCTGGTGAGCTGAGCTGAGGTAATTGCAGCCAATAAAATTTACACCAAAGTGTGTGACATCATTCGGGGAGAGGTTTCTGTATTGTAATGCAATATAGGGAAGGAACAAAGAAGAAGTTCAGAAAGAAATCCTGTAGGAATTTTTGGAATAGAAAATAAAGGCTATGAATGAATATAAATGGTAAACAATTTGATTTTTAAAAAAATGCTCACTCACTGTCCATACCTTTAATGTGACATCTCACTTTTCCTATGTCTTAGCTCCTTTTTTAGCTCCTGGTGTGCGTTATCATTTATGTCTCCGTAATGTATTTACAATAACATTTTGGATTTTGCTTTTACTCATGAGAATTGTCATCAGCTGCTGGGATTTTTAAAATGTCACCCAAATTGTTCTCATTCTAACTGTGCATTCACACCAAAAGCTGCTAGAGTAGCAAAGGCGACAGGTCTAATTCATTTTCAATGGCCATGTGGTGACTAGAGGCATTTTGAGCTGCAAAAGTGATGACTGGCGGCGGTTTGGCGAATTGAGTGTAGGTTGAAGGCTGGTTAAGCTGCAGTTGACCAGCAACCAATCAGAATGTAGATGTCCATCGTTTGTGTGGAACCCAGAGACGTTTTCGGAAACTTTTAGTTCCTACCACACGTTCCTACTTCAAAACAAGCAGCAAGCTGTCAAACTGACCTATTTAGACTTTTTATTCTGTTTTCATTGTCCAAACGTGAAAGTTTCTGTACTCAAGCAAATGCCCAAAGTCACATTTCTGTGCTCCAGCCAGTAACCTGCTTTGTGGCTCCTTTAAATTGAGAAGCACAATCGACGTTCAGAATTTGACATCATGAGCGACTTTCACAGCCACAAATATTTTTCCAGTAGGGCTGCTGGAACAAATTTAGCTATTTTGCAGCTCTGGCAGCTTTTGGTGTGAACGTACAATTAGGTTATTAAATACCACAGTTTTGGCAGGCGTGGCAAGGTGCCCTTTAGCGTCTGAATAAGACAAATTGGGCTTTCAAATAACTCCAGTGTAAACCAATCCATGGCAATATTAGACATTCAGTATCTAATGTAGTATAAAGAGCTAGAAAGTCAACATAATGAGGGGGGTGGTGGATTGGTCAACAAACATAGCACTTTCACCCAGAAGACAGCTGTTTATGTCCCATATGAAAGTAAAAGTTAATGGCATTTTAACCCAAACTGCAATCTTTCTAAACCTCACCAAGTATGTTTCCTGTGAACACAAAAGTTTATTTTCACATGACACTGAATGCATTTAATGAGCGTAAACTGATACATCCAAACCTGAAGCATTAAAAACTGATGCCAGAGGGTCATAGTTTGAAGTGTAGGGTCACTGACCAAGCTGTTGTGTTTGAAGAGTTGAGAGTGAGAACGTGTTGCATAACTCCAGGGAGGGAAAAAAAAATCCACATCATTAATCTAATCAGTGCTGAGAGAATGTGACTTCTCACTTCCTGTGAATTGCTCAACAGTTCAAGAACTCCTACGGGAAACACATGTACACTTATTTTTCACCATAAAACCTCCAAGGATCCTTCACTTCTTCAAAGTGACAAAGATAAAAAAAAGAATGTTGTGAGCTGTGTGAATTTCAGTCTAACGTGACAAAAGAATTCAGCTGATAATTAATATAGCTTAGAGTATAGAGTTTTTTCCACAGTCCTCTGTCCCCGTTACCCCAACTGTGTGCCATATTTGTGTTTTGCCATAGCAGTCAAGGACATGTGGATTTGTTGTTATTTGTGGCTTTGAGGTGGATAATTAGACTGAATTGCCATTTCTTTTCATTCCCACTATTTGAATGCCTGAACGAATGTGAAAGCAAGACAACAGATGTCACATCAGAGGTCTGGAACCAAGAAAGCTTCAAAGCCATACTGTCATTTTTTCTGTGGTTATCTACCATTTTGTTTACATCTAATTGAAACATCCATACAGTCCTGGCATCTGTGAGAAGTCAGAATAAACTCTTGGCTCTTAAACTAGTTAATTCTTAGCTTGATGTTTTAACTTCATATGTTTACTCACATATAAATGAAAATCAAGTCTTTACCTTTAAGTATACTCAGAAAAATCAGTTTATATACGAGGACCTGCTTTCTTGGATTTTTATTTTTAAAATACTAAATACTTTAATTGGAATTTTGCCATAGATACAGGGCAACACAGTGAACAACAACCACACCCACCAGCCCCAAAACATGTAACAATAAGCGGGAAGGTGGAGAAAGTAATAACAGAAATAAGCAATATGTGAGATGGCATGGGGTAGAGCTGAAACAAAAGTTAGAAATTAAGTAAATACATAAGTAACAAAGTGGGTAAATGAATTTGTTGGATTGTTTAATGGACAAAGGAAAATGGAGGAGGTGCTGCTCACTCCAGCAAAATATTGAAATAAATTGTGGAGAGACAGCTACGGAAAAATGTAGGAAAACAATACGTGTTTGGTAAGTTTTAACTCATTAGAAAAACATTTATTTGTATTAGTGGTTCAAAAGTCACACTTACATTAACATCTGTGTACACATTGTGTCATTTCCTGTTTGTGCAAAATGGTAAAGTGTGTTGATTTTTTGATGTTGTGTACCAACTGCCACATGAACGTACATGAACGCGCAGCCGGACCGGCTTGTAAACAATGGGCTGGAGATCAACACAGAGAGAGGGTGTGTGAGGTCATGCTATACTCCAGATGAAATTATTATTCTTCACATAGCAATTTTTTAATTCCTTCGGAAATGATGAATTTCGCTTATTGCTCCTTTAAGTTGAAGATCCAAAATGTTTTTTATGCACTTAATATAAATGTAATTCTGTCAAGTTTTGGTTGCAGATTTGTTAAAATTCTTGTTAATGAGCACCTCTCCTTCCACCACACTTGACAGGTGTGGCATATCAAGATGCTGATTAAACAACCTCATCACTGCACAGGTGTGCCTTGAACTGGTCACAATTAAAGGCCACTCTGTTTGATCACATAGCACAATGCCACAGAAGTTTTGAGGGTGCAGAAGTATGTCTCTTGAGTGCATAAATGTCCAGTGTGTAACATTTAGAAGGTTTTAGTGGCAGGCAGTGGTGAAGATTGCATTTTGCAACCAACTGAAATGTCTCCAGGCTAGAATTCCCTCAGTGTTCATTGCTCAGGAGGTTTTTACTATGAGATGAATTATCCAAAGAGGTCTCTTCCTCTACGAAACAAATGGACCCGGTGATCTAAAATGCCAAAAGTAAATAAAAAAATAAAAAAATCAGTGTTTCATCCGGCTGCTAACTACAGTGGCTGATGCGACAATGCAAATGCTCAAGTGTTAAGTTTCTTCGTAGACGAGGACCCGATCACTGTGTATATATAAACAGGCCATTGTGAGCTAATGACAACACAAAGATTCTTATTTTCAGGTGATTATACACTAAAGAAAACACTTACATTATATTCCATTTTTGCCAATATATCCCCGTAAATCAACACACCAAACCTTTAAACCTTTAATTTAAACCTTTGAAAAATGAGAGCAAAAACATTTAAATTTTTGTTGCATGAAATCAAGACACAAAAATAGGATGTATTCAGGCTAGTATTTGACAGCAACATGTGAAAGGGTTGAAAAAGGATGTAAAATATTCAAATTAACAGACTAGAAGTTAAAGAAAAGTTTTCAAATTGTTTTACAACCTCTACTCGCTGTTATTTATCTGTATTATTTCACATTCAAGGATAAACCCCTGGAGCTGTTTACGGCTGTATCGTTGGTGATAACACTGTATATCTCTCTGTCTAACTAACTGCTGTCAGCAATGCCAGCATTCATTTTAACAAGTCTTCATCAAAGTGCTGTGTCTTTACACACACATAGAGAAGCTGCAGTGCGGCACAAAGCCCACATTGATGGTGTTTACTCCTAAATATTGGCACATCTACAAAAGATCAGGCCATAGCACTAAATATTTACACTGTGTTAAGTTACAGAACAGCAAAGGGAAAAATCTCCTTTTGATGGTTGTCCTTGTGCGGGGGAAAAAACAGAGGTGGACCGATTTATTCATAAAACCAAACTACATTTAGGAAACAGTACAAAACCTTTGCTTATTTAAGAGTAGAACACTTGCTTTTTTCAAGCATACATACTGTATAAGAATCAACATTTGCAATCAAAGACGACTTTCACTGCAAATTGAAGAATATTGTGCATTGTTTTATTTTATATGCACTTAACTGAACTCACAGCAAGAGATATTGTGACCTGATAATACGTTCCCAAGCACCCTGTCTGTCACTGAAATAGAAACATCACACTGTGAGCACCACATGGGTTTATTAGGCCACGTTTAAGATTTAATTAAGTACATGTATGCTGTGACAATACATGTAAAGTAAACTGGGGACCACTGAGAGGTTTTATAAGGTCACAGAAATACACACACATACACCTCTGTTCAGAATAAACTCTTCTTGAAATGCAGCGCAGTTAGACATCCCCTCACACACCTCTGTACAGAAATAATGCCAACAGACTCACTGCATAGTTAATGTGCTACATGTGAGCAAAGGAAAATTTTTCTCTAATTGTACATATCAATGAATATGATTATGAATAATGTGACAGTAACTGCTAAAATATACATTTCCAGTCATATTGATGGAACCCTGTCACATGCTGAGCTACACGTTTTGTTACTTGCTCACGCCCCCCATTGCCCTGAAAAACGCACATTCTGTATGAACAAAAGTAGGTAGGCGCCATTTTGCCGCACTCCCCAGTTTTGTTTTTATACTGCCAATGCTGAAAAAAGACTGATTAGGCTTTCCTGCAACTTTGCACAACTCCTATCTAAAAAGGGCTATAAATACCTTATAGTTTCGTGTAGCTCAAATGGGACAGACTGGCCTCAAGATGCACCGCTTAGGCAGTATAATGATGCAGGAGACACCCTTTAGCAACTGTATGAGATGCACCGGCCTTCCAACCAACTCCAACGTAAATCCATCCATTTCATTATTACACGTTCAGAGAAAGAGATGTAGTGTTAAGAGTGCGTAAGTCTACTTGACTGGACGGGTTCATCAAGCACAGGACTTTGACCAAGAGACTGGTGTTTGTGTCCTGTGTGAAACTTAAATTCAATGTTCAGTTTTTATGTCACGTCAGTCATGAGTCACTTTTTCCTTGTTAGTTAAGTGACTGATGTAATGTCAACCCCGATCTTCTCCTAACCCTAAATAAATACAGTAGTTTTGTTGTTTAAATCTAACCACCAACCACTTTTTAGTCAAGTTAGTCCACACACGTGACTTACTGCCAGCCCCTTCTGCATCAAGATACAACACAAAAGGCTGCAAAGCTTCTGCCCATGAGGATGAGATCGTGTTGAATGGGAGGAATGCATTAAAAACACAATAGATAAAAACAGAACAAAAGCTAAATTGTGATAAAATAGGGTAAAGAATGAGCATATGTGCATAATTTGAGATATTTGTTTGTGTTGTGAAGTTATATTTTAAAACATAGTTTGTTTTCATTGTTTGATGTAAAATGTGCGTGTGTGTGATTTTCTGCTTCTGTTATACAGCAAGAAAGCCATCTGAGGAAATACATTTTACATATATGTCTTCTTTGTGTTTGTCTCATACATTTGTATCCTTAATGCTTAGTTTTTTTTCAAGTCCGTACATGCCTTTAAGACTGTTTGTACCATTGAGCATGATCTTGTTTCACCAGGGTTACACAGATGTTTTGCATTTGGGCTAATTACTGGTATGTCTATATAAACACTGGACTGTGCTCTCAGTCTGTTTGCCTTGTGTGTCTGAAGAACGTCTATGCTGAAGCTTGCATGTGTGTGCAGAAGTTTTTTTCCCTTGTTTTGTTCTGTTTTGTTTTTGTATTTATGTCGGACACCATGGCTCTAGCACTCAATCATGTGGGAAGTGGACACCATGGCATAATAACTCGCCATTTGGCAATTCCTTTTGTCAGCTGACCGGTCAGAAGGGGCCAATATGCTAATGCATCTTACATGTAAAGTGTCTTTTAAAAGAAGAATTTCTCTGCAAATAGATAAAGTCTGTCTGTTGAGCAGAGACTAACTCACGTTGACCTGCTGGTGACCATCTGCTCAAGCTAAAGGACCTCTCGCTCTGCTTTGTCCACATCCGCAAACTGTCTAGATCAGGGGTCGGCAAGCTTCACTATCAAAGGAGCCGTTTTGACCAAGATAAAAAATAGAAATCTGTCTGGAGCTGCAAAGCTTTACATGAAGGTACACAGCCTATTAGGTCTAAATTAGCCTATGATTAATATGTCTGAGCATTCATTAATATGTTTTACCACAAGATGGCTCCTCTGCAGTGGGCTCTTATGATATTTGAGTACTTTAACTTTGCAGCATTCGTGGTAAAACAAACAAACCTGTCCACACCCTATCAAGTACTTTATTTTCCTCCAAGACTTTTCCTTTTTTGGATCTGGAATCCATAGCTAAGGAGACTCAAGACTAGCTACTGCTATTGAAAGTTTGGCAAAATTCAGAGGAAAAGGTGCCAGGCCATAGATGTATGACGCACATTTTAGTTAATGAAATGATAAAATGTTTTTCTTATTTGGTGCACAGGCTTCACATTTTTACAGTTGGAGGATGTAAGAGCTTTTTAAGGTTTACAACACCACAGGAAGCCAATGGAGGGGGGCGAAAGAGCTGCATGTGGCTCTGTAGCCACAGGTTGCCTTCCCCTGGTCTAGATTATATAGTGAAACAAAAAGGAAATGATGCAACATAAACATAAAAAAAAATAATAGAAATGTCTAAATAATCTGTGTAAATGTCAAACGGCTGTTTGTTACTGTTTAAAGTTGTAGAATATTCCACTCAAGAGTTGTTGAAAACTTTTAAAATTGTTTGACACAAACAGAATCTCTTAAAAAACACAGAAAACATTTTAGTATAAAGCTACTACAGTCACTTTCACGTACTGAAAATACTTAACTGTCATTGAAATGACAGCCAAGTTCAATCACACAGTTCCTGTTTTTCCATCTGTTTCCGCACTATCTCTAGCACATTCTTATTTTACCAGGTACAGGTACTCCTCTGATTAGACCTCCTCTCATGGCTGAAACCTGCCCCACCTCTCCTTTTACACTGTGACTATTCCGCCTGGTCCGCATGTACGCGGGTATTTTTGGAAACAGGGTTTTGAGATAACATTGCACACCCTGACATTACATGCCAGAAAATCTGTTTTCCCTGTCTACACAACAGAATTTCTGAAAATCTTCACCCTGGAAGGAGTTTCACAAAATGTGAGTTTTCAGTGACCTGAAACGCAGTTCACATTTGGACGGGAGGCCAAAACACAGAGAAAAAGCAATGTTGTGTACCACACAGGCTTGATTTGATCTGGATGCTGAACCCTTGTGTTTTTTTAAAATCTGTGTCATGTCACCAAACTCAACGCCTATCGCACGCTGCCAACATTTCATGCTCGTTCGCATCACCAAGCTTTCAAGACACGGCATGTCTTTTCTTCCACAATCCAAACCAAACATCTGTGTGTGTGTGTGTGTGTGTGTGTGTGTGTGTGTGTGTGTGTGTGTGTGTGTGTGTGTGTGTGTGTGTGTGTAGGAAGAAGCCTCTCATTGTGCCATCTAATGGTCTGATGGTTTTTTGTGGTACGTCTCTTTGTTAAACAAAGATCTCGGCACGCTTAATAGTCTCGCCGCATGCAGACTGATATTAAATATGTAGAGCTTCGATCCTTTCACATCCACAACAATGAGACATTATGTAACTATTGTCTAGTTGTATGTGCCAAATAAACACAAGATTCTTTTTCAGCAGCAATGTTTTACAATTTAATTAACCACAGGGGAAATTTAAAAAGTATGCATACAGGAATGATGGATAAGAATGTTAACACTCAGTTTTTCCCAAATAAATCCAGCACTTTTATCCACCTCTTCTGTGCTGCCCACTTTCCGTGCATTTCAAATTCAGCCCAATGAGACTGAGTAATAGCTTGATTAAAGCAATGACCCTAATCACTGTGAATTAAACAAATAAATGCAATAATTTGATTCAAGTGTTTACAAGGTTCACAGCAGGCAGATTTCCCAGACTCCAGTTTATTTGATGTGGTTAATATCCAGAGGGATTAACATAAAGTAAGATAAAAAAAATAAATAAGAAAAACAGAGTAAGAGACATGCAGTAGGGATTTTGTTGATGAATTTTAAAAACTAATGAATGCAGTGGCCGTGTTGGCTGTCACCAACTGTAACCACTCTGAATGTGCAGAATTAACAAAACCAGATAAGGCCCAACGTGTGTCACACACGCAACGGTGACTTTAGATTTAGATTTGTTGTTAATAATTTGCCTTAATTTGGGTTTAATCACATTATCAACAACCACGAGCAGTGAACAAGTTCTTTGACAGCTTTACAAAAATATGGAAATGTTCTCCTCCAAAATATGATCACATACACCACATTTGTCTGTGTGGGTGGCAACCACGACTGGCCATAGTAATTATATGAAAAGCAAAGAAAGAAGTAGAGCAGGGCGGAGAAGTGGATGGGCCAAACATACATAAGACTTTCATCCAGGAGACAGGTGTTGGTGTCCTTTGTGAAACTATAAGTCAACACTGCGTTATTTTACAATGTAATGTAGTACGCCTTGACGTATGCTGATAAGACACATAAGACACATTTCATTATGTTAGCTGAGTAACAGATATACTTATTTTAAGCCAATCCATGATCTTTTTGTTTTTTTACTCCTAGCCAAAAGGTTTTATTGTCTAAATCTAACCACATACTTTTGGCGCAACTGTAACCATTCTGTCATCTGCCAGAAGGAACACGTTTTGGAATCAGTCCTGCGGGTCATACTCGGAGGGTACGAACATTCGACCTATGTCATTCTGAAGTTGTTAAATACTGGCACTGCCAGGAAAAGCCACCCTTTCACGTCAGCAGGACACACAGCTGGTGGCCATTATTGTGCAACAACCACCGCTTTCATCCAGGAAGCTGGTGTTTGCTTCCCAACTATGTGTTTTTATTGCATAAACCCAACCACACGCATGTGTTGGCTAAACATAACCACATGTTTGTTGTGAAAGAGTAAAAAACTAAATTTGCGGTGTTGTGTGTTTATTTTGAAAGCAACTCTATGCAAACTGTAAATTTTTGAACACACACAATGCATGTAACAGGCTGAAGTTGACATGGCATCACAGAATGTCAACAACCAACGGATCCAGGGTACCTTGCACGTCATATGTTGCAGTGGAAAGCCCAGCACCACACACAGGTATGTGACAAAGTCGGAGTGAAAATGTGTTGGAAAATCTACACATGACATTACGGTTTAAATGACATTGTCACATCAACAAAGGAATGTTTTACTGAAAACACGTTACACACCCTCCCAAACAGAAGCACATGGCACTAAATTATTACAGAATAAAGTCATCTGAATTTTCCAATGACCCGCCCTATTCTCCCTCTGATTGTTGACTACTCGTTACCTTCCTTGGTTAGTTTGGTTGGTCTACACATGAGATGTGAGTCAGGGTAAGATTATCAGGTTAAGACAATCTGAGGCAGGGTATGGTGAGTCATGCTTTCCCATAGTGAGACAAGCTAATTATCTACTCACCCATATGCCGATGGAGGCTCAGGTGAAGTTTTAGAGTCCTCACAACGCTTGCGGAGATCCCAGGGGAGAGGGGGTAGCAACACAACTCCACCTAATGGAGGCTTACAGCGCCCCAGATTCAAACGTCCATTTTTGTTGCTACCCTCTCTCCCCTTGGATCTCCGCAAGTGATGTGAGGACTCCAAAACTTCACCTGAACCTCCATCAGCGTATGGGTGAGTAGTTAATAGGTGAATTTTCATTTTTGGCTGCACTATCCCTTTAAGAGCCCCTGAAACAATGGCATAGTGTGGCACCAACCAATACAGGGACTAAAAGTCAGGATATCTTGGCCTGCACTCAGGGCCGTGCCGCCCATAGGGCAGGTTAGGCAAATGCTAGCGCCAATTTCACCAAGGTCCCTAACTGCGCCCCCCTCGCCCCGCTATCTGCCGTCCTCTGTAATGTGATGCTGCTGAGTGACAAACTGACAGTCAGGTGCCATCGTCATGAAGAGGCTAAAGCCCTCTGGGGCGCAGTACAAAAACAAAACAAAGAGGACAAGGAGAAACGTGAACAAGACCGAGGTAATGATATGATGTGATGTGATGAAACACTTCATTTAAAATGGTAGAAACACAACGGAAGTCACAGTTACTGAAGCACTTGCAAGCTAACATCAGCTCATTAGCCGCTAATGGTTAGCGGTTAGGCTACTACTACTTAACGTCAATGTTACTGTGACTTCATTAGCCACTTGTTTTAGGAACACTTTCAGCATTCAGCTAGAGTTAATGTCATTTAATGTTGCTCCCATCTTAGAGAAAGTTGGAAAGAAAGACTCAAAGTCTTTGGAGGAATGAATAAGCAACATAATTTAATATAATGGCCTCTTATTTCTTTTAATGTTAGTGTGCTGCTGCACAGACCACTCACTGTTTAACAACTAGGCATATATTCAAATACTGTATATTTATGTTTTCCAATTTCCAGATTTGTGATGTTACAGTTGCATTTGTTATATTTTGGCCGTTTGCTGTGTTTAAAATGTCATTAGTTCAAGGCAGGCTGTAATGATAGGTGCTATTATGGTTATGCCATGATGGTTTCACAACAGCAAATATATGCATCTCCTCTTTTTAGATGCGCTTCTGAAGTATTTGTGCCCCACCTCTGCAAATCCTGGGCCTACTAATGTAACTGCAGCCACCTCATCCACCTCAGCACCAAGTGATGCAGCCTCAAGCGCATCTCCCTCCCACACACAAACTGCCAGTGGAGAAATAAGATTATTTAGAGAATGTAGATTGTTAAGAGATTAACAAGTTTTTTTTATTTATTGTGAACTGTAAGTTAATATAACTTAAGTAATTTCATGTTCTTTATTGCAATGCAACATTTCTTTAATTATTAATAAAATCCAGACATTTTTTCAGGAAGTTTTTGAAATGTTTCCTCAGTAGTTTTTGAAAACTGAGGTTTGAACTGAACCATGGGACTGCCTCAATTTTGACACAATTTTATGGAAGTAAATTGCTTGTAATGGGGTAGGAGTAGGCTCATGAAAGCCTTTAGGCTCCTCAAGGTGGGCATGTCAAAATCCTCCTCCCTATCAAGAGTTCTGGCCTGATCGACTCCAAGTAAAGCAGCATTATCTGGACAATGTATCTTACAACAGGTTCATATGATATTAGCGCACCATGACTGACGTTATGTACTTAGCGTAAAGTTACAGAGGTTAGGTTTAGGCAAGTCAAGCTGCTGTGTGTAGGTTCAGGAAAAGAAATATGGTGATGACGTACTTTAAAATGACTCAGAGTTCATACTGTTCCAAATACCAGTCTCCTGGGTGAAGTTCACCACCCCAACCTGCCTCCTTCTTTATTCCTGTCATAAATATATGGGCTACATACGGATTATTGGCTCATGATTACGTAGGAAACGTACAAATTTCGGTACATTACTCATCATATGAACGCTCACATAATTCAAACAGCCATTTCTGCACCACTGGGGGTTTTTTTGAGCACTTTGATGAGAAGATGTCGAACAAAGTCAGACCAGATTCTTATTTCACTGAGCTCACTGTTTAGTGACATTATACATTTTTAGCACTAAAATCGAGTCCTTTTGTTTAAAGTTAATTGGCTTGATCTTTTTTCTGTTGGTCGCAGTGAGATGATGGAAGATTTCTGAATATCTATAACTGCAGTGAGACACCACAGAAGCGATCTGTGGGTCATTTCTTTTGCCACAGTCTGCAGATCACTTGACCTCAGCACCTTAATTCCCTCCCGTGCTCTGAAACACACTTGCAGTAATGGGCTGTGAGATTCTGAAAAACCACAGATTCTATTTTACCTCCGAAAACTCCCAGGCAGCAGAGATTAATGGTCAGTGATTAGAGTAAAACTGCAAAGTATTTGTCATGCTTGTGAACACTGTGCTACTTTTTGTTCTTTTCCAGCACTTTGGAGGGAGTGAAATTTCTCTGTTTCAGTTCCCAATGTGTTGGTGTGAATTTTCTCCTCTGAAAACTTAATGTCCTCTGGTTAGTGAAAGTGTCAGAACAAGACAAAGCTCTGGCTTTGATTTCTGTTTTGTGCTTTCAGAGTATTTATACATTTCTCTGTTTCTGTCAGACCTAAAAGACAAAGACTGCCATCTCAATTCTGCACATAACCAGCAACACAGTATATGTAATGCACTCTAGACTCTTTTGGTCTCCATGACAACAGGGACGTTTTGTTCCTTGATATTTTTTTTTTAATGCAGTGGGAGCAACATCTATACTGTATGTGACTGACAGAACGTGTGCTATTTAAAACTGCCTGATGCTTTATTCACAAAGATTCATACATGGGTTTTTATCTGAGACAGACGTGCATGCGACAATCATTATGGATGCAACACTGAATACATGGCTTAAAATAATGACCTCAATCTATATTTGGGTTATACTTTATGATTCAGTCTAACGAAAAATGTCAGGACTTACAGAGAAAGGACCTGACAAAAAGTGAATCATTAAATGGATAATTTGCCAATTTTTAGCCAGGTCTGAGTCACCACAGCATGGGGAGTGTGTGCAGATGAAGGCTGCTTGGCTCTCCTGTGGTGTTTGGATTCTTCTGCGCAACAGGACGTCCCCACCTGTTCCATAAGCAAAATCTAAGTCTAAGAGCCAAGTTGGAACTTGCTGATGGAGCCAGTGGAAAAAAACACTACTGTGCATATTCAGTGGGCTGCATACCGCAGAAGTAAACCTGGAAGCTAAAAAACTTTCATATGCCAGACAAGCAGTTCTATTAGACTAAATAGGCGCCATCTTGGCATCTGGTTACTTATTACTGTTCACCAATAGGAGCTCCAGGAACTGGCATCGCGGAGGGCAACCTAACAACAATAATAATTATCGTAATTTTTTTTTTTTGTATGGCACTTTTCATACGAGAAATGCAACAAAAAGTGGTTTACAATAAGGTAATTACATACACTGAGTGCTTTACGTGACATAGAGGACATAGAATAAGCATTAAAAAAGAAATAAATTTGCACACACTTTCCACTCCACGGTGACACAGACCTGGTTGAAATCGTCAACGTATACCTCTAATGACTTACTCATTTGTTAGTTATTCCATGTTCAGACTACTAATAGTTTGGTCTGATAAGATGGTCACTGTATCAGAATAAGGAAGTCATAAATTCTTGCCGGGAGTCAGCCAAGAGACATGACAGCCATTTACAACACTGTCAGTTATTGTGCCCAATGCCTATTTTTGTCCATAAGATGTTAACAACAAAAATAGGGCCTGCATGTTGAGAAGCTTACTCTTGAAATGTCATAGGTTACAAATTACTAGCTCCCCTGTTAAAAATGTAACAAGTAATGTGACTATTTTATACTTCATCAAAATAATGCAACTTACTTCCTTTGAAGCTGAAAAATGTCTGAAAATAAGCCATGCTAAAAGGAAGCGCACCTGCATGGTGAAATGATGCAAAGCAACAAAATTAATGTTATATTCTACATACAAGGTTTTTACCGAAAAGGGTGTATCACTTAGTTTTTTTTAATAGGAACTGTAATTTAATAGCATATTTTTTTTAACAGATTACAATTACATTCTTTTCGTAATTTAATTACATATGTCTGCTTACCTGGAGCTAGTTGATCCCCAACAACTTTCCCTACATCTGTGAGGTCAGGACACTATTGGGTTGTTCTTGTGCAGTCCGTTATTCCATTTCACAGATATTTATGAAGTAATTACCTGCTGATTCATGACTATAGTGTCTCTCAGTCTTTTCTCTGACTCAACATCATCAACTATATAGTCCTTGAATCAGAGTTATTCAGGTACTCATTGATGATTCGTTCATTATTAGGTTGTTCCTCAGTAACTACTCACATTTTTTATGTACCATATTGTGAAGTGCACTAAATGATTTTACTTTATCACAGTGTGCAAGCTGATTGTGTTTTGAAAGAAACCGGTAATGGTGTCAGATGGACAGCCTTGTATTCTCAGCTACACCCGCAAAGTAACCAGCAATGTTTGCTTTAAATAGATCAAAGGAACAATCCTTCAACATTCCTACATGCTGCCACCAACATAATTATAGTTACTGAGTAAACGCTGTTCGATAATGTGATGCTTTCTACCCTGCACATCACTCCATATCCAACCTTTCTCTCATTAGATTCATAAAGACGCCTCTGCCATAAACCCGCCAAGAGCAACTGATTTCTGCTTTGCTTTTTGGCAAAGTTAACTGCTTTCTGGTACATGATAATCTCAAAGATGTCAAGGGAAATTTGCTTTCTGCTGGCATTCAGCTTCTCTTTCAAGTTAATTTATTAGGAGGTAGGTCATTTGGTTGTTGCACACTGACTTTGACTAGGATAATATAGCGAGGCTGGACACACAAAACATGTTTGAAAAAGTTACTTTGCGGCTGCAAAAGCCTTGGTGGTGGAGAATATGTCCCACAGGTAACTTCAGTGTACAGATGCCAGAGCAGTTATTGGCACAATCCAGGCTGAACAACGATGGCTCGGGGGAAAAAAATGGCAGACAATGCAACAATGGTGTCTTGATCCTGTAGTGCTACGAAAAAAACTTTTCGTAGCACTACCCCAGCAGCAGGAGTGTTTCAAGAATTTGGGGACATAGGGGGCTTAGCGCGGTCGCCCCAGACCCCCCTGTTTTAGTTAAAGTCGTTAGTTAAAATTAGTATTGAGTATAAACAGTATTTGCAACTGCTATCATAAAAAAAATAAAATTTTGAGGGACTTCTACTTGAGTATTTCCATAATATGCTACTTAATGCTCGGCTACATCTCAGAGGGAAATATTGTACTTTTTACTCTATTTATTTACCTGCTTTACTTTGAAGACACAGATTAAAAATACAAAATATGATCAACTAATAAATGATGATGTATTATTATAGATTACACTGCTCCACAGTATATATATAAATATAAAGCCTTTAACATTTAAGTGATTACCGGTGCACGCAAAATGTGCTGCTTGAATGACACAGAGGACCTGAAACCTTAGGTTGGGTTTTTGACTTAATTCATGACTTGAAAGACAGATTATTAGAACAAGGGTTTCGTTTTTATTATCAGCCCTATTCTTATTTTTGAAATAGCCTATATATTTAGATCAGGGGCTATTGATAAAGCATTTGGGGCTGAAATCTGAAGTCTGAAAATGCCACTGCCCGATAGAAAATGCAGCGATTGCATGGTAAAAACAACTGATTTCTCCTACACTGTCCCCGGTGGTAACAAAGAGATGATTCACAGAAACACAACCAGTTTTATTGTTTGTTGGTCCTGAAATGTGCTCTGCAGCTTGGCAGGCATCTTACCTAGGTGACATTATCCACCATCCCCTCCACCTCCTGATGACAAAGTCATACTACTGTACATTACTGTAGAAACACTGATGTAATACGTATGAAACCATATAAATCTAATGCATCTGTGGTTTGCAGGAGGCTTACAGTGCCAGCACTTTCTTCTATCGACTGAGCTGGATCACCAACAAGTAGCATTCAGTAATAAGTCTGTGATGTAGCCTCGGGACATTCATGAAGATCTCAGTCATCAGAAAAAGGCCAAATGGTCATTGTAGCGTATTGAAAGCTCCAGCTGCTCGAACAAAGCCCGGAGGTCATGCAGCTGGCTTCCACTCGCCTTATAATTAGTTGTCTAAAGCAGAATGACAGTGATTAGTATGTCGCACGTGGCAACCATTAATCAGCTGAACTGAGCAACTGCACAGTGATCTTTGTTCACGCATAGACCTGTTCCACTGTAGTCTGAGGATGTTGTGAGTAAATGTTTAGCATGACCAGCAGCAGTAAAGAGAATCTTGACAAAAATATAAGGTAAACTGGGAAAAAAAACTCCAATTGTGGGGAAATCCTAACACACACCTCTGCAGCAGGGAAATGTTTCAGATTTACTCACAGTGAACGTCATCTGAGTTAGTGTGCATTTAGCAAGATAATCCACTGACTGGATGTGGGAATTACCCCTATTAGTCTCTTCCTCAGCGTTAATGTGTGCAAGAGACGCACAATGTTCCAAACAAACCATTAAGTTTAGACACAACCTGGTAAAGTCCATTTAGAGGAGTTTGTAATGCTGTTGCCTGCCATCATTAGCGAAGCGATGACTAAGAAATAAGAGTCATAGTGGTGAAAACAAAGACATCAATACCACAGTGTTTTGGAATAAACAGAGCCGCGCTGAATACGAAATTAGAGCTCTCTAAAGGGGTTTCATTTCCTGTTTTCACATCTGCTGAATATTGCTCTGATCCTCGATGTTAAAACCATTTCCATATCAATGTCCTGCTATTGTGTTTGTGTCTTTTTGTTTGCTGAAAATTGGATTTATTGTCTTTTCTCTCTTTAACACTCTCGTGTGTTTTCATCATAAAACCTCTATATACACCACAGCAGAGAAAACAATGATATAAAACACGTATGAGTTCATGTGCTGAATGTGTGTGTTTCTACATCAGTATTATGTGGAATATCAGAGACACAATCAACCATAACTCCACTCATCTCTGATGGTGCACATAATGTTTACAATAACAACAGTCTGGAGGAGCAGAGCCATGAACCAATTAGTTCCTTATGACGTGGTTTATGTGTTTTGGCGTGCAACAGCCACAGATCCATGTTTTTAATCAACTTGAGAAAACAAAGACTTTGAATATAGATGATATATTAAAATTAACAGGTTAATGTGATGAAATTCAAAAGCTGAACATGAATGTTTCCAAAAATGAAAGTTACAGAGTAAGAATGATCTTCTTATGTGGCCCTGAGAGTTCAGTGCACTACAAACTAAAAAAAACACATATAGACACCACTCAAGCAAATGAAGGAACACCTTTACCAAGTTGTTAAAACACATAAAACATAATTTTGACTTCACATGCACAGCATTTTACAGAAAGCACTGCAAGAAGCTTACAACACAATGAAAACTGATTCCAGGGAACATTACAAAGTGAAGCCACCCAGAAAACTTTTACATGATTTCCTAACACTGCTGTTGGATAGCTGACTTCAATAACTTCATAATCCACAAACAGCAACAACCAGCACTGTGAGTCCCCGGGTTCTGTTGTCAGGTTCTTGCAGTACTTTTTCAACATGCTGCTCATGTTATGTCACACTGATGTTTTTGTGTGTTGTTGGATTGGTGAAGATGTTTCTTAATTTGTTTGTGTCATGTCCATTTGCATGTGTTTTCTTAATTTGCAATGTGCATTTGAGCTTTCTTGGCCACCGTATCGATTGGCTTTTGGCAATTTGCTCTTAAAGGCAAGTTTTAGGTCCCGATCACACAGAAAGCGCTTCACAAAACGCGGGGTGCACAGCACTGCCTTTTTGTTGCCAGGCAACCACACCATCACCTCCTTACTCTAACCTTCCAGTGTAATCAATCTACTGTGTATTTAATTATTTTAGTTATTTGACAGTAAGTAGTATCTAGTTACTTCAATGGACACGTAGCATGTGCTTGCTGTAGCTCTGGTTGAGGGTGAGATGCTGTCAGCAAATAGTTTGTTGGGCACAGGGAAACAGAGATCTGTGTGGGTACATGAGACCCTAAAAAAGAGGGTGGATTACGGGGAGCACCACCAGTTGGTCCAGGAGCTTCACCTTGATGAAGGCCGTTTTACAGCCATGTTTTAGGATGACTTAGGGGCAGTTTGACAACCTGCTGTTTATCATCGGGTCGTGTAGCTCTGGGTATACAGCAACCACTACTACCAGTTTCTCGAGAAAAAAAAGATGACATGTTTTTTCAGCTCGAGGAGTACAGAGCACTCCGGCAAATAACGCCAGGCGCCTAGCACAGAAAAGCGAAGTGCGTCACAATGCATAAAACACGAGCATTCATTTTCATTCTTATTAAAAACAATTATAAAAAGCCACCTTCAGCTGCTAAAAGGCTTTTTTGTGTGATCAGGGCCTTACTGGCGCATAGTGTATTTGAACACAAAAATAGAAACAAAATACACCAAATTATGTATAAAAAAAATCACCTTTGTCTAATCTTCTGCTTAATCTTGTAAAAGTTTCACACCTTTTAAAAGCTATTCAAACAAAACAGAAAGAAGCAAGCGTACATTTCCTGTACGTGCATGCATGCACGTGTTGCCCCTTTTTTGCCAGTTGGCATGAGCACAAACATAAATGTGCACACACACATCCCAAATATCAGCCTCCTTGGGCAAACACTGTGGCTGCCAAAGGGTGGGGAAATTTTTGTGGACCAACCAACCAATCCAGCTGAGCTGTAGAGCTGCTGGTGGCAGCTAAAAACTAGTCTTCGGTCAAACTGGTCACAACTGGTAGACATATGCAACCATTAAAGGGGGGCTTACAAGTAGATATTGTTTTGCTTTAAGGCATCAGAAATGGAAAAAGGTAGAAAAGTGTTTATCTACATAGTCACTGTAACATCTACATGTACTGTAGTTGTCAAAAGAGGAGATATATTTGTCTTATGATAATGTCTCAACTGTGTCTTTACAGTGAGTGAATATTATCTTTGTATTGTAGTAACATAATTATAGCTGTCATTTGTTTTCCTTCATCTGCCTTTATGTACTATTGTTGCTCAGACTGGCAACAGTGGAAATGCCTGAACACGGTAAATCCCGGAAACACACACACACACACACACACACACACACACACACACACACACACACACACACACTCTCTCTCACACACATACACACTAATTTCTCCCTACTGCGTCTTCTTTAAGCGTGATTTGTCATTCTCCTCTCCCACACCAGTGAAAGGACCTCGTGACGACACGTGTCATCCATTACAGAACATTTCGTTGAGCTGCTTTTCTCCTTTCTCTGACAACCTGCAATTACATCAGCATGCTCAGAGAAGTCAATCCACACTGCCAGCCGCACATTAAAGGCAATCAAAAGCTTTTGAACGGACTCGTCAGGAACAAAATGGAGGTCCAGGCCCTACACTGTCATAATGCCACCGAGCTCCTTGGAAAAAAAGCACCTGAAAGAACCTTTAAATATCATAAAAGGGTCCATGTGTTACCTATCAACCTCAGTATATCATTCTCACATTACTGCTAATTACCTGTGGGTGAAGAGTCCTGGAATAATCTAGTTGGCAACGGTGTATTTGCAAGAACTTGCTTTTAAAAAGTTATTGCACATAGCAGACCTTTTTTTTTCTTCTTCTTCTTCTTTTTTTTTTTTAAAGCAGCCAAAAGACATCATACTTAAGGCAGCTCATCTGACATGGTAATGGTATTTAGTTGGTCGGTGCTCATGCCTTATAAAATTTCCCACTCATTTGCCACAAACCACGCTGCGTCCTTCCAACCGACTGGCATTCCTCCACATGAAATTGTTTTTAAGAGCAAGAAAGAGGGCGAGAGCTCGTAACTGAGAATTTTTGCACATCTCACCATCTGCCATTGCGAGAAAACATTAAGTCCTTCTGTGCTGGAAGATCAGCAGCCCTCCTCCTCTTCCTCCTTCTTTTTTTGTGCCATAAAGCAATCCAGGAGACCTCCTGTGAAATCTTAACCCATAGCACGCAAAGTGTAGCGGAAAGGCCGGTTGAAGCTGCCAATCGTCTTGGCGGTGGTCTCGATGTTTGTGGTAATTATGCAAATGTATCAAAAATAATGGTGGTGGTGATTTGGTAATGTTAAAATGCACACAGGACCTAAAATATTTAAAAAACACCTATTTTAATGACAACAAATTAAGACCGCAATGTCCTGCAGTGATGGCGAACTTGACAAACAAAATATACTGCATGTATCTTCACTCATAGTGCTACATTTTAGATACACTGTTTATCATCACAATGTGGGAACCAGTGTGAGAAGAATTTCACTATCTCACCCTGAAGCTTCTGTGAACTGCAGAGTGGAAACCACCAGTACGAGACAGATCTACCTATTTAATGTTTATTTGTACCATGCTACATTGTAGTAAATAAAGATGAGGTCAAACGTAGCAATAATCCACTTTATTAATTTACTTTATTGATTATACATGAAACCGTGACTCATAAATATGAAGATGTAACCCTTACCTTTACACTAACCCTAACCTTGATTACATCTGTTTTAACCGATGCTGTGTCTCATATCACATAGGTCCGTTAGTACTCTTCCATGTGGTACACTATGTGCACTATGTACTTATTGGCGTAGTGCGCAGATTTCGACAGGGTAGTGTTGTCTCACACCAAACACGGCCGTTGTGCACTCACCGGAAATGACAACTGCAAATTAGCTAGTTAGCAAACTAGCATTAGCATTCACATTATCATACCAAATCTATACAGACTGCTAAATTAATCCAATAAACATGCTGCTGGTTTATACCCGACAACAGAATGGTGGTGCTTAGTGCGAAAAAACATCAGTTTCCACTTTGAAAAGTGGTCCCTCCCCTTCCGCTGTGTAGCCAGACTGTTATGAGTGCACCATCCGAGTACTCATAGTGCGCTGCATTCTTCCATACTTCTCAGTTTGATCGCACTTATGTACTGAGAACATTAAGTAGGGCATGACCGATATGGTTTTTTTGGGGCCGATGCCGATTCCGATATCATGGAATAAAAAAATCCGATAACCGATATATCGGCCGATTAAATTTTTACGTTTTTCAATTTAAAAAACCCTAAATACCTGAAATACCTGCTTTTCATGGCTTAAATATAGTTCAAACACTTGTTACAAAGATATAAATTGAAGGAAGAACATTTTACTATTTTCAAATACTTTTATTATCAGAAATTGTGCGGAACAAGCAGCATATGAACAATTTGAACACAAAATAAATCAAAAATATGATGTGCAAAAAGGCCATAAACCTCTATAAGTCTATATGAATTAAGACATTCACAAGTATGTTCACAGTACCAGAGTTCTTATTATTATTGGCAATTTAACAGAGGTAGGTTTAACACCATATTCCTTGCATTTTATTAGTGATGAAAATATAAGTGTTAACATCAGCGTAAATTGGCCAACTTTTGGCCGATTGCCGATTATTCTCTAATGGCTATAATCGGCTGATTAAATCGGCCAGCCGATAAATCGGTCGTTCCCTAATATTAAGTGTAAGTACAGAAGTAGGCGATTTGAGACACAACTTTCATAGCTAGCTAAATGCTAACTTGGCATTTTCTTTCAGGGCTCCTGCCTCTGGACCAAGGAGCGAAGGGGGCTGATGATGTAGGTATGGTGGGCTGTTAACTTCCTGTCCATTGTGCCTGTTTTTGTTTATGTTTTCTAGCCATGCTGGTTCGTCAGTTTGTGGGGAAAACCTAACCATCAGTCATCCAGTCAAGACACTCTCCCTCTTGAATGAATGGATAAAAAGTAAGTAAGTAAAATTCATTCATATAGCGCTTTTCGTAGACATAGGTTACAAAGTGCTTCACAGGGGCAAAATATAACAAGAAAGAAACCATAGAGACAAAGTGCATAACTAGCAAAACTATTTGCACACACACAAGGTCAAAAAAAATGAAAACAAAAAAAAGAAACAAAAAGGTAAAAAATGGGCTGAATTTTGAATTGTCTCATCTTTGTCAAGTCTTGCCTTCGGCTCATGTGCATCACCGATTGATTAATCCTCCACAAGTAGGACACTCAGTGGGAGGCAGATATGTGGGAGGAGAATGAAGAGGGGACGGGGGGTTAGGATGAGGTCTGGTTCCCCACAGCGTCCTCTCCGAGATGAGGTGGGTAAATGGGCTCAGCACTCAACCAACTGATGCTTCTCTCCCACATTCTGTCGAAGACAAGTCGCCATGGCAATCCAGCAGTATGATTGTTGTACAATGGCTGAAGGGAGACAGACAGAGAGAGGGAGATGTGTCCTGTGGAGAGGCTCATTGAGTGGCAGCACAGTGGGGCATGAACGCTTTCAAGAGACTGACTTATGTCAATAAAGGAACAAACAAGAAAACAATTCTTCCCATCAGTTCGTGGGAACTGTTGCTGCTTTGCTTCTGTGTGTGTCTGCTCTGTGCTGACATTTTGGTTACAGAACCTAAACCATACAAACAGTTTAATCTACCTGATCCCAGCCTAAGCCATTTCTGTTGAAAGTATCCTTTTAAATATATGAAATAACCATCTCTCGTATTCTGTTCTCAGGATGCAGAGGCCACTTCATAGCCAGAAGGTTGGTGCTTTGACCTTTGACACTGACAGACATTTCAATTATGGTCCTGACCATCAATGTCACCATGTCCTTGGGCTAATGCCAGAAACCTTAAATCGATTATTTCATGCTGTGACCATAAGGACACTGTCTGTGGAGATATTTCTGGAAAAAAAACCATGTTATTTATTTTTTTGTCTATCTCTGTTTCTATCCTGCTCACACACAGTTGCAATGATCACAGCAGTGATAGACTCTCTTTGCCTCGCTGCCTCGTCTAAAGTTCATGCAGATTTGGAGAGTCAAAACACTAGAAGCCACTGAAAGATGCAGCTGAGTGTTTTCCATGGAAACAAGCCTCAAATCATTGTCTTACCTGCTATTATGCTACAAAAATAGCCCACAGATTGCTGACTGCAGTAGCAGAGAATTTCTGAATTTCTCTCAATGGGAGCATTTCCATGGATGTCCTTGAGGCCAGTAACACTGTTAAAATGTTCCGGGAACAGCAGGAGACGTGCGTCACTACCCCTCATCCAATCAGCTGTTTTCATGGGTTGTTGTTTTTTTTCCCCCCTCAGCATTTTAATATATTTTGATTGGGCAAGTGTCTTCAAGTCAGTCATTGTGGCATTTCCTGTTTTCTGTTTTGTTCTCTAAGAATACCCACATTATCGCAGGGTTTAATACTTTTTATGCCTCATTGATTTATGGCCAAGCCATCAAAAGGCCCCAGCTGGGTGATCAATCACTCCTGCACTCAAAACACTATCCTGCATATAGCTGCCGCTGGAAATTGTCTCGTCTGGATCCAGGGGTGGATTTAGAAACTGAATGAGGGGGCCAGACTGGAGCACAGTTTTAAAGAAGGGAGGGCCTTAAAAATTAATAAAAAATGTGTTAAGACTCACGTTTCAAACCCTGTTCCTTGGCAATAATAAGCTGTATTATCATAGTATGATATCAGGGGCTACAGCCACAGACACACACACACCCTGTACTAGAGGAGACAGAAAATGACTACAAACATGCTTGTGGTCATTTGCCATCTCTTTGTAGTTGTTGTGGGTTTCTTTGTCATTGTTCTTTTTCTCCCTTTATGATCATTTTGCATCTCCTTGTGGTCATTTTGTGTCTCTCTGAAGTTGTTTTGCATCATTTGATGTCCCTTGTCATCATTTAGCGTCTCTTTGTGGTTGTATTGTGTCTCTTAGTGGTTGTTGTGCTCAATTTTTGTCTCTCTGTGGTCATTTTGCATCTCCTTGTGGTCATTTTGTGTCTCCCTGTGGTTGTTTTGCATCATGTTATGTTTCTTTGTCATCATTTGGGTCTCTATGTGGCTGTTTTGCATCTCCTTGTGGTCATTATATGTCTCCTTGTGGTAGTTTTTTTGTCTCCTTGTGGTCATTTTGCATATCCTTATGGTTGTTTTGCATCTCTTTGTGGTCATTTGTTGTCTCTTTGTGGTTTTATTGTGTATCATTATGGTCATTTTGAGCCACTGGTGTTCTTTTTGCTTCTCCTTGTAATTTATTTTGGTGTCTCTGTGGTATTTTTGCATCTTGCGTGGTCATTTCATGTGTCTTTGTCATCATTTTGTGTCTCTTTGGGGTCATTTAGCATCTTTGTGGTCACTGTGTGACTCTTTTGGATTGTTTTGCCTCTGTGGTATTTTTGTTGTTTTGTGCATCTTGAGTTTGTTTTGTGCCTCTTTGTCGTCATTTTTTATCTCCTTGTGGTTTATTTTGGTATCTCTTTGTTGCAATTTTGTGTCATCCTGTGATCATCTTTTGTCTCTTTGTGGTCATTTTGCATCTTTTTGTTGTTGTTTTGTGTCTCCTTGTGGTTGCTTTGTGTTTCTTTGCAGTTGTTTTGCCTCTGTGGTCACTTTGTGTTAATTCAAGGATCTCAATGGCTGTTTTGTGTCTCTTTGTGGTCTTTTGCATCTTGTGCGGTCATTTCTCTGTCATCTCTTCGAGGTCGCTTTGTGACCTTTTGGGGATGATTTTGCCTCTATGGTAGTGTTGTGCATCTCTGTGTTTGCTGTATGTCCCTTTGTGGTCATTTTGCATCAGTTTGTGGTTGCTTTGTCTCTCTGTATGTTCGTTTGGCATCTCTTTGTAGTCGTTTCAGTGACTCACCAACAACAGCAAACAACCCCTTCATACAGAGACTCTGGTCCAAGGCCACCGCACGGATCAATCCTGTTGAGATTGAATTAAAGCAGCTCTTAGTATTCAGACTGTTGTTTATTTTCAGATAAAATGTTGTAATAGACTTTTGCTTTGAGTCCATCGATGCCCTGAGGCGGTTGTTTGGTCGCTGTCCGTGGTACTGGAAGTAAACAGGATTGCCAGCGGCCACACAGGCAGCTACAAATCACTTAAATGGGAACACGGCTGCGTTTTGGACCAAAATGCCACAGTGTAGCTTGACTAACCAGCATTTTTTGGATTAATGTGGAACACAGGCGGGAATTCAGATGTTAAACTTTTGACTAAACGTGAGTCACACACATCATGGGGCCGGCTCAGTGCCTCACAAATTTCACCCAGCAGGGAACCGGACCTTGCGCCTTCTGGAGCGTCTGAGTGGCGCAGGCGCAAATGTCAGAGCTGTATGAATAGTTTATTTTCTGCAACAAAGTCCCACGCATGAGGACGCGATCGTTTCTCCTTTCACTTCAACATCCCAGTGTTCAGACTTCTTCTTCTTTTTTCTTTTTTTTTTTTTTTTTGTTAAAAAAACAAAACAAAACATCTCTCCCCCTCCAGCTGCATTTGTAGACTAAACTGTTGTCTCACTTTGTTGTCTCTGTGTCTGACGAGGTGCGAATCCCGAAGGAGCTGACTTCCTCCTCCTCCTCCTCCTCCTCTTCCTCCTCCTCCTCCTCCACATCGTCGTGGTGCCGCAGCAGCAGCAGCCAACGCGGTGAGTGCGTCCTGCAGCAGCAGCAGCAGAAGCAGCAGCAACAACAGCAGCAAAAAGGCACCTGTCGTTTTCCGGACCGACCGTTTTAGGAGTAAAACAACGTGTTCTCCGAAAACAACATCACACCCAAACACGGCGGGGATGCGTGAATACCGATGGCTTCATGTGTAGATATCTGCGCCTCTGAAAATTACGCATCGGTAAGTTGCTTTGACTTGTTTTGCACGCCGAGTGCTGCGCGCTCTTACTCACATCTCTGGCTTTGGCTGCGGCTGATCAATTAAGGAGGCTTTCACTGATCCCGAGGCTATATGTATTTAAAAAAGCATATTTCTTCTTAAGTAAGGAGGCAACCTGGGGACGGATTTCAGGAGAGGCAGTGCTCAGTAGGTGGACGCTTTTCTTGCTGATGTTTCCATGTGCAAAGCGAAGGTCATCCACATGCACTGATGGATAAAACGTGTATGAATAAGGGATAAAGGCTGGGCAAAATTAGAGTATTGAGTCTGCAGCACCAAGGGGAAAATAATTTGTCACTGATTGTAATTTAGACTGTTGCATTTTTCTCCCACAAACCGTGTGTGAGATTCTGCAAGCTGTTATTTAAATAAAAAGACTCCATAGATAAACTGTTAATCCTGCTGTATGTGGCCTGTTTATTATGGCACAGGAACATTAACTGAACATGTTCACGAAGCTGCCTGGAACTAAAGATTTTGAATGGCTGCGTGATTGCATACTGACAGACATGCAATCCCCCCTTTTAGGCTTTAACAGACTTGCATTTGGGTTAATTGGAGGCGTACTCCTGTCTTACTGGGATCGTTTTAAACTGGGGATGAATTATTAATGCAGCACGATGTTCAGCGGCATTCAACACACATGAGGGGGAAGCTGATGTGTGCAGACAGATCTTTAAAATTCCCTTTACAGTGGAGATGAATCATTAAGTGGAGCTTCTTGTTTTTCTCTGTAGATACAGCTTTATGCATTGTGCACACACACTTGCACAACCCACACTGATCCCTGTGCTGATCTTAGTAGATGTGGTTCCCAATTTTCGAGTTCAGCCATTATTATGATTGGAAATCCACATGAGAACTCTTAAATCCATGTGTCTTTTCTTAAGTACTTCTGGAAAAATAAACAATTAAATCAGTGCATTACTGAAACCCACATTTAGTGCTTCACTTCCTCAGTTTTCACAGGGATACTGGGGCTGAACGTTGTTTAAATATGTCTCAAAATTCCCACGACTTTAAAGCTTGTACACATGTATCCAGTGCTGAGCAAAGATTCTCTTGCCATCTTGCCCTCAGGGTGGTTTTGATGTTCAGCCCCTTCTGCTGTTCCCTGCACCAGTGCTTCCTCATGCCAAAGCCATATGGATTTGTTCCGGAGGACTGTTTCTTAACTTCATTTGGAGCCTCCAGCAACATGACTGCTGTGACATTTTGGAGAGAAATGTAGCTAATTGATACCATGTGTGGAAAGTATCTGTCTTATGCTTGATTGTTTGTTTTTCAACAGTTTGATTCCAGCCCTACTTGACACACGTTATCCCTCCTCTATATCTCCGGGTTTCTCCTCCGAGCACGGCCTGTCCTATTACTTGATAAAGCATCCGAGAGATGCTTTAGAGGTAATTGGATTTGGTACTAGAGGGAAGGGACACAGAGAGGAATTCGTCTGTGTGTGTGCATGAATTAGCTTAGCTGGTTTGGATGTGTGGTGTGTGTGTGTGTGTGTGTGTGTGTGTGTGTGTGTGTGTGTGTGTGTGTGTGTGTGTGTGTGCTGTCTCACCGGTTGTACCTATGTGTGTTATATGTCTCTCTGCTGGTGCTGGCCAGTGCGCTTTGTGTTTGCAGTGAATCATTGTGTTTTCATGGAGGCTGTGTGGATGAGTAAGACATAAAAGGAGGGGAGTTGGAGGGCGGTGTGTGTTTTAAAGTCTGACCCCGAGGCATATGAATTTCATTATCTTAAAGTAAATTTATGCGATCCTTCCAAATTTCTTGCCTTTGGTGATCAACTTGTCCTCCATAAATCTGTGCTTTTGTTTCAACTTTCTGCTTTAATTTAGAGCGCAGGTGATGACATATCTTCCGTGGTCGTATATAACCTCGGTGAGAGACAACAAATGTTGCCTCTGAGATTTGATTGAGGGGGTTTTTATGAGTGTAGGATTCTGCTGGGATAAGATAGGAAGTGATGCATGTACCACTGAGGAGGCGTGTGATTGTTAGTTGCAGCCCTTCAACACATCGTTGTACTGCACTGTCTTCAACTCACACACATAAACAATTATTATTATCATTATGATTAAATCACATGATTATTTCTTGATTAAACCACTGATTGTTTGGTTTATAAAACGTCAGAAAATAATGAAAAGTGCTCATAACTATTTCCGCAATCCCACAGTAATGTCATCAAATTGCACATTTTGTGTGACTAACACCCCCAAAAATAAAGACACTCATTTCACTATCACATAAAACAATAAAAAGCAGCATAACATAGTTACTTTGGCATTTATTTGAGTATTAAAATAGTTGCTGATTAATTAAGCTTCTTTTTTTCTCAACCCCAGTTTTATCAATTGACTGGCTTGTGTTTGAACATTTGGGACATTTCAAAGGTTTCCTGTGACAAAACACAAATTTACAGGTGAATAAGTCCACAAATTGTCTTGTTCCACAGACTAAACAATTCTGGGCATCTGTGGTTCTGTAAGGAAATGTTAAATTTATATGTCTTGTAGACATAAAAGTCTCCTGTTGAAAGCGCCAGTAAAAAAAAAAAAAACTGTGTCCATTGGTGTAAGGAAGTTATGACAGGCCCGAGTGCACGCTATTGTGCATGTATTGTCTTGACACAAATAGAGACTTGACAAAGGACAACATCAACATACATATTACCCGGCAATCATCACTGTTTATCTGAAACAAATATCAAAGAAAGTCAGAAATGAATCGTTTAATTGAATAGTTTTTATAGCATAGTTATAGATTTGTAGCTTCTTTCGAAAAAGCACATCATTTTGTTTTAGACAGCCACTGACTATTTCAAAAAATAAAATAAAAAAGAAAACCATGACACAGGTGTGTTTGCCTTTTTGAGGACATATAAAGCAAATAGCACCATTTTTAAATCTATAATATCCTTTTTTTGAAACATTTATCTTGGAATACAGATTTATTTCCAAAGTGGCAATCTGAATCACTTGCTCTCTCGACGGGCCCCTCAAACCCAGGGGCCCCAGTGCAATCACACTGCCTACACTGTCTACATTTACACCCCTGACTGAGTCTGAAAATATCTGTTACTGTGGGAAAAAGTTGGAGACACAAACTTTAGCTAGCAGGTAGCTGCAGCTCATAGGTGCATCTCGACAAGAAGCATCCAGTCACAGAGCTTAAAATATAGTGATGTGCACTGCTGACTGAAGTTGGAAGCAGAAGAAAAGTGATTTTGCAACCTGCAACCTTTGAAAAATATTGATATTCAATACTCAATTCGCAATTCAATTGACATTGAGGGCATACAATTAAAAAAATGTACTAAAATAACAAGGCTTTAGCATGAGAGTGACACATTTTTCTGTTCTTGGTTATTAGCAGAGAACAACAGAATGACTGTAGTAAACATTAACAATATTTATTTATTTTTAGTTATTTAACAGGGACAGTGCACAGCTACTTAGCTGCACCAGAGTTAGCTATTAGCTCATTTTCATCTGTCGTCCCTGGGCAGGAAACAGAGAATAAGTTCTCTGCTAAAGGACACTATTATATAAAAAAAACCACAATGACAAAATTGATCATATTATCTCATATCTCATATCATATATTCATCATGACACAGCAGCTTCAGCAATAACAACAGCAAGACAACACAACATCAAGTCAATGTGTCAATAAATCAGTACTTTTGACAACACTATAATGAATTCAGGTTTAAAATCTGGCTAAAGCTGGGATGAATTATGATGACTATGGTGCCGTCTGTTGTTCTCAACTGCAGGTTTTGAATTCAGGTCTCTGACTGGCTTCCTCTCCATGGTAACGACAGCTGAGGCTCATGGGTATTATGGTATTTTAAGCCGCCCGTTATGCCAAAACTATAGACACAACACGATTTCTTTGAAACCAAGTTGAAAGTATTAAAACTTGTGATTAGAACAAACCAAGAGGATTGTGACATTACCTGGGAGAGTGCCGTTTTTTTTTATGGTCAGGAATATTGAGGATATTTTTAAATTAAAAATCTGAAATGAGAAATAGGGAAAAACTTTGCAACAACAATCTCAAAAACTAAAACAATTTAACAGTTAACAACAATTATGCTATACTTAAGTTTACAAAACATGTAAAAAAAAAAAATATCCAGTAACAGTAAAGAGTTTTAAAATGTTAACATCATAGTATTATAACACATCACAATGTAACATATCTGCATTTTGCCTCTTTATTGTGTCTCTCTGTGAATAAAGCGACAGAGTGGTGCAGGTGTCTAACACGGTGGTGACACTCTTGTATCACGTTGTTGTTGTTGTTGTTTGTTCTCTTACGGAACCTTTTCTTCCTCTGTGTGTTGTATTTCAGAGCCCTTGATGCTGAAGTGTGGTGACGCTGAGGGGAGCAATTTCAGTGTGTCCCTGTGAACACACACACACTGAGACAAAAACACACACACACATATATTGTGGAGCCTCCTGGATACAAGCGCTTCGCAGGAGACAATGAGAGGCTACCTGCTGACTGCAATCTTTCTGCTGCCCTTGGTGAGTAGAGTTTGTGTGCATGTATCTATAGACTGTGCACATGTATAGGTGTGTGTGTGTGTGTGTGTGTGTGTGTGTGTGTGTGTGTGTGTGTGTGTGTGTGTGTGGTCCGGAGCATGCAGGAATGTGTAACCATAAGGGAGTGAGTGTGTTCACACTTTCTCAGCTTCAGATTTGGTTTATTTTCATATGTGCACTCTGTGTGTTTGTGACAAGCGCTGGAAGCGTGGAAATCACCATATGCCGCATCAGCACATCAGCATACGTTACAGGTCCTGGATCAGCTCTGCGCTAAGACGACTGGCCGCCTGTTAGAACAATAACAGATGGCCCGGGTGACCGGAGAGCTGCCTATCCATCTGCTGTGACTCACTTTTATTAGCGGTCTCATTGAAATAAAAAGCAGAATGGAAGAGTTGTGCAAGATGTGTGGGAGGAATCATATCCAGCACTGTGATGCGGCACAGCAGCAGTTTCCCCGGTGAAGCTGCTCAGATACATAAACTGTTTTTGGTCCATCTGAAAATAAATGAGACTCTGACATCATCCTTTATCTATGAATTCGATAATGATGTCTTTCTCCCTTTTATTCTCACACCCTCGCCAGTCTAATGATGGTTACTAGGGAGACTAAAATTAATTCACACTGCAACCTTCACAAACATCTTTCCTAACCTCAGAGTTAACGCTGCCCCTCGAACATGTGTGACGGGTTCCTCCAGCTGACATCTCTGCACAGTGCAGTCTCAGGCTGACCTTCAGCGGCTGATGTGGCAGATACGTTGTCGTGATGTACTTATTGTGTGTCAAACGGGTCTGTACGCCGGGCCAGTGGTCTGCGACGTCAAATTGGAGTTTTATTATCTGTGCCGTGCGCAACTGTGGGAGCCACTGAGTTATCTGGCCCTGGAAAATAGCCTTTGGGGGGGGGGGGGGGGGGAACGTGGCTCTGCAGCTTCAAAATGGACGGTTTATCTAGACAGACATCTGTTCAAGGGAAAGGAGAGGAGTGACTGGGGAAAGGAAAATGAGAAGCACACTTTAAAAAAAAATTAATGGATCTGTCCTTTGCCCTGTGCACTGTTGTCATGGCGCCTGTTTTAGCAGTCCTCAGTTAACCTGGACTGGGCTGCACCAGCTTTGAAGTCTTTCCTAATTTCTACAAGCTGGATTCAAACTTGATTTACTAAAAATGCTCCATTAAAACAGAGTTAGATAACCGATTTTGCGTCTCTCTGATAATGGACTTTGAGAAGAGGCAGGGAAGGAACTACACCCTCTGTGACGTTAGCGGGTCCTCAGTGGATAGCTTTGACTTCCTGACCTGGGTGTTGCGTACTGACTCAGTGGTGAGAAAGGCAAGACAGAGTGTTTCAACTCAGACGATTTCTGGGTTTCCCCTCAAATACTGGCAAATTTCTTCTCAATTTCTGCATCTTTCGGGAGCATCACGGCCTGGTCAGGGGAAAGCACCAAACAGGACCACAAGGCCCTTCAAAGAGTCCTTTGTTCTGCTGAACGCACTATAGGTGCTGCTCTAAAGGATGTTTAGGCCAGGCAAGGCAAGAACAAGGCTAAGAGAACCATTAAGGATCCCAGCCACCCAGATAGTGGCCTTTTCTCCCCGCTGAGGTCAGGAGGAAGGTACCAGATACACCAGACCATCACTGCCACTCCCATCATACACATATATTTATTGCTATTTATATCTATTTAAACTCTTTTTAATGCACAAAGTTAAGGGACTGGCAAGAATATACTTCACTGGAGCTGCACCATATAGCCTATGATTACATCTGACAAATAAAATTGATTGATTGTCTGTTAAATATGAAGCCACAGCCAGGAGAAGGTTAGCCTAGCTTAGCATAAGGGCTGGAAACAGGATGAAACAGCTTGCCTGGCTCAGTCCAACAAATATCTGCCCACCAGCACCTGTAAAGCTCCATAATTAAAATGTTTTGCCACTGTACAAAAAAAAACAACAAAGTATAAAAATGACAATACGCTGTTTTATAGGCAGTTATGTGCAGAATTATTTTGTGTTTGGGAGCAATAACTTTCTGGAGTCTCTGCCGGTTGCCGTGCAATCGGTCTGGGGGGCCAATAAATAGTCGGGCATATAACCCCTCTGTGAAACGGGAACGTCAGCAGCAGCTACAGATGCTCACTCTTCAGGAATGTTGCAAGTGAGTGAGTGTGTGTGTGTGTGTGTGTGTGTGTGTGTGTGTGTGTGTGTTGCATAACTGAAATATTGAACACTGTCATCATACAGGCCTCTCTGCATTTATGCCAAACAGATATTAGTCATCTGCATCCAATTATTTCATATTTCTGGAAAGCCTACAATATGTATTGGCTCCTAACTGGTTACCTGCTGCTTAGCAACATGGATGCTTGCAACGGGTACAAAGAGGTTTTTTTCTCTCAAGCAATGCCAGCGTCTGCTTCATTAAATAATATCAAACACTCCTGACAACATGAAAAAGTGATCTCTTCAATGTTTGCTTCTGTTTTTGTTTAGCCAGCATGGCTTCTGTCCAGCGCCCAATATTGTTGTCTGGAAATGGAATCGCACCAGAAACCAGATAAAAGATGGCTCTGATGATGTTTCACGTAACCCATGCAGCGTTTTAAAATTCTGCCCACGTGCAGCGCAGTAAAGAATGGAGGTGAATCCTGGGACATCTTCACAGTTGGTTGATGCCCCATCTTATCTCGGCAGCAAGGCCTGGAGTGAATTCATATTGGAGGGCAGAGAGATAGAGTGATGAGTCAGCCATGGCTCAGAGAGCTGGGACGCATTACACCTATCAGCTCACTGTTAGAGGGAAGGAGGAGGGTGCATGAAAGGTAAAGGTGCAAAACAGAGATTGCTTTAAGAGAGTGAGAAGGAGCGTGACATACAGCAACTCTACTACCACTGGGTTAATAGTTTCCCCGACTGCACCTTGGAACAGACCCACCTTACTGTAGTTACTCCACTGTAATTCTGTAAGTGACATGGAATATGTTGGTGAGATACAAATTTAGGAGACACTGGAAAATATTGTGCATGGATTTGATGACTCAAAAGTGGATGTAAATTTGCAAACCTTTGCCGAACAAAACTTTGGCACCTCCACTTACAGCTCCCTCATCCCCCAGCTTGTTAATCAAGAGGCAAAGAACAAGAAAGACAATTTTATGTTTTACTAACATAATGACAAACACACACCTTTGACCCATGATACCACTTCACTAGCTGCTTCGACCCATGAGTCAACAGAGTGCAGGATGAGTCATCAAAATAGGGAGGGAAAGAGAGGGAGAAAGAGGTTTGGTATAAACAGGATACTCATAAATGCTTTGACAAATATTTGACATGTACCAACAGATAGTGAAACAATTAATGCAGAGACACAGAATAAATTGCACTTTCTGACCCTGCATTAATTAATTTTTTTGCCCACTCAGGGCATAAAGTTAATAAAACCTGTTAGCAAACAATTACTGAGTTTCACATCCAGCAGATACAGAGCAACATTAGCACTTATTTCTAGTTATATTACTGACCACTTAAAATGCTAGCTGATATTCATTCTCCCTTTAACTCTCATGAGTTCAAATAAACACAAGAAGTTTGTGGTCTGAAGATAGGATCAGCACTCAGTGAAAAACCTCCTAAGCCCAATGATAAGCTTTTATGGTAAGGTTTAACTATACAGACCAGTGAGCAGTGATAACTAACATGTCTTTGGGGTCATTGGGTGGGAACCTCCTTTCACCAGTGTTTCATCTAGTTGGTCCCACGACACCTCCAGTGCTGATATTACCTTTCCTAGCACATTTACCATACTCTATTCACACGCTACATAGCATAACTGCAATATAAGCTAAAGTTGAATCGAATACTTTGTCTGTGTGCCATTTCATTCTGAGAAGGTAGTGTACAGCGGGTTTATCAGAGCCTTCTGCTGCTGCAGCTAGAGGTGGACCTGATGAAAGCCATGACAGTGAACCAAAACAGTGAATGTGTGGTGCTGAAAACCAAAACGATGAGCTGAAAAACACCAAAACTCCCTTGACAGGGAACAACAGATTTTGGTGATAGTCCTCAGTGGGTTTGTCACTATAAGTGATGCCTTTAATTTGACATTTAGTTATTTGATGCGTTGTCAGAATAGAAATATTGATCAGTGCAGCTAAAAGGCAACTCTCAAATCTTAAGTATTTCTCTAAATCATCAAATACTTGACACTCAATAATCAAAAATCAAACTTGGAGTAAAAAAAACCTGCTTGGTCTGAAACTCATGTTTCTGGTTTGATCACATTTGATTGACTGCGGCTTCTCCTTGGCAACCTAAATATTGCAATTCTTGATTTGCTAAGTTCTGATGGGTCCTTGTAAACACCCGACACTCCCTTCCTCCCCTAAAGCTCCGCACATTTTAAATTAGTGAGGAAAGTACAAACAAAAATACAAACAGGCAAATGTTAAAGGGTGACTTCTTTATTTTTCAACTTGGTTATTTTTCAACTGATTAACGTCCACTAAAAGTGCTTGTGTTTGCCATTGATAGGCTCAGATTGTTATAAGTGACTGATAACGTTATGGAAAGGATCCCTACAGAGATACACCTTTTTGTTAAAGACTAAGATCCTTTTATTTTGTCCAGAAACAGTCCTAGCAAACCCACCAGACTCCATTTAAAAAATTTGTAATTTTAGCATGTATAAAGCCAGCATATTGTCATATCTAACTGGGCGAATTAAGAGTTTATTTCAACCAAACCAGAGTTGGTGATTGTTAGAACAGTGGAAAGAGGAACGAAGATGGGTTTTATGAGTTTCATTTTGTTTCTATTGACTTTGAATGAAGTGTGTTGTATGATGATAAAATTACTGTTTATTTAAACAGAGTCTGGTGGGTTTGACGGTACCGATTTCTGGGCTGTTTTTGTAGAAACCAAAAAGATCTTGCTGTATAAATGAAAGGTCAATCTCTGTAGGGATCCTGTCAATTAGTTGTCAGACACAGAAAATAATAATCTGAACATGCACCAAAACAAACACTTATAGTGGACGTTAATATGACAGTTCACGTGTGCACAGCATGACATCACAGCCTTTTTTTGCCACTGCCGTCCGCAGTGATCTCACTCAGTACTGGAGCAGTTTCAAAAACTGTTGTTCCCATTAGTCACTTAGATATAAAAACATGAGAAATAGAATCCAGGTTGAAAAATACCAAAATTGCACTTTAATGTCACATAAAAGGTGTAATTTTAACTTTGGCAGATATTACTGTGTTTATATCGTAGCTCTTGGCAAGAGCAAGAAGCTGGTTATGAAAGGTTTCCAGAGCCTTTAACACTATCCTCAGTGCTGCAGTGTATCACTACAGTCAATATTTATTGTGGCACTGTGTTGTTTTTGTTTATTTTCTCCAGGTGGCCTCAGAGTCCGGGCACTGTATCATCAAGCGTGAACATGAGAAATGCATGGAGAGGATCATGCTGCACAACCCCAGCGATGACCTTGAATTAGGTAAGTGAGTATGTGTTTGTGAGCATGCATGTGTGTGTGTCTGTTTTTGCATCCTCCTGTGTGTATAATTTGACATGAAGCCACCAGTTTTCACGGCTCTGCTGCTGAGATTAAATAGTTTACGTCTTGGGTTGCTCAGAAAACGCAGAGCTGCTGATGAAAGTCATTCATCTCCTAAAAATCTAGCTTTCCGGGAACAAATAAAAGACAACAGACTTTGTTTTTGCACTCAGCGATCTGGCATTTTTCAGTTAGGCAATCAGTGTTTGAAAAGGTCATAAAGGGACATGTAAGGATGAAAGATAAGTGCAGTTTCCTATCATGTTCATGTTACAAATACATCACCTTGACAGGCCGCTATACAGAACAGGCAAGCATCCAGTGATATACAGATCACAAACCAAATGTCTGCCTGTAATGTCACGCTGAGCTGCTTTCACATTTCTCACGTCCCCTTTTCCAAAAAAACAGTGGAAACTTGGTGTGTGATTCCAGGAAGCAATTATTTTCTTGGCTATGGATTGTGGTTTTCATTAGCTACTGCTGCAGGCCTCCCGCTGCTCCAAAGTCGCTCAACAGACTGCATCTCCCAGACTGCACTGTGACTCACGGCTTCACTGACAGCCACAGGGTTCCTTGATAAAAAACATGAAGCATAAAAGATTTAGAGTGTAAGATAACAAGTTAAAAGAGGAGAGGAGCTCGTTTTTCATCTGTAGATCTTAAAGGTCGGGCCTGCAGTCTTCCTTCCTGTGTGCTACACACCAAACTGCATCTGCTCTTTTAATGTGTTTTATCTGCGTTTTCAGTATTTTTAAACCCTTTTCATGCCCGAGGAAGGTGGGAGCACAGGTGCATGACTTAAGTTTTTAGTCAGCCACTCTGTTTCCATTTACTCCCTCACTCTCCTGCAACATGGGCAGTTTGTTTTTGTAGCGAGCTATCCATTTCCACACCATATATTCAGACATGTTGACCTGTCTCGACCCTTTCACTGATCCTTGTCTCCTCCTGTCCCTTTAAAAGGAACCATTCTGTGTTTCTGCTGACAGCAAATCGTTGGTGAGGAAATAAAAACGCCTGGTTTGCAGAAATCTGACTTAGGGCCTCAGAAAAAGTAAAAAAAACAAAAAGGGGGGGGGGGGAGAAAATGAGAACAGGGAAACAATAAATAAGACAAAAGAAAAAGAGATAGCCTGTCGCATTCTTTTTTTTCTGATTTATCACGATTCACTTCTAAAAGCAGATTTTGTGATTTATCTATGTCTTGTGCTATTATATTTTTAATTAAGGTACTCTGGCTTCAGATTAGTCTGCAGGCCATTTGAGTGTCAGGTGCTGTAATCACCATCCAGCTGAATTTAGCACAGTTCAAAATGAGTAGTTGATGTAAAATGACCTCTGCGCTGTGTTTATTATTTCAGAACTAAATTCTCTTCAGTCAACAGTTTGGCTAAAGCCAAAGGAAAATGATTGTTGGATGCTGACACCGTAAACACGACTGTCACATTACAGAAGATACTTAAATACTCTTTAGAGTGGTGTAAATCTAGGAATGACTCATCAGTTTAACACATAATCCATCGATAGACAGTTGATCTGCACTTATTTTGATAGGAGTAAATTTTCATTTCACAGCTTCTCCAATGTGTGAATTTGCTTTTTTTTTTTTTCATTTTATACATAGCATGTATATAAAGTAATGGACATAGTTACTGTGACATCAGCCATTCAGCCATCTGAAGCCTCAAGTTTGGCATTTCTACCATCACTATTATGGTTTTTTAGAGCCAGAATTTACAATATTTGAATGAGGAGGTGGAGCTGTAGAGGAGCAAGGGTGGATCTGGCCTCAGGGTTGCTGCTTGGTTTTATAACATTGTGAATTAAATAGCTTTGTATGTTTTGAACTGTTGGTCAAACGAACAAGACATTTGAGTATCAGTTTGGCCTCAAGGGAGCAGTCTTTCACTATTTGTGACATTTTATAGACCGAAAAATTGATCTGCATTAAAATGCAGTCCTACTTAGATTTCAGGCAGATGCTATTAGCACCTTGGTGTCCATAGCTAACAGTGCTATTTGTGTTCAGGTGAAAATAACCAGTGTGGCCATTTACACCTGGGTGGATATTCCTTGGCGTTGAAATATGATGTTAATACAAACGGGTCTGTTAAAATGTGAAGTTAATGTACACAGTGGGCAATCAGCAGCTCTATTTGCCCTAGAAACTGAAATTATAGGTCAACCAAGTTTGAAATTAATAAGCCAGTGTTAGCTCATATGGGATTTGAAGCCCAGTCTCCTATGCAAAAGCCCTTTATTTGACCCACTCATCAATCATGTCTTACTTCCTATGTGGACTGTGTTGCACTTTATACTACATTACGTGACTTGCTAGCAATACTTTTCTGATTTTTTTCTCATAAAGTTACGGCTTCGATCTCAGAGAATGTCTGACATTGACTCGTACAAGCCCTAACTATGACCTCTTTGCCCTAATCCCTGAACCACCCCCGACCCTGTACTGACCAATCACAGCACACAGTGGGATCCATAATAATGCGTGGTATGGATAGATATTAATAGAGGAATAGCTGCAGTGTGACTATTCTCACCCGAGGTTTGCCTGCCTTTTTCTTTCTTAGCTATTTGTAAGATTCCCACAAAAACAAATTGATCACATCCAGATGCAGATCTTTCCGTGAGCTCCATGACATGTTCTTCCTTTCAGACTCGTGTTTATTAAAAAATATGAAGGAGTAAAGAGAAATTAGTTCTTATCAGCCTTCTGCTTCTGTGGCACCTCATGACTCAGAATACAAAATGACAACTCTCAGTCAGTCGCCCGATAAAATCTGCTTTAACGTGAAAAAACGATCTGGGCGTGTGTGTGTTTGTGTACTCTATAAATGTGCAATATGCGTGTGGATATTATGCTGTACGTTTGCAGCCCGGTGAAGATTCAGCATACTGTGGGATCTCGTATGAGATAGCCAGTGATGCAGACAGAGTGCTTTATTAAGCCGGTTACCTCTGTAGCTCAGTGCGGCTCATTTGGCTCCGATTTGCCCTTTAAAAGGTAATTGGCTTTGTGTCCGGCTCACCAGACAGAACCAAAACAGATTAGAGAGCCAAGCAGAATATAGAGAAAGGTCTGCAAACAAATACACACACATGCATGTCCAGGAACACATGCACAAACACACAGATGCAGCCATACTCAGAAACACCCTGCAAATGCATGCGGGTGAACACACATACAATCAGACGTGTACCTGCCTCTGCAGCATTATAAAACCACCAGAGCGTTAACAGCGTAGTAAAGAGAAAGGAAAGGATAAGGAGGTGCTGAAGATAAAGGCCAGTATGGGAGCAGAGAGAAGAGAAGACAGAAAAAAAAGACAGAGAAATCAAAGCTTAGGCAGTACTGAAAACAGAGGATGTGAGATTGGTAAGTGAGCATGAGTCAGGCAATGGTTGAGGCTGATGAAAAGATGACAAAAAAAAGAACTGGCTTAGGTGAGATTTAGTTTCAGCCTGTTTTGGTGGAGACTATTACATTCAGTTTGGATATCACAACAACAAACAAAAGATAACATCTACATATTTTGTCAAACTACACTGTACGGTTTGAGTTTTAGAAATGTTGTTCTCACAAGCTCGCAAGTTATGTGCTCGCACTGTGCGGTCCAATCATCAAGCCACGACCTAAGGGCTCACACTTTATGTGTAAAGCAGACAATAAAATGGTCCGTCGGCCCCTGCGGACTGTTCTGGCTATTGAATGGTAAAATAGTAAATGGACTGCACTTGTATAGCACTTTTCTAGTCTTCCAACCACTCAAAGTGCTTTTACACTACATTCACACACACATTCACACATTGGTGGCTGAGGCTGATCATATATGGTGCCTTCTCAGTAACCTTTCACACGCTAACACACACACACATGAAACAGCTATCAGGAGCAATTTGGGGTGCAGTATCTTGCTAAAGGTTATTTCAACAGGCGGACTGGAGGAGCCAGGGATCATATGCCCGATCTTCCCATTAGTGGATGATTCGCTCCACTTTTGAGCAACAGCCGCCCAAAGTTACAGACATTTGTCCAAAAAAAAAACCAACAAACATTTGAAAGCTCTCAGGCTGCTGGTAGCAGACCCCAGGAAAGCTGCACAGCCTTGCAGCAATTTTTTCCCAGTGGTCACTCACGGTACTGCAGCTGAAAAAAAATCCCCTGTAGCCCAAAAAGCATTTTCCCTATAGACAAACATTGGAAAAGAGACATCTGTAAAGCTGCTGACAGAAAACCTTGAACTGCAAACAAGGTCAATTTTGAGTCTATCTATTCTGAATTTTTGATCCATGGAGGTTTTTTAATTTGAAAAACTTTCCTCAAGCCAAGAAAAGCGATTTAAAAATCTGTGACATCATCACATACTGTGGAAGCTGTGGAACGCTTGAGCTAGAAAACTTTTTTGGCATACTATGTACCAGACAAGCAACTCCATCGGAATGAATAGGAGCAATCTTGTCGTCCTGTATCTAGCTATTATTAAAATCTAAGGCTGGCAGTTAGGAGCAGAGACCACTGATAAGTCCAGACGGCCCACTTTAGAGTCTTTTCTTGTTTCTGTGTCACATGGGTGTCACCACTGCCCTGCTCCTTTAGGAGACTAGCAGTGGCCCTGAGTCCATTCATTCCAATGCGAGAAAGTGACATCAGTACAGATTATGACCATTTCCTTCGCCTGTTAGTCACTGAAGTAAATACTGGATCCATTTTCCACAAGCCCCCAACCCTTCCTAACATTCTGACACTGAAAAGGCTTTTTTACAGACAGACAAATCAGGAAAAAAATTAACTTTGTTGCAGTTTTAGCAACACATTCTCGCATGATTTAGCAACAACTCATGTCGTCTTACACACGGTTCATTTCAGACATTAAGCCAGCAGATAAATACGAGCAGCAAAATAAGAAACAAATATCAATTTGTACTGTATATAATGTTGTATTGTTTAGAAACTGATTTGATCCATCTATCAGTTCAAAGAAGTATTTCACTGCTGGAAAGATGGTCATAAAATTGGGCTGTCTGTGCAGTAGAAAGACACACACATTGGTGCTACATGACCAGAGGAAAGAGAGATAGATGGTGGTCTCTGTCTTGATTCACGTCTTGGTGGGCATATGAAAATGTCAACAGGGGCTGAGACATGGGCAGGGAGGTGTTGGTAAGATGGAGGGAAGTTTACCAAAGTTCATTTACACACGCTAAGCACATTGTTATGATACAAAGTTGGTTAAAAATCCGCGAAGTATCCATTTGACAATGTAACATCAGATGGTTTTTGCCTGTTTTTAGACGGCAAGACTGAAAATAAGTCGTCCTCAACATTTGTTTTGTTATGGTATGATAAAGACAGTTGGAGACAGTTCGAAATAAAACAGGATGTGGGCTCTGAGATCATTTTTTCCTCGGCAATTATCATGTCTTTCCCAAATGATGTACAGATTTTTGGGCATTCTGTTCATCTCAAATGGCTTCAAAGATGTGCATATAGCTGCTGTAAATGGGGAAGAATCTCCCCTGGGAAGCATGCTTATGGACCCCCCTGGCTTCGAGCTGAGTCTCAAATGTTCACAACATCTGGCTCCGCCCCTGGTCTGTATCTCCCCTCGGCTTGATGGAGCTTTATAGTGTGTTTCAGCTCATTGTTTAACTGTCTGGCCTGCAACTTTGGTTCACTCTTACTGCTCTCATCATCATTTTCAGCTGCTGCAGGAAGCTATTATCAGTATGCTACCTCTCCGGCCGAAGGTGTAATTTCAAACACCCTAATATCATAATCCTATCTTTATCCACCTCACATTCATAGTTTTAGATTTACTTTTATTTTAAAACCTCTCTAAACACCTTACTGGCGCTGAAACTTAGAGATCATCAGGTATTAACACATGCTTTTTAAGATAAAGTGTTATTACCTTATTACCTCAAGAGAGCTAATAAGATTTGAAAGCTGTCTCCATGTTAGCAATGTTAGCAGTAGTTTAGTGCATGTGGGTGTCATGAAAATGCTCAATATCTTTGGAAACTCTCTTACCTCCCAATTCATTTGCCTTAAATTCAAATTAATTCAGCTCAGTTGATTTCAATTAGTGTCAGTATCGTTTCATCACCTCAGTAACAACAGGAATGCTAACAGGAGCTTCGAACTGACCTTGTTGTGTTTGTGTTTCTCTGGTCCTCTCAGTGTGTCCATGGATGTGGGATAACCTGACGTGCTGGCAGGCGGCCAGAGTCGGCGAAGTGGTGGTGGTCAACTGTCCCGAGCTCTTCAACGACCTCATGGACCCCGAGGATGGTGAGAGCAACAGGGAGCTCAGCAGCGGCTCTCATTTGATTTGATCTCATTTGTATCTAAAAATTAATGACGTTCAGTCCAGTTCAGCCTGAGGCATGTTTTCCACTTGCAGAGATGGGGAAGGTCAGTCGTAACTGCACCGAGGACGGCTGGTCTGAACCTTTCCCTCACTACGTGGACGTCTGCATGTTCTATGACAACACCAGTGAAACTGTACGACCTCTTTTACCTCATCTAAATTTCATGATTCACTTATCACAAACACACATGACTAACCCTCTGTCTCCAACATTAGACAGATGACCCGATACATACGTACTTCGATTCAGTCAGGGCCCTGTACACGGTCGGCTACAGCACATCGCTGGTGTCTCTGACTACAGCCATGGTCATTCTCTGCAGATTCAGGTGAGCATCGCAAAATCATGTTCCTCATTTATGCTTGTTCTCCAAATTTGAAACCATGAAATTTAAATCAGGTTTAGCCCAAATGGAAATAAGACAGAGAATTAGTAGGGGTGACAACACTCAAAAAAATTAGCTTTTTGTTTTTACATTTCTTTTTACATTACTGAGGCATCAGAGGTCCTCAAAGCAAACTAGTTCCAGCTTCTCACTTTTAAATATTTTCTGCATGTCACATAAATATCTAAACGACATATCTTTTGATTCTAGACAAAATTAGCTATTTAAAAGTTAGCAAGACTAACTTTCAGTATTTTGATTTTTTTTTTTTAACTTATTTATTCATATTTCCTAAACTTAACAACTATTGGTTAAAGGTCCAGTGTGTTGGATTTAGGGGCATCTATTGACAGAAATGGTGTTTAATATTTGGAACTGCTCTTCCATTTGCTTATTGTCACCTTGTGTTTTTGTTACCTTAGAATGAGTTGTTTATATCTAAATACTGCGCAGGTCCTCATCCACAGAGTCCACCATGTTGTTCTACAGTAGCCCAGAACAGACAAATCAAACACTGGCTCTGTGTAGGGACCATTCGCATTTGCGCATTTTCACAATAGCCACTGTAGCTCTCCTACATTGCTGGCCAAAGAGTTTACCATGATATGTTTTTATAACCCCTCTGGCTTGACACGTGAAAAGTTTCAGCTCTGCAAACACACCACTAGATGGCAGTAAAACCTACACTGGACCTTTAAACAAGAAAATAGTGCAACAGAGTGATATTTGATTTGTTCTGAAAACATTTGGATTTTCGGTCACAAAAGCCCAATCCAATCCATCTATTTATCATTATAATCAGCATATAAACATTAATAAAGGTTCACAACACAGTGCAATGTAGTTGTTAAAGGAATACTCTTCAGGATTGTCGGTTACTGTTCGTAAACACGCTTGTCAACCCTGGATTCATTCTCATTTGGTGTTTTGCCTTGCTGTACTTGCATTTTTCACCGCTGTGTCTCTTGAATGCCTGCTGCTTACAGTCTGGCACCTGGTTGCTCCCTTTTTATAAAGCCCTGACCTCACGTGAGCGCCCATAAACACCCCAAACACAGAAAATAAGAGAATACAGTCTCTGCAGAAAAATAAACGGCCACACACTTCTAATGGGTTGTAAGTAAAGACTGAGAGGAATTACTTCTGTATGTATACTACACTGTTTTTAGGAAAATCCTACATAGTATATTTTTAATCATATCTGAGTATTTATTATGTATTTGTTAACAACTATAACTCCTGTGGGAAAAAAACAGCTGTAATGTGAAATATGTCTTCATAGGAGAGACAAACACTGTACATTGATAAATACATACAGCTGCTTACGAATACATTATAGTGTTTTATAAACTATTCATTACATGTGTATGTATTTTTTTTTTAATTCTGAATAGGTGGACTTAAAGGTTGTAGTTTTTATTGGTTTCATAAAAACTACCCTGGACCCTGTAAAGAGTACCAAAGACAAGCCAATCTAATGCATTTCTGTGTAGCCTAATTTATTCAGAAAACAATAATATATGGCTATATGGTTTAGACGTAGTAGCACAGTGAAAACACCAGTAAATAGAAGGAGTAAAAATCATAAGGGTTAAACACAAAAACATCATGCCATGAATCAATAAATTCCAACTACATTAAATAATTTGCCTTGATTCAATTTTAAGATGTGATATATCTTATCTTACCAGGAAGCTCCACTGTACCAGGAACTTCATCCACATGAACCTGTTTGTGTCCTTCATCCTGAGAGCCATCTCAGTCTTCATCAAGGACGGTGTGCTGTACGCTGAGGAAGACCACTGCTTCGAACACACCGTCAGTAACAACAACTGATTCATACGCTGTGTGGTCTTTCCTGAACACTCACATAATCTGTGGCTGACCAATTACATCCATATATGGTTTTCACCCACAGCAAAGAAAACAGCCACGACTGTTTGTTTGGTTAAAAATGAAAAAATACATTTTCAGTTCAGCAGGCTAATTATTTCATTACTTTCAATTTGATGCAGATAATTGCAAAATGAGGCTTTTAGTATTCCAAATGATCTCTACTCAGATCGCTGGCAGGTTTGGAGTCAGTATAAGAAGTTTGCAGAGTATTGGCAGTTGCAAAAATGTTTCCAAGATCATTGGTTAATCGGTTCCAGAGAGGGTAATTAAAGGATTTCATCGAATTTCAGTCGCTCGTTTTAAAAAGCAAAGCACGCGTGTTAAACGTGATCAAGCCTGTTCTGTTTGAGATATAACGAGAGGTTCGCGCACAGAGGGCTTGCAACAGCTCTCCTCCAGTTTTCTCGTTTGATGCGCACCTTTGAAGGAACTTCAATCACATGCAAATTTTTTTTTGCAAAAAAGCAAACACGATATTAGATGACTAATACTCCCCGATTACAAATGCAGAACAAGCTCTTAGCCTTTGTCTGGTTACAACACATTGCTCAATGTTGTAAAGCAGGCATGATAAATAAAGCTAATTAGGTACGCTAATGGCTCCAGCAAGGCCAGTGGAAATCTTCTACTGGAGGCTCATTAACATATCAATGGTTACTTTGCCCTTTGTTCAAACCTGCTCCTTTACTGTTGTCACTATGGTGATCATAGGTCACCATCGTGGCATTGTGGCACCGTGCTGTAATTGGTTGACCCTACTTAGAATATGGACTCTTTCATTAACATGATGTCATTAGATTACAGTCCACCTGACATGTAGGTGGGTCTCTACTGCCGGCTGTGAAAACAATTTTTTTTATCCATGCTGAATGCTACAACTTGAGGGTAATTGCAGTGTTGTGCACTGCGTTGCAACACCATCACCCCGGCGACAACGATCTCTGTTTACACTGTGATTTACAGGAATTAACGTCGTTTGTCACTCTGACATTTATTGTCTTGAGCTTTTAAAAGAAAGGCTGATGATTAAACGTGGTTTTTACATTTTGAAGCTGCAGCCAGATGCTTTTAGGATTTAAAGACTCCCTACAAGTCAAGGACATATTCAAATGTATGTAAAATTTTAAAGGTATAACATATTGCGGATCACGCCGTGCTTGTTTATGATGTTGTTGCACCAGCCTCGAAGTGGGATGATAATAAATCTAGGCTGCGTCAAAACTCCTAAAAGCATTGTCCAACATCAGCAGGACAGACATGAAATCCCTGATAACATTATTTCCTTCTCCCTGTGTTTCCCCTGTGCAGGTGCCGTGTAAAGCAGTGATGATTTTCTTCCATTACTGTGTCATGTCCAACTATTTCTGGCTCTTCATTGAGGGTCTGTATCTCTTCACTCTGCTGGTGGAGACTTTCTTTCCTGAGAGACGCTACTTCTACTGGTACACCATCGTAGGGTGGGGTGAGTGTCCATTTCTGTCATTAATGGTGGTAAATAGAGACTTCTCCTTCTGTTCATGCAGTAAATTTGATTTTCAAAAGTTGATTTACTTATAACTTTTTTTAGTGCATTCATTCAAATTTTTTCCTTTTTTTTATTTTTGAATAAATCAGATGTTCTGGATTCTCAGCATCTAAAGTAAAGCTAGTCAGCTTTATCGCTCAGGGGGCCACATTTTCAGAAAGCTACGGACCCAGGCGCCGAACATTTCCCTGAGCTATTACTGTCATTATGAATGTACACTTGACACTTGACACATTGTAAAAGTAGCCTGATCATAGACAAGCCTGCGACGAGAGCGGCCTGCACAGGGGGGCTTCTGTCATCAATAATGCATGTTGTAACTGGCCATCATCAGCACAGGAGCGCTCCGCTGCTTTGAAGGATTAAACCAAAATATTAGTTATTCAGGTGATTTTTTTTTTTCAGGTTTTAAATTTGATTTACATGTAAACAGAATTCAACTAATCAGTGAGCCAGAGTTGAAGAAGCCTGAGCTACAGCTACAGTGTGTATTTATCCTGAGGGTCTTATTAAAACAGCTTTCACTTTGTTTTTTGTGTTTTGCTAAGAGCTTTAATGTTTTAGCCAAACTTGCCAATAAATGTTTTCAAACACCATGTCAAAATACAACTAAAGTAGCAATACTTGATAAAAACATTTTAGGTTATGCCTTTAATCTGATCTTTACATGGATGCTGAATAAACAGGGTTACAACCACTAAAATACGAAGCTGTTGCTATGTGTTGGCATCATCCCAAATGTGACTGAACTAATGAGAAGTGCTGGAAACTGATGCATGATACCAAATGTATTGTATTTTGCTAATGTAGTAATGATTGCTGTTATTACAGGGACTCCCACCATCTGCGTTACTGTCTGGGCAGTTCTGAGGCTCCACTTTCATGACACTGGGTATGACTTCTCTTCCAACTTTAGTTTGATCTCAGAAAAGGAGGAAATGCATGTCCACTGTGAGCCATGTTTAGTGTGAAAGGTACTTGAGAATGTTTTGAATCAGAGCAAAGCAGCATAGGCCCTCAGGATACTGATAATCGCACCCAAAAATTTAAAATTTGGTCATTGATTGAAAGTGTATCTGGCACCTATAAGATAAGGAGGGCAGGGATTTGGGGAGGAAGATGAGGAAATAACTCCCTGACACCACTGATACATAATGGTGACAATGTCTTTCTTGTTGTTGTTTTTTAAATCATTGATTAAATCAGATCAACTTAAAACTTAAATCTTGTAGAAGGGAACCAATATTTTAGCATGCTAATTAAACCTTTGTGAGTGTAAGTGTAATGTAAATGTGGGTGTAAGCCAAAAAAATAAAAAATACTGGACAGACTTTTTTAAGCAGGTTAAATCATCGTTTTAGTCCTGCTTCCATTTTAAATTCCCCTCTGACCCTCCCCTCCACCCCTCTTATTCTGCAAAGAGCCACTGGCTTGACGTATTGTATGGTGCTGTGTGTTACCAAGTGTTTATATAAGTGAAGGAGAGCATGCTGAATGACTATGAAACACAATGTTCTCCTCCACCTCCTCCAGATGCTGGGATACAAATGAGAACACTGCCCTCTGGTGGGTGATCAAAGGACCAGTTGTGGCCTCCATTATGGTAAGACGGATTTGTTCATTCACTTTTTCTTGTGTGTTATTTTTTACACATGCTTAATTATTACTTTACTGACTGGAATGCAATTTATGACAACTCCTGCACATTTATGTTATTTCATGTGTTTGTTTCTCTCAGATCAATTTTGTCCTCTTCATTGGAATCATCATCATCCTGGTGCAGAAGCTGCAGTCCCCTGACATCGGAGGGAATGAATCGAGCATTTACCTGTAAGTTACAGTCAGAAAATATTCACTGATGCCAGTGGTGCATGTCCTCAAAAGAAAAATCTGTGTGTGTGGAAAAAGTTTGTATGTGAAAGTCAATGAAGTGAATCAACGTGATTTTAAGGTCTCTAGATGCTGTGCACATTAACAACCCTGCAGCCTGAAGACATGAATTTACTTTTGCTGGCAATATACTATATTTTTGTTATTAATAAATCCCATGAGAAAATTTAAAGCAAAAATAAATCGATGCTACTAACATGCAGAGGTGTCACATGACTTGGACTCAAGTCAGATCCAAGTCACAGATTTGATGATTTAAATATGAACTTGACAAAGCCAAACTCGATGACTCATGACTTCTTGGACTCAAGCCTTTTGATTTAAATAAGTACTTGATACTTCCCTCCAATATCAAAGATTTATATCAATGTTATTTAAAAATTGTGCCATTAATTTCTCTTTATTTTTTTTCTGAATCAACTAACGCTAATGCTACAGTATTTATTCCCAGCAATCTGCTCTTGATTGAGCCTCAGGTCAAATTGCACCAGAGAATGAAGTAGCATTAAGTGCCTGAGTGCCAGTTGAAAACATGATACCAAAGATATTTTTGTTCACGGACAAAAATTAGGGGTGGTCAACAAAAAATAAGCTGCAGTATACAAAAGGTGCAGGTGAAACATTACAGATGGAGACACAGTAACTTCCAGTAAACTTGTTTAAATACATAAGTTGAATGTATTTTTAAAACTTTTTATTTAGTGTTCAATTTTTCCAGAAAACAGAGCATTCCCTGACATAGGACCTCTAAAAATGTAGTATATTAAAAATAAATAAATAAAGCAAAGCAAAACAAAACAATAATAGGTAAACAATTTACTTATATAATATAGTATATATATATATATATATATAATATATATAATATATATATATATATAGTATATTACAGAAGCGTATTGCATTCACTTGACAAATTTAAAAAAAAAAAATCTGTTTTTCTGAGTAATTTTTTTCTGAGTTAAGAGAGCAATAGATGCTTTCATTCCTTTCTTGAGAGCTCGATATAATGGAAGCAAACATGACCCGCTTGTTTAGTTTGATCCAGTTTTACTTTGTTTTGGGTTATGTGTCCAACTGATTCTCGTTTGAATAACGGCAAAGTCTTAAGGTCCCTGCATAAAGTCTACAAACTAATGATAACACCATCTATATGACATAAAGACAAGAGTGTCTCCCAGTGCCTCAAACCCAAAACGAAGTAAAACTGGATTAAAATAAACAAGCGGGTCATGTTTGCTTCCATTATATCGAGCTCTCAAGAAAGGAATGAAAGCGTCTGTTGTTCTATTGCTCTCTTAATCAAAATAAATAAAAAAAAATTGCCCGAAAAACAAAAAAAAATACCACGAAAAACAGAAAAAATTACACTGAAAAACAGAAAAATAAAAAAAATTACTCCGAAAAACAGAACAGATTTTTTTTATTTGTCAAGTGAATGCAATACACTTCCGTAGTATATCATAATGAAGGAAAAAAAAATTTTTAACAGGACACTAAGAATTACAAGACAAGACATTTTGAGTGATCATACAATCTATTACAACAACCCAGTCTGTTCTATTAGATCCCCAAATATAATGCAACTCGAGTTCACCTCAGTGTAAATCTGATATATTATTCTGTTGTTAAAATGGCATCACATTCAGTAAGGAGTATATTATGACTTGTTCAGGACTCGAAACTTGACTTGACCCCTTAGTCTTGGTTTATAACTTGACTCAAGACTTACGAGACTTACTTCACCTCCCTGTAGCCAAAGTGTGATTGAACTGGTTCCTGTGTGTGTCATAGAGAACTATTGTTGTCTAAAAACTATTAAAAAGACATTGATGAGTCACATGTTCCTTTCTTACAATAAACATGGGAACTGTGGTTTATTTGGAGTCAGTCCCACATTGCTCCTAATACTGCTGTAAATGCTCACAAGAGCACCAAATGTGTATTAATCTGCAGCTGAAATTAGTCCCCAACAAATTCACCATTTTTCCTCCTCTTTGAATAACGTGCCAAACCTAAAGAACCCAGCCGTTTGAGCTGTTTTAAAAGATGAAACCATATTTGTGCGCCCTGATTTTAAAGATCTACAGTAAGAACAAATGGTCTTGAGACTGAGTGCCACTGACAGAAAAAGGAAGTTCGAAAGCACTGAGAGAAGGATTAACACATTTTTAGATTTGGTGTTTTCATGGGATTTGTTGATGATAAGAAATATATAGAATAACACCCGTTTTTTTCTTTAATCAGACGCTACACGACACTACACAACATGAAAATGTGGCTAACTAACTAACCCTGGTCTATGATACAGCTCTTATATACATGATCAAATACTAACTGAGCACTTTCACACAGAAGCATGCATTTATAAAGAGATTGTATTGTACCCATAAGAGTGTTATTTTCAGATTCTTATCATTAAACCTCGAATGTGTCCTTTTAGACACTTTTCAGAATATATTCATTTGTAGTACCTGTTGGCAGGAAGCTTGAGCCTCATTATGGAGTTGTACGGTAGCCAGACATCAGCCCGGTGCTGCTCCCAGAGGACGGCGTCTTTTGAGGCTCGGCAGATAATGTCATTTTCATCTGTTGCTGAGACCTGTGCGTGCGTGACCAAGTGTGAAGACGCGCGCGTGTGTGTGTGTGTGTGTGTGTGTAGTGTGTAAGTCTGTGTCCCTAAAGACATTGTCTTTGTTGTATTGTTGTGTTGTCTTTGTGCTGTGTAGCAGCTGTGCTCAGAAATGCTTCAGTGAGCCCACACAGGCTGTTCAGCATTCGTGCAGGATGTCAGAGTTATCCACCATCACACTGTAAGTGTGTGTGTGTGTGTGTGTGTGTGTGTGTGTGTGTGTGTGTGTGTGTGTGTCTTTGTCCACCGACACACATGTCTGTGTGTCTGCCTTGTGTCGACTGCATGTGTATGTGTCCGTGTGTGTGTTTTACACCAGGGGTTTTTTAAGTATTTTCTAATGGTCTGAACTCCCAAATGCATACTCTCTCTAACACACACACATTTGTACTTGTGCACTTGTGAGGACCCTGATTGACATAATGCATCCTAAAGCCCCTGACCATACCCATCACAGCTACATGCCTGACCCCGACCCTTACCCAAAATTTTACTTTAATACTTTTCTCTGAACCTTTAAATCAAGTCTTGACCCTCAGAGCACGGTCACACATGCATGAAATTAACATTGGTGAATGTTTGTGTCCCATTCACTTCCATTCAGTGAAAGCAAAGGGCCAAATAAAATATTCACTTGTGGTGGCAAAGCAAATTCACATCTACATTGTGTGGAGTTCAAATTTGGTTGGTAAAGTTGCAGCCTTAACCAGCACAACCTGGTTTCGCTCCAAACTTCACTAAGGCACCATTAAGCAGCGGTATGAAATGATTTATTTTTCTGAATCTAACTGTGTACTTCTGTTGCTTGAACTTATGAGGGTAAACCTAAAAACATTTTTTTTCACCTACTTTCTTATTTTCAAAAAGAGATTGTATGCAGTTAAAAAGTAGAAACTGTACTTTTTCTGTGAAAACCAAAGTTTATTTTGAAAAGACTATATGCATGAATTGACATGCCGTCCCTGAACGTTCATAACCGACACTGAAGGGATACCCAGCATCATAATTTGACTTTTAGGGCCACTGACCAAGCGTCAATATTTGACCAGCTGATACTGTATGATACTGACAATGAAAAATACAACCTGTCCCACATGAGAGATGCTGCCTGGCTGAAGTCAGTCAGGAGACACGCGTGGAACACAAGACAAATATTTTGGGGTACTTATTAGCAAGCTAGCTAACACTGGCTAGCAATTTAGCATTCCTTGTGCGTCACATCTGGTGTGAATCACCTCTGTAAGTGATGGTCACTCACCTGTGTGTGCTCATGTGTGACCGTGCCCTCAAACAGGCCTTTAAAAGTCCAGCCCAAAGAGAGGACGGCCAAACTGTTCTCACTATAACTCAAACCGGTCCTCACAAAGAAAGCACACAAACACACATACACACAATTTAGTTTATCTGCTTCAAAATTTAAACATTTGTAGTTTGGTTGAAATTTTTTTTGCTAGTGCTGGTGGAGAGACAGCAACACAAACTGTCTCACAATAATACTTGTACATTAAAGCATCTCACAGTGAAAGAGTTCAGAGTATATTCATAGTATTATTCTGCTGCTTAAGGGCCCCTGGGGGTCACTGGACTGCACCGTAAAAATCAGTGTTGCACATTTCAGCCCTCTAAGGTGTCATTTGTTGTGTGTTTCTGTGTATTACCGCTTGTCATGTGTATGTCAGACATTATGTTGTACTGCATGATACATGCAGCAGGGAAAAGGAACCAAAGAAAACTCGATGTGACTACAGGGACAGATTCTACATGTCCACAGTTATGTGTTTCTTGTCTCAGTCTCAGTCTTGTGATGATTTAGTACACTAAATCTAACCTCAGATTTAAAAGATAAGCATATAGTTGGGGTTATTCTATATTTTTCTCATTGTCAACAAACTCTACATAAGACCTAAACCAACAATGTACAACAATACTTTCTGGCTTCCTTCCCGCGTCCAAATGTCCGTCCCTTCCCACTGAAGATGTAGATCTCTAAAAATGGGTATGTATTTGTTGGGGACTATTTTCAGTGGTGAATTAATACACATTTGGTGCTCTATTGAGTATTTATGTCAGCAAGATGACGTGTTTGGTATTGACTCACAACCACAGTTCCCTGGTTCATCATAACGAAGGAACATGTTGCCAAGTGCAACAGTGTTTATTATTAGTGTGTTGCAAAGAAGAATAAGATATTATTTTACAAAAAAACTTTATTACTTAGATCAGGTTTTTTTTAAGTTTAACTGACTGTTGACAATAAGAAAAATGAAGATATCTCCTGTGTAATGTGAACAATAGAATAATCACACAATTGTGACTGAGCCTGCATTTTAAACAACATTGATGCCTTGATTGAATTCAAAGAGAGATTTGACTAAAAAATTGAAACCTGTGTGCAAATGACTAGTTTATGTTTCATAACATTGCATCAGTGGCTCTGTTCTTGCATCACTTCCAGCTGACCAACACCAGTAGAACATGACTTTGATTTGTGTTTGACTTTTGCTTCAATCTTATTAAACTGCGTGTGCGTGTGTGTGTGTGTGTGTGTGTGTGTGTGTGTGTGTGTGTGTGTGTGTGTGTGTGTGTATGTGTGTGTATATGTAGGCGTCTGGCGCGCTCCACCCTCCTGCTCATCCCTCTGTTTGGTATTCACTACACTGTGTTCGCATTCTCACCTGAAGATGTCAGGAAGAGGGAGAGACTGGTGTTTGAACTGGGACTGGGATCCTTCCAGGTATGCTTTTACAGCTCCAGTGTCCTGTTTGAAATACCAGATGATGAATGAGGGAACATAATGGGATAATAAATCATCTATACAAGATACAAAGAGGCTCTTTGGGAGAGTGATAGTGATATTCAAACCTGGTCAATATCCACAGCTGTGCAGCGAACTAAAGATACTCAGATCCTCACCAAGGCCAATAGTCACTTTATTATCCTGCACTTATGCTATTAAACACAGCTTTTACAAAAACTATGTTCACAAGGAAACCATTTTTGCTTTAGTCAAATTTAAATTTGCATAAAGAAACAGAAGCTTATTACACAAACCAGTATAGATTAGTAAGTTAATATTTACACACATTGTGGTTTTTGTACTGGTTCTCCCATGAAACCACTGTCCCTGAGGGCTCCACAGTGACTGCTTTCTGTATGATGTTTGAGCAGCTACACGTGTAGGCTGCCTCAGAGGATTACTGGTACCCGTGACTGTGGATCGTGATATGGAGGCATCATATTTCTACAGTTGCCTATGTGTTGTCACTGCTGAACGTTACTACCACCTACTGGATTTTACGATGTATGACATTCGTTTTGCCTGGGCCAGATGCCCCAGCATACAATGTTATTCGGATCCTTTTCAAAGTTTAAAGGCTTCTTCCTTGGCCCACGCTACACCCATCTGCCAAGTTTCATGAAAATTGCGCAAGTAGATTTTCTGTTATCTTGCTGACAAATATTCAAACTAAAAGGAAAACATAATCTCCTCAGTGGAGGTAGTTAAGTCTGAAGGGCAGCTGTTGCCTTGTAGTGTTTTCCCTTGAAGCAATTATGAAACTATGAAAACAATATTCGACAACAAATTCACTGATAGTGATTATAAATCAGATTGGGTCTCGTGGCAGAAAGAAACAAACAGTTAAAATAAAAATGCCAAACAGTCAGTAGTTTCCGGCCCTTAAATATTTTGCCTTTCTTTGTCTCATTTCTTTGGGTCTTTTAATTGTTATGCTTTTGAGAAAACATGATAGGAAACTAGAAAAACTATTTTCATATATTCTATAGACAAAATGATTAATCAGTGACACAGATGATCTCAAACCACAGCCCAGAATGTCATGCTTTCATTTAATAGAAATAAAATCAATGTCTTCTACTAAACATTTATATCTGCCTAAGGACATAAAATACACACATTTAAAGCCACACAATCAAATCACAATCACGATCAAAAGCCACACACTGGTTCTACTCGGGACTGTTTATTTCTGCCTGTTTGTTTAAATAAGTTATTGCCACTTTTTCAACCACAAGAAATGATGAACTAATATTTTGAGGGAAAAATAAACTTTCTCTGTATTCTTTCATGGAAAATGTTACAGATGTCATGTCATGCAGTTTACTGATGACACTTTACAATTCCTGCATAGTGAATTTGCTCAAACAGTTACTTCTTTCTGCCTTTCAGAGTTGCACAGACTATTTTGTAGTGTAGTAGCCTCACTGTCTGACTCTGATGCCTTTTATGCTTTGCTGATAAGGAAGCAGTTATTTTTAAAAAATGAAAGAAAATTTCACTGTCAAGCTGTTTTTCTCTTATTTGCTGTCACTTTTCTCGTCTTCAGGGCTTTGTTGTAGCTGTGCTCTACTGTTTCCTCAATGGAGAGGTAAGCTTTTGTCCCTGTTCATAAACAGTTTCCCTTTGTGATGCTCATCACCAGCTCATTTTTTTTATGTATTGATACCAGAAATGCTCGTACTATTTTTGACGCACAGAGCACACAAGTATATTTAGGGATAAACATCTCTGAATATGTGTACAAATTATTACCCACAACCATAACACTTTACCACTAACACTACTTAAACCTGTCTATTTAATATTTATGATATACATATTTAAACTTAATTATTTATAACTCACTATAATGTAGAGGTGAGCAAGTACAGGGACATTTTAGGTGTTCATTTACAGGGAAAAACAAGACAATGAAATGTCCTCATTTCAAAGCATGAAAGCATGAAAAATAAATCCCATCTGTCATTATCTTGTCAACCCTTTGCTACCTGTTTATTCCCCAGTTACAGATGCTTCACAGGAATTATAACTGTTGACAAATACGTTAACGAACATGGAGTCTTAAAGTGTTACCAACACAGCTTGAGTGAACTGTACCTTTTTGAGGAGTTGGTGCAGCTTAAAGTTCATTAAAAAATGACCTTGTGAAGTTTCTCCCTGAAGGTGCAGTCGGAGATCAAGAGGAAATGGCGCAGCTGGACGGTGAATCGGTACTTTGCTGTGGACCTGAAGCAGCAGCGGCACCCTTCGTTGGCCAGCAGTGGAGTGAATGGCGGGACTCAGCTGTCGATCCTCAGCAAGAGCAGCTCCCAGATACGCATGTCCAGCCCGCTGGCGGAGAGTGCCAACATCAGCCTCCCAACTTGAGCGTCTGACTGGCGGGAAGTCAACTTCAAGGTGCCGTTCCACTTATGTACACCCAGACCAACCAGAGCAGACCAAAGTGGCCCCTGATACCTCTGACATTTTGTAGTTTGGCCTTTTGAAAATGAGGTATTTCTGAAAGCATTTACTGAAAACTCATTAGAGTAGCTGACTTTCGTATGTTATAATTTCATGTGACTATAAAGTATAATTTATTTATTGTTTTCAATAGATTTCAATCTTTTCTGACTTATGATACTCTTGATATTTTAACAAATTCTACTCCCTAGATTAAAACAGAAATTATTAGAAATTTCCTACCACTTATTTTACTTAAGATTTAGCCCCGTTATTGTTTATTTATAAATAATATTAATGTAGAGATGGTGCCAAAAAACAAAAATAGCTTTCAAAAGAAGAAAACAGTATTTAAACATCAGATGTAGGGGTCATATTTGGCTGTTGGTGTGTAACGTAAATGTGCTTCAAAGTGCCATACAGGTTGCCTGACTGGATCCGATCTCGTAACAGTCCAAAGTTAAACAACAACCAAACGTTCGCCTTGCTTGTACAAATGCTCATTGTTTGAACATTTCATCTTAAATTTAAACATTTTTATACAATCAGCCGTAAGTACAGAGTATGTCAAAAGATAAAAAGGAGAAAAAAACAACTCATGGACTTTGTAAATAGTTACTTTTGGTGTCTAGATCAGAGTTTCTTTCGTTCGCATAACGCAGTATTGTAATGACCTTTTCAAACAAAAGGAACTGGAGCCCAAATCTGTAGACTTCATCACATGTCCTGAGGACCCAGAAGATCCTGCCCACTATATTCTGAACTATTTGTTTGTATTAAATCAAATATACACGCACAGTATTGTAGTAGAACATAGTGCCAAAATGAGTGAGCACTGTCAGGCAGTGGTTCCCAACCTGGGAGGTTGAACCTGTCTCCTAGAAATTACGTTTGTACGTTACTAAACTGCTTTCTTAATAACACTGGTGTGGCAACGTAATTGCTGCCTGAATTAATTACGTTCAGAGACAGATAACGAAACACTACATTCATTCATTCATGTAGGCCTCGGAAAGAGGTGGCTAGGAAGGATGGTTGGCGTACAAAGTGTAGGACATTGACACCAGTAGTCTGGCTTGGCATCGAAACTCCTGTCTTGGGTTTTGGCAACAAAAGCACTTTGGTTAGAGAAAGATTCTGATTTTAGTTCAATGTTAATTAAAAACAGTGGTAACACTTTACTTGAAGGTATCTACATAAGAGTGACATGACACTGTCATAACTATGACATGACACTGTCATGAACCTGTCATAAACATTATGTACATGTCATAAATGTTTATGACTGCTGTCATTAAGTGTTATTCGGTTTCTGTAATGACAAGTTGACATTGTTTGGGTTGTCTTGATTATGACAACTTGACATTAGTCAAAGTGACATTACCAGAAGTTGTCTTTGTCATGACAAGTTGACATTAAATTTGTTTGTGATGTGACATTACCAGAAGATGTCTTTATGTTAATGTCAAGTTGTCATGACAAAGACATCTTCTGGTAATGTCATCCTGGTTAATGTCTAGTTGTCATTATAAGGACATCCCCACCTGACTTTCTCTGCAATATGTTTCCTTCAAAGCATATTAGCTGTTTTTAATTGGCTGTATATAAATGTAACATCTGGGAGACAGGGCTGGGGAGTTAAAAGATTAATCTGAAGGGTCGAGAAATGTCAGATACAACAAGTTAGAAAAGAAGAGCAACATTTTCTGCTCCATTAAATTCAGTTTATTTTAACGTTTTGTGAAATACCAGATACTTTTATGTCTTCAGGCTTCATATTAAAACATTGAAAAAGTGCTCACATCTTGTAAAAATGTGTAACTTTTGATAAGGGGTCGTGAGTTGACTCAGTGTGTTTTAAAAGGTTGGGAACCACTGCCGCGGAGGATAGCTCAGTACATGAGGGAAACAAAATAGGATTAAAAAAACTCAAATGACTTTAAAACTTTATCCTCACAGCTAGTGGAGTTTCCTACAGTTGATTTCCCTTTCAGTTTCCGTCACGTACTTGCAGACTGTGAACATAAACAGTACATGTGCCATGTAGTGGACGCTCTAAGCTCCTCATAGTGCCATGAGTTTATATGTGCAGCATTTTATTAGCAAGAATCAGACCCTCAGCATGCTCTGAAAGATACCAGGACGCTTTGTCTTTGTCCTGTTCTTTCTGAGCTTCAACCCATCGTGCCATATTGTATTATACTATAAATATTGCTCTTTATTTATTTATTTATTTGTATGATCATCTCCAACACTCATATTCCAAAGTGCCTAGTCAGTCACAAATAGCTGTCACTTTTATTTCCAGTGCAATGAACAGATATCTTAAAGTGTTAGTGTGAGTCATTTCCTGCACAGAGTGGTGTGTTTTTATTGTGGATCACTTTGCAAAGTTCTGCTTTGCTTTTTAATTTTTTTTTTTTGCTCTTTTATTGGTGAGATTTCTCAAGTGAAAAGATTCCTGCTGTGTTTTGTTTTTTTTATTCATAATGTGGTTGACAAGACTCCAGTATTAGCTCTACAGAACTGCTGTTTTATATAGCCTCGTGGTAACAGCTATCATCTATCCGAGATAAGTCCGTTTCAAACACATAAACTGCTTCAAAAAAGACACGTGAAATAACAGTCAACACAGAATGCTTTAATGTGACAGCTCTTGACAATCGCGGAGTGTTGCCCATTTTCTCTTTATGTCTTGTTTTCTTTTTGGTTTTGTGCACAAACTAAGCTCACAGACAATAAATGTCCAGCTGGGGAAATCATTTAATAAGATAAAATGTGAAAAGATCTGTACAGGAGGATTTATCCACAGTATTTACTCAAGATATTTATTTTTTGTACCGTCATTTGAGTGGATTAAAAGAATGTAGTGTCTTTAAACAATGGTTTGAACATTGTCGGAACAGAAAAGGATGTATATTTATTTTCCATAAGCCAGTGCCATGTGAAATGACTCAATGTACAGTATAGATGCTTTCTTATGTGTACTTTATGCCTGATGTATGATTTCATTACACTGATTGATATCGACTCTCTTGGTCAAAGTGCCATAAATGTAGTGCCATGACTGGTGAGATGTGTGGCACAATGTCTCATTTCTAGTTTCAAAGAAAAACACTCACGGGAAATTGCTGTCCGAAGCTGCAGAGGATGTTGTGAGAGATCAAACAAAGATATAAACTCTTGAGAAAGGAACAAAAAAAAATAGCAAGATAAAACAAACACTACTGAAGAGATGCATCTGTTTTACGCATCTGCTTGGCTGCTTTTGGACAAAAATAGTGTGACTGTGAGATGCTATCAAGGGAACTAGAGCCAGGGGTAAAAAACAATAGATAAAATGAAAACTTTTTTTTTTTTTAAATTAGGAAAGATTTTAGAAGGTGGAGAACTGCGCCAGATAAAACACAAAGTGCGTACGAGGGTGTGATAAAAACCACTCTGCTGCTGCTTACGTGTTCTATCACCAGCCGTCACTCTGAGTCTGAATCAGCTCAGATGGAAACGACCATGTCTCAAAGCTGTTACTGTCTGTGAAAAGAAGAGTAGAAAACTCCTTTCCTGACCATGTCTGTGCTGTATATTTGTTTACCACAAGGTGGCAGCAACGTGTTAGAACTTTAGTTTGGTAGTCGACTAGCGAGAGGGACGTTTGACTGGCGTTGATTTGCTTTTTGAGCCTTGTACTGTGGACTTTGGATGAAACAGAGGTAGTGTGGGACACTGAGGCACTCAACACTGTTCACATTTATGTGTTGTGATTTTTTTACACAAATCAACAAGCAAGCCTACAAATTAGATTTTTCTACACGAAGCGTGATGTGTTGCCCTCCTCAATCTTAAAATATCCTTCCTACGGTCTCTAGTTTTAAAACAAACTGTGAACTATTTGAATTTCAAAACATTTCCTGAGACATGAGGATATACTGAGGATTGGGGGCACCGTTTAGCGCTGTAATAAAGGAACTTTTCAGCCCAGTTGTCCAGACAAAATGTTGGCATGGTACATTTCTGCAAAGCATGATGTTATGTTACATTTGAACATTTCATACATATCATATTAATATTTCTGAAGTGACGTAGATCAAATGAAACATATATGAGCTGACTTTCTCATCAGAAGGAGGAGGGGATTGTTGATGACGTGACACCACCAACAAAAAACAAAAGTGGGTATTTTTAAAGGTATACTATGCAGGCTTTTTCTAAAAAACAATGTATAAAATCATAAAAAAGTAATCTCTCTCAATCGTAATTTATGACCCACTAGAAGTGTGTGGCACTGTATTTATCTGCAGAGACTCTGCCCTCTGCATGTGCACAGCAGACAGGTGAGGTCAGGACTTGATGAAAAGGTAGCCACTCGTTATCACACCGTAGGCTGCACGCACTCAAGAGGGAGCAGCAAAAATCGTAGACATGGCAAAAGTAAGTAAGGCAAAAATGCCAAGCGGCACCAAGGTGATAAGGCTAGGGTCGGTTTTCACTTTCATTTCAAACAGCAGCTGACAGTTCCTGCATAGCAAACCTTTAATGACACGTCCAGTCATTTCCAGGTCCGGCTGTGTTTGGAGAGACCAGACCTGGGGTCTCATTTATAAACATTGCATACGCATACAACAAAGCCTGAAAGAGATTGAAGTTGGGATGTATAAAAACAGATTAATGGGAGAACCGTTGACCCATACTTATGAACATTTTGGAGACAGGAAATTGGCGGCACAAGATGGTGAGGTGGAAGCCTGATTGTAGAGAATTGTCGAGTATTCTTTGGGGCATACAATTTTTGGCTTTTGTCTGTATACGTACATTTTTAGTGTATATTCTGTGCAATGTTTTATAAACGAGACCCCAGATATTTAAGCCAAATCCTGACCTTTTCCCAACCATAACAAAGTGTTTTTTGTGTCAAACCTAACCACATATCAACCGCAGTGGTGTCACAACCAGGGGTGTACGAGTTGATATCTTGAATTAATCAACATACCTTCAATGCCAAAATGACAACTTCAACCACTGCATTTGTATTTCATTGGTGCTCTTGCATGACATGTGCTTCAGTAATGACTGGATCTTAAAGCGCTTGAAAAATGCATATGACTTTCAACCTGTTTATGCGAACTGTGAATATTTTATTCCGTCACTTGTTGTTGTTCACAATGTTTAGGAATCATACTAAAAATGTACGTACGAACAAAAACCAAAAATGGTGTATTCAACAATTTCTACAACCAGGCTTCCATCCCGCCATCTGCATCGCCAATTTCCTATCTCCAAAATGTTCATAAGCATGGGTCAATGTTTCTCCCTTCAAGTCTGTTTTTATAGATCATAACTTTTAACTGGGAAGTGGCGCACCTCTCATTCAGGCCTCGTTTTGTGCGTACACAGTGTTTATAAATGAATATAAAAATGTGAAGAAATGTAAGGTTTCAACATATCTGCTACATATGAAATGCAGACATTTAACATATGACACAAATGTAATATATCTGGTTTGCAGAAACATACCATGCCAATATTAATTATGGTAATAAGGTTCAACTGTTAGCTTAATTTTGGCTAAAGGTAGCCACGCCTCTGTCCACACACACCTCTTTTTACAGTTGTTGTTACAGTGACACACTGAACCTTATATAGAGTTTGTGTCAAAGACGAGCATTTGACATGTTTTCTAAAAAGCAACAGTCTGACATTTATGGAAATATGTTTAGTCATTTTCTTGGCAAGACTTAGATGAGAGGAATGATACAGCTGTCAAAAATAAAACCAGCTAGTTTCAATCTTATCATCCCACTGTTGGAGAGAAAACACACAGTATTTCCCAAAAAGTCAAACTATTTCTTCAAATGTAACTATTCTCAGTGTGGCATATGTCTGTGTGCGTGTTGAGCCAGTTTTATCAAGTGTTGAATGTGTGTGTGTACGTGTGGGTGTGTGTGTGTGTTCTACTGATTGCCAATGAATTTTTGAATGTACCGATGTTGCTCAGCTGCTCTTAAATGTTGCCTGCTATGAATTTGCCATGGTGTACAAATGATGTCTTTTCTTGAACATATGTATACAGCGCACTGTATATGTATATTTTTGGCACACAGGAGGACCTCTTGACGAAGACCTGTAATGTTTGTGACAGTGTTTTTGTACATTTATGTTTATGTAGCTGTTTTCAGACTGTGTGTGTGTGTGTGTGTGTGTGTGTGTGTGTGTGTGTGTGTGTGTGTGTGTGTTGGAAAGTTGGAGAGTGTGTGTTCTGTACGCATGTGTATGTAATGACAAAGCATTAATGAGGATATAAGTAACTTAAATGTCAAAAGAATATCTATAAAGCCTCATCCATATTATGTTCGACCTGTGACGGTGTGTCATGTGTAACATGCGTTCTGGTGTCTAACATTCATGTCTCAGATTGTGTAAATTTGACTGCAAAATAAATCTATCTGTGGTATTTTGTGGAGGTTGTGATTTCTTTTGCTCAGCTGTCCAGTATGCAGACTTAGCAGCAGATTTACAGCTACGCCATTAGTTTTATCAGAAGAGGAAATTATCTAAACATTTTTTTTAGATCCTTGTCCAGTACCGATGCATTTTAAGGATCACGAAAGCCCATGTTTCCCTTTCTATTTTTCATCCAAATCAGGGTACATACATTAACATTTTTGAATATTTCGCCCCGAGCATTTTCTACCTCTGTCATACAATCAGAAAACCAAGCGTACATTATGCTGATGAAGTTCATCATGAATAAAAGTAATACATTCAAACATTAAAACATAGCTGTGTTCCTCCCCACACAGGCCAACTCGCACTAGACCCACAAGAGCAACAATGGAAATACAACATATTCACTGTGACATAAAGTGCAACATTAAATCATATTGTGGACTGACAATGACAAAGTACTTAGCTGAACAGTACAGTGCATTATTCATGTTGTATGAAATTAAAAAAAAAAAAAAAAAACGGAAAACTGGGGATGCATGGATCGGAATTTTTGTCAGCCAGTATTGATGACACCGCCCAGTCGCCGGAGGAAAATGTTTGTGCATTTGTGTTTGTAAAAATCCTCCTTCTGTTTTGTTTTTGTTTTTTTTCGGTCCAGAATTTGTCTCAATTACGTTGCAGAAAATTAAACGTTTGAAGCAGACTTTGAGCGGACTGTGCGCACTGTGCCACAGGAAGTTAGCATTAAAAGTTAGACAGCATGTTTAGCCAGCTAACATTTGTTCCATAGGATGACCTAAGGATGGGTGTAACAATGCTAGCAGTGTAACATAACATAGCAGGCCCCCAGGAACATTTTTCCCAGTGGCCCCTCATGTATTGCTGCAAGACATCCCCTGTGTCCCGAAAAGCATTTTACCCATAGTCCACATGGCTGTTAAAGTGTTGACAGGACACCTAAAACTGCAAAAAAGGTCTGTTATGTCTTTCTGTTATACGTTTTTGATCCATGGAGGGGTTTTTTTTTTTGTCAAACTTTCCTTGAGCTGAGAAAAGCAACTTAAAAACCTGCGATGTCATAATGATGTAAAGTCTGTGAGCCAAGTGGGCGGAGCCAGAGCCAGTGGTAAGTAAACCCAGGCATCCAGTATCTAGATATTATTATAAATCAATAGAGTGTTGGAGCCATTATATAGTTTTTGTTTGTTTATTTTATCCTTATCTAAACAAGGTAAATATAAATATACGCATGCAGTTATTAAACTGAACACAGGGTGGAGCATCTATGTGTGACGTGCATATTGGTAAGCTCCAGGTCATGAGAATCAGATGGGTGGAACAGGAAGGGAACAGTTTTTGACCGTGTTGCAGAAGCATGTCATGTAAGCATCAAGTATCAGCGTGAAAAACTGAATTTGCTGAATGGAATAATGGTTGAATATGCACAATGCTGTTGCCCTTCTATGTTATGGTGAGCATGTGTTGAGAATAAATGGCTCGCCCAATCCAAAGAGGTAAAGCGCACGAGACAGTGGTTTACTGTTAGCCCAGAAAACGTATCCAGAACAAGTTCACCCGTTCACTCCTCCGTGGATGGTTTAGACATTTTGTTTTGTTAAAAAAATTACTACATAGAGTGCATGCATAATGGATCATACGTCTTTCAACAAATTGTTTTAGAAAACCGGCTACACACCTGACAGATCAACCTCCTCACTCATTTGTCACCATGCGTTATTGGTCCTGTTTTTGTCTCAGTGCTGCTCCATGTGGATATCCCACGAGATTAGAAGGCAGGAAACACTCAAATCAACTTTTCTCCCACTTCCCCAGTGCTGTTTTATCTTTCTTGCTTTAAACACTAGAGGCATAAACTGTTGAAACAAGGCATCACACACTAACATGGTTGTTTTATGCCGAGACATCGCTGCCTTCCTGCCCCTAAAACCAGATATTTTAAGTCAAAATGTGATCTTAGCCTGAACATAACCACATGTCAGCCACAAATTAAAAGCATCTGTATCTGCTTTATCATAACTTACAAATGTAATGTGTGTAATGTGGTTTGAAGAAACCTACAATGCCATTTTTTGTAGGTGAGTTGTGACTACGATACCCAACACAGAGATTCGGCAGCTACAGACAGAGGCCACATCCACACGAAGACGGAACTGATTTCGTTTTTTTTAAAAGTTTTCCATAAACACGAATCGTCTCAAGATATGTGTACGTAAACATGAAGCCACTGAAAACGCTGTAGTATATATGCAAGGCCTGTGAGTGGCGCTGCAAGGCTGCCACAAAGTGCACCAAAAACAGAGAATAAGAAATGGAGCATGCACATAAAACTCGTGCGATGTAAACAAACACGAAGAAGAAGATGGCGGAAAATACAAACGCCAGAGGAGCCCACTTTGTATGGACTGACAACGAGGTAGAGCTGCTACTTAGGGTCACATTTGATTACAAAAAACTAGCACAAACGCAACCAGTCCGTAGTCAGCCATTGTTGTTGGCGCCTTTACGTTGGGGTTATGGCGTCATCGCTTCAGAAAAGAGGCGTACTGTGTTTTAAATACGGTAACGTAAAGGTGGTGTCCAGATTTTTTCACTCTGAGACCCGGTTTCAAACGTTATTTGGCGTATTCGGGCTCCTAAAACGCTGGTTCTGTGTTTACAAAAGGTCTATACGATAAAAAAACTTTTGCAAATAAATCTAATCTTGTCTCCATGTGGACATGGCCAGAGCTTAAATGTCTTGGTGTTTGTTTTCTTTTGTTTCTGGCTATAAATTTGGGCAGTCACTTGAATATGGGTGAAATCTTGAGCTTAAACAAACGGCAGATATAAATACGCACACAGAACCAATTTGATGCCACTTTACCCTGAAAGTGCCTGGCATCTTTTTTTGTACCAATTTGGTTTCTCCTTCAGTGCAACAAATGTGCCAAAAAAATCAGATTAACACATCTGGCAGCAGCATAAAAAGTGACAGATGAAGGAAGAAACAAGCTCATAAATATTCACAAATATTTCAAAGATGGCTCATCAAAGCAGACAGCTCCTCAAAATAATTAGTTTTTTAAGACATGATGTACCAATATGTGGCAGCTTCACACACACAGGCAAACACACAGCCTTAAATACATCCGCTCAGGTTCCTGTGCATGTTCACGATTGAACTTTTCTCTTTAGCAGCAGCTGAATTGCTGCACAAAAAAAATCAATTTGCACATTCGGTTCATATCAACCCCGCACATATTTTCAGCCCGCGCTAAAAACTGCTTCTGTTCAGTGCTGCACAGAACAATTAGACAAGTCAAGCTTGTCTCACATAATTTAGCCAAGTTCAAACAGCCATTATTTCCGCAGCTGTCTCGATATAATCCCTCAAACATTTGCTCATTTTTGTACTCCAAACTGTAAACACAAGCATGTGAATCATGTTCCTGCAGGTTCTGGGCCAGCTCTGTCTCTGCTGTGCTCTTTTCTCTTTTCCACAGCGTCACCATGACATCCTTGCAAATCAAGCACCAGTGTCCTTTTACTTTTTAGTATTTTTTTGGTTGCACACATGATAGAAGACACTGTGATTTAGCTCAGAAATGTGTGATGTCATCATCCTAACTGCTGCTGACACTGATGTTACTCATCCCGACACAACATTTCCTTAATCACTACACTCCTCTCATGGAGGGGTTGTTGAATTAATGTCATCAGCAGGTTGAGTTTGAGGACTTCCTCTTTGCCTGATATTCTCACAACAACTTTCCTCTCATGGATGGTCTCTTAAAAATCATACTGAGGAGATGTTGCCGCTAGAAGGAGGTCGCTTGAGCCCCCCGTGGGCTCGAACTGTGATCTGAGTGATGCTTCGCTTGGCTGGGGTGAGATGGTTTTGATTGTGACACTTCCACAGCCATCTCCGCAGCTCTGTTTGGACCTGCAGACAAAGGCGTGTATGCAGAGATTTACTGGAAGCAGAAATAGACTTACTGGCTTTGTTAAAGCCACTAGAAGTACAATTCAAACATGTGTGACTTTGCTGCCCCCAGTGGCAGTATCAGAGAAGACACTGTGGCAGATAACATGCTGTCAAACTTATATAAAGGTACAGATGTTACAGCTCTATCTAGTTTATTTGTTCTTGGATTTGGGAGATTAAAGCTTCAGTGGGTAACTTCTGTCACTATATCTTGACAGCAGTACATGAGACAGATGACCTAAGATAAGAAAAAATCCTCCTCCTCTGCTTCCTCCTAGTGCTCCTAATGGCATTTGCAAGAATACACTGCACCTGAATGAAACAACCAATCAGAGCCAGGAGGAGTCTGTAATGCATTATAACCCAATCAGGTCTTTCAGGTCCTTAGGCAGCAAATAACTTTTTTTTTTTTTGTATCACAAAACTGTCACCTCCATTTACCTACCTCTCCATTCATGAAACAGTAAAGCAGCGCCACCACAAAACCCTGCAACACATGAGACATGGTGACTGTATTACAATCCTAACACTCTAATCTCATTAACACACACCACTTAAATCACTATAGTAAGGGCCGTTTCACAGTCGATGCAAAGGCACGCAGAAGCGAACATATTAGGAGGCATCGAGATGCACTGATACATGATGCAGCGACGCGTGTAATACCATGCATTGCCAGCGGGGGAGATAATGCAAGCGACGCACTCGAAATTAACCACTTTTTGTTATTCACAAAAGAAGCAGGTATGAAATATGGCGGGTGGGGAAGGAAAAACTCTGCAAACTCGTACGGGCACACTCCATTTATATAACAGGTCTAGTGCCCTGCATGCCAGTACTAGCTAACTACAGCAGTACTAGCTAGCCGGAATGTACCGGTGACTCTGCTACCCCCTATTGAGCAAGCGATGTATTGCATTTCAAGTGTCGCCTGGGTCGCTTGCGTTCACTGTATTGACTATGAAAGGAAGTGCGTTGCTTGCATCGCTTGCTCCTGTGCGTGCGTCAACTATGAAACGGCCCGAATTGTACATATAGTCAACCTAGAGAAAGTTTCACGGTAGCTCTATGGTGTAAATATCAATGATAACGCAATTTTGGAAAATCCATCTCAGATTTATTCTATTTATAAGCTTAAACAAAATGCTTCATGTCGTAAGATGTTCCATAACTTTACACACTTCACATTTGTTCTTGCTTTTGTGATATTTTCACTTGCTTTATGCCACATGTGACAGATTAATATTCTGTTTAATGTTTTAGGTGCATCAGTTTCACATGAAGTCTTATATCTGGCAGATTAGCCAGCCAACAACTGTCTTTTTACTAAGCCCCGCCCCTTTGCGGTGGTCTGTTGGAGAAGCTAAAGCCAAACTATAGGCTACAGATCACAGTGTCAGCTAAGCACAGGGTTAATTAAGGGCCTCTGTTTGTCAAAATACAGCGACAAAGTTCTGACCTTTCTCAAACACAAATTTAAACATTTGAAATACTTATGAATACATAAATATTGACAGCCTAAAGAGCTGATTGTTTCTTTTGGTCCTTTACTATCACGTCCTCACTGTCATTTTTTGCAGTCAAATCTCTTACAAAGGTATCATAAAGTTACTTCAAATTAAAAGTGTTAGATTGTTTTGTGGTGTAAATGTGTAAATAATAAACTGATGGCTGACTTCTATTCAACTGCTTCAGTCTCCAGCTCCTGGTAATGTACATACTGACTCACTGTCATGGCTTAGTGGGACACTTAAATAGAGCAGACCCATCGTTTGTGTTATTAGTAACATCCATCTTTGCTGATCCAACTAAGACAAGTCAAACTCCTGTGGAACAAGAACTACTTTGAGAGCATCCATTATTCAAACTACTGCAATTAGCTTTTTGTGACCTGTCTTCACTCAGGTTTTAAGTCAGGACTTTTTGTTCTGCTCCCTTGCCATTGCTTTATACCTGAAAGGATCCCAGCCCGAGCTCGATGTAGAGTCTGGCTGCCATTCCAGTGTTCTCAGGCAGGAAGGCGAAAACTGTGTAGTGCATCCCAAACAGAGGGATGAGGAAAAGGGTGGATTTAGCCAGCCTCCTGCAGGAAACAAATGACACAGGAATGACAGAAAGAAAGACAGCAATCCAGGTATGTAAAGGCACAACTCAGACTAATTCATGCTAAAAATCCACGCATAAACCTGAAGACGTATTTTCACTGTTAGAGTCTGAGCAATGAGTCCTTCATGAACATATAATCCTCTGGCTGTTTCACACGAGAGATTTCTGTATTTTTTTGTTTTGCGATTTTCAGCATTTGGGAGTGGGTGGGGATCATCTGTCACATCCTCCCATGCACCAATCAGGATTTAACTCTGAATTAAAATGAATGACAGTAGTAGATTTATTTACTAATGTTGGTAATCCACTGTCAGTCACATCTGATGATCCCAATGAAGCAAATTATTAGGATTTCTCAGTCTTAAACTCTTAAATAACAAGTAACAGAGTTTATTCTTACATGTTGTTCCTTAATATAGTTGATAGTAAAGAATAAATCTACAGACTTCATTCATTCATTCATTCATTCTTTTTTTCAAACCTTTATTTAAGACTCAGGGAGGAGCCCCTAATTTTCAATGATGCCAAGCATGAACAATGACGTTGAAAAAAATCACTAAGCAAACAAAGAAACCTCATGCATATCACTTAAAGCAACTCTTACCTTTCTTGCATTTCACACAGCACTTAGAAAAAAATTGAACATCCACAACTCCACCTCCCTCCAAAGGCCTGCTCCCCCCTCCTTCATTACATCCTCATTATGTCTATGATAGACGTAGCTGTTGGCAAGGTAACGTTAGGTTCACGGAAGGAGAGCGAGTGCAATGTTACAACCAAGACAGTCAAACACAACCCCGGAGTTTTAAAACTCAACCGGAGTCAGTGATGACTGATGAGTTTTAGAATAAGGTTACAGTGCTAACGTTAGATAGTAGCATTACTAGTAAGTGGAAACGCACAAGGAAGATAACGTTAATGTTACATTAGAGGCCAACTAAAAATACCTGTCCAGCAGAAACTCTGTTACGTGAGCGGTTACGTCAGTCCGAGGGCTCCACGTGGGGAAGACGGACAGGATGCTCGTCCGAATGCAATGATTGGTCGGAGTTTTCTCAGAACCGTATGAGAATGGTATAATTAAGAGTTTTTTTATCTCCGGTGGAATTCACCTACATTTTAGTGCGCCATCAGCTTATTAATAGCATTTCAACCTAAACAAAGAAGAGTGTAAAATTTCAAGAAAGGTCAGTGTTGCTTTAAAACAGAATTGAAATCATACAATGAACAACAATAGCAATAAATGGACGCTAAAAGTAGAAATACAGGGCGATAAACATGCTAAAATGTAGATGTAAAGTTAAAAGCATTTACTCTCAATTAAACCAAGATAAGAAATAAGACATTTAAACAGCCTTAAAGGTGGCAGTGTCTAAGTTTAAGGTCTTTTGCAGATCATGCCATGTATAACATGCACTGTAAGAGAATAACATCAGTTAAGTTCTGATTAAGGAAATGCAACAAGAAGCAACAACCGATTCTGTGAATGAGTACCAAGATTATGTGAGGTCTGAGTTAAAAGGGATGAAATATAGAGAACAATACTTGAACAATTTCAGGAGCTTTAAACTTGTGAGACGTATCACCTCATCATCGTCATCATCGTCATCATCGTCATCAGAATAAGTCATTGTGGCTTTTTAGAGTTTGAAATATTCCCCCTTATCTGTGTCAGTCTAATCAGTGCTTTAGTTTCAAATGTCAGGCTGCATCATTCTGCCAAGTCTCATCACAGGTAGCTCAAATGTGGCAGACATCAGATCTTTACTAAACAAATTGACCTTTACAGCAACACCGCCATCAGTGGAATAGATTAAAATGTCAACACACACAACACCCCTATGCAGTGTGCTCAAAGTTTACCTCAAGTCAGATCGGTGATGTCTAAATATCATGTCAATGTTTTGTTTTGTGGTGATACTACATTACTGCAACAATTTGGACTGCAATTTCATGCTCGGGCTGTAAGATTCTCTCTCACCTTGCCGTTCACTCTTTGCACGTATGTTCACTCACTACCTCTAAGTGTCATTGTCTGGGTCTGTAAATTGAGGCGTCAGCTGTTTTCAGCTGATTCACAGTCAACCAGTGGCACAGCGACACACCTCCTCTGTCAGCCTATCATCTTACTGCCTCTCATTTCAAATATGGTTCTTTCTCTGCCATGGTTCTTTCTTGCGGCAGTCGTGCACGCCCTCCACCTCCCCATCACCACCTATTGTCTACGAATTCATCAGCCTCACCTGCCTCAGCAGTCAGCAGCCTCAGAGTCATCGGCCACCGCCTCCACCAGTGTCTGGACACTCAATCTGTACACTGTGTCTGTATCTGTATTAAATATTATCTTTACTTCATTCTTCTGTCTCTCCTGATGGACCTATCACTGATTATACCCTTGTCTTAGTCTCTTAATTTTCTTTTTGTCACTTTTATTCTTTCATGTAGCAGAGATAATAAACTAGATGGGAAGATATCTAATGATCTAAATCCACAGCCAATCAAAACATAATTTATGACAGATCAATCAGCAGTTACGAGACGTCTTGTCTTGTTCTCTGATGATGAAATCAGATTCAAAGCCGTTACAAGGACATGACAAGTCATCTGAATAAACAACATGACAAAAAAAATCACTCTGATAAGAAATAACATCATCGCCTTTGCTGCTGAAAGTTTAACTTAAAAAAAAAAAAAAAGAAAAAAAAGGTCGGATTATTTCCAGGCCTATAATAGGATTGTGTTCGTCTTATTTCACTCCTGGGATTTGTGCCTTTGTGTTGGTGTCACAGATCCGTCTGAATCAGATTGAAGTTTGTAGGACAGACATGAGGCTTTTGAAAGCGTGAAACATTCATTGAACTGGTGGAACAATCCTGTCGCACGGCGATGAAGGAGACATCTATTTCTGGTATCTGGTGCTATTTTTACGAGCTGCTCTCATTGTAAATTAATTCAGCCGAGCTGGAATGTGCGCCAACCAAATGTCAAAAGGAGGAAGGATTCATTCAGGTACAACAAGGATTTCTGGGCTCCGAGATTCAGACGCAGGGATTTCGTCAAGTTATTCCGTTAAATCTTCATAGTAAACTCTTCAAAGAATCTGTCATCCATTTCCAACATATCAGTTTCTCAGCAGTTTTACCTCAACACCCAAAAACTGCTTCGTGGTTTAAAAGACACACTTACAAGACTTAACTTTGTCTCCAAATGTGAGAATGTCATTTGCCCTACTGAAAGTCTATAGTGACTGAAAGCTTGATTTAAAGTGAAACACTTGTCTCCATATTTGATTTGTTTTGACTCTCTTGCAGCTCGGTATTGTGTTGTGAGTGTCGCAAGCATCTGCATCTAGTGTTATAGTCAGGTGACGTCATCTAAAAGGTCAAATTATTTCCTGATTTTTTGGCATTTCTGAATATTTCTGAATATGCTGTGTGTGTGTGTGAACTTCATTTCAATCTTTACACCTTTTATTTTGAGGTGCTGGCTCGCAGGCAGACATCAAAGAACAAGGGGAACAAAGCGACGCACCTTTAACGCCAATGTAATCCTGATAAAACCCGAAATAAAAGATTGCATTGCATCGAGGTTATAAATGTGAAGCTTCTTCCTCACTTTTACCAGAATATATTTCAACTATTCATTCAACTTTTTACTTTTGGTCACTTTGTGTTAAGTTGAAAACATGAACTTTAGAGTACTGTTTTTTTTTAAAGAGTAACACTAACTTTTTGTTCAAAAATGCTCCTGACATAATCAAAATGGCATTATAAATAACCAAATAAATCACCAAAACTCCCCACGAAACAATTAAATTCCTAAGAATAGAAACTGTTATCTATCTCTTCTATTATTCACTCTTCGTCATTATTTAACAGGTCAGGTATTACAACCCTTTTGCAACGTAAATATTTAATTGCCACAGAGAACTGGAGGCGAATTAAAATGAACATCACATGTGAAGCATTGTGTTAAGTCCGGGCAGAGCTCTGAAGTCTTGACTCCATTAGTTGATTGACATCAGCTGCTTCTTTCTTCCCTCACAATCAGCGGCCCATTCACCAGCTGCTTGGATGTTACCTCCCAGCAGGTAGTCAATATCGTAATCGGGTGTATAAAGCAGCCTGTATAGCCTGACACTTCTCACTCTGCTCTTGCTAACACTGTTTGCTGCTGCCGTCACCCCATACACTCCTTACCTCTCTTTTGCTTCAAAGCATCTGGTATTGCTTTACTAAGATATAATATTCATAGATGTACCTTTTGTTAAGAGAGGATAAATTCTCCCAGCAGAATCCTTGTTGCTGCTCTGGTTCTGTAAGAGCCACCAAATCTAACTGTGTTTAAAGTTCAGTTCCCGTGTGTGAGTGTGTCTGAGGGAACTCTGAATAGTTGTGACTTACATAAAATGTCCTGTGTCATTGTTCCCGGCCATGGCTGAGGATTTGAGCTTTTGAACCAGAATCCGGATCACGTTGATGAAGATGACTATGTTGACCTGAGAGGGAAACATCAGCATGAATGCACAGTTACCCAGGAGACACTACACACAGTTTTAGTTTTAGCGCACAAACATCTATTTATCCCCACCACAATCCCAATCTAACACAGCAAACTATTATATTGTCTGTAATGAAGTGATGGGCATTCATGAGTAAAATAAAAATTAGCAATTGACCGTGTGCTAAACCCCTGCCCCCGCAGCAATTATTCAATTATAGCTTAGCAACTGCAGCAGTGAATGTGAAGCTGACGTCAAACTGTGTTCAATTTTTAGCATGGGAGTGCCATATTTTGAGGAACGCACCTATGACTGCTGTGCTTACCCACCTACCTTTTGTTTTGTTTGGCTGAAAAAATACATTGGTTAAAAAAAGAAAAAGAAAAAATGAGAAAGAAAAAGGACACGACCAAGAGAAACTGAATCGCAGTAGGCCTATTTAGATCAATATGACTTGGCATCCAAAGACTGGATTGCACACTCCCATAGGCATAGATTTCAGGAGGGGAGCAGGTTATACATCCCCCTCAAGATTTAGAACATGTACAATTGCCCCCCTGTTATGAATATGAAAGCAGAGGACTTTTATTTTGATGAAATTAAAGACATTTGCCCCACAACCTCATTAAGAAAAGGCACAAGCTGGTGCGTTTTATTGGCTGCTAATGTTGTTATTTTTTCCACAGTGTCGGGGAAGTTAGTAGCAGTGAGCTACAGTTTCTCTGCTCTCTACTCACCAGCAGCGAGGCTGTTATTGGCCCTTTAATAATCCACCAGATAGCAACGTTTTCTGTGTCATCCCAGCAACTGTAATTAAAATTCACTTAATTAAAATCATGTTACACTTAAAGTACACACACAGGAAGAATTACTGTTTAACATGCTGTGGTACAACACCATTGAAATTATGACAAACTTTTGGCTGCTTTGCTGCATATTATAGAATAAATCGTACCCTCTATCATCATAGAAGAATCTGGTCAACACCCAAAGTATGAGAACCGTTGACGGGAGCCCTGCAGCGTAAGAGCAGAGATTAATTATTAATGCATTGTGTATCTGTCAAGTAAAATTAATCTGAACAGCACTGGAGCCCCTACTCATATGTTTCCTGCATTTTTCATGAAAATTTTGCCAGGCATATAAAACACTGTGTATTAAGTTTATCTGTCTCCTACTTGCATCTCCACACCAGAGGAAGAAACAGACACAGGATAAAAACAGGAGACAGGAGGGAGAGAGGAAGATAGAACAAACCGGAAAGAAGCTGATAAGACACATTAGAGTCTCTCTGGATACTGAGTGAGCACCACATCAAGCACACACTGGGCTCCTTTTATGGTTGTAACACAAATACTCAGGATGGAGATATTCAGGTCCAGATTTTCCTTAGTAAAAAGCGCATAGTTTTATGTTTGAATCAGGTCTGAATATGTTTGTGTTGGTTCATACAGTTGATTAAAGAACATGTTATGTATTATTATAAGGGACTGTTTGTTATTTATGATCATGGGGGTGGTCACTTTACATCATTTTTAAGCACTGGGGCCAAGTCCGTCTGCAGCTGATCCTGACGCAAAAGTGGACAAGGTCCACACCCTGATCACATTTTATGGTTGAAACTTGTTTATTTATGATAGTGTAGTGTTTATTGTTTGATATTGCAACAAATTTGAACTATTTTAGCAACAGGAACAAGCTCAGATGCTGTTAATTTGGAAGTACATTTAACACTGGGACTTTATTGTTGTCCCTTTTGAGGATATCAGGACTTTATTATCATCTCCTTTGAGGATATCGGGACTTAATTATTGTCTCGTTTGAGGATATTGGAACTTAATTATCGTCTCGTTTGAGGATATCAGGACTTTATTATCGTCTCATTTGAGGATATCGGGACTTTATTATTGTTGACAATGTTTAGTTTTTTATACTTATCAGGTCCTACTAATCCCAAATAGCTATAGGAGAAATTAAAAATGCATACATCTCAAGTCTCAGGAGGATATTTTGGATTCATTTTAAATACCCTTACAGCCCCAAAACCCTCAAGTTGGTTAAAAAGGTATGTTTTCTTTTTAAAAAATCACTAAAATTACATCATTTACCATGAAGATTACAGAAATTGTCATGGGATTTTTTTTTTTTAATTTCTGATGGTCTTTCACATCACGTACTAACACTTCCATCACGAAACATAATCAAATATAAGTTTAAAACAGTGATGTTTCTAATTTGAAATAATTTTATTCTATGTCTCATTAAAGGATAACTTCAGTGTTTTTCAACCTGGGCCCTATTTCCCCATGTGTATGTGTGCGTATGATTCATAGGTACAACTCGTTCTAAAGTTGGTTCAGTATTAAGGGAGGCGGATGCAGCCGGCAGCCGAGAAAAAAACGGTAACAGGGGCAAATGTGTCCCGTATAAGTTTGCGCATTAAGTGCTTTTTTTCGCCACTGACTGGTTCAGATTGCCAGTGCTATTTCTGTAAATAGTATACTAAGCGTTTCCCTTACCCTTCACCTCCTCCTGGCTGTGACGTCATCTCGCAAGAGCTTTGTTTGTTGCCGGAAGAAAACAGAGGAGCCATGCTGAGTGCCGCGCAGGGTGGCACTGGTTGTCCCGCAGTACAGTTGAGAGTTTTTCTGCATCGATTGAAAACAGTGGTCCGTGTTTGTGCTTATCCGAATTGCAAGAACATGATGTCGCGTAACACCCCGTACAGCTTTCACAGGCTGCCTTTGTCGGACGGCGAGATGCTGAAGTTGTGGCTAGTTGTGCTACAAATGGATGCTAACACTCCTGTCCTGACACTGCACCTTGCAGACCATCGGGTCTGCAGTGCTCACTTCTCCCAAGATGACTACTGCCAGCTGAAGAGGAGAAGACATCCAATCCCGACATCCAATGGCTGTCCTACGAGTAGAGAGAGCTACAGACACAGTGGAGGTAATGTTATATAAACAATGTTCGAAACGCTTAGTATGCTATTTACAGAGACAGTACTGGTGATCTGAACCGGTCAGTGGCGAAAAAAAGCACTTTTAATGAAAAATGTACAGGACGCATTTGCCCCCATATCTACTATTTTAGCCCGTTTAGCGGCTGCCAGCTGCAGCCGCCTCCCTCAATACTAAACCAATTTTAGAACGAGTTGTACCTATGAATCATACGCGCACATACACATGGGGAAATAGGGCCCAGGTTGAAAAATACTGAAGTTGTCCTTTAAAATGTTACTAAGAAAAGAAACTGTTTGCTCTTGAAACCAGTAGAGTCCGTAACTATAAGGCTCTGAACCGAACTGCTCCTCTCAGCCTGCAGTCACTGAATTCTACTGTAACATTATGGCAACAGGGCAGAATCATACAGACTGTGGAACATCCCTCAAATCACTCAAGAGAACAGGCATAAACAGGGAAATATACAGCAAGCAGGAAACAACAAAGACACTGGAATGGGAATGGGAAGACCATGGAAATCAGTCGACTGAGCAACACGAGCAAACACAAAGGGAAAGCACTCCAAACATCCGTATAGAGAGCTCATTGAAGCAAAAGATAAGGGCAAAAAACAAAGGGAGAGCCGAGGAAACAAGAGCCTCTCTCTCTGCTCAGGGACGGCTACTGTGTAAATAAAATGTTGCCAGGTTTTTGGGACTGAATTCTGGTCTGGAAGTAGATTTATTAACCCAAATGTGCATGTATTGTGCATAACAATACAAAGATAAACCCCCACTGTATCATTCAGTGTACTGTAACACAACAACACCACAAACAATGGACTCCATTTTGCGTCACAACAGACTGCTGAACACAAACGTACAAAAACACAAATATATTAGGTTATATATAGAGAGGTGAATATTATGTTTGTATATATACAACCATTACTTTAATTGTTAGGCTGTCATGGGCCTGCTTATCCTCAGACGACCTCCTCCAGTCGCCCCCGTACTCACCCCATCCAATCAGGATGTACCACCAGAAATATTTCCTCTGAGAGACAAAGGTCAGGGCGAGCAGCGTCTGCAGATACATGCCCTCCACCAGCAACCAGAAGTAATTGGCCAGGATGCTGAACTGGAAGAAAGCCACGGCTGACTTGCACGCTGTCTAGAGAGGACACAACAATGCGAAGTTACGACTGGATGTGTCATCATTTAACACTGAAGGGGCACAAAGTGTGACTGTTGTTAAGACAAAAACAGAAAGTTGGTCTTTGATGATATAAATTGACATTACACAGTCTAAAAATAAAGCTACAGCCCAAAAATAGAGATTGTAGCAGTTTGAGGTTGTATATTTTTCATGTATTTATTCATATACTGCTTACTGTTACTCTGGTGTTTGCTGTTCGAAATGGCATTATACTTGCATTTCTCAACTCTGTATATGTTTAGTAAAAATGTCCAAACCAATTCATTATGTGCTCAGAAAAACATTTGTGACGATGCATTTCTGAGATATTCCTAGTTCTTTATAAATGGTTAAAAAAAAAATGGTTTTACATGGTCGGAAAAATTCAAAACCAGCCAATTAGGGGATTCATGGTTTTCAGTGGACAGTGACAATATGCAAATCTAGTCAGTGTCTTTGTATTTCCTTACATGTAAAAATATTCTTTGCTATGTTTGTAGCACAAATGCAAGAAATAAAGAGTTTGTGATGAGTTTATTGACAGATCGGAGCAGCTGTGATGAAGGATTTGAAAAGGTGCCGTTGCTAAAGTGTGTCTGAAAAAGAAATAAAAAGTCTTTGACAAGCTTCTAACTCCTAAAGCAATTTCTTAAACAACTCAAAAGTACTACAACTTCAACTTCTCGACGATACACATTCTGTAGCTACACAAAAAGATGATTCACCGTTTCTATCAGCGTCACAACCTTAAAAGCAAAATCTCAGTTCAGGCCATTATTGCATATGTGTTGGTTTTTTTTCCACAAAATGTCATTATTTTGTAATAAAATGTCCTTCAACAAAACATTGTCAGAACACTGTGAAGAGAGAACACACTTAAAGGGACATCTTGCTGGGATTACTCAGCTGGTTATTGATCGATTATATAAAAATGTTTTTCTGTGGTGTAAAAGGTGAAAGTCAAGTACCTTCCATCTAAACAGGCCACACAGACGGCCCTCCCTCTTCAAAAACAGTTTCAGTCATTCGTAATGTGTCCCCCCCTCTGTCACTACGCTTTCAATTGCTAAATCAGTCATACAGCAGATGTGGGAATCTGCTTCACAATGGGAACATGATTGGCTAATTAGCGTGCTCACCGTGGACACGGAGCAGTGGTCCAGGGTCTCGTCAGCGAACAGCACGGTGTCTTTAATGAAAACAGCGCTGGCTCTCAGGACAAAGGAGGAGAACAGGTTGATGTGGATGTAGTTTCTGGTGCAGCGGAACTTCCTAAAAGAAACACAAACAGTACTACTTATAGATTCACAAGCCACTATGTAACAACGGCTTTACTGGGTCTTTATTGATCTGACACTCGATCATATGGATATTTGTGCCTGTTGGAACATGTTACAGCTATAATCTTCTCTTTAATTCTTGCTCATCGCTTAGAGTTTTAACTTCATACATGTTGTGTGCGTAAGCATCCTAGTTGTTGTCCCCTTTTATTGCCCTTATTTGTGCATGTAAGTAGGACACTGTGCTTTTCTGGTCTTACCTGAAGGCTGTGAACACCACGATGGCTGTAATGAGAGAGATGAGCGAGGTGGCGTAGCCCACAGTGTAGACCTGTCTGAACGTAGAGAGGTAACTCGTCTGCAGAGACAGAAGCAGAGAGTGAGGAGAATATGACGCTATCGGATATAAAAGTCTCATGTGTGATGTCACAGGGCGGTGGTTCCCAACCAACCAAACGGACGACCCCTGACTAAGTGACATATTTTATGGATATTTTCAGTAACATATTTATTGCATAACAAAAACGTACAGAACAACTCATAAACTATACAATCAACCCAAACACGCAATAACTGTGAGAAGTTTGTGTTGTTATTTCCTGTGTATATTCCCTCAGAGATGAGTTCTCCTCACATTTCTTTCCACACAATTATCTGTTTGCATCTGCATTATGTATTTTTTTAAACCATCATATGGGCTTTTTTTTTTTTTTTTTTTTTTTTTTTTACAATCTCAGCATTTTCTTCTCCCTGATGCTCAGCCATTTTTCTATTAGCTCATTGGTTGTTTTCACTGCATACTTCTCTAATGTAGGACAAGGCTGTTTAGAGGGGTAATGCTCTGTGAATATAGCTTGTGCTCAGGTCTTCACTCTGCCCTTATCCTGTGAGGTTTTTTAGTTTGCAATATTATTGAGTCTTCTTCACAGAAATGAACGCAATGCTGAGATACAGGCCTACTGCATATTGAAGAACACTTTTCTGACACTCCTTTAAATCAAGAAGGCCTTGCAACTCCCCTTGAAACTTTGGTGACCAAGTTGGGAACCAGTGTTAAGCACAGTTCAGTCCAAAGATTCACGACGAGATAAAAGTCGTTTTAGAACATTGCAGAGAAAAGTTGCAGTGGTGTGAACGGACCAGTCTGAGCTTGACTCAAGCTGGTTGATGGTGTCACCTGCAACTCAGCTGATCAAGCTTCTTTTACAATGTTAAACTGTTTCAGCAGCCATCACCGCTAAAAAAACCAGCTGTAGCCAGTATCTCACTATCACTATCCTCATTCATATTTTGAAAAGCTACATATTATATTCAGCCACAAAATAAACCTGAAAAGCTGAAAATTAGAGCGAAAGTACAGAGAGTTGTTGCATTGAGATGATACACCGTCTCATCTAGTTGCATTGGTGTGAACCGGCAGGTTTTTAGAACGTTGCAGAACGGTGCATTGCAAGTAGCTGCCTGTTTCAACTCGTCTCTTTGGTCTGAGCTGGGCTTTAAAGATGACACTGAGAGCACCCAGAGGAATGTTCTGAGCGTATGGGTGCATTTTCTGTTTCAGAACTGAGAACACTACAATAGAGCAAAGCTCATTTGGGTATAAAAAACAGAAAACAAACATTCTGTGGGTCCACATAAAGACTCTCTCTCAGACATCACAGGATTGAGGCTTTTAGAGAGAGTAGCTTATGTTAACAAGTATTGATTGAACTTTCACTTAGATGTAATTTCATTATTAAATCAATAAAAATAAAACTTTGGAATTGGGATGAAAAGATACACATATATCACAACTCATCATCCAAAAAAACCTTAAATGGTGCCTAAATTCATTTCACAGTATTGTATCAAACACATTTAAGACCTCACCTGAAATTCTTACATGTATTCTTGGAACAAAAACATCACAAATGGATTTCGCACTACATCTACAAATAGATCTGAAATGATAAGGAAGCAGCGAGGGAGGAAGAGCGGAGAGGAAACAGAAACAATATGAATGTGCTTAACTGATTGGCTTGATTACAATAATGTGTGTATACCTCAGATTCAGGCTCGCTGTCGTCACTGAAAGCACAGGCCTCCTCGTAGGGTGGATACATTTCTGACCAGCCATCAACCGTACAGTTCCTGTAAACATACCCTGATGTGGGAACAGACAGCAAGGAGACGAGGAGAGGGTCAAATGGTTTCAAGTGATTCCACCACTGCACAGATTTTCACATCATATGATTCAGAAGCTCAACCAATTTGTTATTCTTAACTTTCTTCTTAAACCTCTCAATGGCTTCATTTACGTCTAAGGAACTTCTTCAAAAAGATATAGTTTGAATTCACTGTGCCGTGAAATATACAAAGATATATACAGAAATTTGAGGTACTTGTATTATATTAGCATTTCTATTTTTTATTTGTCTGCTACATTTTGGAGGCAAATATTGTACTTTTTTGTTCCGTTACATTTATTTGATAACTTTAATGACTTTGTAGATTCAGATAATCTATACAAAATATAATTAACAATTGAATTATGATCTTTGGTTGGGCTCTTAATCAACTTTTACTTTCAATTTGGCTTCCAACTATGATGAAAATAAGATAATGGAGATAAAATGATTTTTGCACAGCATTACATTTTGCAATGATGCTCTTGTTTTGTCCTGTGTTATAAATCTAGTGCATCCCTTTGCTTTACAGTGATGTACTTTCAGCCCTCCCTAAGCCCAAGCTCACTCTAAGTCAGGCTGTGGCCTGTTTAGTTCACCTTGACCTGTTTTTCAGTTGAATTACATTTGGAGTTCAAGAAAATCCACTGTTAAGAAGACAAGGTTTTTTAAAGTTTAATAAATGTATGATGTTTCCGGAGTCAATGAGTTAATTCTTTTTCCAAAACCACTTATCCTTTTGGGGGTTGTGGGGTGGCTCAAGTCTATCCCAGCTGACAGTGGGCAAGAGGCGGGGTACACCCTGGACTGTGTCTTTGGACCGTGGCGGAAAACATGGAGAAAACCCACGCTGACATGGGGAGAACATGCAAACTCTCTCAAACACATACATCATGATCAAACTCTGATCATGATGTATAACTGTAGTCTCAATATTGGCCAAATAATCATTGTTACAGTTTTTGCCATGATCAAGCAGCCCTTTCATTATAGATTAAGATACCCAGCAGTATAAAAAATCTGTTCAAATTAACCCAGCCTTTATCAGCAGCAACATTAAAATGATTTTTACACATAAAAGCATCAGTAATTATAATCCAATGGGCCATTCAGACTTACATTTAAGTCATGTCCTTGAGATTGAGAAACACTATTGTGACATCAAATCTCTTCTTCTAAATCACTGGTTCTCAACCTTTTTCATTTGAAGGACCCCTAAATTGATACACATAAGGTCACTGACTCCCATTTAATAAGGTTTCGCTTCAGGGACCTCCATCTGAAAAGATGTGGGTTGTGAGATTTGATTAAGACCAGAATTCTTTCGCTGTCAAATTTAATTGAGGTGACAATTGTAGAGGAAGTGAAACCAGTGATCAGAATAATTGCTCTTATGGCTCTTACTCCAACACATTCTCACTCTGACCTCATCACATATTTGGTCATGGACTCCCAACATCGACATATTAGGTGCAAGGTGCCCTGGGCGCGTTGGTTGTTAGATGCCGTGTCAACTTCAGCCTGTTACATGCATTGTGCCTTTTCATAATACACTTCAGTTTTTACAGGAAATGTGCAGTTTGCATACAGTCTCTTTCAAAATAGAAGCACTAAAGCATATTGATGTTTTTGTCGTTCAACAACAAATGCATGGGGCGCCTGGTGGATTAGTGCATAGAGCAGGCATATACGAAGGCAATGTTCTGGCTGTGGCAGCCACAGGTTTGAATTCAGCCTGTGGCCCCTTGCTGTACGTCAACCCCTCTCTCTGTCCTTCATGCTTGGACTGTCCTATCTAATAAAGGCAGAAAGCCAAAATCAACACTCACACGGTTAGGTTTAAGCAACAAAAGGAAGTCACTGCTTAAGCACCGGCATTTGATGACTTTGGAATGAGACCGAACCAATCCCCCCTTCCATGGGGGTCCCTGGACCCCTGGTTGAGAACCACAATGTTCTAAATGACGTACACTGTTGGGGAAAGTTGTCACCCCTGTGCACATTTGCACCGCTACACTTGGCATTTCCTCTCTGGGACCATTTCATTCCATTTGTGCTTTCAGTTAGAAAAAAATCTGATGATTTCATGTGAAGTCTACTGACATTTCAGATCTGGTTTGCGTCCATTTGGAAACAGCAGGTGTCGGGAAAAGGTTGTCAGCTGGATCTCTCCCTGCACTTCCCTGCGTCTGTGGGATTGTACATCAAAAATGTGTGTGCCTCAGATAGCACGTGCGGGCTTTAGCTGGACTGTTTGAACAAAGACACACAGAAATGCATAGCAGTGGGGTTTTCTCTCTGTTCCCTTTTAAGCTGAGCAAACAAGAATGAAAGCTGCCAACTGCACCGCTGAAAGCAAAAACTCTGCTCTGCTTGAGTGATCTGCATTTTAGATCATAACGAGCCACAATTTCAATCAAGGTAAGACGGGAAAGAACATTGTGCCTTAATGACTCTGACCTTACGTCACTTAATAATGCCGTCATAATGACAATTCTATCAAGACAACAGAGTACAAACAGTCCCGCATTTTTTATTTACGTCTCTGTGTCTTTCAACTGGAAGATAAAGGCTCCCACATTTTAAAAATTAACTAGCTGTCCTATAAACACTATTTTACAGATGCAAATGATTAATAATTGATTATAATGTGTACTTATTACACAGCACTTCATTGTGTTGACTGCTTCAAAATAGATATTAACTCAAAATATGAAACCTATTAACAACACAACTTTTATTCTCCTGACTGTATTATTGTTACTTCAGAGTCTTTCTCTCTTGGCGTCTTCATCTCTCTGGAAACACAAATCTCACAACAGCCCAGAAGGAAGTCAGACTGTGATGTGAACCCCGCAGACAAGATTTCACATCATTTCTTCTGCCAGAAACCTCCCAGAGCATGTATATATATATTCTTGCCAACAAACATACATGAATAATTCATACTGTGCTCCTCCATCAGAGAAACTCTGACTGCATTAGTGCTGCAGATTATACAGAACAGACACCTCTAGTAGTGGTGGAGCAACAGTGCACCAGCAGAGAACTGGACTTCCACATTACCCTCTGTATTTTAACTGTTTTATCGATTATATGACCGGAATGCTGGTATTTTTATTCACTGAGATTTGAATCATCATGGAAACCAACCTTGATTACTAGAGAAATGCTGGAAGACATCAGAACATGACACGTTGACCACCTGCCCGACTTCAGCTCTCAGCCAGCAGCCGATCTCGTCCCACTCTGTGTTACATCCTAGAGAGACACAGACAGAAAAAGCAGCAGGGTCAGTTAATAATAATAAATAATAATAATAATAATGATCAACTTTGTTTATGCAGCAAAGTTACAATGTTCTTTACATGGTTAAACTAGGATTAAAACATCTCAGGGCTGCAATGAGGCAAATAAAATCATATAAATTAAAAAAAAAATACAAAAATAAAATGGAATAAAATCCCAAAATTGATACATGGGTGTGGTGGTTAGCACTGTTGGCTCACAGCGAGAGGGTTCCTGGTTTGATCCCAGGAGGGAACCCTTCTGTGCAGAGTTTGCATTTTCTTCCTGTGTCAGCGTGGGTTTTCTCCGGGTACTCCAGCTTCCTCCCACAGTCCAAAGACATGCAGGTTAATTGGTGACTCTAAATTGTCCGTAGGTGTGAATGTAAGTGTGAATGGTTGTCTGTCTCTATGTGTCAGCCCTGTGATAGTCTGTCCAAGGTGTACCCTGCCTCTCGCCCAATGTCAGCTGGGATAGGCTCCAGGCCCCCCACGACCCACAAGAGGATAGGCGGTTATGAAATTGGATGGATGGATAAGTTAAAACAATAATAATAGTAATAAAACACATAAAACATGTTGGAGAGAAAACAGTGTGCTAGCACTATCAAAGAAAAAAGATACGTTTCAAGAGGTGATTTAAGAGATGTCACTGATTCTGCAATACGTGTCTTTCCATCCACCTCCTTCTTCTTATGCACATTTTCATAAAGACAAAAAAGTTTTCACACTGGCTGAAGTGAAGATGTTGGCGTATCAATTAAAGCAAGATGCAACAAGATGCAACTGAAACAGATCTAATTCATTCTCATTAATAACTTGTCAAATACTGCCGCTTTGCCAGTGATTTCGTCATCTGACACTTGGGTGGTGTGAGTTTAACACCACCCGGGGTTGGTGAATGTTGAGCCAAACTACAGTATGATGTTTTTTTCTAAACCTAATCACATGCTTTTGTTGCACAAGGAAATAGGCATATACAAAGTGTTTTACCAACGTTGCAAGACTGTTTGCATCTAATGAGCAGAAACTGTATAAATTACTGTGAAAACTGGAAAGCTGGGATATTGGATGAGTTGGGAGAGCCTGGTCTCACAACGAAGTCGTCGAAATCTGGCACTGTGACTGAAAAAGGGCGTCCTTTAACATTGGCCTGATACGCAGCCAGTTGCCGTTATAGTTCAATGGCGCCAAGCAGCGTCGGGAGGAAACGCAGCGTGACAAGGACGAAAGTTAAGGCGGCGAAAGTCGTTCATTGTCCAACAAACACCAACTTATACCCAAGAGAGTGGTGTTCGCGTCCTGAAAGATTCTGAAGCCAGACCCTGTTCTTTTTTCCTAAACCCAACCACGTGTTTTTGTTGTTGAAGGGTTAGTTGAAAGTCAGTTGGCAGTGTTGTAAATGTAGTACATTTATTTTGAAAGAGACTGTATGTAAATGTTAAATTTCCTGTGAAAACACACAAGTGTGTTTTGAAAGAACTTGACACGGTGTACAAGAACGCACCCCAGGGTACCTTGCACATCATATGTGGACATGGAAAGTCCATGACCAAATGTCAATATGTGACGAGGATGGAGTGAGAATGTGTTGATTGGGATGAGAACATGTTGAAGATTTTTGTGAGACAATGACGAGATTGTAACCTTCCTCAAATTCATACGAAGCAACATGAATGCAACATTTCCGTCATGTTACATCTGCATTTTTTTAATTAGTTTGAGGTTTGACTGGTCCTTTTAATTGCGTCATCTCATTGCAGCATCCGTTTTTACAACAGTTTAATGGCACCTGACTGGAGAGCTTTTATTTCATTCAACTCAGCAGTGGAACTAACAGCAGTGGAAGGAAATGCACATTCATTTGCATTTGCTTTTGCAGATCTTATCTTGATGTATGTGTCTGTTAAGATTCGGGACTGAGAATCACATCACAGCTGAGAGTCTCTACCATCAGTATCTGTTACCAACATCTGCACCGACAACTAAACACTCTGAAGTCATCGTGATTTTGATCAGACAGACAAGTCCTTCTTCAAAGCAGACATCTATATGCCTTCAGGCTTTGTTTAGGGCAGAGTCACTTCCCTGAGCTACATACAAACATGTCAGGAGACCTGATATCTGGCCTCATTTCAGTGTCTATAAAGCATGGATATGGATCAATTGTTATTCCAATGACCTTTCAGTTTTTCCCGGACAGTTGTGTGTTTTCCTCCCAGCAGCTCTACCCATACACAGCAGACACTCAGTGGTGTTGAGGGAGTGATACCACACAGCGGTAAAAAAAACAAAAAAGTAACAATAAAAATTTCCATGACCAAAATTCTTGGGTTTGACTTCTTTCATATTGAGTTCATGGTTTCTGTCAGTCCTGTGTCATCACATTAATATCAGTTGAGTAGTTCCGTCTGCTGGACTGAATCTGCCTCGCAGCTTTCTTCAGAAAATAACACAAAAACGAGAGACATCCAGTTCTCTCTGTTCTTCAAGGGCCAGACTGTGAAGCCTGGAAAGTCCTGAAATACTTTTCTGTTTTCTGAAATGTTGTCTTTGGATAGGGCTGGTGATCTGCCTGTCGGCGGTCTACTTTACACAAATATCTCAACAATTATTTCCAGGCAACACAGTCTCACTCCCACCTCACATATCGACATTTGGTCATGGACTTTCACGTCCACATACGACGTGCAAGGTACCTTGGGTGTGTTGGTTGTTGACGTTCATCAAGTTCTGCCTGTTACATGCATTGTCTTCTTTCAAAATTTTATTGTTTACATAGAGTCGCTTTCAAAATAAATGCCCAACATTGGTACAACACTGTGGAATTACGTATTTTTCCTTTCAACAAGAAACGCATGTGGTTGGTTTCAGGCTATAGAGAGCACATAATTGAGTTTAGGCAACAAAAGCACGTGGTTAGGTTTAGGAAAAAAAAAAAATGGGTTTGGCGTTATAATTTTACGGGACACAAACACAGCTCTCCCAGGTGAAAGTTGCTGTTTGTTGGACGCTTCTACTCTTAACTGTCATTGCTATACTGTTACATTTCCTCTTGACGCTGCTGGGAACCGTTAAACTATAACAGCGACCAGCCGTGTATCATGCCAACGTTAAGGGACAGCTTTTTTTGGCAGTGTGTGATGCCCCAAGTCACTGCCCAAGCACGGATTTCGACGAAGTCAGAGTAAGGGGCCGATCACACCTACAAGTGGCGCTAGAAACACGGACGCTTCAAAGACGCTTGAAATGCCTGAAACACCCTTTCAATGAGCGCTCCTTACGAGCAGTGTCTGTAGAGCGTGGGTGCGTGCGCAACCAGGCGATCAAAACATTGAAAATGGACCCAAGACAGAGCTGTGGTCTACTGGCGGCTGACGCCCAAAAGTTGAGATTATTTCAACTTTCAGCGTCTACAAACGCACATCTAAAAAGACGCCGGAAAAAGAACACGCGTCTAAAAAGACACCAGAAAGACGCTCATCATAAAAAAATGCTTGAAAACCAGTCAGTACTGGTGTCTTAAATCTAGTGCTCCTTGTAAGTGTGAACGCCCCCTAAGACTTTTAAAACTCATTTAACCTCCTCAAGCACATTGCAGTAAGTTACATATACTATAGGGGAAAAAGTAGTTAGCTAGCTAAAGTTAGCCACGCTAATTTTTCATGCGTGATGACTAAACACATCGTTATTTTTGCACTGGCCCACAAACCCATAAGAATATTAAAATGGAAAGTAACTTGTATTTCGAGTAATTTATTAACCAAGCACCTTTTACTTTTACTTGGGTCATTTTTATGGGAGTAAATGTAACGTAGCTTTGTCAGTACTCTCCCTGCCATTGACATTTCACACATTGTCATCGAATATAACACAGACATTTGCGGTTCCCAGAGGATGACTCCTAATCACTTTGGTGAGGCTGACATTTGTGGTTATGAGTGAAATCTCTTGACAACTATTGAGTGCACTGCCATGAAATTAGTTTCCAGACATTAAGGTCTTCCTCAGGGGTGAACTACAAAACTAATGACCTTGAGCATCAGCCGTACCTTCTGTTCAGTGCTATTCAAGCGGCAACCTGGAACTGCTGTTCTTTGAACGGTCACTTGAGGCTGGTTTCAGAAGTCAGTCAATCCCTATTGACCTCCATGTTAAAATGTGATTTATTTTTTTTTTTATAACTCAGCCATTTACATTTTCTTAAGGCTTGAAGTTACACATACGGGCGGGCCGCTTTGAGTGACAGGCTGTCTGCCGATACTGTCCTCGGCTTCTCAGTCAGATCCACCCCTTGCTCCTCCACAGCGCCAACCTCTCACCCAAATATGGTCACTTCAAAAACCAAAATGACGACGGACAAAGTGCCAAACTCAAGGCTTCAAAATAAGACTGCATGCTAATATGCTAAACTCAGATGTTGAGCCTGGTAAAGAACAACACTGCTGCTCCTCAGCTCTTTGAAATGTTTTGTGTTTTCTGCAAGTGTCCTGGAAGTTTGCTCATCAAAACAACCCCTGTGTGATCAAAAGAATATTCCTTGCTTATAATGAGGAGCAGCCATGCATTCACAAAAGCAGCTTAAAGACACAATTGCTTTGCTTGCAGTATAGCATCATTATTGTGTGCATGTAAATGTATCCAAATATCATTACAAGGAAAGGAAGACTCACTGCTTTCCAATGCGTCAGTCAAATTCCTCAGCTTCAAGTCTAGCTCTATGCATTTCAAAATGTCCTGCAAAGGAATGATGAGTTTCTCACAGCATCACAGACTCCCTGCTGTTACTTTCATTGGGAAGAGGCTCGAAACATTTCAGCCCACCTCCGGCGTTTCATCGGCATCAGTCCACCCACACCAGCCGCAGAGACTACAGTATCTTAAAGTGACCTATACTTCATCTCTTGTAACCAGAAGAGGATATTTCCATTAACTCTGGCCTAACAGATCTGTAACAGCTGACAGGTCGTATCTTGTACTTGCCTCGGCTTGTTTCTGTAAATGAACTGAAGAACAAACCTTTTACTTTATGTCACACATGCTCAAGTTTTTCCTACATCTGTTCAGATTTTGAATAAACCTGGGATTACTTCCTTGGACTAACTCGCATATCATAGCAGACATGGTCTCAGGAGGGAAGGTACGTTAAAAATGTTAAACATTGTGATTAACGTGGTGTGTGGTGCTCCAAATACCTGCAGCCATTTCCATCCACAGTAAATGTCAACCACATGATGATGATTTTTTTTTTTTTTTCTTAAAGGTTTCACAAAGAATTTTTTTCATTCTTCCCCAAGGCTGAAGTCAAACCAGAATGAATGTCAAATACATTTTCTGTCCTATGAAAAAAGTTTCAACTCCTCAGGCGTTCTAAGTTTTGAGAAACACAGAAGTGTTTCAAAGGGCCGGGAGTGATTTCTGACTGAAACATAAACACAGTCTGACTAAATGTAAAATTAATATTCTTACTTTCGTCTCAGCAGGATCCGTGGTCGGTGAACCACATCTTTTGCCGCGGTTGTCGTTTGCTTCATTCATATATTTCCCATTTTCTCTACTGGAGTGCGGCAAAAGGAAAGTTTAATGTGATCAAAGAACAGTGCACGACAGAAATGAATCATTACTCCAGTAATGGCACCCCTTTTGATGTATATTTGATTGAGGTGTCGTGACTCATGGAGGGTGACCTTGCCGTTAAGATTTCTGTCTTGACAAAACTAGAGTTTGCAGCCATGCTAACAGGTAATGCACCAAAGGCACTGCTTTCCATAGAGCCATGCTGAGGAGGTGTTACTGTTAATGTAACATAATTAGGCTCATAAGACCTTCAGAGTGTGGTTCTTTAATAATCTATCCTTAAAAATAAATCAAGGAGTCTGATTAATTTGAGCCCTCCACTGTGGCTGTTGACACTAACCTGAGACAGAGCGGTGACTTACAGGCAGCAATCTGTCTGGGTGTAATATCAATTTTCTCTCCTTGCCTTATTTCATTTCTACAAAACCAGCATAATCTGTTATCACGCTTTCTCCTGTATCTCACCAAAAAAGAAAAACAAACAGTCAACCATCCAGTCAGGTGGTTTCAGTGGGAAACATTAGTGTGCAATTATTCACAGAGGCCCCGGGAGTTTTATGATTCACGTCACCGTCTCCTGTTCTTCTGTCAGGCTGCGTCAGACTGATATTCCTGGAGCTGAACCAGGAGGAGCAGAGGGATTGTGTCAAAATGCACTTTCAGATCTCAGGTCTGTCATTTCATTGACTGTTAGCTCAATGAGTTGTTGTCTCAGGGGTGGTGCTATATGAATTGTGGTGCTTTATCACAGCGGGCAGCTCATGTGCACCACAACTTAAAGTGGAAATAGACAAGTTACTTTGCTTTAATTTATCAATATAAAGTAAATGCTGATTTTTTTTTCTGTCACTGTGCAGTTCTGTCTGCCACCAGGTACAATCTCCTGGGAAAATGAAGGTCGTTTTAACACACAACCAATGTGCAACCCAAACAGGAAGAGGATGGTGCTTTCGTTTTCCAAGGTAGCTATCGGCAGCTAACCCCAGTTACTAAAGAGTAACAATTCAAGGTCTTTGCAGTTACTATTGAGGTGTATTGACATTTACTCTGAATCTTTTGGTGTATTGAGAGTTACTCTGAAGCTTTGGAACAGATGCTTAGTTAGGGACCCAAGGTCCAGAAACATATATGGTTAGGGTCAAGGTTAGGAATTGGTGAAGTCAACTAGAATGTCTATTTTGTGCTCTGTTCACCTGTGTCGTGCATTCCACAAAATGCAAGAGCCTATTTAAGCAGAGTTTGTGTGGCTGTTATTTAGAGTGGTTCATATTGGCTTCGAACTCTCTCTCAAGCAGACCTAGGTGCTTGATATGATGCTGTACTACTTGTAATAAACCTTTTCTTCATGCAAGCAAGACGGTGTCAGCGGAGTCTTCTTCATCATCTTCACATCATCGCTGCTTAATAAACAACACTATCCCCAGTAGTGGAAACGGTGGACAGTGGGACAACCAGAGTAACTGTAGAAAACATAATACAGCGTGTCCTGTGTTGTTGGTTTTTGCTCAGCTCTGAGAATATAGGGAGGTGCTCCGGTTGTCTTTGCGACCTACCATTAAAAGGGGAAAGTTAAAAAGTTGTCAGTTTCCATTTTAATACTTTAAAATAAACTTCATATTTTACTTTACACTGCTTTATTTATGGGATTTTTGCTCACCTGTAACAAAAAACCCCCAAATAATTTATACTTAAATATACTATTCATAAGTCAAATTATGTGAATAATTTTCTGCATGTTTTCTATAAAATAGATTTAATTGCTGCAAAACTTTTTTTAAAAGATGTCTGTTATACATATAATATTAACTCCCTCTCCACTTTCAAATCCCATCTGAAAAATTTTCAAGCTGGCATATTCAGTCTGATTTAAAGATGACACACAAATTAAGACTTACACTGATGATGACTTTCTAATGATGATTTTATACCTATGATTTATCAGAATGATTTTTGACATTAACTTTCACTGTATATCACAGAATTGTTTGATTTTGTGATCTATGGATATATCGCTGCTGTGTCTTATAATGTGCATTATATATATTATATATTATTAGTAGGGTCCGGGCAGCTAAGCTGTAATTGTAATCCTAGGTATTCTTCTTCTTCTTCTTCTTCTACTTCTTCTTCTTCCGAGGAAATCATACTTCCCATGGGTGACAACTCACCAAACTTTGCACAAAGGTCCAGTCTCATGCCAGATATCCTCAGCTGTAAACTCAAGCCAATAGTCCTGATGGTGGTGCTACAGCAAGCGTCTAAAGTTCAAAACTCTGAAAATTCATAACAAATCATCCATACGTGCTACAACTTCACAACTTTCATCAAACTGCAGCCCCAATACTGAAGAAACATTTGTACATTTAAACCTATTAAAAATTATGAAGTTCATCACTCTGTTTTTTTTTTGTTTGTTTGTTTTTTTCAAAAACTGTAAAACTAACATACTGGTGGTAAAAATGGGCCATCTGTGGGATTTGCCATGGGTTAACACTACTAAAACAATTTATCTTTCACATGTAATTCTTTGCACTATAGATGGCTGCATTTGATTGTTCTAATTGATGATGATTAGCCTACATTTATTCAGTTTCAAAAGTAATCCAAGTAAGAAATAGACATGAATTGTATATGTCTGCCATACGGTCCAGACTCCACTGATACATATGTTAAAATGTTAAATATTGCTCGTTGTTTGAATGTACATAAATTCATCACATACAATTTATGATCATCATGAATTATATGGCCTAATGCATTAATATATAGAGACCCATTCAGTCCCATTGTATTTATAACAAAGCACCTGTATACAGTACAGTAGCAATGACGTGAAATTCAGCTCATTATGATTTACATTTTATAAGATATGATTTGTTTTATGTGACGTTAAAGTCTATGGAGACCCATTACCTATAACTGTGCACCTGTATACAATGAAACTTTACTTTTTTATGTTTTTCAAACTTTTGCATCTGTCCTCAGTTTATTATTCAGCTCATTAGAAACATTCTGACGTGTGTTTGTATGGCAAGCGATAAATAAATAAAGAATGCTATTACTGTAAGTAGCACTAATTAACTGTTTCGCTTGGACACATCTCTCATTATATTTTACTTGGCTCAACTTGGCTTCAGTCTACATGAAAAAAAAAAAACTTGACAAATTGTGTTTCTGCTTGTCTCAGAAAACAACACGGATGCTATATCATATCTTAGAAAATAAATTATTTGTCTTGGGGGAGCCACAGCAGTGTGAAATTAAGGCATGAAATATTTACACACCACAAAAGTCATTTTTTTAGAAAGACAGATCTTGCTCTCTTGGAAAGTTTGTAACCTAATAGAAGTTTTACAGAAAACATTTGGAGATGTTAAAGAAGAAACTGAAACACATGTATAATCTATCAGTTCCTGGACAATTCACGGTGGCTTACAAGAAAACTTAAATTGAACTTCACCTTTTCTTTTGATAGAAGTCAAAATGTCTGCTGTGTAAAAGGTTGATCCATGTCATATTTAAAGGGCTAATTTGAAACCCTCAGTGCACTAAGCCAGCTAAATATAAAGATGCTTTTTTTTTCTCCTCTCTGCTGTTGGCTTTCATCCACACTAAGCCACAATTAATCACATCCAAAAAACAATGCTTTTCAAATCACCCCCCTGTCAAGTGCATCTAAAATCCATTGTGGATAAGACGATTAAGACAGGCAGTAAAGTAAAGGCTTTAAAATAAAGGATGTGGTTGCAATCTTGCTGTTAAACTCTCTGTTGGGGTTTAAAAGAAGAGGTACAGTGTCTTCATAAAGTGATTAAACAACTGTGCTGAAGTAATTGGTATCAAGGATTAAGAGATTTCATTCTCCAACACTGTGGTTTCTTAATGCCAGAATTGGATGTTGTGGCCTATAAATTTTAGATTTGGTGAGAAGGGAAGCATCCTCTTAAGCAAATTGTATGTGGGAGGATCGTCTTCAGGTTTACACAGATGGGTTTAATCCTACTGGAAAAACACAAGGCGTCTATTTAGACGGGAAACAGCTTTTATGTGGTATTTCAGTTTTCATGGCACAGGCGGTGGCACATTTATGGGCGGAACAAATAAAACCAAACAGGGATGTTGTTTGAACAGACCAAGCTCAGCTGCAGAGCTGATGGCATTTGAAGACCGAAAAGCTGAAGACCCGATTTAATTACTGAACTTCCGGTGTTGCTTATAAAACTACCCAGCAGATGAAGTCATTAAAAGTTAGAAAGTTGTTGCTACATCAAAAAGGGCTGATGTTATGTCATGTACAGTAGTGCTGCATTATTTGCCATCAACTGACACCTGAAGCGCACACACACACACTACGCTCTGGACCAGTGGTGTAGTGGTAGTTGATGAGGTGGGTGTATTACTAGGTAGATAGGTAGGTTACCAATGAGGAAGTGGGAATACTCTCCTATATATTACAATGGCTGTTTTACTGATAGGTGGGTATATTGTCACTGGATAGAAAAAGAAGTGGGTATACCCGTATACCTGAGTATACTCTCCACTACACCACTGCTCTGGCCAAACATGACAGAGCCAGGAAAAATGTCTGCTTCTCTGGAGAGTTGATGCACACTGACACATTAGGACAGCATATCCTCACATAATGACAGTATGTGGGCTCACATAGAAAATGATGGATGTGGGTGTCTTGAAGTGCAGCCTGTGCGGGTTAGTTTTGGATTCTTTGTCTTCCAATTTGTTGCTTGACATGAGCAATACTGAATTAGGTTCGGATACAAAGACCATGCCTCCATCTTATCCATTTCCGCACTAAAAGTATATAAGCACACCTTCAAAGTTTCCTTCCCTTTTGACTCTGTTCTCACATCCCTACCCACTTTTTGTCTTTTCTTTATGCTGTTATCTCTCCCTTTTCTCTGTCTCTCTCTTCACAGAATACAGGAATCACCAGGGGGCTCTATCCGTGGCGGAGCAGGCGAAAAGACGACTCCCCCACTCTGTCTGAACTTCCCTGGTGCCATCCCGCCCTCCCCTCTTCAGTCTACACCAGACCGTTATCACACTCTATTCTCCACCTGTCTGCAACCCTGATTTTCTCCCATCATCCCTCCCCACTTTCCTACCTTGCCCTCTCTTACATGCCCTTATTCGCCCACCTTGCAACCATCATCCCTTCATCCTCTATCCCTCATCCCTTCATTCCAAATCCTTCAATCCACTCTCCTTCTCCCCTAGGACCTCATCCCTGCCTCCCTCGACCTTCATCCTCTTCATCTGTCATATGTAATAAACTAATTGCAATATATAACTCTATTGCCTTGGTCTTTGTGTATGGTCGTAACCATGTACTCTGCCTGAAAAAAAAAAGGATGTAGAATGTGTACCTGTTTACACCTGGTGTTAACATGCATTCCTGTAATCCAAATAAAAGTGGACAACCAAGACACATCGCCTTTCACTCTTGTGTCTATTAAGCATCTCAAGCAGACTGCTTGTGGTCAGATTTTGTTAAAGGAGCAATAAGCAAAATTCATCATTTCTAGATTGAAGAAATTAAAAAAATTGCTATGTGAAGAGCTAGAGGTGTTGTTGTTTACAAGCCGGTCCGGCTGCGCATTCATGTGCGTTCATGTGAACCTCAATAACAATCCGGAGCTAGCTGGGAGCGGCTGGCGAGGCGCTAGCTGCAGCATGACCGGAGGGAAGCACAGCCGGTTAGCCTCCGCTAGCTTCCCAACTAGCCCCGGCTCTCTGTTTGGATCCAACCGGAGCACCAAGCCCTGGTGTGTTATTCAGGTTAATGTGGGAAGAAGCAGCAGGTTTATTAGGCAGCTAAGTGAAGCTGGGTGAGGTGGAGGCTGCGGAGGAAACACTGGGATGGGTTAATGTCCGGAGCGCGCATGCATTCAGCGAAGGTGGAGCTACAGCACTGTGCTTGATTTCACTCATTTACATGAAAACTACCAACAATTGCATTGTTTAATTCAACGTTTTAGTGTTGTAATTTATCAACGAGGTTTTGCAAAGTAACACATGGCATCAAAATAAATGCTTTTATTTTTCTGTACGTCTTAACGTCGTATTACAGACTGCACTGAACTGAAAAAACACAGTAATCATGAATTTTCCTCCTGTAATTTGACATATAATGTGCTGTAATTCAAGCTTTTGTAAGGAATTTGTTGAATTAAATAAATTTTGATACTCAAATTCAAAATCACTGGAATTGTTTGCTGGCCTCTACATTTCTTTCACTCGAAATGTAATGTAATGGACTGGAAAAGCAGTCTGAAATAATGTGTTTCCCCTGTAAAATTGGCTAGAAGAGAGGAAAGTTGTTCTTATTCACAGAGGTTATAGAGTATTATCTGAAGTACACACAACATAGATCATTTGATGATCAGGCTTCATCTGCCCATTATGTGGGGGGGATACAAATTCTGGCAGACTGGAAAAGCAGTCTGAAATAATATGTTTCCCCCAGTAAAACTGTCTAGAAGAGAGGAAACTTGTTCATATTCACAGAGGTTATAGAGTATTATCTGAAGTACACACAAAATAAATTATTTGATGATCAGGCTTCATCTGCCCATTATGTGGGGGGGATACAAATTCTGGCAGACTGGAAAAGCAGTCTGAAATATTGTGTTTCCCCCTGTAACACTGGCTAGAAGACAGGAAACTTGTTCATATTCACAGAGGTTATAGAGTATTATCTGAAGTACACACAAAATAGATCATTTGATGATCAGGCTTCATCTGCCCATAATGTGGGGGGGATACAAATTCTGGCATACTGGAAAAGCAGTCTGAAATAATGTGTTTCCCCTTGTAACATTGGCTAAAAGAGAGGAAACTTGTTCATATTCACAGAGCTTATAGAGTATTATCTGAAGTACACAAAAAATAGGCCATTTGATGATCAGGCTTCATCTGCCCATTACAGTACATTCCAAGTGAAATAAATGTAGACTTAATCAAGGCCAGCAAACAATTACAGTGATCTTGATTTTGAGTATCGAAGTTTCTTTAATTCAACAAATTCCTTACAAAAGCTTGAATTTCAGCGCATTATATGTAAAATTACAGGAGGAAAATTCATCATTACCGTGTTTTTTCAGTTCAGTGCAGTGTGTAATACAACGTTAAGACGTACAGAAAAATAAAAGCACTTATTTTGATGGGTGAGCCATGTGTTACTTTGCAAAACCTTGTTGATAAATTACAACACTAAAATGACGAATTAAACAATGCAATTGTTGGTAGTTTTCATTTACATGAGTGAAATCAAGTACAGTGCTGTAGCTCCACCTTTGCTGAATGCATGCGCGCTCCCGTGGCCAGGGGAAACACTTCCTATCGGGAGTAACTACCTTGGCACGACACCGGTGTTTCCTCCGCAGCCTCCACTTCACCCAGCTTCACTCAGCTGCCCGAGAAACCCGCTGCTTCTTCCCACATTAACCTGAATCGATGTTTTAGCCTAGCGGGCAGCTGGCTCGCGGGCTGGAGTAACTTACAGCTATGAAGCGCTTCTACCAGCTCCTCTAGTCACTGAGCCTCGCCTCCATCTCAGCAAATATATTACATTAATTACAGGTACCATCATCATTGAAGTAGGCAGGGAATAGCTAAACACAGCAGAGACTGAGACATCGCTAACTGCTAGACGACGCGAGTGTGAGGGGTGGAGAGCAGGGGTAGAGGGAGGAGTGGCTCATGACACACTTTGTTTTGGTCTACAGGCAGTGCACAACAGCAAACCTAGCGGTGAAATGATTTCGCTTTTTGCCCCTTTAAAGCCTTCGTCATTTACGCTAAAAAGTCAAATGTATAGTAAGCATAGTTTTAATGTCCACACCCTCGCTAGCTGCTCACTAGAATGCTCACTGGTCACGTTAGGGGTTGTGCCGGTAGGGCTGGAGATATTGCTGTCAGTAGAATTTAACACGTCTTCTTACAATGGGCAAAATGATGTCCCACATTGATGATATTGTAGTCCTTGTCGGGGACATATAAAGACATATTAGCATTTACACTACAAAAAAAATGTGGTCAAAAGGGTCCTAGACCATCTCAGCATGCTGTTTAAGTGAACATATGCTTCTTGGTGGTTGTTTACACTTGTATTTAGCGCTGTCTATTTGTGATCGGATCCCCCAAGATGCATGTTAATACCAGGTTTAAACAGGCTCAGTGATGATTTAACTTTTTGGCAATGTTGGTTTGTGGGTCTGAGGAACAGTTAGTCCAACACTTTGGTCCAGACTAAAACAACTAGTGGATTGCTTAGATTGCTTAGATGGTTTGGAAATGTTGTTCCCATATTCACACAATATTGCACCCCACAAATGGCGTCGTCACATTAGGTACCTAGTGTAAAGTTTTGTAGGTTAGGTTTAGGAAACTACAGTTACATATTTTAGGGTTAAAGAAAATAACTCATAGGACACAAACACTGGTCTCCTGGGGGAAAGCCCTGTGTTTGTTTGACCAATCAAACACCCCAATCTACCTCATTATGCAGACTTGTACTCTTTATAGTAGCCTACCTCCTTCTTTAATCCAGTCATGTTTTTGCAGCCTTCCCGATTATGTGGATTATATTAATATTACATGGGTTATACACAAATTGTGATGCATTGCTTTTCGTAGGTATGCGTATGAACAGTTTATGAGAACAGCCTGCACTGTGTGATCATGTCGATGTTAGCTGCCTCACAGAGCTCTTGACTCTTTGTTTCTTATTGTTTTGGTGTTTCTGTTTACACAGATGTTTCAGGAAACTTTCTGAAAATGCTGTTGTAGACACAAATCTTTAGTACAGGTCAGCTCTTTTAGATTGTGTCTGAACCAAAGTTGAGGTTGTTTACTTCAAGCTGTTTGTTGGATTGCTTTTACAGAATAGCTGGCTTGCAAGTGTGAATGAAAGTTTTACTGACTGTCAAGTGGTGGAATAATATTCCCAAAAGGGAGTTCCCACTCCGAGATGCTTAAATTCAGATCTCTAGATGTGAGTCATACAGACACTGAGAGTGATGTGACAAGTGCGATGTGCTGATTATGAAGAGATTTCATTTTTAGCCTGAGATTAGAAGGAAAGGAAAGAAAGAGGCACGATTGTATGACCTATGTTAAGAGAAACATTTGTAACAAAAGCCACCACGAGTGCAGCAAAAAAACATGAATTATGGAAACTCACACTGCATCACTGTGCCTGACATCTTAGAGTTTGGGGGCGGGTTAACTAGCATGTGGAGGACAACATAATGTTCCTTGATGAAGTGTCAGAGTTCACAATTAACACTTGAGTCAAGAGGTTGATGGCTACTTTCAAAGATTTCCTTTCAGATCAATCATGAGGTTTTGTCTCCCACTGAGCAGGGCTCTATTCTTGGCTCTTCATCAACAGGCAGCTCTGGAGGAAGCTATACATTAAGCCCCTCGAGTATCACCTCATTTAGGATTAACAATGACATTTGAAATTACTTTGAGTGTTTCCAGAGCACCACTGAGAGAAGAATTATATCAGGCATGTTCAAAGTCCGGCCTGGGGTCCAATTGTAGCCCGCCGACACCTTTTAAACGGCCCTCACCTTGTCTTTCAAAATATACTGTATGTACTCCCCCCTAACATTGGTTAATCAACTTTGTTTCCTCTATACACCTCATGACAGCAGGACCATCATAGCTTGTAGGCAGGAGACAGTAAACAAGCAAGCAAACAAAGAATGCAGTGTAAAGTCGACAACCATGGCTGCCAGTTTCAGGAGTGTTGAATACATTTTCAGTGGAAGATGAAACTGCTGCGTTTGTCTCATTTTTCATGGGATTGTTCGTTTACAGCAACCCTTATAAAGCAAATTAGCAGCTGGCCTCCAGGTACTTTGACATTATCTAATCTGGCCCCCATTCAAAAAAGTTTGGACACCCTTGAACTACATCTGGCATATCAATTCTCAATTAATTTATTAAGCAGCATGCATCCAATTGACTTCTCAGTGGGATTTCAGGTTTTATTGGGACTTACATTTTTATGCCCCATTAAAACAGCTTTGCATTCAGTCTATTTCCAAGCCAAAACATGTCTAAGTGTAGCTGTGAAAAATCCATGTAAACCTTCAGCATTTTTATCTTACTTGAACGTTGATGAATTACACATTTTTACAAATGAACACATAATCAAGCTTCTGTAGGGCTGAAACAGTCGATTAGTCAATTTGTTAATCAAAAGATAGTTATACTTTATTATAAACTGCACATAGGGCAGGTTAATGTAAAATGCCACCATGTGCAAAAGGATTTATATCTGATACTTAGTCAGGAATCTTTATAAACTATAGGTTAGTTGTGAAACGCAAACAGGAAGAAGACCTTGAGAGTAATTTTGAAGAGGTGAAATGGGAAGCACTGTGTACTGGTAGTCACTGGTAGTTCACTTTTAACACCTGACCTTAAATTACACAATACAGTCTTGTTCATAGAATATACTATAGCCTACCCCTGATAGGCAGCACAGATAAAGCCTCAATACTCCCAGTTCTGCCTGAACTGTAAAACTGAGTCTGCCTTTGCCTAAATTCATAATGGACCTCTATGCTCAGTGTGCTTAACAACATCACAGGAATAACCATCCCTGCAAAACCAAGTATAACCCGAATGGGTGACACAGCTATGATAAAACTCAGTTAAACAAGCTCAGATTTATTAGACCAGCCTTTATCACAGCCATCCAATGTAGGGATGAACAACCACCTATACATCTGCTACATAAACTGAAGTATTAGTGTCATGTGTACCAAATAAAAAGATAATGTATAACCTGAAGGGAAAGTCTGAGTTTAAAAGATTTGGGGTGGTTTCCTAACATTTCTGGAGACAGAGTCTACAATATAGCCTGCTCCCAAATAAGAATTGAATTGACTGTGATGTGTGAGTCAGACATGTTTGTTATAGCTGTTTTTTCCCTCTCTATCACCCTTTTTCAACTAAATCCATACACAAGGGCTGTTTCTCCGTTTCCTGTTCTGTTTTTATTTATTTATTTTTCTTTGAATAGGTAGAAATTAGTAGCTGAACGTGAAGGGGTTGGTGGGTGGGTCAGAGCTATATGTGGGTGATGTGGGGGTGGACTGATCGGGCATCTATGCGATTTTATTAAGTTATATTATGGTTGCTGCACTATTCAGTCTTTGAGTTGTTATATTACAAAATCAAAAAAGCCAATCAGATCAGATCAGAGTCTACAGCCTGAGGCTGATGGGAATGTGTTGCAGGTATTGGACAAATTAAAATGCTGACCCAATGATGATGGCATTATATGGAAAGTCAGAAATTACAGCAATTAATTTTGAGGGGGTAACGAATGTCTGGACCAAATTTTATGTCAATTCATCCAACAGTTACTGAGTTATGTCAGTGTGGACCAAAGTGGTGGACTGACTGACCAACAAATCAGGATTTCCATCCGCAGAGCCACACCGCTTGGCTACAAAAAAAGCCAGATATTTGCTGTTCCAGGATCTCAAACGTGACACTTTCCTGTTTTTCTCTTTTTGATGCGATTATAAATGAATATCTTTGAGTTTTGGACTGTTGGACAGACAAACAAGCTCTCAAAACTTCTGCAGATTTTGTTCTTACCTTTTTAATTGACTTTGTATGTACTGAAAGATTAATTTAATAAAAGAATCAACAGGTAAACTGATAATTGTTAGCTGCAACCCTACAGCAAAGCAACTGCATCGAGGATGACAACAGTAAGTGGTTGATTTTTGGCCAATGGTAACATGTTTCACAGCGGTACGCAGCACATGACGTCTTCTTGGGCTCATTACCACCAGGAGTCAGTCACTGATGATGAGTGACATCATTTCACAAAGGTGACATTTCAACTCAGCGTGACTCTCTAACTCGGCATGATCACATGTCACCTGCATGGTTGGCGTCATACTGATGGACGCACAAACACACCTCCTTTGACAGTGAAATTCTTCAGCAGACATTTATCTACATAATGAGCAGCGCATGACAACTTTGCACCAACGTGTTGTGTTGCTGCAGCGTTCGCAGTCTTCAGGGGTAATTAAGATCAAATTAGAAACGTTAAAGTTCATCACTCTCACTGAGGGGAGTTGCCAGAGTGTTGTTGTTCTGGGGCAGTTTCTGATGAAGTGGAGAAGAGCTCGGCTTCAGTGACGCAGCTCGATATGGAAACACGCAGTGCGGCCCTCTGGGAGATGCCAGGTTCATTAGTATGTAATAAAGTCAACAAGTCAGATCGGGAGGACAAGCAGGTGAAGCCTCACCAGGAGCAAGAGCAGGTGTCAGTGTAATGAAGATTACATGGTGTAATAACATCGTGTCCATGCACATTACAGATCTGAGTCAGTCTGCATTCTCAGTCTTTTCAAAATAAAATAAGAAACTTAAGTGATCCAAAGGGTGTCACGCAGTTGGGTGCAATGACCTCGCTTTCAAGACACAACGTCCCGTACACAGAAAATTAAAAGAAAATAGTCAAAAGGGAAGAGTCTCGACGCCACCACACACTGAGAGTGAGTCATATGTGATGATTGAGAGGGATTACTTTCGTATCAGTCTATACATTGCTGCACTGTGTAACTTTAAGTAAAAGACGCAATAGCACAGCATAGAAATACTCAATTACAAGTAAAGGTTCTTCCTCTAAATTATTACTTTTCAGAGTACATAAGTGTAGCAACAAAATCTATAGTACTAAAAGTAAAAGTACTCATTCTTCAGAACTCAGACTGGCTCCACCCTCCACCCCACCTGCATCACCTGCACTCCTGATGAGACCAGTCCCTCTAGATTATAAAACTCCATCCCTCAAGCCTGTGTCTCTCTTCTTCCCTCCAAACATGCCAGGTAGAACAAAGAGAGGACTGATGTAAGTGCATATGGACTTTTCACTTTTATAAGGTTTTACTTTATTAATCATGTATATATTATTAATAGTTGACAGATTGTTTTGTGGTCAGTGTTCTCCGTTTAAATTGTTGTTACGAGAAGAAACAAGAGTAATACTGTGGTGGATGCATTAATGATGTAAGTTAAATGATGTCTAATTTACTGTCTAACATTGTGACATTATAACATTGTCTTTTCATATTCCTTGTTATAGAAAAAATCATCCGACAACCACCACTCAACTGTTCAACTACCTTATCTGCAGTAAAACGTTGACACAGCTCCCTGGATCCTGTGTGTTTGAATGTGCACCCCATCATAACTTGTTCTGCATAACTTTACATTATTATTTATGCATAAATATGTACGCAGTACTTTGATGTAGTTGCGGTTTTTGAGCTGTGGCTAATTTTAACTGTTTTGTCTGCTGTTTAAAACAATGCATCAGATTTCATAAGATTGTGTGTTTTTAAGGATGGATGGGTGATGTAAAGGAGGATAAAGTATTTTAAAAAAACAATGTAGTGGAGTGGAGGTATAAAGTAGCATAAAATGAAAATACTGGACTACTACACTAATACTCCACTGCACTAAATACACACTACACTTACTTGTCTTATCTATAAGCATCTGTTTTGCACTCCTTTTTGATATGACAGTGTAATTTTCCAGCATGGGATCACTTATTTTTTATCTCATCTAACATCAAAGTCTCACTCTATCCAAAAATGTGTTCATGTTATCAGTTCAGTTACAACATGTGCATGCTTTGATTGATGCCGGAGTTTTCTATGTGTGGAAATAACATGTCATACAGAATTTGTGGCCATATTTAAACAAACGTGTGCTACATTGTGCTGTATCTGTTTTGTAAAATTTTCTTTTTATACACATGAAGTCTTTTCCTGCTGCTATTTCTATTGCAGTTAAAGGCAGTTAGCCTTTCACCACCCACTGATCCACCTCCAATACAGTGGCGCTGCATGTAAAACTTTGCTAGTCTGCCATGAGAAGTTAAATGAATATTAGTACAATATATATATATGCATTTATAGATTTAGTCTCTTTGTCTTTTTGGTTAATTAATCACCATAATCTGATTTTTTTTTTTTTTTTGGCCTTTTTCAAGCAAACATGTCAAACATTTACTGGCTCTGGCTGCCCAAATGTGTAGATTTGGGGTTTTAAGACAGTTTGAAGATGTCACCTTGGGCTTTAAGAGAGAATTTTCCTTTCCTTATTATAGACATTACATCACTGGTTGTAGCCCCACTGTCTTGTAAGAGTCCAGGAACAATGCCAATAAAACAGATTATTGCTCTGAAACCTAAGGGGAAATCACTGTGATTTAAAAGTTCAATGTGGAGGATTTAGAGGCTTCTATTGGCAGAAATAGTTTATAGTCTTCATAACTAAGTTTTTATTAGTTTACAAACACCTGAAAATAAGAATAAATGTGTGTTGCATTGTGTTATCGTTACATTGAGCATTCTTCATGTATAATTATAATTAGATACCGAACCCCAATATGATGCCTGGTGCATACCATACCGAGTTTCTAGCTTCAAGGTTTGATTCCAGGTTATGCAGCCCACTGAATATGCGCAGTAGTGTAGTAGACTTTACATTACGGGATGTTGTGAATTTTTAAATCACTTTTCTGAGCTCCAGGAAAGTAAAACCTCCATGATTAATCTTATTTGTAGTTGGAGGTGCCTTGTCAGCACTTTCCCTGATGTCTCTTTTATAGTGGTGACCCATGGGTAGGCTTTTATGGCCACAGGGGATTTTTTTGGCTGTAATGCCACAAGTGACCACTAGAAAAAATTGAAAGCAGGCTGAACAGCTTTCCTATAGGGGTGGGGTCTAATTTATACACATTGCCTATGCACAAAACAAGGCCTGAAAGAGGTGTACGCCACTTGATCTATAAAAACAGACTGATGGGAGAAACTTTGACCCATGCTTACAAATATTTAGAAGACAGGAAATTGGCGACACAGAAGGTGAGGTGGAAGCCTGATTGTAGAAATTGTCGAATATTTTTTTGGCTTTTGTCGGTGCGTACATTTTCAGTATGGATCCCACTCATTGTTTTATGAATGAGACCACTGGTCTACTTCCATGGTGTCAACAATGATGTAGACCAGAACAGATAAATCAAACACTGGCTCTAAAGTGGGTCATTTGCATTTTCATGTCTTTGCATCAGCCACTGTAATTTCCCTACACGCTTGAGACACAGGAGAAGTCTCTGTTCTGCAGCCTCACCGGAAGATGCCCCTAAATCGAACACACTGGACCTTTAAATGCCACTGAAGTCGAAGACAACTGGTGTTTCTGTTAGAATATTAGAAATTAGAATATTTTGACTGTGAGTTGACCTCTGTCAGCCAGGTTAATGATCACATTAAGTCTTAATGTCCCATGGATGTGCTCAGTCATGAGGGTCAGTAGTGGGTCATCACATGAATTAATCTGCAAATGCTCACAATGCCACAAGCTAAACTGGCAGATACAACATGCCACAAAAAGTTTAAACCCACATTCTTGTCTTTTCTGGGTGTTTGGGCTATAAAGTGCTGCTCAGTACTCTTCCTCCTTTTTTAGTTGAGCCCACACTCCTTTCTATTAAAATCCTCTCGCAGTGCGCCAAGCTTTACCACTTATCTCTCAAAGAAACACAAAGCAGCAGCAGCAGCAGCAGCAGCATCACACATGAACCCACCGCTGTGGTCGCTCTGGTTTTGCGCCTCGCTCCTCCTCGTCTGGCTGCAAAGCTCCCGCGCCCTGAGGTGCTGTGAGATGATGGCGCAGTCCGGATGAATTGCTTCAGCCTGGAAATACGAGACAACTTAAGTTACCCAGCCTGGAGCAGACACGCGCACTACAAGCTGATGCTCTTTGCTTGTTTGTTCGGGTGAGAGATGGAGGAAAAACATGGAAACGGTCTATTAAACAAACATCGACACACACACCTTTCTGGACAGATAACTTCTTATCTTGCGCGGGGTTATTTTTCAAGAAATCAGTTTTTTGTGTGTCCAACTTTGTCAGGAAATCCTCTCAGAAGATATCCAGATTTGAACATGTTAAATTCCCCTGCCAATCAAAGCTCTTTAAGTTGACATTTTGGCCCGAGGATAATGCGTTTTGCATCTGGAGCCCCTTTTCTTACCCGTGTTGTCCCTGCTGTTTATTTGCCTTTGATTGATACCAGACAGGTGGTGATGGATGTAGGTCATGAGCCTTCATAACCACTAATTAAGCGCCTGCGGCTTAATGAGGACATTGGCTGTCCAAGTGCGTGGCGCGTGCTCCAAAGAGCGAGACAAGGACGGAGGATAATAACGATAATAGCGTCGCAATAAAGATGTCATTAGGCTATAATTGAGTATCTGCTTTCCTAATTAGCAAATTAAAATGCAGCAAACTTCTGCTGCACTTTTAATCACTTCATTAATAAAAGTATTTTGTCCCACAAATGATGAAAGAATAAATACTTACTATAGGCCTGTACCACAGATGAAAATACAAGATGAGGAGTGTGAATTTCTCCTGTGGTCCCGGCAGCGCCTTACAATACACTTCCATTTTCTTATCTGTCTTCCCTCATCGGATGATGATGATGAGGATGATGATGATGTGAGTGCAAATCCAGGTTGTTTATTCCTCTGGAGCCTCTTAAAGACCGACTTCTTCCTTATTGCCTCAGTGTGCAAATATTTTCTGTCACCCTTAAAATAGATGAATCCTCATATTCTCCCTGCGAGCTGCAAAGTTGCGGGAGTGAAGAGCTGCTGTCTCACATCTGCTCTCTCTCTCTCCCTTTATATATATCTGCCTCCCTCTCCCTCCCTCCCTCTGTCCCTCTCTCTGAATCAGGTGAATGAATATCTCCATTCACAGGGCTGGCAGTGAGGACGCATGATAAAACAAAAAGCAAATGCAATTGAGAGCAAAACAAAAAGCCAATGACCTAATTTCGAGTCACAAAATGTATGCAAATGTGACTGACTGCCAGACTCCTTCTGTATAAGACCCCTGTATTTGTGCACTCCCTGACAGGCAAACTATCTAAGGCTATATTTAGGAAGGATTATATTGTTTTATTACCAAAGGTACTTGCAGGCCTACGTTGCTGTGCTTACTGCACCACATTTCAAAAAGTGGAAAGCACTGTTGTTAAAAATACTGTAGTTACGGTACTTTTTACTGCAGCCCCACAACATGTTGGGGGCAATTTAGGCAAATCCATCCATCCATCGATCCATTTTCATCCGCTTATCCAGGGCCGGGTGGCGAGGGCAGCAGGCCAAGCAAGGCAACCCAGACGTCCCTCTGCCCAGCAACGCTTTCCGGCTCCTCCTGGAGGGACCCAAAGGTGTTCCCAAGCCAGATGAGATATGTAATCCCTCCAGCATGTTCTGGGTCCGCACCAGGGCCTCCTGCCAGTGGGACGTGCCTGGAACACCTCTAACAGAAGGCGCAGGAGGCATCCTGATCAGATGCCCGAAACACCTCAATTGACCCCTTCTGATGAGAAGGAGCAGCGACTTTACTCCGAGCTCCCTCCGGATGTCCAAGCACCTTCCGCTGTCTCTAAGGCTGAGTTCAGCCACTGCACAGAGGTCCCAGAGCTCATGACCATAGGTGAGGGTTGGGATGTAGATGGACCAGTAAATCGAAAGCTTCGCCTTCCGGTTCAGCTCACTCTTCACCTCAACGGTCCGGCGCAGCGCCCACATCACTGCCGAAGCCGCACCAAACCGCCGATCCATCTCACGCTCCATTCTACCTTCACTTATGAACAAGACCCTGAGATACTTGAACTCCCTCACTTGGGGCAGTAACTCACTCCCAACCCGGAGGAGGCAATCCACCAGTTTCCGGCAGAGGACCATGGACTCAGATTTGGAGGTGCTGACTCTCATCCCGACCGCTTCACACTCGGCTGCAAACTGCCGAACAGAATAACATCATCTGCAAAAAGCAGAGATGAAAGTTTGAGGTCCAACTATTGTACTTGCCAGAAAGTAAGGTAAAATGTGCTCCATCTCCTTCGCGTATAACATGAAAATGCTACTTTCGTGTTAAAGCAACAATGATTAGAAATATATAACTCTTTAGAAGTATGGGACAAGTCCTCATTGACTCAAGTAGTATGAGGCAAGTGTTGTACTTTTTTTTACATTTATCTGCAAACTACAGTTTTTGCAGATTAAGATTTTACATACAAAACATAAAATCAGTTTAAAAATCTTGAAAATTACACCAACAGTGTCTAAAGCAAATTACTCCACCTTCACAAGCTACCCCATCACGGTGCTTCCTACCATTTCAGAGGGTACTTTTGTGTTCTTCAGATTGGTCCCAGTGCACAGCATTATGATGATCACTAGTGCATGCTATTGTGCATGTATTGTCTTGACACAAATACAGATGACATTGGACAACATCAGTATACATATTACGCAGCAACCATCATTGTATATCTGTTAAAAATATCAAAACAAGTAAGAAACGTATCATTTAATTCAATAGTCTTTATAGCATGTTTATGGATTTTATATATTTAGAAAAAGCATATAATTTTGTTTTAGATAGCTACTGACTATTTTGCCCTTTTGGGGCCATAAATAGCCAATGGCACCATTTTTGAACCAGAAGCATACTTCTTTTACCATTCCTCTTTGAACACAGGTATATATTCAAGGTGGCAATCTGAATCACTCGCAAGAGAAGAAGAAGAAGAAAGAGTCCTTCATTGTCATTGTACGAGTACAATGAAATTTTTACAAGCTACAGCTGTACACAGTGCAAGTTAAAAGTACAAGCAAGTGACAACCCAGAGCAATCTCATAATTACATAACCAATAAATAATAATAACATAAATAATAATCTATAATGAGGCAGATGTTGTTATTGCACTTAATGCATGTAATGTCACCCAGACTTGAAATGAAAGTTAGGACAGTTATGAGCTTTCTCTACAGGCCCCTCCACCCCAAGGGCTCCAGTGCAACCGCACTGCCTGTACTGCCTATATTTACGCCCCTGCTTTCGATGCTTTAAATACATTTTACTAAATGTACGTAGTATTTTCACACTGTTGTATTGGTACTTTAATTGAAGTACAAAGTGCCTGTTAACAATGATTACCAACCAGGCAAAGCAGGTCACCGCCCCAAGGCCCGAGGACGCAATGGCAGAAAAGCGGACGAGGTGTGTCATGACTTGAAGGACAGTGGTTAAAATCTCCAGGGTGCTGTTACCTTGAACAAAAAATACATTTCCATGTTGCTCCACTGGAGCTGGTTTATAGTTAGTAATTTACAAATGGGGTCACGTAAGGCAGTTTGCAGGTGTAGATGTGGAGCAGGCCAGTGCTAAAAAAGCAAAATCCTCCTCCACAGAATAAGCTCCCAAGAACAAGAACACAGGGTCCAACCTTCAAATACTCCTCTGGAGCTACTGGGTGATTAATGTACTCCTGGCAAACAGTAGAAGACTACGTGCTCCTCAGTGTGAAACACGGCGGCGCACTGGCTCAAAAAATAATTGAAAATAAACCTCTGGGTTTAAACAGCAGCATGATGTTATCAGTTACGGTCATCACTAGCACACACTGTGAATCATTCACACACAGGTTATCAAATGGTTTGTGTGATACCATTGATGGCTGTTGGCTAATGGCTTATTTTTCAAATGTATTGGTTGTTTGCATTTAGGCAAAGCTTTGCATCGACTGTTTGATCATTCGTTTCAATTTTGTGGAGCAGGGCAGCCAATCTATCGACAATAAGGATATTGTATAACGTGAAAACAGAATGTTTAATCCCCACTATGGATCCTATTCAAGCTTGTGTTTTCACAAGAGCTACCAGAACCAATTCTACTGTTAAGACATCAAAACTGAAGCTGGGAAAAGCACATATCAGATCTGATCAGTAATTGATACTATGGCTGTTACTAATGATTATGCCAGGCACAAGTTTCAAGAGGCCATAGTGACGTTTCAAAATTCAATTTTACTTCAAAACCCTGCCTCATTTTTGTGTTTCATTGTGGTTATTTTGTGTCGCTTTGGTTTTTTCATTCTTTGCAGTAATTTGAGACAGATTAACCGATCAACAGAAAATGAATCTGCAGCTGTTTTGATAAGTGACTGGTAGATTCAGTCTTTCTTCAAGCAAAAAAAAGGCCAAATAGGAATTGAATCTTTTCTCTGTTTTATATCAGTGTAAAGTGACTATGTTTCAATTTAAGAAGCAAGCTATATGAGGATGTCACCATGGACTGTGGGAAATTGTTATGGACATTTTTCACAATATTCTTTTTTATGCTGCCACACCGCCGAGAGCCACGACTGGAGGCGTTATGTTTTTGGGTTCCTAACTACCTGCATAGGTCTGTTCATCCTCATGAACACAATATCTCAAGAACACCATAAGGGAATTTTTTTAATTTGGCACAAACATCCACCAGATTTCGGTGGTCAAAAGTTCAAGATCAGGGTCACTTTGGCCTTGCGTTCTTCTTATTCTAGTGAACGCAAAATCTCAGGAACATCATAAGAGAATTTCTTTAAATTTGGCACAAACGTCCACATGGACTAAACAATGAACTGATTAGATTTTGGTGGTCAAAGCTCACTGTGACCTCGCAAAGCATGTTTTTGGCCATACCTCATGAATTCTTACACAGATTAAAACAAAATTTCACACAAACATCTAACAGGATAACATGATGAAGTGGTGACAGTTTGTATCCATAAAATCAAAGGTCAGCTACACTGTGACATCATAATGGTCTGCAAAAACACCTTGCCATTACTGAATACCATAACTCAGGAACAGAAGGGGTGACATTTGGTCAGATGCTGAATTGGTGACAATAAACTTGAGTGTCCACCATGAAACTGTGCTGATTGTACAGATCTTCTGTGCTGCCAGGAGAAGATGTGTGTGAAGCATCCATGTTTTAGAATATGTTGCATCTTTGCAGCAACATTCATAATGGTATTGTCAACTGTCATGGCTACAAATGAGTCTGGACAAACATGGCTGTAAACTGTAACTGCAACTTGACTGGTTTGTAGAAACATACAACGATGAGGTGGTAATTCTAGTTGCTTTATATATATATGTTTGTATTTCACAAAAGGGTTAGAGTTAGACATATGAAAGTTATTTTTATACAATTGTGCATAGCTTTCTTTGCGCACCCAACCCCCCACCAGCCACCCTCCACCCCATGATGCCTCGACGCCAAAAAAAGTAAATTAATGAGAGCAAGTAAATAAAAAAAATTAATAGGAATTAACAATTGTAAACGAGTTACGATCAAATTAGGATTTGCACTGGAATGCTAAACATTCCTGTATATGGTCACAAACAATTTTTGTTTACTGATATTCAATAGATGAAGTGATTGACGGATAAAACAATAAAAATTTAAAACAATATTGTTAGTTGCAGCCAGCCCTCAATGAGCTCCCAAGACAGTAATGCTAGAGGTTGAAGTTCGGACTGCGAACAAGATCAGTGTTTAAGCATAGGATATGTTCCATTAAATATGCAAACACACTAAACTATGTTTATTTGCTCTCCCATTCAGACTCTTCTCCCTGATTGATTTTTATATCAACACAGGTTGGAACATGTTTTTTCTCATCAGAGCTGCAGGGTAAATACATAGTGAAATGCCGTGCTTAAAGAGGAATGTCACCCAATTTGAGAAATCACATGCATTATTCCTGAGAAAGAGACAGGTCAGGCGATACTTCTCCAAATGGGATTCATGAAACCTGAAGTGAAAGAGCTAACCATTCATTTTTTATGTCAGTGAGATGTCAAATGTGTCTCTGCTCTGTGTAAAAATGACACTTCCACTTTCCTGTCCCATAAAATGTGCCATGTGTCAGTTCTTGCAGCCAAATTATATGTAAATTCTGGTTCATACCTGTTAGTGATGCTGGTTTGACGGCTCAGCTTCACATCTGATGGCTCCACAAAGGAAACACAGCATCTGGAGCAAATGATAATTCCACAGCCCTGGGACTGTTCTCATAATAAATAGCCTCCACCTTTGATGTTGAGTCAGAGAAACTTATATCAAACGATTTAAGACCATTTATTGTAACAGTGTGTGCACTTTCATATGTGGAGATGGTTTTGCAATCAAGGGGGTCCCCAAAAGAATTGTAGAAATACTACTGACATTAAACCCCCTGAAGCAATACACAGCATGCTACAGAACATAACCTAGCAGACACATACTGTGTCCCTCAGATATTAGACATACATAATGCAAGAAAAAATAAATGCAATAAAAATAAATGCAATCACAAGTACTGTAAGTAATCAGAAACTAGGGCAAGAAAAGTCTAAATAATGTGGGGATGAATCAGTTGCTTAGTGCCAGACAAACTCCTGACAAAAACAACGTCAAAGAAGGATGCTCACAGATTTGTCTTTCTGGCCTACAGTAGATCTCCTATAAAGGATTAATCATAAATCGTCTGAGGTGGAGTGTACTGATGCCTTCATTTCAATTTAACGTTTGCTGCTTTTCCCACTTCTGCTGCTTCTCCTATATTTTTCCTCCTCTATTTTGGGAAAGGAAATTTATTATTGTTAGTCAACCAGACTGGTGGAAATGTGAATAAGATGTAGATTGGATTATGTGACGTCCTCATCATGGGTTCAAATCCTTCTAATCATTTTGCACATGATGATAAAAGTCTGCCCTTTCCTCGAAACAGGAGGTTAGCTGAGGATAGCTTTCTGAGTAGCCTTCTTCAATCTCTATTCAACAGGAAAGCTTTTAGGAGCTCATGCCACTCATTTTGAACATCCTATCCTTCATTTTTCCTTTCAGGTTTCCACATCATTGTAGATATTTTCTTTTCAGTGATAAATGTTAGTTGCATCTTACAGCTGAAAACTCTGGGACAAGAGGTCAAAAATACATTATACATTATTACCCCTGCCGAGTTAAAGTCAGCTGTCAGTAACAGTCCTGACAGACAAAATTTACTTGTGTGTAACTGCAATGCTTGGGTTGTGTAAAAATCCTGTTTATTGATGTTGGTTATATGATATTTTTTTAAGTATTTTGCCTTTTTAGACATTTTTAGTCCTTGAAACATTGATTGTGGAGTGGTAGTTGATTAAAAAAAAACACTTTCACGTTCCTTCCTTTCAATAAAAAATAGTGAAAAGCATGAAAAGTCTGTAAACCTGTAAACAACCGTGAAAACATCATAAACTACTACTACCACTACTCATAGGCCATCTCAAATAAATCTACAAAAGCCACACTGAAACTAGCTGAACTCTGTGAAAATCAAAATTATGTCAACCCAAATGATCTAGTCAGTGACAAAATATTATCAATAATATTCAGTAGCCTTGTTTACTTTTTCTGAATTAATAAATCTGTTTAAATTAGCTTGACTGGTCTGCCCCCTGCAGCACAAGACAGGAAAATCTGGCTCCACAAGAGTTTAAACTTGAGCTAAACTTCAAAATGTCAACATTTAGCGCAGTTTTATTTTAAAAGATGCAGTCACAATAATGAATTTGTCGAGCTATAAAGTCAAAGTAAAAGGCAACACTGCGATCTTGTTAAATCTTAGCATATAAATAAACAGTGATGTATGTGGCTGCGCTTCAAAGCCTGTCAAGACATCATGTACTTCGAGCGACCCGTTAACTGCAGGTCGCTTAGAATCCTGGGACATGAAGTCTTCGGTCAAAATGGATCATACCAATCTGAAGGTGCTGCGTAAATAGTGGCAAAAACATAGAGCCAGTCTGATTTTCGGGGCTTTACAGACACTAACTTGTTTTCACGTGTGTTTTTATGTTATTAAATTGTTGTCTTGGTTTTAGAAACGCGCAAATCATCGTGAAAGTCGTCGATAAGCTAACGGCGTCCCCCCTCTGACACTGAAGAATGCAGGCGACCCGCTAATGCACGTCCTCTTCTCCCGTCGGATTACAGCCGAGGCAGCAGCGAGGGGACGGTCACCGAGCCATAAAACGTCGAATAAAACAAAGAGTAAGTGCTCAAGAGTTGTCATTTTACCACCAGTGTCGCAATAAAAACTGCACCATGTGTTAAAACCCACAAAGTATTTTGAATTTAGAGTTTTCAAGCGCCACGTGGTCAAAGGAACTAGCTACAAGTTGCTGGTGCTGTCAGAAAAACTTGCGGCACCTACCTAACTTTAGCCAGTGCCAGGCGAGCAGGCAGCAGGTGAAATACAACACGAATTTCCACTTTTATTACGAACAAGGGCCATTTTCCTCATTTGTGACTGGTGTTAAACATGAACTGCCCACTTTGTAAGTTATATTATTATCCCTCATTTCCCAAACTTGAGAGGATTATAGTCTGTTTTTATGCTAGTGCTCCTCAAACATGAATAATAATCCTACGGCTGTTTCTCCCTAAAGGTTTGTAGTTTATGAGCATTTTTTGTATTGTCTCTCATTTCTCTGTTGGGCATTAGTTTGTTCCCCATTCCAGTAACCAGAGGTGAGTGTTGGTGTTGCAGCTGCTGCTCAGCTGGTGCTCTTAACACATGCACTGGTTTACTGCTGTCATATGGTGTAGTGGAAGTATTTCGCAGTCAGTTGCTAGTTTATAAACAACACCTTGCTCAAACTAATGCAGACTGATACAGCTGGCCTGCAATGAATCCTACATTTATGGAGGTTAAAGTGTAGTCTTTACTGAAACTGTCTCAGTGAGGTGATGATTCAGCTTCATTGTCATTTGGAGGAGGTAAATGAGGTGCTGTTGAACTGTATTGCATTTTACTGAGAGGTGTTTCCTTTACTCTTGTTGATATATGGGCACTAGGGATCTGTCATGTTTTTCGAATACCCATTAAAATTCTCACTGTTTGCTACAACCTCCAAAACGACCATAAAGTTGAATTAACTTCATTGCAGTTCCACATGAATGTAGGAGTTATTAAAGAGCTGTTCTGCATTAGTTTATGCTACGTGTACCCAACAAACTGGCAACTGGGAGTGTATATCAGCACTAACAGTGCTATAAATAATGCATTGCTCATGTTTGCATGTTGTTTTTGTAAAGTGACCCTTTATTATGTGGTTATCTTTTTTTTATTATGCATGACAACATAAAAAGCATCTTTTGGATGTGACATTTGCCTGCATGTTTAAAGGAGGTGCTGCTTGAAACATTGGATATTTTCTGTTTGATTTTGAAGTAATCCAAACGTTTTGATTGTTTTTAACAAAATTTACCAGACTTTTAAGATAATTCAAAGTTGTGTGATTGTTTTTAATTCTTTTATATATTCTAAATGTTCCACATTAGGTAGCATAACTTATCCTCCAGCATGCCAAAACAAAGGTGAGCCAGACACAGTTTCACAGGTTGGATTTTTGGATGTTTCAAAAGAAACATATTTAACGCATAAACACAGTGTTTCGTCATTAATTGGATGTGGTTGTGCTAAATTAAAAGTACTTCTTAATCATAAAATCATCATTTGAAAAAATAGATTTACTTGATAGATTTTTACATTTGAACTTTATATAGAGGAAACACTGCAAACTCATCCTAACCTAAATGTTGACCATTTTCACGTGTCATTTGTATTTTTACATTATTTGTTTTTTTTAACTCCAATGTGAGATTGATCAATGAACTGTGACAACTTGTTTGGGCATTATTCCATATCCTGAAAACATATATGAGGCTCTCTGCATTCTCAGTTTGATTCTTCTGTTCTCATATAAGCTAAGCTCATTCTAAACTCTTCCTGTAAAGGAAATGTTATGGCATTTTCTGGGGAAATGTAAGCTTTTTGATCAATCCACCGTCTGTTTGCCTACAAGACCACATTGGCATCTCATATCAGCTGTTCCATGAGCTTTCTTTGATGCATCTAACCAGCAAAGCTCCTTTTGTGGTGCTAACTTCACACTGAACTAATGGCTCTAGCTTCCACCTGTTGCTTCTTTTCTCTCATCCCGTAAAAATAAAAGTGAGTAGAGAGGAGACCCCTTTAAGAGAGAAATGGATCAGTCTTGGCCAAACCGTCAGCAAGGAGGCATCCCTCAACATGCTATACCTATGGGGGCCTTCAGGCAGGGTAATAATCCCACTGTGGAGAGAGCCATCAGCGGTGGAGACAAAGTCCAGTTTGAGAGGCTGCGGCGACGCACGCGTGTATCAGAGAGCTCTGGGGCTGAAGAGGAGTGGTTGAACACCTCCATGGAAGCGAGCGGCTGCTATGGTCAGAGCCCCTCTTTCCACACCATGCATGCAGAGGGAAACTTGTACAGCCAAAGCCCCTTTGAGCATGCCGAAGAGAACTACAAACGCTGGCTGGCCTCTAATACCAATGGAGCGCAGTCTGTCTCTCCAAGGAGTCCAACCACCAGAGGCTACATGACCTTCCAGTCAAGACGCAGCCGCACTCAACAGCAGGATCAGGCGCACCATGTCACCACTGTGAAAGCCTCTGGTACCCCCCACCGACTAGTCACTAGAGGCCGCAATCGCACCTCCTCTGAGACCGAGCAGGGGGGCAAAGGCAGCAGGGGTCCGACCCAGAGGAAGAGGGGCTTCTCTGAGACGGAAAGCAGGCCCAGATGGGACAAGTATGGCACCTCTTACACAGGGAATGGGAGAGACATGATGTGTGTTCCGGTTTCTTTAACTTCTATGATGATTTTTTTTTTTGTTTGTTTGTTTTTGGTATTATTATTTGTTGTGTGTCATGCATCCTTGTTTGGCCTTTTTCAGTCAAGCTAATTTGTGTATTGTGTGTAAAATTTTGATATGCCGGTTTAGATGAGCCTTTGTTCGGAGTTGTTTGTTTAGGGCGCATTCAGGCTGATTGAAATACTCAAGAGGAAATAATCATAGCACCCTCATTCAACACCGAGGGTTTCAACAAAACCTCACCCAGATTCTGCTACAGTGCAATGCAGCATCATCTCAAGGTGCTGCGCTGGCCAATCGATTATGTGAACAATCATTGAGGAAAAACTACAGATAATTTCACAGTGATAACTTTCCAGATCTATAAAATCCCCTCTGAGTATTATGAATTACTGTGTAGTGTTTTGATATCATATAAGCCTTTAATTTGTCTCACCAGTACCTGAAACAACACGCCTGCGTCATTGCAGCACCTTGCAATTTTTCAACGCCCATCCTGCTGTCACTAAGGGGGGTTGTTAGCTAGCAGCGCCCAACCTTTTGTTCTATAATCCAGACTTTGCAGACCAGGCAACTGTGTTTCACTGACTGAGGAGTGCGTAGATGCCTGTCTGCTGCAGTAACCTGTCAGCAGAATGAGAAGGGAGCTGGAGCATACACGCACTTGTCTTTTTACCCATTGTTTTTAAATGTTGCTTTTGATTTTACAGTAGCTGATGCCAAGTTATTTTGCCATTAATGTACCATGTATATGGTTGAAACTGTCTGCGTTGCGCTTTGGTTTTGTCTCTCCCTATTCCACCAACAACTGCTTATGTGGCTCTGCATGATGTTGTAACCTGCAATATATGGTGTCCTGGTGAAACATCTAATGAAGCTATGTTCTGTTGCTCATTTCCTGTCACTGATTGTGCTGGCTGTAACAACTTAACTCCTGGTCATGGCTGTTGGTTAGTAGATAAACGGTTGAATGCAGATCAATGATTAGTTGATCTTTTTTGCGTTAACTTATCTGTCCTGAATTTCTGACTTCCCCCTTCAGTACCAACATGAGTGGACTGCAGTGCCTCGCCTCCGAGAACATCTGGTTCGACAAACACCGCTACGACGAAGCAGAGAGGCGCTTCTACGAGGGAGTTAATGGACCATCTCAACAGGTAGAACGAGCAAAATTCCCAAAAGCTAGCTTTTCAACTTCTGTTCAACGTATTGTATGCAGCCAAAAGCAAATGTGCTTTGTTTATTGTAGTTGACCTTTTTTTTCTGTGTATCAACCCAATCATTTTTAGAAATAAATACATTATGGTCTTTAGACGACCTTTATTTGCGACCCTCCTCTTGTCTCTTGCTGCCATCTTTTGAAGTTCCTTTCACTTCCTGCCAGACGGCACCTCAGCTCACACTGCCCTGTCAATCACTGGCCTGTTTAGCAATAGTTGCATCATCGTCAGCCCTCTGCAACCAGCAGCAGCTGTGTGCATGTGAGTTAAGCCACTCGATTTAGACGTGGCTCATCCTAGTGAGAGAGGTCAGGTGGTTTGGCAGCTGCCTCTGCCTCTCAGGCTGTCCAGGGCAGCAGAGAGCTTCTGCACAAGCCTGGGAAACAAAGGAGATTAGAGAATGATCACTTGTCTGTCTTTAAAGGATTGTTTCACACAAATAACAATAAGCCATATGTTTTTAATTATCTCATTACAAGTAATTTTGGTTTCATGTGCTGAGACCTTGAGACATGTGCCTCCACTATGGACAAAATACAAACGAGATGAGTGGAACAGTCTTCACAGAAACAACATCCTTTTTAGTCAAGATGATCAAATCCTTGTTTCACTGGGCATTTCTCAGGTGGAAAAAACTTTCAGTGGCAGTAGTTTTTGTTTTGGTACAACATGTACTCAAGCGACAGCTGCACTACGAGAGTTGCAGGTCAGGTCGTCATCATGGGTTTGTGTTACCCTTTTGCCTGCTGCCAAAATGTGTTTAACCTTTGTATTGCATTATGAGGCACAACAAGATAATCCCCGTAGCTCACATTTATTTGCTACTTACTTCAAATCCTTTAATGCGAGTCATCCTAAATGTCAGGTGTATGGTCCATCCTGCTTTTGTCTGTTTTGCATGCTGCTTTTTGTCTTTGTCTCTGCTCCCGCTTCATTACTGCTTTACCCACATATACCAGCAGGAGGGAGAAGTTAATGCCATCCTGCAGGACATTGCTAAATCCCGACAGAATATCCTGCAGTCCCTCAACGGAGTGAGTACTGTGCTAAAAATGAGCCGCAGGCACACCCCCTGGAGTGGCAGGACTGTAGGCACTAATGTCAGTGTGTCAGCCCGAAAACAGGAGAATAACTGTTAAAATGAGAAATGGTGATTTAAATATAGTAACAACAAGTTTGTGGTGACATGTAAGCCTTACTTTAGTCCCAAAAAGCCTTCAGCCAGTACTTGACAAGAAAAGTACTTTATGCATGCAACACTTTTTGCTACGAGACACATATTCTCCATCGCTCCTCTGCTTGCTTCTCCCATAATCTTTACTGCTGTTTGCATATATGTTTGTCTTTACATCAGTGTCATTTTCTATATTGTAAGTAGCTACATAAATATTGTTTTTTTTCTTTACAACAAAAAAATTTGGAGCGTGTTTGCTGGAAATGGCTGCCTTGAAAGGGTTAATGAGTGTCGGAGGCCCTGAGGTCCTACTAACAATTTATCACTTAGTTACTTGATTTAGTTTTGAGGTAAAACGTTGATTAATGCAGTTTGAAATGTTTCATCCCATTTCTTTGACAATGTTAACATCAGTTTATATCCTGTTACTGACTCCTGTGAAGTTGTAGCATCAGACTTTCTACCCACAACCAGTACTTTTCTTTTTGTCTTCGTGCTCCCCCTTACCTTACACCTTGTACATCACTGGGTGCAGGTGAAATCAACCCTGCAGCACGCCAAAGGGCGCCAGCAGAAACGGCAGCACAGAAACGTAAGTCGTCCTCTTCCAGCTTTGCTGCTCAGGTCTGCCAACGCTACATGGCTGAGACAGGCAGCTGGGTGCGCTGGCTGTGTCCGCTGCTGCCTGGAGTGGAGTGTGCTACCTTTATCACAGCACTAAGATGTCTCATTCTGAACCACCATCCTGCATCCTGCATCTTTTTTTAGGTGTCACACCCACTAACTGATTCAGAGTGTATTAATTTGGGGCAGAAATTATAATCTTGATGTTTTTGCTGAATCTTGGGATCTTGAAATTTGAATCCAAATAAAATGCCAATAATTTTCAGAAGTCAAATATTTCCTATCAGCATCCTTTGTCTTGAAAGCTCAATTCTTATATACAGTGACAGTGAATGTAACTTCTGAATTGAAGGACCAGTGTGAAGGATTTAGTGGCATCTACCAGTGAGGTTACAGATTGCAACCAAATTAAAACCCATCCCTCACTCCTCCCTTTCTAAGTGTGACAGAAAATCCACTGTAGCCTCAAGACAACATTAAAACGTGAGGCTCTCTCTAGAGCCAGTGTTTGGTTTGTTTGTTCTGGGCTACATTTAACTTTTTTGCTAATGGATCCCCCTTAATCCTAAACACTGGTCCTTGAATTGATCAATAATTAATGACATTTAAAGGAATGGTTTCACATTTTGGGAAATACACTTATTCACGTTGTTGCTGAGAGTAGCATTAGAAGATCGATACCACTCATATCTGTTCTGGCTTAGCTTAGCACAGAGACTGGGTACAGGGTAACAGCTGGCTGACTCTGTCCAAAGACTCTAAAAATTATCTCCACTAATATACACGTTACATACAGTTACTTCAGTTCAAACACTTGTGCTTTGTTTCGCTGAAATGGTATCGATCTTTGCGTCTCTCTGTAAGAAAGAAAATAAGTTTTTCCCAAAATGTGGAACTGTTCCCTTGAGATGATTAAATGTGTGGAAAAATAAGTTCTCATCAAAAATCTTTGCACACTTTGCCTGCATGCTGTCACTGTAAACATTTAATCCTCTCTCTCATGGATCAAGGGAGTTGATTTTAACATCAGCATTGTGTGTGAAGTGTATCCAAATAATTGTCAAGCAACGGATGTTTGCCTTGCATGTGTTTCTTTTCAAACCTCACCATTATTTATTTTATTTTGCTGGCTTCTCCTCTTTGGGCTTAGACTGGCTCTCGACCTGGATGAGAGTGCGTTTGCATTGTCACCTGCAACATGACACCTGCTAATTAATGTGTGTTCATCTTTCCGCAGTCATCCTCACATGCAGGAGGAGACCAGGAGCTGGTTTCACGCATGAAGAGCATGGAACTGGAGAATCAGACTCTGCACAAAGGTGTGTGTCTCAGCATAGGGTTTTGTTTTGTTTTGTCTTTTTTTTTGGTGCTTCATAATGTCTCCCTAAGCATTTGCTCACCTGTTACTCCGTATTCATAGTTAATATTCCTATTGTCTTGTTAGTGGTGGCAGAGATGAGGGCAGCCCTGCTGAAGCTGGAGTCCAGAGTGGCTGTGCTGGAGAAGAACCCAGCAGCTGTCCCATGTGCTAAGGTAGATAATTAAGAAATTAGTTTTTTTGTTTGTTTGTTTTTTTTCTCATAGACAGTACATTACTACTTGCTTACGTTTATTAAGCTATAAAACAGATGTCTGAAAGAGGCAAGACAGCCTTGTCTCTCTGGAACAATTTGAAATTAAATCATCTACTTTGTGACGTGTTAAGATTCAATTAGAAAACAGCTCATTGTTTCACAGTGACAAATAACTTTCCTGTCGTTTATTGTTTTTGATTGTAAATACCCTTTGATGTTTTGTTTAGCTGCTGTTGTTATTTTTGTTCTGTATAGGTGGATATTGTTTCACCCCCTTTTGACTTCTTTCCTCCCCTGCCCACCCTGTATCTATTGATGCTTTATAGTTGTATGATGCTTTAATTGTTTGAACAAATGAAATAAAGAAAGAGAGAGGCTTACTGCCTTACTATCTTACTGTCACTGCGCTGATTCTCCTGTCCTTTCCATTGTTTTGACCAGGCTGTTACAGTCCAGGCTGCTCCAGCCAAACAGGTAAAGGTCGAAAATGGCGGTGATGACGAAGATGACGACATTGACTTGTTCGGCAGTGATGAGGAAGACGAGGAGGCAGAACGCATCAAGCAGGAGCGCCTGGATGCTTACGCAGCCAAGAAGTCCAAGAAACCTGCCCTCATCGCCAAGTCATCTATCCTGTTGGACGTTAAGCCCGTACGTGTCCTCTTGAACTGTATCACTTATTAATATGCTAGTTTCATTGCAGTTGTGTTCTCATATAAAGAAGCCACAGTTGTGGAAAGGTTGATTAAAATTAGGACATTTGTGTTCTTAGGACATGAATTTATTGATATACTCATTGACTTTTTTCCTTGTTTGGGAAAAGGTGAAAAAAAAACTTGCGGGAAGTTTGGACGTTTTGTCCTTTAATTTCATCTTATTAGATCTACTTCTATGTTTTCAAATCAGAAACACAAGATATCAATTAACTGAACTCCAACAAAATCACAATTTAAACATGAATGTCGTCCAAATAGGAAAGTAAACCATGTCATTCAGCTTGTGATGTTTTACTGCAAACTGTTGAACTGTTGAGTCTTTATGGCTTTCATTAAATCAGTGTTCCTTGTGTCCCTTCCCTCCCTGTGCTCCTTTTAGTGGGATGATGAGACTGATATGGCGAAGCTGGAGGAGTGTGTGCGCTCAGTGCAGATGGATGGGCTCCTGTGGGGAGCATCCAAACTGGTACCAGTGGGCTACGGCATCAAGAAGCTGCAGATCAACTGTGTGGTCGAGGATGACAAAGTAGGCACCGACATCCTAGAAGAGGAGATCACTAAGTTTGAAGACTATGTAAGTAACAACCACTTCAATATAACTTGTTCACCCTAATGAAATGTATGAAATGATTTCACATACCTCGAGTGATACCGAGCAATGTTGGGTGGCTCTGATTGAAGACATCTATCTTGTACATTTCTGGCTCCAAACTTTGGAGCTAAATGGGATTTAATTTGTAGTGCCCACAAAATTGGGAAATTCCAGTACAAGATTCAACAGCAACATATATATACACAAAAAGTAAGGTTACAAAGGTAATCTTGAGAACTTGTCTAGCTGCATTGCAGTAATCTGGTTATTTTAAATCTGTGTATACAGCACCAGTCAAAAGTTTGACTTATTATGACTTTTTTCTCGACATACTATACTATGACATTTTTATGACTTTTTTCTCGAAATACTATACTATGGCATTTTTATGACTTTTTTCTCGACATACTATACTGTGACATTCTTATGAAGTTTTTTCTTGACATACTATACTACAGCATTTTTATGAAATTTTTCTCGACATACTATACTACGGCATTTTTATGACTTTTTTCTCGACATACTATACTGTGACATTTTTATGACTTTTTTCTCGACATACTATACTATGACATTTTTATGACTTTTTTCTCGAAATACTATACTATGGCATTTTTATGACTTTTTTCTCGACATACTATACTGTGACATTCTTATGAAGTTTTTTCTTGACATACTATACTACAGCATTTTTATGAAATTTTTCTCGACACACTATACTGTGACATTTTTATGACTTTTTTCTCGACACACTATACTATGGCATTTTTATGACTTTTTTCTCGACATACTATACTATAACATTTTTATGAAATTTTTCTCGACATACTATACTTTGGCATTTTTATGACTTTTTTTTTCGACATACTATACTTTGGCATTTTTATGACTTTTTTCTCGACATACTATACTGTGACATTTTTATGAAATTTTTCTCGACATACTATACTATGACATTTTTATGACTTTTTTCTCAACAAACTATACTGTGACATTTTTATGACTTTTTTCTCGACACACTATACTATGGCATTTTTATGACTTTTTTCTCGACACACTATACTGTGACATTTTTATGACTTTTTTCTCGACACACTATACTATGGCATTTTTATGACTTTTTTCTCGACATACTATACTATAACATTTTTATGAAATTTTTCTCGACATACTATACTTTGGCATTTTTATGAAATTTTTCTCGACATACTATACTTTGGCATTTTTATGACTTTTTTTTTCGACATACTATACTTTGGCATTTTTATGACTTTTTTCTCGACATACTATACTGTGACATTTTTATGAAATTTTTCTCGACATACTATACTATGACATTTTTATGACTTTTTTCTCAACAAACTATACTGTGACGTTTTTATGACTTTTTTCTCGACACACTATACTACGACATTTTTATGAAATTTTTCTCAACAAACTATACTATGGCATTTTTTCATGACTTTTTTATGACATAGTATACTACAACATTTTTGTTCCTTTTTTCTCAACATACTATTGTGTCAAAACTTTGACAATCCCTGATCTAATGAGGTGTTGCTGTTTAATTTCTTCCTTTTTCCCCAAGATAATTGTCCAAACCACAGATTAAATTCTATTCTCTTCCACTGTATTGGGGTGGAGGCAAAATATCTCACATATTTGTGATTTAGGGTTACCCAAAGTTAACATGGATCTTCTTACAGGAAAAAATAGTCTAGTCTATGTCCCCAAATTTTTTTTGCTAAATATGCTTGTTCCTTTCCAGTGGAGTTAAATAAGATTAATACCGCTGTCCATGAAATGTAAGGCTTTAGCCAATAAGCTTACTTCAGCACAATATCAAGACACTGGGGGGAGTAGCCAGCAAAATCTGCCTACTAGCATCAAGGTTGTGTGTACATTTTTTGGCTGAGAGTACATAACCTTCTCTAAAATGGCGTATGAGGTTTCTACACTAACACTTTTTCTATGATGTAAACAAAGATACAGCGTGTAAATTAGAGAGCATTAGAGGTGGTTGTCGGTGGATTTTGTAACCTCTGGAAAGAGCCAGGTAAGATGTTTCCGGTCTTTGAGTTGAGCTTAGTGTCTGCTGGCTGTCACTTAACATAGATAAGAGTGTGGTATTAATCTTATCTGAATTTCTGCTGGAAAGTGAACAAGCATATTAACAAAAATGTAAAACTTTTGCTTCACATGTTGAGAGGGAATAATATACATGAATCATGAAAAAAACTCAGTCTGTGTTTGTCATTAAATGCTTTATTATTGACTTTAAATAGAATAACTTTAATGCACAATAAATCACTGTTTAACATAATAACATCACAAATATACAGATTGACTTTTTTCTCTTTTCTTCGTCTGCAGGTCCAGAGTGTCGATGTCGCCGCCTTCAACAAGATCTAAGCTACACCAGCTGTTTACTAGCTCCACCAAAGTGTTTCTGCTGCTCCAGTCTTGCACGGTTATTAAAATGCTGCATTTTGAGCACAAACCTGTTTGTTTGATTATTATTCTTAAACAAATATTTTCAACTCTACACACATGATTGAGAACTGTTATGCTTCATGGAGTATAGTCATCTTTACAATTAAGGAGAGCACAGCCTCAAAGAAGAGCTCAAACCCACCCAAAATCCTGGGTATACCGGCTGGGTGAATGTAGCCTTGACTTTGTGGAGCAAAACCATTGTATCAGAAACATTATAGAAAGACAAAGTCCCACCTCTGAAGTCCAGATACACTCCTATCCTGCTGCAGCAAGGTGTGGTGATGCTCACTCTCTCCTTATTGTGCTGAAATGAGCAGTCTGAGTATGAGCAGTCCAGGCTCCAGGATTTGGAGTTGTGTCCAAGCTTGCAGTCGCTCCCTTCTCCACTCCTGCCCATGTTTTTGTAGCAGACACCAATGGAAACCCCTCCATTACCAGCCCACTCCACCTCCCAGTAGCAACGTCCAGCCATGCCGGCTTTGCACAGCACCTGGGCCCAGCTGGTGAAGCGATGTGGGTGGTCAGGGTAGGGCTGTGGCTCTAAGCGTGTGGTCACCCCTCTTCGACCATCAGAGAAGCACAGATAAGGGTTGGCTGTGTTTGGGTCCAAGCTTATATCGTTGTAATCTAAAATAACAGTGGATGCACATTGTTAAATACCAACTATCAGTCCTTGGATTCATAAAGATGGATGTCAGTAATCATAAACAATTGTACTCACAATGTAGAAAATCAGCTCTCATCTTGGGTTCTGAGTCGTACGGTATTTCAGTGTCTTTTGATACTAAAAACATGAATGGGATATTATAGCCATGACATTTCAAAGGACGACATTTTACTTATATATTATACATATTACTTTTTTATGGCATAATGACATTTTTATTATGTTTTTCATGTCATGAAAAACTGAAAACAAGTCATAGTATAGTATGTCATAAAAAAAAAAAAAAAACAATACTATATTATGTCATACAAAAAGGTCATGGTATAGCATGTGATGAAAAACTCATTGTAGTATAGTATGTCATCAAAAAACGTCATAGTATAGTATGTCATGAAAAACAAACTATTGTATGTCATGAAAAAAATCATGAACGTCATAGTTTAAATGTCATGAAAAAGTCATTAAAAAACGTTATAATATGTGATCAAACTGTCATAAGCCATGAGAAAGATCATAGTAAAGCATTTCATGAAAAAGTCAAAAAAACGTCATAGTTTGTCATGAAAAAGTCATCAAAAACATCATAGTATAGCATGTCATGAAAAAGCCATAAAAAACGTCATAGTATAGCATGTCATGAAAAAGCCATCAAAAACGTCATAGTATAGCATGTCATGAAAAAGCCATAAAAAAACGTCATAGTATAGGATGTCATGAAAAGTCATCAAAAACGTCATAGTATAGCATGTCATGAAAAAGCCATAAAAAACGTCATAGTATAGCATGTCATGAAAAAGCCATAAAAAAACGTCATAGTATAGGATGTCATGAAAAGTCATAAAAAACGTCATAGTATAGCATGTCATGAAAAAGCCATAAAAAAACGTCATAGTATAGGATGTCATGAAAAGTCATAAAAAACGTCATAGTATAGCATGTCATGAAAAAGCCATAAAAAAACGTCATAGTATAGCATGTCATAAAAAAGCCATAAAAAATGTCATAGTATAGCATGTCATGAAAAAGCCATCAAAAACGTCATAGTATAGCATGTCATGAAAAAAACATAAAAAACGTCATAGTATAGCATGTCATGAAAAAGCCATAAAAAACGTCATAGTATAGCATGTCATGAAAAAGCCATAAAAAAACGTCATAGTATAGGATGTCATGAAAAGTCATAAAAAACGTCATAGTATAGCATGTCATGAAAAAGCCATAAAAAACGTCATAGTATAGCATGTCATGAAAAAGCCATAAAAAAACGTCATAGTATAGGATGTCATGAAAAGTCATCAAAAACGTCATAGTATAGCATGTCATGAAAAAGCCATAAAAAACGTCATAGTATAGCATGTCATGAAAAAGCCATAAAAAAACGTCATAGTATAGGATGTCATGAAAAGTCATAAAAAACGTCATAGTATAGCATGTCATGAAAAAGCCATAAAAAAACGTCATAGTATAGGATGTCATGAAAAGTCATAAAAAACATCATAGTATAGCATGTCATGAAAAAGCCATAAAAAAACGTCATAGTATAGCATGTCATAAAAAAGCCATAAAAAATGTCATAGTATAGCATGTCATGAAAAAGCCATCAAAAACGTCATAGTATAGCATGTCATGAAAAAGCCATCAAAAACGTCATAGTATAGCATGTCATGAAAAAGCCATCAAAAACGTCATAGTATAGCATGTCATGAAAAAGCCAACAAAAACGTCATAGTATAGCATGTCATGAAAAAGGCATCAAAAACGTCATAGTATAGCATGTCATGAAAAAAACATAAAAAACGTCATAGTATAGCATGTCATGAAAAAGCCATAAAAAACGTCATAGTATAGCATGTCATGAAAAAGCCATAAAAAAACGTCATAGTATAGGATGTCATGAAAAGTCATAAAAAACTTCATAGTATAGCATGTCATGAAAAAGCCATCAAAAAACGTCATAGTATAGGATGTCATGAAAAGTCATAAAAAACGTCATAGTATAGCATGTCATGAAAAAGCCATCAAAAACGTCATAGTATAGCATGTCATGAAAAAGCCAACAAAAACGTCATAGTATAGCATGTCATGAAAAAGCCATAAAAAACGTCATAGTATAGCATGTCATGAAAAAGGCATCAAAAACGTCATAGTATAGCATGTCATGAAAAAGCCATCAAAAACGTCATAGTATAGCATGTCATGAAAAAGCCATAAAAAAACGTCATAGTATAGCATGTCATAAAAAAGCCATAAAAAATGTCATAGTATAGCATGTCATGAAAAAGCCATAAAAAACGTCATAGTATAGCATGTCATGAAAAAGCCATAAAAAAACGTCATAGTATAGCATGTCATAAAAAAGCCATAAAAAATGTCATAGTATAGCATGTCATGAAAAAGCCATAAAAAACGTCATAGTATAGCATGTCATGAAAAAGCCATCAAAAACGTCATAGTATAGCATGTCATGAAAAAGCCAACAAAAACGTCATAGTATAGCATGTCATGAAAAAGGCATAAAAAACGTCATAGTATAGCATGTCATGAAAAAGCCATCAAAAACGTCATAGTATAGCATGTCATGAAAAAGCCATAAAAAAACGTCATAGTATAGCATGTCATGAAAAAGCCATAAAAAAACGTCATAGTATAGCATGTCATGAAAAAGCCATAAAACACGTCATAGTATAGCATGTCATGAAAAAGCCATAAAAAACGTCATAGTATAGCGTGTCATGAAAAAGCCATAAAAAACGTCATAGTATAGCGTGTCATGAAAAAGGCATCAAAAACGTCATAGTATAGCGTGTCATGAAAAAGCCATAAAAAACGTCATAGTATAGCGTGTCATGAAAAAGCCATCAAAAACGTCATAGTATAGCGTGTCATGAAAAAGCCATCAAAAACGTCATAGTATAGCGTGTCATGAAAAAGCCATAAAAAACGTCATAGTATAGCATGTCATGAAAAAGCCATAAAAAAACGTCATAGTATAGCATGTCATGAAAAAGCCATAAAAAAACGTCATAGTATAGCATGTCATGAAAAAGGCATCAAAAACGTCATAGTATAGCATGTCATGACCTTCATGACTTTTTTAGGACATTTTTCAAAGACTTTTTTCATGACAGAATTGCTGTTAAGGGGAAGAGTTTGACAGCGAGTCCTGTAACCATTAAATAAACTCACATACCTTTGGTCTTTTCAGATGTTTTATGATTACTGGTTTCCTTCAGTGAAATTACTGGAAATGCAGACAAATAAACAGTGAGTATTTACTGCTCACAAAATAATCATGTTTGTAATGATCAGTGGGAAAAAAGAGACATCATACCTTTATCAGAGATTCTGCTGAATTCTCTTTCAAGTGTGTCATCCAGACTGTCTTTGAGATTAACCAGGGCTCCTCTCAAGGTCTTGTACATCAAATATTGAAGTGCGTCAGTGCTGGGCATCTCCACACTCTTTGTATGGAAATGAAGAGACTTGCTCTTCTGCAGCGACATGCAACAGCCAAATTAGAGGACAATATTTGAATTCAAACACAATAGCCCTGATAACACAACACAAAGGAATCATGCGAGTCATTAAATCGTCATGAAACTGTACAAAAAGTTTGTGCTGCACAATTGACTGTTGCCCGTTTCATGTGTTACATTCATCATAACTTTATTAAACAGAGTTTGACACGACACACAAGGCAACAAATGGGTGCTTAACATTTGGAATAAGGTTATGTTACATCTTGGTAATTATTTTAATGTATCAGACACACTCTTTAACTCTAAGAGATCTTTGTCAAATACAATATTGTCTTATTACTATGACAGAAATGTAAACATTACTATGACAGAAACATAATCAACACCTCAGTGGGTGAAAGAATCACATTTTGGATGGAAAGACCAGACTGCTGAATATAAATCTTCCTGGCAGCCTTTCATACAATACTTCAAAAAGACTTATTATCAGTCAAATAGATCCTGTATTAGAGTTGGGAGCCACATCAGTGCTATGCAGGCACCAGATATCAAATACGTGCATGACTGTGATAGTGAGCCAACACTCACTCTGTTATCTGACACACAAACATGTTTTATTTTCTTTTATACCCCCACTTATTATGATGTCTGACCTCTGTATGATATTATGTCTATTACTATATATGCTTATTTATTACTTAATGTATTAAATATCATCTTTCTGAGAAGGCATGAAATAAATGTTGAAAATGACATGTGCTGCATGTAAATACCTAATAGCTACTGCGACATAAATAAATAAAGATGACTTTAATCATGCAGAAACCTTTCAACATGCAGAATGGCCCATTTCAGAGTTATGCAAGTTATAGTATTGGATTGTAATATATTAATGGATTAAGGTGTACATCGCCTTAATATTACAGCTGATACATGTTTGGCTACTTCAAATTTATTAAGGAATATTAATATACTGCTGGGTAGTGTGTGAATTTCCCACAGAATCCATAAAGTCTTAATAAACAGTAGAGCTACAACAATTATTCAGTTAATTATAATCTTACCAACTAATTTTATTATCGATTAATCTGATTTTTTTTTTTAAAAAGAAAAATAGTCAAAATTCTTTGATTCCAGCTTCTTAAATGAATGAATGAATGAATGTGAATATTTTCTGCATTCTTTACTCCTCTGTGGCAATAACTGAAACTTTTTGGGGTTGTGGAAAAACGAGACATTTGAGGACGTCAATTTTGCGCTTTGGAGAATACTGATAAATATTTTTCACCATTTTCTGACACTCTATGGACCAAAAAACTAATCAGCTGATTCAGAAAATAATCCACACAATGTGTATTAAAGCAACACTGGAAATACTTTTTCCTGTCTGTATTCATTTTTTTAATTGAGACGAAAATTATAATTTAAGAGGTTTGTTTATTAATGAAACACAGCCTTAAAATGGAAAATGATTGAAATAAAGAATTGAGGATCATAATTTCGAATATGATTTATTTAATTATTAATTTATTTGCATAGTTGATATTTTGGGCTATCCTGTGGTTGATATAAGATAAAACTTGGGCTCCATTTCGGTTATTGACTGTGAGAAAATGTGCGTGAAATAATCTTTGTTTCTCCAGATGTGTGACTGAAATAAAAATTATCCCCTCAGTCATCTACAATAAAAATAGTTGCAGCCCAAATATACACTAATAATAAGAGAACGTATTCATTTAAAATAATGTATAATATTAATTTCTATTATTAACTTGAATCTGGAAAGTAACCTGTCACCTGTAAAATAAAAATAGGACACACTTCAGTAAAGTACCTCCAAACTGTATTTAAGTGCAGCGCTTGAGTAAACACCCTTTAGGTGAGAAGTGACATGTTTGGATAAAACTTTTCCCACGTCACTGGCCGAGTTATGTTTTGTTCCATACCTGCAGGAAGTGGACGTGGTCCTCAGTGTGAGAAATCTTCTCCAGCTCAGCGTCGCTCCTCCTGAGCTCCAGGATCTCTCTCTGTACCTTCTCCAGCAGCTCCTCGGCCTGACTGACAGCCGCTCTCTCCTGGACTCTCATCACCTCCTTCACCTCACTGCTTTGTTTCTCTATGGAGCGGATCAGCTTGGAGAAAACCCTCTCGCTCTCCTCCACTGCTGCCTCTGTGGAGTGCTGTGGAGGTTCAAAGTGTCCTGTTATAACGGGCTTTGTGTCGACGGCATATTTAAAGCTCCTGTGTTTTAAATGCACTCACCTTGATATATCTGACAACATATCGGAGTTCCTTCTCTGCATCCTTCAGCTTCTGCACAGACTTCAAAGAGGATTCTTGGAGTTTTTTCTGAGAGAATACAAAAGATGAATATCACACAGCGCAGTCCCTCAGGCTGCTCGTACCAATACAGTTTTTTCTCCACGGTGGACTTTCAAGATGGGAAGTTTTGAATTTGAAATCAAAGGACAGTATTGCAGTCGAAGGCCTTCGGTCTGTCGCCCTCAACTTTTGACACAGTAACATCAGAGCAAACGATATGGCTGTACGACCAGGGCACGTTTTACACTTCCTGTATTTAATATTTGAAATGTTTAAACCTTTAAGTAGCGCCATGAATCCTTAAGGGTCTTTTTTGTCTCAGTGTCTCTTAACCCCAGACAGAATCAGAGTCAGTGACACCACTGTCTTTTTCATACGGCAAGGTTTAAAGGGTACTCCAGCACTTCTAAATGGGTTCAGTCAGAGAGAAATAACTCAAATCTGTCCTTAAGCTTCATGGGGATATCGTCATATCCGATGTCCATCACAAATACATCATCACATTTGAAGTTTTCTTCGGTATCAAAGTAATTCAGCGATACCTGCCTTTACGTCCATGGGTACGTTGCAAACTGGAACTGCTAATGGCTAATACAAAAAATACCAAATGCATGGCAGCAGCATGATACTTCCTGTTGACGTCTCCAGGAGCATTATGGGAACAGTAGGTCCAAAACTTTGTAGCCCAGTAAGTTCGTAAATATCAAACTCCCTTTTCTCTCAACCATCAATCCCCCATCGTGGAAGGTAACAAAGTTCAGTTTCTCAAGTACAGCACTTAAGTATGATTAATTTTTATTTCAAAATACTTTCATTAAAGTTTTAAAAAAGGAATATAAAGCCAGGGTTGGGCCGATACATTCCACAGCGCCACTCAGCGCGCATCAGTGTGCAGAACAAATGAAAGATGACATGACCCTGAAGCGATTACAGGAATGTCTTTTATAATTGCACTGAGCTCACATTCACACCTAGGGATGATGTAGAGTCACCAATTAACCGCATGTCTTTGGACTGTGGGAGGAAGCCGGAGTACCAGAGGAAAATCCACGTTGACACGGGGAGAACATGCAAACATGTATATATAAGCCCCTTTTCCATCGCAGGAACTTTTCTCATTTACCCGGGCTTTTGAAGAACCCCAAACTTTCTCTGAAAAACGTACCTAGTCGGGGGGTAGGACTTTTCAGATTACCCGGAATTCTTGAGGGGCGGGGCTATGTGCTGAAGAGCACTGATTGGTGGAACACACGTTGCGAACTTTACTTGATTTCTACAAGCGTCACTACGTTTGTGTTTTGATTAAGGATGGATACTGAAAACCCAATACTAAATTATTCCCGGGGCTAAATTATCAAAGACCATAGTGTTGATAACTAACGGTATCGGTTCTTTTGCACCGGCGCTGAACTCCTCCACACACACACATCCAAAGATACACCGACGCGACTCGGTAACCGGTGGAAACGTAGTGAAGATAACTTGAAAATGACTCAAGCTGATGGCAGCTACACTCGTTATTGTAAGTGACATTAACCCTTAGCAAGTAAGAAGCCAATAATTTATCAGTACATGTGTTCAACAAGCATGAACATTTAAACACGTGGGCAGCGATATTCAATATGCTCCGTCCACAGTCTCTCATCCACAGTCACTAACGTTACGTCTTACACGAGGACAGCATGCTAGTTCAGCTGATACTGAATTGTTACTAATAAGCTCACATGACAGCTGCCTGTGTGTATGCTAACTTAGTTTGACACTTATCTTAAAATACTTTTAAACTTAGCTGCTGGCTGAGACAAACAGACCCAACTCTCTACACCAGCATGTAACCAGCCAATAAGCTAGCGGAGCCAAATACAGGGCCCACGCCGAATCATCTACGTCATCACACTAATTTGAATACATTTTCCTCAACTTTGAGGTGCAGTGGAAATGCAAACCACACAGATTACAAGGAATTATTTTACATAAATAAATTCCTGGAAATAAAGGTTCCTGGAAATGTTGGTGGAAAAGGGGCTAATGATAATTAGTAATACTTTTGTACTTTAATTCAAGTAGCTTAAGATTTTGAACTTTGGACTTTTACTAGTAACACAGATTTTTACTTTGGGGTATTAAAAATTTTATAAAACATCTAAATATGTCTTCTGCCATTGTTAAATCCCACCTAACCAGGTCACAGCTAAAATAACCCTGACTATGTCATAGTGATGTCATCAGGGTCAATTCCTCAGACTTGACAAACCAAATACTTATAAATCTTGTCTGAACACTGGACCAAAATCTCACAAGATGTGCTTTATATATGTAAAACTTAAAAATAAAAAGGCAGTTGTAATCTAAGTTTATCTAACTGTAAATCAAGCTGACATAGGGGGAAAAAAAGCTGACTGACCTGTTGTGTTGCTCTCTCCTCCACCACTGACACTGTGTCATGGCCCTTGTGTCTGTCTTTCACACACTGGGAACACACACACTGCTGGTCGGTGCGACAGTACAGCCTCAGTGATTTATCATGATGTGGGCACAGCTTCTCTCTCAGCTCCTCTACAGCTGGGACCAGCTTATGGGCCTTCCCACGAAAGCGTTCTTCATGGACTCTGGAGTGAGCCCCACAGTAAGACTCGGCGCACACAAGGCAGGATTTAACAGCTTTGCTTTTCCTCACAGTGCAAACACTGCATTTCACTTCCTCTGGTTTGGCCAAGTGTTGAGCTGCGGGTTGAAATCCAGACTGCTGAAACTTCTCACCAGCTCTGCCAGAACTGTGTTCCTGCTCAGCAGAGGTCTGGGGTTAAACACCTGCCTGCACTGTGGACAGCTGTACTGGCCTTTCTGCTTGGGCCTGTTCCAGTAGTCTTCAATGCAGTCCAAACAGTAGCTGTGTCCACAGGGGATCGTCACCGGGTCTCTTAAAACCTCCAAGCACACTGAACAACAAAACTGGTCTTGCTCAATAGAAATAGTGGCTGCCATTTCCTCCACGCTCTGAACACAGACTGGAAGGGACAAAGATGGGCGTAGCTCACAGGTGTGTTGATTACAGCTTCTCAGGTTTCACCTGCTGCACCCTGTGGCCTCCAATCACAACCCTGACACCAGGAAATAGGCTGTCCCTGATAAACTGTGCAAAGATCAACCTTCCATTGAACCACCTCCTCTAACTGTACTTTAGATATGTTCATATTAGGTGCACTGACATGAGTTCAAGTTATTTGACACATAACATTTTACACAAAAGCTCTGCAGTGTGCCGGCGTGCAAAGTCAACCTGTTCTTCCACTACTACGCTGAACACCTTGTGCCCATATTTGTTCAAAGTACAATGAAATGCAAACCTGCTTCTAGGCAAATAAACAACACCCTTGGGAAAGTCTAGTTTGTACACGTGTGTTTATTTTTTTAATGCGTGTCACAAATCACAATATATTATTACATGTCTGTAAAGCAATAAAATGATTGTTTTGGAGGTTCAGTTAAAAATTAAAAAATAATTATAAAAGCAAAACCTTGTTTAAAAAAAAAGACAAAGTAAAACTTGACTGAGTTTCGAGGCAATTTTCTATCAAATACTGAAATTAGATGTAGTGTGTCAGTCTAGCTATGTGTTGCTTAATACTGATTAAAAGGACAGTTCACCCTGAAATCTAAATTATATATTCTTCCTCTTACCTGTAGTGCTGTTTATCAGTCTAGACTGTTTTGCTATGTGTTGGAGATAGTGGCCATTGTCCTGAATATAAAGGATTGTGGTGCTCAAAGCGCCAAAATAATAATAATATTAAAAATAATAATAATAATAATAATAAATACATTTGAAAAACTCAACAGCAATGTCTCTTTCTAGAATCATCACCTGGTTACTCAAGATAATCCACAGACCTTGATGTGAGCAGCTACCAACCTACACCTGCCACCCGTATCACCACGCAGAAGGAAGTGTGCATCTACTCATGAACAAGAGGCTCATGCTAACGACTGCTTGAGATGTAAACATCAATGGCGCCCCCCTCGGCTGAGCTACATCATGACCTATCTCAGTGGTGCTAGGTGAGCTAGCAGTAGATGCACTCTTCCTTCAGTGTGGTGATGTGGTTGGCAGGAGCAGTTCAGTAGAAAGAAAGTAGTTCCTACATGAAACTGCTCACAACAAGGTCAGTAGATTATCTTGAGTAACTGGGTCATAATTTCTGAAAAAGAGACACTGCTGTTGAGTTTTTCTTTTTTGGAGCACTTTGAGCACCACAAGCCGAGTACCATCTAGTTTCATTATACTGGAGAGAAGGCAGATATCTCTACGAACGATATCTCAAGTGCTTGGCAGCCCAAACCAAAATGATTGACATTACCAAATAGCACTACAGAAAAAATATTAATTTTTGATTTTGGTGGAACTGTCCCTTTAATACTACTGCGTCAATGTGATCCTCTGTGACACCTATAACTTTCCTTATCTCTTTCCAACCTGAACTACAGGTTCACTGGTCGGTGAAAACACAGCAATTATAATGAATACCAAAAGATGAATTATTAAATATACAATCCATAGGTGTCAGTACAGATTTGTGAGAGAAGAGCACTGAGGTATAACGACATTCAGCCCATGTAGGTGTGTGTAATGTTGATTCTGATGTCCGCTACAAGTCTATTTCCTCCGGGGGTGAGCGCGTCGCTGGAGGTGCCTCTGTCTCGATCCTGAGGACAGTTTGGATCCTGAGGAGACACAACAGGGATTATTAGTCCACACTGTAACTGTAGGGCACCCTGAGGTGACACAGATGGTTGCAAATCAAATAAATATTCTCCCAGACATGATCTGCACAACTATTTTCCAGATGATGCAATATCATGAAATGTCATTTCAACATCAGTAATCACACTATTAAAAAAATAAAACCATATACACTAAATATTTGCATAAAAAACAACACGAAATTACCTGAGATGAAAAATTTAAATCTACAAGGCTTCTTTTATTTCAAAGATTTAAAGGGGCTTTGTGTGCGATTCAGAGTGTGCGTCTGGACATGGTCCTCAACATGGAGGTGGCTGAGCTAACGGTGCTATCTTCATGAGCAGCACTTAACAACGGCAACAGTGCTGACACAGCCAACGGTGTTAACCAGGGGGGAACTAGAGGGTGGGCACTACGCTTCCACAATGATGTCATCTCTTATATTAGTGGTGAGTGCCATATGAGCGTGGCGCAAAGTGGAGCTGAAGAGCTAGGCAGTGGCTTCAATACAGATCCCAGTAAAGCTAAGATGAAAACACACACAGGCAGCATCACTCTCTGCTCAAGATGCCATTCCCCCCTTTATCCTTACACTGACCTGTGACACAAACTTATATATTGCTTTGTATTCTTTTCCACAAATGCTTCCTGCTTGTACTTTCCCTCCCAATTTGCATGTATTTGCAGGTGTTTTGGTGCGATAACAGAGCCATGTAAAATATACTCAGCGCAGACGTCTGACACACAGCGCCCAGCTCTTCAGGCAGTCTTCACAGAGCCACTCAAAGTCTAAAGGTTAATTTGACTTTACAAAGAGGACCACTACAAAAACTCTACAGACAATTAGTGGTGGATTTTACATGCAAAACATGAGACCAACTTCTACAATATGATGAATTATTATAGATTCAACTACTCAACAGTGCGTAGTTGAAATGATCTCCATCTCAACATGCTGTAACACTGAAATGCAACTGTTAATGGTTTAATCAATTAGTTATCAACTATAAATTAATTGGCAGGTAATCTTTTAATTAGTTAACTGGTTTGAGTCATTTTGTAAGGAAAAAAAGTGAAAATTCTTTAATTCCAGCTTCTTACATATGAATATTTTCTGGTTTCTGTCCTCCTTCATGACAGTAGACTGAATATTTTTGGGTTGAGAACAAAACAAGATATTTGAGGATGTTATTTTGACATTTTTCAACATTTTCTGAAATTTAGATCAAACATCTAATCAGTTAATTCGAAAATAATAAACAGTTTGAAAATGAAAATAACCACATTTATAATGCATCAGTGATTACAGCCCAGTCACGTAATATAACTGCCTCATGGGGTTCATTCTGTGGCCTCATGAGTACTTTTACTTTTGATACTTTAAGTACATTTACTGCTAATATTTTCTGTACTTCTACTTAGAATATGGATGCAAGACGTTTATTTGTAAGGGAGAATTTCCCTTCTGTCACTACAATGATAACATTTGTGTTCTGCACACTGCTTAATGCTGAAATACATTACATTTCTGATACCAGCATAAGACAATATGGTAAACATAATATGGCAAATAATATTTACCAAATGGTGAGAAGGCAAAGGTGGGCACGGCAGGTCCTGGTGAGAGGAAAGGGTTGAAAGGGTTCACAGGACTTTGGTCCAGGCCAGGTGGAGGGTTGACTGCCAGCACAAAGAGAACAAACACTGTTACTGCAAAGTCTCAGCTGTCCAAACTGTCACCGTGTGCTGCACTGTTGCCATTCCACTTGTGCACATTCAGCAAAGTCTGCTGTCAACAAACAAGTTGAGTGAGGTATGTGCGGCATGATGATGATGATGAGGTTAGGATGAGAAGCGCAAACTAACGGTAAAATTTAAGGCTTTTACTTAAAGTACAGAGCTCAAACTCATCCACATCACAATCAAACAGGTCTACAGACTCACCAAGTGTTGCTTGCATTGGCACGTCTGAACCACTTTGCCTCGGCTGTGTTGTGTCCAGCGGTGCAGCAGGATTTTGAGGGCCTACAATCTCTATCTCTCTCACTACAAAAAGAGAAACTCACGTGAACAGAGTTGACAGGATAATTTGTACTAGATAAAAACACAAATGTGATATGTATCCACCTCTCTCGTAGATGCTGACAAATCCTCCCTGGCAGACCTCCTGCAACAGTCCTTTAAAATCTGACACGGCTGTCATCACCGGGCCGAAGGTGAGGCTGGGGTCAGAGGTGACCGAGGGCAGAGCTGACAGCGCGGGCGGAGCCTGGAGGGACTGACAGCTCTGGGATGACACACAAACACAGAGACAGAGAGTTTGAGGTGTGTTGAAAATCAGTCTGGTATCCAGTGAGGTTCAGATCCTTGACTCAAGGTCTAGTGTGTAGGATTTGGTGACATCTAGTGGTGAGGTTACAGAACTGACACTTCAATGTGCCATGTGTGAAAGGTGGCCGATGCTGAAATACCAAGACACGAATCGCCTTATCTAGAGCTACTGTTTGATTTGTCCGTTCTGGGCTACTGTAGAAACAACACAGAGGACTCCATTGAAGAGGATCTACTCTGTACGTAGATAAATGGCTCAAAACACTAGCACAACACTTCTCAATTTTAAGTGATTACACACTAATGAAAACACAGTTATTAATACTATATGCCATTCCACTGAGATGCCCCTAAATTCTACACACTGGACCTTAAAGTAAAAACAGTTAAACCACACTATAAAAGATAATTAATTGAATAAAAGTTTATTGAATTTTCCTGCATTCAAAATCCTACTTACAAAAAAGTGCTTAGGTGTTGTCAGCATGACGACTTTATGATTATGATTTTATACCTAATGGTTATAATCATGTTTTTTTGTCTAGTCACTTTATTAACTTTTATTGTATATTACAGAATTGTTTGATTTTATGACCTATAGATATATTGGAACTTGTTTTCTTAAATTGTGTCTTATAAGGTGTCCTTGAGTGCCCTGAACGGCGCTTATAAATAAAATGCATTATTATTCTTAATAATTATAATAACAATAAAATATACCTCAAATATCAACAGTATTTACTATTCCAAAAAAAAGAAGAAGCTTTTTTTGGTGGTTTTATTCTATATATATTATATCAAACCTCTTTTTTTTAAACAAATGAAAGAATCTGTATTTGCAGTGAAGATATTTTTGTTGTTAAATTAACTTGTTTAAAAATGTTTTGCAGTTGAGTGTCTGTAGCTTTAAAAAGTGACAAATTGGGCAGTCAGTTCATTTTTACATTTTAGAAAATACTTGAAACAAGCTCCAGTACTAAATGTACTGAGTAACTTCTGTTTGTTATTTCTGTGCTGATGGTGTCAGTGTGAGGGCTGCTACCTGAAGGAAGTGGACGTGGTCCTCAGTGTGGGAGAGTTTGTCCAGCTCAGCCTCGTTCTTCTTCAGCTCAGCGATCTCCCTCTGGATCCTCTCCAGCAGCTGCTCGGCCTGACTGACGGCCGTCTTCTCCTGGGCTTTGATCAGCTCTCTCACCTCGAAGCGCTTCAGCTCGATCGACCGAATCAGTTCGGTGAAGACGGCGTCACTCTCCTCGGCTGCTGCCCGAGCAGAGCGCTGGAGGGGACACAGAGCAACACATAAGGCTTTGTCTCAGTTCTTACATTATGAGCTGTTGACAGAAATCTGGAGGAAGGGGGTCACATTTGAACATCTAGGTATTGATCCACTGTATTTATATATCAGATCAAACAGGATGTTGGCACTTACAGTGAGAGAGAAAATGGCTTGTTTGATCTCCTGGACTCCTTTTTCCCTTTGATGGATTCTCTGCTGAGAGCTCTGCTTCATGTCACCGAGCTCCCTCTGAGGACAAATATTACAAAAACTTTAAATCACAGTCACTTCCACTTCATGGAGAGATCTGAGTATCTGGTTGTCCTATATCGCTGATGTGTTCATGTCATTGTGTTCATCAGTATACAAAGTTTATCACTTAATAAATGTCCCTGTGCGTGCCAAGGCTTAGTTTGGTTTCCAGTTTAGGATTTACGAGCTGGTGTCGCTTCATTCTCAGTTGCTGGGTCACTTAGAGTCGCGGGATTTGATTACAGACATAATAGACATGATAATAAAAGCTTTAAGACTGTTTGAAACCCTGTATCAAATGTGTGAAACCTTTCCTCTGTTTGTGAAAACTGGAGAGAGCCGTGTAGTAGCTTTGTCTCATCAGACCAGACTGAGATTACAAACCCCCACTGTGTTTAAACTGATCAAACCTGGACCAGATTAACATCAAGACTGTAGAGACTGTTTCAGACAAATTAAAGATGAATCTACTTAGATTTTTTTTTTTTTAATTTAGACTATTTAAACCTTAGCTTTAGATGAATCAAATTTGAATTTTTTAAAACAGGCAATTTCACTTTTCCTCCATTTGAACCAGGGGCCGTATTCACACAGCTTTCCACTGTTAAGTTGCTCCTAGTGACAAAGGTCAAAGACAATTCCAAGAATTAAGCATTTCCCCTTAAAGTTAAGACAAGGTCCTGGTGCAGATAGCAGTTATTCACAAAGCATCTTAGCCCTTTAGAGAGCTCCTTAGGTTAAAAACTATAATGAGCTGAGAGGAGTTATTTTAAGAGGCTTAAGAGTTTAAGCAGAGGAGAAATTGGTGGAAACACAAAGAGGTCGGAGGAATATTCTCCAAACTCTGGATGACAGTGTGTTACTGAAACACCACAGATTAGATGGTGCAGATTTTAGGTTTGTGGTCGATCTCATCAGAGATGCGCTCACACCTCCCACCCAGCACAATAACAATATAATGCTAGAAATACAGTGATCACAACACTGAGATATTTGGAGAACTGGAAGGATGCAACAGTGCAGCAGTGATGACTTGGATCTGTCCCAGCTTTCCATCAGCAGAGAGATCACACTAACACTGACAACACTTTCACAGTTTCATATTGTGATGCAGCTCATTTCAGTTTCGATGGGTGTCCACATCTTACAGTCTCACAAAAGGACAACCAATCACATCTGTTAAAAGCATGTGTTGTACATAGCACTACTACAGCCAGGACTGCTTACTACATTTTTAAGCGAAGTTGGGAGCTCGCTGTGAGTAATCTCAGAATGTTTGTGAATAGAGTCCCAGATTTAAAACTGTACACATTATGAAAAGGTTTTGAAATTATGTGTATTCATTTTAAAGGTATGCAACATAATAGAGGGACCATATTCATATTTTGTTTGTAAATTGTGTGTTTTTGTGAATTGCTGTGTTTTCCTTAAACTGAATATGTTTATTCTTTTCCTGGTAACAGAGACCTCGATCTCAATCAGACTAGCTGTAAAAAACAGGATTAAATTTTAAAATGATTGAAACCTTTAAGCAACTTGTAAAAACATAAGTAAAGGTCGACCGCACTGCTTTTTCTCCATCCAGACAGAATTAGGCCAGACTAACGTGTTTGTCCATACGCATATTGAATATCTTTTATATTTCTCTGAAAATAAATTGTCTTGATTAAACTGTTTAAAATGAGATGCCTCAGGTGAATACGGTAACATTGTTTGCTAAATGAAATCACCATGAAACTTCCCCAGTTGATTATTTACAGTGAGACAACTTTTTATGAAACAAGTTTTCCAAAATGTTATGTTTGAATATGCAAATGAGGCATTATCTAATTAACTGTATACTAATTTTCACACTTTCCAGAACAACAACATGAACATAAAGTCAGGTTAAAAATTCTTCTTTAATTTTGAAAGTCAGAGGTTTTTTATAGATTTTGGGTATCTCTTTTTATCAGCCATTGAAAATCCATTTTTGCCATGTTTTTACAAATATAATGTTCTATAAATCAGGCTGTGAATGATGTATGAAGAAACCCCTCAGTAAAAACCTTCAGGATATTGACAGGAACAAAAGTGAAAAATTTGGTGTCAGTAAGTGCTACTGAAGTTGAGATCTGAGATATGAGAAAACTGCCCTCAGAAAGATCTTTTGTAAAATTTCATACATTTTAGACAAAGGCTAAGACCATGAAACCAGTTGATTACCTTTACATTACAAGTTTTCTGATACTATTACAAAAAACATTTTGGTTAAGGGAGGGGGTTTGTAACTTGAGATGAAAACTTAACTTTAAAAAAGAGTGTGTTTGCACAACTAAAAAAGTCTGTGTATTTCAGTGTGTGGGGTGGATTTGTGGAACGGGTTGGTAGATGAGCTTAAAGGAAGTACAAATGTAAACCATTTCTAAAAACTGTACAAAAAACAAACCCTTGACAGGTACTTGGAAGGGGAAAAGCAGTTTTAGGGGAATTTGAATTTATTTAGTATCACCGGGTGTATTGTAAATAATTTAGGAATGTAATATAATTAGAAAATTGGGAAGTAAAAATGGGTTGATTGTTGTATCTAACTATATATACATGTAAGAAATTGGCGCAAAGAATTTCAGTTAATAGAAGAAAAGTGAAAGAGGGGTAGGAACATATAAGTTTTACTTCTACCTACTCCTTTTCAAACATTTCTGTTTTTGTTTTTTTGTTATCACAACATTGTTTTAAACTTTGGTTCGAAATAAAGTCATTCACTCATTAAAATGTGTGAATGAATGAATGACTTTATTCATTCATTCATTCAAATGTGTGAATATGCAAATGCCGCGTTATCTAATTAATTTAGCACTTTCACATACATTTCCAGAGCAGAAATCTGAACTAAAATAATTATCTAAATGTGCATTTTATGTTTTCTTTCCACTAGTCTGAAAGAAGACATGCTATGGAAAGATAAGAACCCCAAATTTCAAAAGCAGTGTATGAAACATTGTGTTTTCACCTGGGTTGTCTCACCTTAAATACAATGAGATGCATTTGTAGTGTACGTGCATTGTTGTGTGCGGTGTGCCAGTGCCAAAGACAAATTTCCATGTTATGCAAATGTAATGAACAATTGGAAATCTGTATCTAGAATATAAAAATAAATATATTAAGATTAAATATTTAGAAAAAAGAACCCCTTTAGCAGTTTGTAAGAGACAATGTCACTGCTGTGAGCGATCCAGACCACATCAGATCAATCTAACCGAGAACTATTGCTGATCAAATCAATCAGATGATTGATTGGTTTGATTACCTGCTTCTGCTGTATCTCTGCTTCAGCCAGCACCGTGTCGTGCCCCTTGTGTTCATCAGTCAGACACAGGTAACAGATGCACTGCTTGTCGGTGCGGCAGTACACCTCCAGCAGCTTGTCGTGTCGGCCGCAGATCGTCTCCTGGAGCTTTTTGGAGGCCGACACAAGCTTGTGTTTCTTGAACGCAGCAGACTCGTAGTGGGGCTGCAGGTGGAGGTCGCAGTAGGAGGCCAGACACACCAGACAGGACTTGACAGCTTTGTTTTTCCTCCCGGTGCAGACGTCGCATCCCACGTCGTCGGCCTCGGCGAAACTTTGACTCACAGGCGTCGCCGTGGCCTCCTGGAGTCCAGTCTTCTTGAATTTCTCCACCACGTCGGCCAACATGGTGTTTCTGGCGAGCACCGGCCTCGGGTTGAAGTTGTGCCTGCACTGCGGACACACGAAGATCCCCAGGTAGTCGTCCTGGTCCCAGTAGTTCTGGATACAGTCCCAGCAGTAGCTGTGTCCGCAGGGGATGGTCACTGGGTCCTTCAGCACGTCCAGACATATCGAGCAGTTGAACTGGTCCTTGTCCAGGACCACTCCGGCTTGAGCCATCGTCGACAAACGCAGGAGAGAGTGTAGAAAATGAGCGAATACACAGGAATCTGACACACACACAGCTGCTGCTTTGTTTACAGGAAGTGAAAACAAGGGGGCGTGGCCAAATGAGCGTCACCGGAAACGGTAGCAGGGCATTTAATCTTTAAAAACGCAAAAAATAAAATAAACCCACAAATAATAATAATAATCTAAAAAATAGCGAAATTTTAAATAATGTAGTTTTAATTGTATTAATGGCTATAAATAAACCGCAAAATGGGAACAGTTAGGGACTGTTCATTACTTATGAGGGGGGGAAGGAGTGCCAGATAATTTTTTAAGCACTGGAGAGGGACTTATATTTATATTCTGGCTTACAGGAGGGCAATACAAATTAAATGGTTGTATTTTCTATTTATGTTACTGCTGATCTTATAAGAAAAGCTATTTATTCATGTTTTCCTTTAAAAATTACACCATTTATCATCACCAGAAACTGTGAAAACAGAAATTATCAAAACTTAACTAAATTAAAAGTGTGATATTTCATCAAAATCACTTTTTCTAGGTCTCATAAAATTTGGCTAAAATTATGATAATTGTTATTATTACTATTTTTTATTATTATTACTTAATATTTGCAAGGCTTTTTTCAACTCTAGAATTTTGTCTTCAACTTTTAACTTTTGACTTTCAAACACCAACGGGTAAATTTTAAAAGTCTAATTTATGGTGCATTCTTGTGCATTTTTCTCCAGTCACTCAGAGAGGCTCTGTAGCTTTGGGGAGGGTCAAAATTAAAATATAATAAATAAAATAAATTAAAAATCAAAGTCGTGATAAAAATGATAAATAAAGAACAGTCCCTTCTGACAGTTTTATTTCATGTAAGCTTTTAATTTTTTTTCTATGTTGTGAATCCTTGTTTTTGTAATTAGTACATTTACTCAAGTACTGTACATTTTGAGGTACTTAACTTGAATATTTCTATTTACTGATATTTCATACTTCATCCACCACAGTTCAGTGTACTTTAGAGGCAGATATAATAACCACATTTTATAATGATGATTTTTAATGTTAAATAATAATTGGAAATCGTAAACACAGCTGTCAAATAAATACTGTGCAGTAGAACGTACATTATTTCCCTCTGTAAGGGAGTGAAGTTGCCATACAATTAGCAGGAAATTGAAAGTACCTCAAAATTGTACTTGAATACATATACACATTCCACCACTGCCAAAAGCCATGTAATATGCCCCGAAAGTTTTATTTTTATTTTGTTAACTCCATCTAAAATGACGCCACAGGGCACTGAGATCCAGTTTCACCAACTCTGAACAACAAAGAAAACAAATTGTTGAACACACACTTCAGACTTACATAAAGAGTTTTAACTGTTTGTAGAGAGTAAACATCAACTTCATTCTGCTGAGATCCTGGAACACATTACTGACTGACTGGACTGGTCAAACACACATAACCAGGCATTACCGAGTTAAATACTTCGTCAGGTATAAATACTGGTCTTCAATACAGAACCACACCCGACAGCATCCTAGTAGCTCAGGTTATTGCTGAATAACAACCATTTTAAAGGCAAGCCCAGTTACCCAAACATAGTTTCCACTGCTTTTTTTAATTTAAAATTCCTCTAAATAATTAACAAACACAATACATGGAGTTAAGTACATCATTCCATTTCAATGGATATTAAATAATACAAGTGGAAAAGAAAAGGACAGTGAATATCTTCAGACTTAAATAAATTAAACAGGATTTTCAGTGCATCAGCAACATAAATAACAGGTTAGACATACATCTTTAAAAATGACTTTTGTCTCCTCTTCATACAGAACAATACAATACTTTGGTCACAAAATAAAGCTTTGATGCATTAAAGGGAAGCTTCAAGATTTAAAAGGCCAAGCATCGTCTTAACATTAACGTTTCTCTTGCATTGCAGGTTTGGAAAAGTTGCCAGCAACCTCGTATCAGCATTCGCTTATTATGCCTATTAATTTGGATCCGAGCAGATTCTCTCACAATGACATGCAACTCCAATCAAGAAGCCCCCCCTTTAAATGCACGAGTCATACAGTCTGTAAAAGAACAACACTGGACTGATTAAAAGGATCCTTCGAAATCAAATAGTCCCTTTCAAATTTTTAACAAGAATTAAGTTTGTCTACTCACTTGGGATACTTTGTGCAAAATGTTCATGACGTCCATTCAAGCATTTCATCACATCTACGCTTTTTGTTTCTTGTAAAAAGTTATAATGCTCTGAAACTACGGCTAATCAAGAGAAACAGGCACAAAAGAAATTTTCTGTCTGTTCTAAAACATGCATTGATGTCAGTGGAAGATTAACTTTTGCTCGACATGCTTATCTGACGTTAGAGGATTTCTGCTAAAAATGAGAATGAAGATGTCTAAAGCCGGTCTGTGCGCTACGAGGATAAAGCTACGTTCTTGTGTCGCTATGTTCTCAAAGGACTTTCACTATGATCCCAGTGCATACAGTGCATTTTAAAATATGGAATACCCTACAGTTCAAGTTTTCAAGTTCAGTATTTCTGTCACCATCATACAAAAATACACAGCAGGAGGGATCGACCCCGAAACAGAGACAAATGGAATCTTGTGAATCAACTGAAAACTCTACGATGTTTAACGGTCTGTGTGCTTGTATGTATACTGTATATGTGCGTGCAATGCAAATGATATGTGGGTGTACACTCATGATGCCATGGTGTGGGCGCTTCACTTGTTCTTCCCTTCCAGGCCGCTCTCTGCTCTCAGAGCCTGGCTGCTGGCTGAGATGAAGCTGATCCAGTGTTTGAGGTCCTCGGGAAATTCAGGGCACTCGATCTGCACACAAATAAAAAGTTAGCAGAACGCCAAAGTAAAATAAAGCTAAAGTCTAGAGCTGAAACTATTAGTCGACTGACCGACATTAATAGGCAAGAATTTTTACATTTTTATTTTTTTCATTTTGAGGAAAACTGAAATAATTCCCAGCTTCCCAAAATGTGAGGATCAAAGTTCGGTTGCACAAAGCACCTTGAGTTAAGATTTTCCTTAAAGTCCAAGTTAAGGTTACTTAAAAAACAACGAAACACAAAACATTCTTAAGTCTTCCCCTTAAGGTTTCCTTAAAATGTTTCCTTTAGGATATAAGGTTTACTCCTTATCTTGGTCTTCTACCTAAGGAAGTTAAATACTTAAGTAAGGACAGAAACATGAAGTACCTCTAACTCCATCTTAACAGCAACATGGCTGAGTTTATGGAGAAAAATGAGAAAACCTGACCATCCCGAGATTTGCATGTTTTGCATTTTACCATAAGTCGAATTATGATTGGACGTTTGGGGTTGGATCACTCAGCTTTCCAAAGCTGAGCTCATCCAGTCCTTCACAATTAATGATTGTGCTGCGGTTTTATGCAACGGGATCTTTCCAGTCAGTTATTGGCGAGGGATTTCATGTAAACCTTAAGTGTCATACTTATAGGAGTTATGTTTTTAAGTGTTGTTTGGGGGGAAAAAAACAACAATTTAATATCACTTTGGATTTTAAGAAAATGTAATGGGTCTTACAGTATTTCTTGATAAAATGATTCATCAATTTGCAGCTACTTTATTGGCACAAGACGAATATCTATAAAAGATATTATTAGCAGGAAACATGAGACTGGTTACAGATCAAACCTCCAACAAAGACTGACTGGACCGATACTGTAATGAGACTGACTTTTTTGCAAAATCCACGGGTTGATGCATTTAAGTAATACTGGAAAAAATAAGTTATGTTTGTCCTGAGATGATTAATGATCCTTTACTGCATTAACTGGCATAGGTTTCCATCGGTATAATTTTTGAGTAATTTTTGAGTTCATAGTTGACCAACTGCTATGTTTTTGTTGTATTGCTATTCTTCCTACAAAAGGTATATTCAAAATAAGATCATAATCGTCAGTTGCACCATAACCACAATCATATTATTACTGTTTTCCATCTCTTCCTATTCCTCACCTTCCTTTTGCAGACAAACTCGATAATGGTCTCCGGGCTGCAGCGCACCACATTCTGCCTGCAGAGCATGATCGCAGAGACAAAACCATCTCTCTTGGACACAAAGCGCTGCTCCAAGTAAAACGCCTTCTCATCCCATCCCAATATTTTGGTCCGAATCTCAAAAGCCTCACGGAAGGCCAGCGAGCGCCGGTACCGGATGGTGGAGGCCCCGACCACCAATCTGGCCCCCAGTTTGCGCGAGGCCATGAAGAGCCCGTTTCGCATGTAATGGTGGAAGCGGGCAAAGTCACACTCTCTTAGATATCGAGAGTTGTTCATGTGGCCCATGTAGTCCAAATCATGGGGGAGGACCATGCCGTCAATGCTTTGCTCGGCCAGCAAGTCCCATATTCTGGGTAGGAACCACGCCTCGAAGAACACCTGGGCCCCCCGCAGGAAGTACCATACATCCAGTGTGCAGAAGAGCAGGAGGAGGGCACCCAGCACCAGCAGCAACATCTCTCTGGAACACATAAGATAAAACTAATTGATCCCCAGCAGAAAAAAAATGTTGGACAGCAACTTGTGCAGATAAAAGATCAAGTTAAAGAAATGCAAAATAAGAGGTACATACAGTTAAATAAGAATAGAATAAAAATATAAATCAATACTGAACAAAAATTTAAATGCAACCATTTTGTTTTTGTTTTCATATTTCACAGGTTTAAATTAAAAATCTTCTTCTTTTTTTTATTCACTCAACCATCAATGTTAGTGTGCACTTGTCCATTTCCAAGATAATCCATCCACCTGACAGGTGTGACATATTGAAATGCTGACCATAACATGTCTCCAATGTCGTTTCCATTAATTTGGCAGGAAATCCAACCAGTCTCACAACTGCTGATCACTTGTACCCACACCAGCTCAGGACCTGCACATGCAGCATCTTCACCTGCAAGATCATCTAAGACCAGCCACCCAGACAGCTGATTGTGCAGACAATTGATTTGCGCAAACTGTCAGAAGCCATTTCAGGGAAGCTCATCTGCGTGCTCGTTGTCTTCACTGGGGTCTGGACCTAACAGCAGTTCATCATTGTAACTGACTTGTGCAGTTGTGGGGCTGGTTGGATGTACTGCCAAATTCACAGAATTTACATAGAAGACAGCTTTTGGCAGTAAGATGATGCACAGGTTCACAGGCAACAGCTCTGGTGGACAGTCTGCAGTCAGCATACCAACTGCACGCTCTCTCAAAACTTGTGACATCCGCGGCATTGTGCTGTGTGATCAAACTGCACATTTTAGAGTGTCCTTTAATTGTGACCATCCCAAGGGACATCTGCATAGTAATGATGCTGTTTAATCAGCATCTTGATGTGCCACACCTGTCAGGTGGATGGATTATCTTGAAAAAATTAGTGCTCACTAACACAGATTTTAACAAATTTGTGAGCACATTTTGAGAGAAATACATCTATTGAGTGCATAAAAAGACTTTAAACCTGTGAAAAATGGGAATAAAACAAAAGTGCTGTGTTTAAATTTCGGTTTAGTATACGGACATTTGGGGAGAAAATTGCAAGGTATAGTGACACAGTGTGGTCAAACAGGGTCAGCAAGTCTATGTTAACGGTGTACACCAGACAGACATGATAAAGTAGTGACACTTGGAGATTTGATGCACATATAATATAGAAAATCACACCAATATAATATGTTATAACCTGGTGAATCCTGATTTAGATTATAGTATGGTGTAATGTAATAATAAATATTATTCATTACTCATTTAAAGGCAAATGTTATGCCACATATTTACAATTCCAAAGTCAATGACATTAATTTCCTTTCTAAATGCAAGATCACACGCTGTATTTAATCGTATGTACCTTTGACCTCATCAATGTCAGTGCAGATGTATGGAAAAGCAATAGGTTAATGTTTTTTTCTTCACTCGTTAGCTTGATATTCATGCTGAAAATGTGGAAGCATCACATCGCCGTCATTTCCCACTTCAACCTTGAGGGCTTCACTTAGCTGCACGGAGCGCAACCTGCTGTGACAGCCAAATCTGCTAGCTTAGCTGCTAGCTACCGGCACTTGGTGGCCTTGCAGAGCACAGACTCTGGATGCATTACGCTGCTTCTCTTCCTCTTCTTCGTTTTTAGTTTCCACCATGTCAAAATTTAAATAGTTAAAAACACGGTAGAATTGTTTTTTTATGGGTATAAGACTTACCGTGCGTCCAGTAACGAGCGCTACCATGGGATGCGCTGCAACTTGAACAGAAACCACAGATAGAAACCGGTAGAATGAATGAACATGACTTCCGGGTGTGTGACGTCGCGCAATCTTCTTCTATGAGCTTCAATGGCAGGCGGCATCCTCAGTGCTTTACCGCCATCTTCTGGAGGTAGTTCACTCCTACAGTGTGCAGCCTCCAGCTTGAATGGTCTAGATCAGAGGCGTCAAAATCATTTTTAGTTCACCAGGGGCCACATACAGTCTGATTTGATCAGAGGTGGGCTGGACCTATAAAACTATATTGCATAATATCCTATAAATAACGAACACCTCAATTTTCCCCCTTTTTGTTGAAAGAAGTACATTTTAGAAACAGTTATCCATTTAGAAAACAGATGACCAACAACCAGTGACATCTTCAGAGGAATAAATGCCATTCCAACCCTTTTTTTTAGCCTTAACAAGTGCATCACTACTAGGTGTGCAAGGACATCCAGACCCCCAGGTCGTATGTTTGACACCTGTGGTCTACATACTTAATAATACATTGTAGAAAATACTGTTTACAGATGTTATCTTGTATGAAGGGTTTGCAAACAGCTATAATCTGTACATGTACAATGGTTCGACCAGCCTGACAATCTGAAAGGGCAGAAAGAGGCAGAAAGACCTCTCCACGGGCTGAAAATCAGTTTCAACCTAATCAGTCAAACCTCAGACTGCAGAGGGCCCAAAGAAAAGCTTTCCAAAATATTTGGAGCCCAGTTGCGCGGCTGAAGTTCAGTAATGATCTAGGGTCACTTACACTTTTCCAGACTGGAAAACAAATTCAAAATCAAAGTGTATTTGTGTTAGGAATGGAAAGTATTCTCCCATCATGCAACATTGTGGAGACATCGACTAAATTAAAGTTTTAATCATTAAATTCTTCTTCTTTTTGGGGTCAAAACTATTTCAAATGTAAATAATACATCTGGTTTCTGAATAATACAATTTTTATCTCTGTTAAAGTAGCCAATACTTAAGGAAAGAAGAACACATTAATAGAACAGGTTATAAGCATGATTCTGGTACCTTACAATGTTCGCTGAGACCTGTTTTGATTTCAAATCTGATTTGTTTTATTGCTGCCGTAATACACAAAGATACACTTTATACAATCACATTACTTTATTATTACTGAATTAGTAATCACGTTAGCCTCTCCAACAATCTGGTGTGCTAGTTCTTCCAGTGTTGACATAATTCTAAGGAAAGCTTGTTTTCACATCTGTAGGCACAAGTGTGTTTGAATCCAAGTAATCGTAAACAGAAGAAAAATGTCTTTTTAATCCTGAGATGGTAAATTAGCTTTCTTGCAAAGAGCCAGCCGTAAAGCTGCCCATGCAATGTCTCATTTGTTCTTCTCGTCTAGTCCGTTCTCGGCTCTGAGGGCCTGGCTGCTGGCAGAGATGAAGTTGACCCAGTGCTGAAGGTCGTCTGGAAACTCAGGGCACTCCACCTGCAGGGGCCACACCATACACTCAGTGTTCTTCAGTTATTAAAGGTGACATATTTGCATGTGTGTTTGTTCATTTGTTCCTTACCTTTCGCTTACACAGGTGCTGCATGATCTTGTCCGGGCTGCTGCGTATGACGCTCTGCTTGCAGTACATGACGGCACACACCAGCCCATCTTTTGTTGACACAAATCTCTGCTCCAGGAAAAAGGCTTTTTCGTCCCAAGTGACGATGCGACTCCGCAGCTCGTACCCCTCACCTATACACAGGGCCCTGCGGTAACGGATGGTGGTGGCCCCCACTACCATCGAAGCTTTGAGTGCTCGCAGCGCCTTAAACACACCGTTACGCATGTACAGTGAGAAGCGGGCAAAGTCACACTCTCGGAGGTAACGAGCATTGTTCATGTGGCACATGTCGATGTCGTTGGTAGTGACCCGGCCTGCTTGAGTCTGCTCCGCAGTGACATCCCAGATTGGAGGCTGGAACCAGGCCCGGATGATCACAGCTGCTGCCCTGAGGAAGTACCACACATCGAAAGTGCAGAAGATAGCCAGCAATATGGCGAGCACCCACAGCACCCACCACATCTCCCTGGAGAAAGGAAACACATCATACAGGCAGAGGAAGTTAGGGGGTCGCTGTGATGTGTAGGTGGGATGTAACTGAAGAAGCTGAGCTCAGGTAGCTGTATGATGGTTATGGTGTTTGATTTAAGTTATCTGACAATCAAAAAATCCATTTTACATCGGGTAGAAGTAAAAGTGAATGTTAATGATTTATTTAACAGCTTTTACTCATCATAATCCCACCTTCCATTCAAGAAAATGCCAAAGTAAGAATTTAATATCAGCTACTATTAATGCCCAGTTTACATGGCTGCATGCAGTGGTGTCACTGGTTAGGATGTGCCCCAGTGCACACTATTACAAGCACTACTTTGAACACGGGCATATGTCTGTGGTGGCAAGTCAAATCACTCGCAAGGGAACATTCTCTGCTCTAGAGAGAGAGCGGGCCCTCAAACCACTCTCTCTAGAGCCCCTTTTACACTGCCAGATTTTCAGCGAATGTTGGGCCGTTTTGCCAGCAAGCTGTGAGCGTTTAGACACACAGAGCCGGATTGGCGAGTTGATCCAAGGTGCCCAATTTTCCGCCTCGTAGGGGTGGACATATTGGCGAAACCCTTTTAGTTTAAACAGACCAAGGCGGCCTTCCGCAACGGGAGGGGCTGTTGATGACTTGTAGGAGGAGCTGTTGATGACGCCGCACGTGCGACCCACTGGTGGTGGATAAACAGGAAACAGCTGATGGCAGGAATGAGCAGCTAGTAGCAAGAGGGAAACGCAAACCTGACAGACACTGTAAAGATGAGCAACTGAGGAACTGCGCACCCTTCTTGCCCTTGCAAACGAAAAGGCCAAATACTCTCTCTATGGCACCCCCACCCCACCCCATGGACCCCAGTGCAACTGCACTGCCTATATCTACGCCCCTGGCTGCATGTTGTGGCTTTTATTGCAGGTCTAAGTGAAGATTTTCCAGGAAACTGACATGTCTGCACGTCTCAGTCTTATGAGAAGGATTCATTTGTCCAAATTTGTCTCAGCACTTCTGTCTTTTATCAACAGTGTTAAACATATTATTAATAATCTGAATGGTTCAAAAGCAGGAAAAGCAAACAGTGCTTGAGACTCAGTTCCATGTCCTTAAGACAGTGACAGTAAATTAGATCATAGTGATTATTGTTTATAGTGGCCAATTATTATAAGAGGAATAATTCCCACCCTTTGTTATGCTTTCATTTCATTTAATGTTTCTAACAGAAGTGGCATGGCTGGAAAAGTGTGTGTGTCACCACCTAAACATGCAGTGTGTTGGTGCATTACACTACAGGCAACTGATCCACTGACTGAGATTCACTGACTGTTTCAGAACCAGTTTCAGTGTTGACATTTTTGAGTATCTGTGAGCAGCTTTAACTTGAGTGAGTGTGAACAGGTTCTGCAGGAAAGACAGGTGCTGGCTCAACTTGTCAAAGCATGATCAGCTAGGAGTCAATGAAAAGATTACCACGTTTAAAACACTGTGTAGACACTAATCCCATACAGTGAAGTTGTAACAAATGATATGCTAACTCTGAGATAAATGCTGGCTACATAAATCGTAATTGATTAATGAACTAAATAAATCAGTGCAGTGACCGCAGAGCGAGTGAGCACGAAGTTACTTTAGTTTAGTGTAAACGGTGCTAAAGTTTAAGAGTAATTCTCTGTCAGAAATATCATTCACAAGAGTTTAAATCACTGCTGTAACATTTTATGATTTTATGTTTAAGCTAACGTTGGTATAAACGCTGACAGGTCTGCAGTAGAACTACCTGCTGACGTAGTGTCGTTAGTTTTCAGTCTAACTTTACAGTGAACGTAGACTAACTAACAAAGTAAAGATACTAACAGTTTAAACTTTTAGTAGAAAACTAATAAATCTCACTTGCTGTGTGGTTGCTCCTGTTTCCCCTCAAACCAGCCCAGCACATAGTCCAACATCATGGAGTCAATCCGGTAAGTTTAGACACGCATTTAAAAGCGCTTCCGTCGTAACCCTTCAAAATAACAGCATGACTGACGCCGGCGTTTCGACGTTTAATCGGTAACAAAGCGAACAAACATGAATAATAGGATTTATCTGTTATGACATCACTTTCTAATGTTGTAAAATTTCCTCTTTGCATCACGCGTAGCTCTGCAATGCAATTAATATATTGTTTTAATCCAAGGAAATTTATTTTGAAAACAAGTGACCCATTTCCTCTCGTTTGGTGCCCGGGCGTGACGTAGAACCATACACTATAAATATGTAGAACAAGAATAGACGTTGCTATAATTATTATCATCATCAAACACAATATTACTACTACTGATAATGTATAAAAAAAATCACCTAAGTCACTTGGGTGACTGACTGAGTCTTGGTGAGTCCCCAAAAAATTAATCACATTTATGTCAATCTTAAAGCTTTTACCTTATTTTTATCCTCAGCAGTGTTAATTATCATAAGAAGTTGGTGTTTTTCAGTTACGTAATAACCTTTTTGATTATCACATAATTCTGTCCCCCAAAAGCAATTTTAATGGGTATTATTTTGTAATCTTTACGAACTGTCACATGCAAATTACAACTGTATGTATGCAAATTGTGTACTGTATATGAAATGTTTACGATGTAAAGAGATATACAATTATCTAAAAATGTCCCCAGTCTTGCTGAGAATTATTGTCTTCAATAGTCTTCGCTTCAAAGTACGGTGTGCTTAATGAGCTTTTGTGTGGGGTTTCTTTAATATGCCATGAACATGCCAGGGACTGCGGATGAAATTTGGCCTGTATGACTAAATCAGGCACATTTACATAACAGACCCAAGTGTGCATTGTAATTAATGTGCATTGTCCCTTACTCCTTTCTTAAATAAAACAAACATCAGGCGAAAAATCTAAGTTGCTCCTTTCACTCACACACACTAGGCTATAGCCTGCTGACATATAAATCCTATGTGTGACTTAATAGCACATTAAATAGATCAGCTTTTACAGGGATTACTTGATGAAAAAAATGTCTCAATCACTCATGTTTATTCTCTTGTGATCACTATTAAAACAAATACGATGAACTTACACTTTGATTTACTAAACTTCAAAAAAGTTATTTCAAACTTTCCATGCAATATATTTGACTGATAAAATAGTGAATAAGAAAACAGGACGACATGGAAAAAGCACCCTGAACAATCTAAAGTTAAGAGCAAGAATGAACTCCAAACACAAGCGTCTCAACAGAGGAAACAAATAACTGCTCATGTGAAGAAGTGACGTTGGGGCAGGAGTGAAAATAATAAGAATAACACACACTAATTGCTCCTAACTGACAGGATAATGTGTTAATATGAATGAACTTGTAGAGAATAATATAAAAAGCAGCTGGTTATTTTTGTCATGTGATCATGACGTCCAACTACTCAGTTGTAGTTTCGATTTGGATTTGCCGAGAACGATGATCCATCACCATTTTCTTCATGGCCTGGTCCGCCCTGATGTCACTTATTTCAAGCTCATTTCCCGGGCCGGCCATCGGGTCGTACTGGTGTCTGCAAGTACAGTCAACTCATTATGCCAACTTTACATTAAAAGATGAGTTCATGTGCAACTGACAACTGTCAGTCACTAAGCCAACCACACCTCACTTTTAATTATTGTCAGCTGTAGTAAATAAACTCACTGCTTCAGGTGCTCCTCAATGGCCTTGCGTTCATACACAGTGCCATACACTGTTGTCACAGGATCGACAAACATCTTCTTGGTGAGCGGACACATCAGATGTTGGGGTATGAACTGAGGCACAGTCTCCACCAGTTTCTTTAAATAAAAACAAAAACAGTGCAAACAGTTTGGTGAGTAAAACCTGTACGGCACTGAATTGTACTGTAAGAATAAGAGTGATGACCAGCACACATTTAATATAAAGGAACTCATTTACTTTCTCCATGTCATCCATTGAGATTCCTGCGTTTTTCTCTGTATGTTTCTCAGCTTCTCGTTCATACGTCTTGCGGCTTGTCAGGAATTCTTCTGCCAAAATGCTTTCAAAGAAAAAAAGGGAGTCAAATGGGAGTCAAGTGTTTGCTCTACAGTGCTGAATCAACACCTGTAACGTATTTCTACTGTGCCTAACATTTTGAATAAACAGAACAAAGTGAAAATGGGTTAAAAACATCCTCAGCATAACAAATATCTCTTGGTGAAAATGCCCTTTAGTGCCCATAACAATGACATATTTATGACTGTGTATATGTCTCACCTGTCCAGTGGATCATCAGGCTCAGGGATGATGAGCAGTCCATACACAGCTTCCAGGATCTCCCTCACGGTGATGTGAGCATTGTAGTTGCGGTCGAATATGTTGTGGCAGATGCGGCCCACGCTGTTGACATTGCAGTGGTACACCTGCCATCGTGTTAAGAAAACACGCACATTCTGAACAGGCATTACTTTATCAGTGATGAACAATCACAATGTGTGTCTACATATTACAACAGCCTTGTCATTTATTTGTATTTTGGCAGGATACAGGTGTGACAAAGCGGACGACTGGAGGCTTCGCTGGGTAGTCAGGACCAAACTGGCAGTACAGCTCAAACGCTCCTTTCTTATACGGTGTGTCAGGAGGGCCTTGCATGAGGATCCTCCAGAACCCTGAAACGATAAGAAACTAGAATTAGCTCCATGTGTATATATGCCTCAGCCAACCTGTCAAGTTGCAGTTTATATCTCTCTCGGTCCTGACTAATATGCTGTTAAAACCTTCAAGAATTAATTGGAATGTATTATGTGTATTTCTTGTGAATGCTGGACACTTCATACACATCTTCATAGGGCTGCCCCTGAAAGCCAGAGAAGTCCAGCAGTTTTTTTTTGCTAGTCAGTGTGCTGTGCAGTGAACTTCTAAGGACGTTTTGGTCCCCAGATTTTGAGCACTCTTGACTTTCATGCTACTCTTTGGTACAGGGAATTGCTGACATGCAGGCTTTGCACCATAAAGCTCAGAGACATTATCTTCTCTCTTCTGCTTTTAAGTGGTCAGTTTACGCTTTGAGTATGCCTCGAGTACATGCGGACGTAGGCAAAGTCTGCTCCATGTATGGTCCGCCCAACTATGTGGGGGCCTTAAGTCTGAACTACACTTACATACACTGATTTTAAAGAGAGGGTGAAATCCTTGAAGTCTAGGCTTTTGGTCTGTAAATGTTCTGATTGTATGAGGGTTTGTTCTGTGTGTGTAAATGTTTTTCTAATTATTGTCAACAGTAACTATGTGAGTGTATCCCAAGGCAATTGAATCGAAAGCAAACGGAATTTGTTTTGTCCGAAAAACAAAGTCCATCAGCCTTTAGCGCAAGAGGATGTTTTTCGACAAATTTTTAAAAAATTCCTCAAGAGATTCCTGAGACATCATATTCATGAGAATGGGACAGATACAAACTGAAAATATAATATGTGTTGCTATTTAAAGCTACATATTTACATGGATAAAAAAAACACTGTACCTGAAAACAAAAAATGCTGCTTATTGTGAATCCCAGTTTACATTGTGTACATTCTAGGGATGTGAATCTTTGGGTGTTTCATGATTCAATTCGATTCCGATTCTTAGGGTCATGATTCGATTCAAAATCGATTCTCGGTTCAACCGATTCTCGATTCAAAAATTGATACAATGCATAGTGGGTTAAGGCATACTGAATGACTCATGTCGAGCTGCTGTGTCCCAGGGAGATAATAAAACCCAAAATGAGTCCAAACATCTTGCTTCATTGAAGATGCAACTAGCTGAATTTGTTGCTCCATAGCTCCTGCCCCTCTTCACGCTGTGTACGGAAGCCCGTGGGGGTGCGCAGAGAGACGGGGGAACGTTAATAAAAAAAATCGATTTTTGAAGTTTATGAATCGATTCAGAATTGTGGATGATTAGAATCACAATTCTTATGTGAATCGATTTTTCCCCCACCCCTAGTACATTCTGCACATAAAATATACAATGTTACATAGCTAAAACTAAACCTCGTGCCATTTGTGTATCCCAGAAAAACACACACACACAAACAAAATCCCCACAAAAAAATACACTACACTGAAATGAGAGAACATGCCACTTACTGATGTCCAACTCTGATGGAAAGACCCTGAAGAAGGGATGTGGGTTACAGTGAAGGCTCCTCAGCTCATCCAGGACACGTTTGTTATTCCAATGCCCACCCTTTATCTTCTTTTTCAGTGCACTATTCAGAAAGATTATTAGCGCTATAAAGTTATTACAAACACAAAAATATATTGATATATTGCTATAATATTGTAAATATTATAGCAAAATATATACAGTAAAAAACATTATCATTATTATTATCATTATTATGGTTTTGAATTTATTGGTTTATAGAGTGCAGCCTTACAGATAATAAACTCAAACCCCGATCACACAAAGCATTTTGCAGGTTGCAAAACGGCAAAAAGGGCAGGCGCCTAGAGTGCAGAAACACGAGGCGCACAGCAATTCAAAAAAAGTGAGCGAAAAGCCCATTAAAAACATTTACAGGAAGCCGCCTCCAGCTTTAAAATGCATTGTGTGATGGGGGCCTTACTCTGGTTTTGTTTAAATTGATCATCAGCATTATTTTTTGTAAACATTGTCAGTGAAAAGATGCCTCTCACTTTGTCAGCCCATTCTCTGCACTCTAAATCAAAAGGTGTGACAGCAGGTGAAAAGTGGTCACCAGTTGGACATGGTTATAGTAACATTACCTGACCAGGTTTATTATCAGCCTCTATGGGACTGTTGCTTCTGTCACTCACCACTCGGTCACTGTCCCTTTGCTGTTTATCTGGCTTGGCAGGGACGTCTCTGGACAGTCGTCATACCCATGAGTAGTAAAGATGCTTGCCAAACGATGCTATAAAATGACAGCAACAAATTAATTAGCATGTCTCAGAATGTGCAAAGGTTATGCTTGGGTTAAACACTAATGTAATTCATTTTCATATCACATCTAACAGAATGGTAGACAAATAATCTATAGTAACTAACCCGACTGATGGAAGACGGGTCAAGTGTTTCCTTGAGTTTCCTCTGCTCCAAAGACAGAACTGTCTCAATCTCAAAGAGCTTCAGACCCTCTTTGGTTGTCTGTGGTTTGAAGCAGCAGCCACCTGGAAACAACATGGATGTGCAGTGGAGAAACTATTGAGTAGAGATCTGTTAGAGTACACATCCATTTCCATCAAAACAAACATGTTTTTGAGTTACAATACCGTTTCCTACCTTACAAGATGCAGACTATAACACAAGGGCTAAAAAACACACAGATGCACAAACCTAAACTAAGCACAAAAAGTAAGGAAATTTGTGTTTGGTAGATTATTTCTTTGTTGTAACAATGCTTCTTAGCAATAAATCTTATACCGTTGTGTAGCCTGTTTATTTCCCTTTTAAATGGTGCCACATTTGTAAGGAACATGTGTTTGTGGGATGAGCAGCAGAGCTGAGTATGTGGGTTGCAGCCATGAAAAATCTGCCAAATTTTCTCTGCCAATGCCAAACAGCTTTTTCTGCTGTTGACTCTTGTTTGGCATTGTTTGGTGGATTGGATAATTGAAGTCTAAAGAAACAAGACCTACTGGCAATTTAACAATTTATTCATTGAACAAACAGGAGCCTCAGTAGCGTGTGGAAGAACCATACACAGCCACAACAGCCTGGCACCTCCTCCTCATGCTGGTCACCAGCCTGGTAACACACTGCTGTGGGATGACATCCCATTCTTCAACCAGCTTTTGTCACAAGTCAGCCAACGTGGTTGTGTTGCTCACTCTGGCACGAGCAGCACGCCTAAGCTGATCCCACGTTGTCATCTTGGAGGATAGAGTTCGGCCCCAGGCTGTGAAGATATGGGTTTGCCAATGGTTGCAGAATTTCATCTCGATATCTCTCTGCATTGAGATTGCCTCCAATGATGACAGGCCATGTTTTTCCAGTGAAGGAGATGCCACCCCACACCATCCCACTGCCTCCACCAAATGATGTTACTATGACAGGATGTCAGCACCTGGGGGTACCAGAAGCTCAAAACAAGAGTCAATAGCAACAGCAAAAAAAAGAAATAACTGTTTGGCATTTTGGAAAATTTTTCATGGGCACAACCCACATACTCAGCTCTGCTGCTCATCCAACAAATGCATATTCCTTACAAATGTGGCACCATTTATTTATTTATTTATTTTAGAATTCTTTTTATATTTACAAGTATCCACGATACATACATAAAACATAAAAACAAAATGTGGCACTATTTAAAAGGGAAATTAACAGGCTTTCTCACTACCAGCCCTATGAAGGTAAAATCAGCTTTCAGCCAAGAACTATAGTGGGACACCAGGTGACAAGTTAAAATGTTACAACAGGAGTTACAATACAGTCATCTGGTGTCAACAAGACTTTACGTCTGTGAGTTGGGTGAAATAATTCATTCACTTTCAATAAACACTTAAACGGTTAGGAGTCGCCAGGGGGCTGGAGCCTACCCCAGCTGACATTGGACGAGAGGCAGGGTACACCCTGACTATCACAGGGCTGACACATAGAGACAGACAACCATTCATGCTCACATTCACACCGATGGGAAATTTAGAGTCACCATTTAACATGCATGTCTTTGGACTGTGGGAGGAAGCCGGAGTGCCCGGAGAAAACCCATGCTGACATGGGGTGAACATGACAAACTCCATACAAAAGGGCTCCTCCATCCCAGTCTTCAAATCCCCGACCCTGAGTTTGAACCAGGAACCCTCTTGCTGTGATGTGACAATGCTAACAACTGCACCACTGTGCAGATGAAATGAGATCTTTTGAATTTTTAACCGCAGTTTCTTCATGACCCTAAAAGTCAGTCATAGATAATTTGTACATACAGTACAACTATGGCATCATTTTCACTCCTGACCCATGATTTAATAGGTACATCACAGGGATTCAATTAAAAGTCCAGTATGTATGATTTAAGGGCATGAAAACAAAAATTATAGTGTTGACATATATTGTTCTACAATAGCACAGAATGGACAAATCAAACACTGGCTCAAGACAGGGCCAACCACATCTACCACCATACTTCTCCCACACGCTTGGCACATGGGAGAGGTTTTAGTTCTACAATCTCACCTCTAGATGTCACTAAAGCCTACACACAAAATCTTTGAGGGATAAGTCTTTGATGCCATACCGGTTGCATTGCTGATTCCATGCAGCATATTGTTCTCCACGTCTCCAAGAAGGATTGAATCCACAATGATGTTAGATTTCAGCAGTTTGGCTGTTACAACATCTGGCTCTATGGAGGATCTGTGGAAAGAATTGAGATGATCACGTCAGCTCACTTAAAAATATCAGAAACTGTAGTTGAAGTCACTGTTGTTTCTTTGTTTTTTACTTCTTACATTATGCACATTTTTACTTCTCACAGTATGCACATTCAATTCATGTACTGGTCAGTACATGACAACAGGTCAAGTAGATGAGGTACCATAAGTGATCACAACAGAGAAATAAATGTACCCAGAATCATTTCCATCAGTGAGACAGATGATGCGAAGTCTGCACTCTGGGAACCTTGTCTTGACCTTTTCTAACTCAATCGCCCCACGTCGCAGGGCGTCGTACAGCAGAGTACATCCACTTGCTTCAATGTTGCGTACATGCTCCTACAAATGTAGGAGGTAAATTATCACATTAAGGCCAGCTGTAAATTTTTCTATAATAAAGGAAAGATAGCACAGATCTAATATCCTGACTTTACCTTGAACTTCTCCAGAGTTTCAGTAAATGTGTGGAGAATTTTCACCAGGGAGTCGAACTTCACGAGGCCGATGACATGATAAAAATCATAAGCCATGGTCCTTGTTGCAAAGTTGTCAAAGAGCTCTTTTACAACGTTGATCTTCTTTATACCTGCACTTCCATAGCACTCTTCCTCCATGGAGGAGCTTGTGTCGATCAGCACCTATTAAAAATTCAAGTCACAAATAATATTTTAAGTGTGTCCTATTGTTACTTTGTTGAAAAAAGTCTTTACATACATTTTTACATGTTTCCATAGTAATCCATTCTTTAAAGGGATAGTGCACCCAGAAATGAAAATTCAGCCATTATCTACTCACCCATATACCGATGGAGGCCCTGGTGAAGTTTAAGAGTCCTCACATCCCTTGCGGAGATTGGCACACGTGATCGCGGAGCACAGAGAAGGAGTCAGAGCTACAGGCTACGGTGAGGCTAAAAACAGAGTTCATATGATGTTTTCGAAACAACTTTTTATGTCGGGGCTGCAGCACACTTGGATCACTACGGATGAGCAGTATGGAGATACTTTGTGGATTCAATTTTGTGTTCTTGGACGATAGTCTGGGGCGCCGTCTGCCATTAGATGTGCTAGCCGCTCCCCCCGCCGATCTCCGCAAGCGATGTGAGGACTGTGAGGATGTGAAAACTTCACCAGGGCCTCCATCGGCATATGGGTGAGTAGATAATGGCTGAATTTTCATTTTTGGGTGCACTATCCCTTTAACATGCATTGTGTATCATTTGGTGTGCAAACAATAAATGGTCTAACATGAGACAGACAAACTGTTACCAATATGGCCTCTTTTGGAGTCCTGGTTGTGACAAATGTCCGGTCATCTCTTTGGTCAAAAGTCCTGTGTTAAATTTAACATATAGAAAAATGGTGCTGTAAATTTTACAGAGGTTCATACAGTATATACAAGAAAATAGCTGCAACATTGTGGTTCTATTCATTAGTGCAATTACCACAATTCATTCAGTTTACTGCTGCTACATCTGTTCTCCATTTCATGTGCCACTCATAACTGTGTTAAACAACAAGGGTTGACTGGCTCTTTGTCGTCTCTATTTGTGCAGGCGAAATACAAACTGCTATTGAAACTGTAGGAAAAAACCCTATAGTACTTGTATACTGCAGTGTACAGAGACAATAATGCAAAAACACACCAAGCAGGAGAAAAAGTGCGGCTTGCGGCGAGCTGCCACACAGTGGCTATAGTTAGATGCAGCAACTGCTCCGAACTGGGGTAGTTTGGTTCTGTAGCGAAGTGCAGCCGAACTACAAGGTGGGGATAATTTAACTTTTACTGGCAAACTGCAGCCAGTGAATACTCGCAACCAATGAGTAAAAAGAGTCCTGTGACTCCTGAAACATGTTGACATTTGTTACAAAGAATTTCTTCCCACCTGAAACACCCGAACACACCTCCTGGCCACAGAAAACTGAATTATTATGGTGATTATTCTATTATTTTATTCTATTTATTTAATCTTTATTTAACCAGACAAACATATTGACCCATTTTGCCGCAGCTTGGTTTGGTTTTGGCAAAAAAGCCCACAGAAGTGCAAAAATTACACATTGTGGAGGATTTTAATAAAATAAACGATAAACGACAGTCAGCAGGTCAGAAACTGCTTTCATGCTCTGATGCAAATCTTCATTAAAATATAACTGACCCAACATTTAGATTGTAATTTATAGATTGTCTCCAAATTGACTGTATCTATAGAGATCATGTATGCATGCAATTTCACAAATGTCAGATTCTAGAAAACATTTCACCTGTTTTTGTTGACATGATTTTTTAAATTTCATGTCTTATCTATTTATCTAATATTTTAAAATTTGAGCCTGGAAAACACACAGTGATTACAGGCATCCAAAATCAGTCATCACAATGATTACCGTTTCCAATGCCTCTGTAAACAGGAATTTAAAAAGAAAAAAAGTATCTCCTCAGAGCGCTTCCTTGATGCTGGGAAGCACTTACCTGGCTGCCAACACATTCACATCCACTGCTTTGTCTTCACCAGTCAAACAATCGAGCACTCGGATCTTATCAGGGGATGCTTTTTCTCTACGCATACATATGCCAATGTTGTCTGACAAAGAGGGAAAAAAAGACTAAATGAAACAATTTACATTACAAAGCTTCCCACAAACAAGGCCCTTAATATCAGAGGCAATATGAAAGACAATAGGAAGATCCTCTCAGACTGTTGCAAACATTTTCTTGCAGGCCCTTTTAATCTATAAAAATGCGTTTATATTTTAAACGTAAAGTCAAACTAACTGCAGCTGTCAAATAAAAGTGTTGGTGTACATAGTACAATATATCCCTTTAAGATGTCTTGGAGTAGAAAAAGTTGTAAATACTCAAATAAAGTATCTCCAAACTGTACCCAAGAACAGTACTTGAGTAAATGTTTCTTGGTTGATCAGTTTCACACCCAGTGTATAGGCTTATACAGAAAACAATAGGTGCACATGTTAGAATGTGCATCATACACCGCCAGTGTGACTTTCTTTTTGAGCTGACAATATCATTTGAAACATACATGTGCACAGTCATGAATGACCCATTCAGACGTACCTTCACTTATTAGAATAAGGCGTGCATTAGAATGTCCTAACTCCTTCAGATGTAGAGGTGGGACCACATTCAGGCACTGATGGGAGGGAGATTTTAATTCTTCCATCATACCTTCAAAGGTCTTCTCCATCTTTATCTGAAAGCTGACATTTAGTTTTAGTTTGGTTAACAAGGTTTAAGTCTGAATGCAATGTCAAATGCAAAAATATTTTGCACTTCACTGGGGAAAAAGAAGCCCATCTAATTTAAGTGCTTCTAAAAAAAAGTAAAAATATGATGATATATACTTCTGGCCAGTTGTCTTGTCAGGGTGAATCCAAAGAGGATATGCTCTGGTGGTTGGAGGCAAACTCAGCAGGATTTTTTCTACGTCGCTGGCTCTCTGTATTGATGTTTCTCTCAAGATCTCTTCAGTGCAATTTGGAATTTTCTCTCCGTCTAGACAAAAGAATAGAAAAAGAAGTGAAGCTGGTAGTATCACACAGTATTCTAATAAAACAAGTACTGCTCTAAAAGAAAAATGTGTACCGAGTTAAGATTGATACTAATGCTGTTTCCATGCAGCTGGGATACCATACTGAGATTTGACACTTTGCACAAACTGTTCTGAATCTAACCAGCTCACTGCAGCAGCTTCTTCTACTGTTCCCCACAGTATTCATTAAGGCATCAGCTCCGTAAAACAGCAGGAAAAAATGTCCATATCTTGCTGTGTTGACCAGTCTGGAGCTGGCACCACTAAATTTCCTTTGGCTGCATTTTCTAACTGACCTCTGCTTCTCTCAAGGTGCATCTATGTTGTGTCTCCTCATACATAAAACCTGTGCAGAAAAGTTGAATGATTGTTTTAGTTTTACCTCTGATTTTCTTGCAAACGTATGCTCTTTCAAAGACTCCAGGAACTCCAGGTACTCGGACTGGTTCAGAGAAGCGGTTGCCATCTATACACTTGAGAAAGATCGGTGCGTAGTTCTCGTGGTCTGTTGACTGTGTCTGTCACAATAATACGCAGTCATTACTTAAGTGTTTAACGATGGAGTAGGTATTTACCATAATGCTTTCATCAATACATTCAACTCATGTATCACCTTTTTGCTCAAGTTAATGGCAACTACCACAAAGCAGTGATGGTTTAGGTACTGAAAATCTACACTCAAGTAAAATTACAATTACTTCCATTAAAAAGCCACAGAAAAAAGACGGGGACGTAGGTGGCAATCTTGTGTTTTGATGCTTGAAGGAGGAGATAAGAGCGGCCTCCTCCAATACAAAAGAGGCTCTCGTTTTTCTTGAAATGTGATTGGCGCAGCTGCAGTCATCATTTATTACTCGTGGAAGACCAGGCTAGTTTGACCGTTAGACAGAAAACATGTATAAAGCCGGGAAAAAAGGTAGTGTGGAAAAAACTTGAATAAAAAAACTCAAATCTTTACAAGAAGAGGCAGCAAAGTGCTCCAAAATCGTGAGTGTGTAATGTGCAAGGTTGGCTTTGGTAAATTGCGTATTTCTTCTAGGTATCTGTTTCAAGAGGCCAACTAGCCTACTAGGTATTGCATTAAGTCATTATCATTTAAACCTGTACTAGAAGAAAAAATTTGCTTGCTTTTTTCCTGAGGATGCATCATGCAGTTAATGTTAGGTGGTGCTCCAGTCCAAAGGACAATGAAGCTGAGGGACAGACTAACCCCAGTCGTGATGAGGAGGATGAGACCAGAAATATGACAGGTGCAATGTGAAGGCATAGCCTACTATGCATTACATTTTAGCCAGAGGAAAACCTTTTTAGTAGTATTAAGTAGGGGTGTAAATCACCAGCTTCATCATGATACGATATTATATCGATTTGTTTGGATGACGATACGATGTTTGCCGATATCACAAAGTCCGTCACGATACGATTTTGATTCGATTCTATTCAGGAGCCTGCAATCGATATGACACGATATCATATGCCCATCTAACACAATCATTTGCATCAACTCACAAAAACAACTAGAATATGATTTGACCATTTTATTTCTGAGCTCTGTTTGTTCGTTGAGCGGAGGCACACTTGCCCAGAAATGGTGACACAGACATGCTATGTGAAGTTCAAAATAAATGTTTATCTTTAAGATGATGATATGGATCGATGTTTTCATTTTGCATCGATATAATCAGATCGTTAATCAATGAATCGATGTGGATCGATGTATCGTTACACCCCCAGTATTAAGTGGGATTCTTTTTGTTGTAGTAATAAGTTGACTAAAAGGGCAGACAATTATATTGTGCATACAATTAGATTTATTAGGATAGAGTCATATGCTCTTATTTTAAGTTAAATAATAAGCACATCGCCATTTGTGGCCAATTCATTATTGCAGGGGTGGCCAACCTGCGGCTCGCAAGCCACATGCGGCTCTTTGCCTATGAGTGTGCGGCTCTTCAATCCATTAATTAAAACCATCGGCGTGCAGCTCTTCCATCCTTCATAAAAAAATCAATTTATTGTTATGAGTGCATATGGCCCTTTAAGAAATATAACAGGCTTAAGTTGAGCAAGCGAGCGAGAGAGAGCGAGAGCGAGGAGTGCGCATGGGCAAGTGAGAGGGTGTGGAGTTCGGGAGGAATGCAGGACTGCAGCGCGGTGGCGATATCGCACAACAAAAAATGTCAGGAAAGAAATGCGTGTCTTTGTGTGTGTGTGTGTGCGGAGAGAGTAAGAGAGAGGGCGTGTGTGGATGAGTGTGGAGTAGTGTTGCACGGTATGCTGGTACCAACGGTAGACTGCAGTAGGCTACTTAAACACCACAGCACATGTGATACCATAATGTTGGAGTACCGTAGTACCACGGTACCTCATGGTACCACTACCGTGGGATAACTTCAAAGTCCAATCAAAGGAGGATGAGTGTCCATGTGCCGTCCAATAATGGCGCACTGGCCAATACGGCCATAGTGCTCGGCGGCGCAAGATAACGCCTTACCGGCGGCAGAGAAGCCTGGCTCCAGGTGAATATGTTGGTGTCATGACTGCCCAAAAGTACCTGGACAGCCGAGCCGTGGCGGCACACAGGTATGTGGCGTGTCAGAGGAGAAACGAGCCGTTCACATTTCTCTCTTGTGGCAGGTAACGGCCTACAAACCTCACCGCACTTTAGGGACTGTTCTTTACTTGTCAGGGGAGGAAGGTGGCTGGTTGATTTTTATCTCATTTATTTATTTTATTTTGATCCCCCCAATGTTAATCACTTATTGATGCTGTTTTTGAATTATGAATAAGTCAATAAGTAATTTATTCCATTCAAATATCAGTGATGTATTATAGAAAAGTGATTTATCTTTTTATAAATGACAAAAGGCACATCTGCCTCATTTTTGCTGTGGTATTGTGATACTACTCAGAAGCGTGATACATTCACTGGTATCGTACCATGGGTCCCAATTTCGGTACCATGACAACACTAATCTGGAGAGAGTGGGAGAGGGAGAGACTGTGTTTGTGTGTATCACTATTTATAGTTATTCATTTGTGTGAGAGATAAATAAATCTGGCTTAGAAAATTGGAAATGTATGGATTTTGATTTTATGTCATTTCGTGTCTGTGTGAGAGAGGGAGTGCATTTGTAAGCACACGTGTATGATGTGGCTCTTTGTACTACCATGGTAATTTTTGTGGCTCTTGGTCTGTGACTGGTTGGTCACCCCTGCATTATTGTATTTATTTTATAGTCTGGACATAAACAATAACTGCTGATTTTTTTTAATGCAGTTGATTCTGAGGACAGCGTTTGTGTAGTCTGTATAGTGTGTACAAGCAAATAGAGGACTATAGGTAGAAACATGTGGGCCAGTGCGCCTGAATGTCCCGGGTTGAATTTGTGACCCAGTCCGCCCCTTGTCTCATCTCTTATACAACATATGTGAACATGTAAAGATACTTTATTTGCACTTATTTGCAGTTATACATTCATACTTTTGTTTTTGTGTAATCTTATAATTCTGCATGTTACTAGAGTAAATCTAAAAGAAATCAGTTATGAGCATTCGGAAGCTCATTTTTCCACAAAAAAAACATCCTCATACCTTTGCTTCTGATATGAGATGTGCCCAGCAGTACAGTGAATTCTCAAAGACATCCAGGTCGTCAATGACTTTCTCTCCTTGTTGTGTTCCACTTTGAGGCAAAAGCTCTCTGAAGAGTATGTACATACCTTCAACGACTGCAATCTGCAACAGAACAACAAGCACCTCTAAAGGAACGGAGACTGGCAAACGCACACATCACTGTGTAAAGGTTCAGTTCAACAAAATTACAGGAAAACATCTTCCCACAATAATGCAGAAATGTTAAATTTCATCTGCCAAGATATCTGCTGCTGTAACCAACACAATGGAGGTATACAGGTTTCTGCTTTAAAAAGAATGTTCCTAGATAGATCTATTTCCAAAAAAACTTTAATACTGGTACTTTTTTAGCAAATTAAATCTGCACAAAAATCATATGTTTTTGCAAGACTAGTTACATATCATGACTGAACAAATGCCCACAATGCAATGCAGCAAAAATAATATTGGCTCTACAGGGTGAATTATATTGGCCTATATTGTTTACCTTTTGATTCCTGGTCAGTGTTTCATTCCTGATGAGTAAATGATGCAAACTTTGTGCAAGAGGGTGACATCCAGTCAGTTTCCGTATGTAGGAAATCAGTTCACTTCGTTGGTCTGTTGTATAATTATTTCTCTATAAGAAAATATGGAATAAGGAGGGTTAAAAAAAAACTCAACACTGTACCAACTTCATTCCTAGATTAGCCATCTTTTCAGATTCACTTAATCATTTTTAATGGTACCAAGAGTCTACAGCCATGCTGGCGTCGCTGCTGACATTGGAACCATATTATTATCGTGGCTAAAAACAACATGACAAACTAATACTGCCAGGGTTTTCCCTGCCTATCTAAGACAAAGGCAGGCCGCCTGGGTGATTTTGGCCGCCGCCAAAAGTGCGTGCGTGTGTGCACATGGGGGGCGTTCAGATATAGCATCTTTTGCACGCACAAACCCATTACTTTCAATGTAGAGGTACGTTATGTGCGCTCACAACCCAAAGCGACGCCGTAGTAGCACACATTCGGGGCAACACACTTATTTTTTCCGTCTGGCGCACAGCTCCACAGACCTGCTTCTCCCTCCAATGTTACGCCAGATCCCAGTTCACCCTCACGCTGTCTCCCCTACTGTTTCCCACTGAGTTCTGCCCCGTTTGAAAGGCGAAGGAAGCCCATATGTGGAAAGACGTCGCCTCCAAGATGTAGAAGAGAAACACACATTTCAGGACTGCTGACTTGTATCATCAGAACAGACACGTCCTGTGATTTTCAGCCTCCTTTCACATTTAATAGAGGGGGGACAATACCTGACAGTAGTATTCTCAGCTGTCAGGATGTGCCTGCTGTAAAGGGTAAATATAAAGTCTACAAATGCTGAAAATCACAGGACGTGTCTGTTCTGATTATACAAGTCAGCAGTGTAAAGCTCAAGCATGTGGGGGCCTCCTTTCATGTTTAATAGAAGTGGAGACTGTAAATTAAAGTTCAGCTGTCAAGATGCCCCCCACCACAGGCCTTTGCCACCTTGGTCTCGAAAATACCCAGGGAAAACCCTGTGATCACTTAGTGAGGTCAGTTTACCTGATGAACAAATCTGCAGTTTACCTGTTCAAATATCTATGTAATAGGCATGTTGGAAAAACAAAGCGAGAGTTAAAAACCAGGATCTGTAAACGTAAGTGCGTACTTGATACATTTCCTTAATACCCTTAAGCTGCTTGGCTGTAACAAAGTGAATATATTTGTGCTAGTCTGGCAAGTTTTGGTGCTCTTCACCACGGCATTCTGTGCTATCAAAGGTCATGGCTCCCCCTGTGGGGATGTACTGGTTGTACTGGTTGTGGTCAACTAAAATTCAGTGAACCTGTGTCTATTGTTGTGGCATTGCCAGAATACACACTGTGTAAGTGTGGCAAAACGAAATGAAGAAGCAGTGGAGTGATGACAATGTAATATAAAATAAAACTTACAACAGCATAAAGTGACGACAGGAACACACTGATTCCTTTCTGGGTTTGTTGAACTGAAGGCACAAAATCATTAACGAAGAATGTCTCGTATCTTGTCTCGTCAGAAAACGTGGACAGATAGAAGTTGACTGTTGACCCTGCACAGATCCCACAACTCTCCAGAGTGTCACCACCATGATGTTGGCCCCTGCAATATAATAAGCACAGGAGAGAACACAAGTGCTGTGTGAAAATCTGAATACTGACAAAGAGGGCCACAAGACATGAAATCAGTACTTGGTGTGGTAACTCTGAGTTACTTGTAATGGAGGACATTTGCTGGGATTCCACTTTCATTTGCCAGCTTGAGTCTCAGACTGGCCACGGTGTCACTTGTCAAGCTCACTTTCACCTCAAAGTCTCCCTGTATGAAATGAGTACAGAAACATTTGTTTTAAATAAATACCGTTTATATGTCAAAAACACCAATGCAATCGTCACAGTGGTTAATGAACAACAGGCAATGCCATCTCAGAGCCCTGAGCACTGCCTACAGTATGAAAAGATTAAATTTAAATGTATTAATGGAACTGAAATCTGAAAATGTACACAAAGCATTCTGACAGATTACATCTGTCTGCACCAATGTGATTTCTAAAACTTTACAATTGTTAAATGTAGGAACTCTTTGATAACAAAAATTTCAAGTATTAATAATTGATGTGTGATTGAAAGGGTGATAGGATTCCCAGAATGTCAGTTTAAAATAGTCAGTAAATTATCTTTTTAAACCAGGCCATAAATCAAACATATTCAGCTTGTACAAATAATATATCCATATACCTGATCAGTTAATATCATCATTAGTTGCATCATGACCAATATAGTTAAGACGCACCTTGAGCATGATGTGGCATCGAACCAAGGTGTCTCCATAGGTTTCACCGAAGTCTCGCTTTGGTATTTGAGGAGCCTGTTTCAGGTTTTCCTTCGGTGTAAATATGGCATAAATTACATCCCCATTCTTTATGTGTCTGTCTTTCAAAGACCCTGTATGAGGAGACAACATTTTAAACAGATATGGTGAATTGTTAAGAAACAGTATCCAGTTCCCTCTTTGAACATCCAGAAGATGTGGAGCATGTCTCTGGCCACCTGCTGAATGTAAGTCAAATATTCACTCCTTTTAGCTCGGTGTTTGATCTCCACCAACTCCTGGTGAAATATCGAACTCTTAGGCTTTAAAATGTTCCAATATTTTTCACCAGCTAGTCTTGAGATGCTTTTCCTCTGGCAGCTGCTGCCTGCTTAAACAGAACAGTGGGCCATAAAACAAACAGATAAAAAGTGCTATAAAGCTCTGCAGAGTTTTCTTTGTGGGTTCAGCATTACAAGCGCCTAACCTTCACACACAAGTAGTCATGTGATCCAGTGTTAAATGCCATAAAAGCGAATAAAAACTAAGTCATGGAAAATGGAGATATATATCAGAGAGAAAGTCCTGGATTAAGATTATGGCTGTCTCAGCACCTCTGTACTGACTTTGCACCCACAAATGTAGTAAAAAAAAATTTAAAAAAATCTCTGCAATAGACATTAAAGTTTTAACATCTAGCAAGGTTCACTGTAAAGGTGTTCAGGTCTGCTCACATGTGTTGAAGAAGGGATCATCAGTCAGGGGCATCCCATCAAATGTGTAGAGACAGACCCCTTTGGAATCACCGATACTTTCAAAGTGGCCGATCCTCAACATCAAATCCTCCACTGTGTTTTGTACTGGATCCAAATCTGCAGGTTAAAAATAACCACATTTTATTTCTCATACAACACAGCCTACTGTGTGGTCGACAAGTCCATAACTGGCCTATGTTCATCTAATGATCACAAATGGATGATAAGAATGTGTGTTCCGCTTACCTTTAATATGTTTTGGTTGAGGACATTTGGGGTATGTGTACTGCAGACTGAACGGCTCCAGTGAGTTTTGGACAGGCGTCACAGTTTGAACTTGGCGCTCTGGAGGTCTGCATCTTTGAATGAAGTTTTTCATCGCAGAAAAACGATTTTTCTCCACATGACTTAAACCTGTAAAAATCAGATATTTCATCAATTAAGCACACGAATCATTTTTTATCATACAGTAGACATTTTACAGAAGATTACTTGTTTGATCAACTTTGAGTTATTCATTGGCATGTATGATAGCATTAATAAGGCTACATATAAACACATCGTTACACTAACTGATATGATTTGCACCTCTAACTACACCCCATAAAACTAGCATACAGCTGAATCAACACATCTAACAGCGTCAACAGATAAAATGTTTTACAAGGTATTGTGTTGGATTGTATTGACATGTACATGGTTAATACTTCTCTGGTCACCCAAGGCATTTGGCCTTAATTAATCCTAAAAAACAACATATGTAGATTTCATTGATTTAATTGTTTTTACAGTCTTCGGTTTCACGTTGAGATTCATCTTACCGATGTTGTTCAGATCATCATCAGTGATGCTATCCAGGAAATCTCTTTCATCCTTTACGCCCAACTGGACGAACTGGCTGTGGTGAGATCCCAGTCTGAACTGCTCGAGTATGTTGAATACTGCATCCATCTACATAAAGACATCAAGGTTAATGAGTACTACAAGAAAAGCACTTACAAAGTACTTATATACATATACATATATATATATATATATATTTATTATACACGTACATAGATACATACATATTAGGGCTGTTCTTAATACCATTTTTTTAACATTGGGACCCTACAGCTAGCTAGCAGGGCTTTGAGTTAAATGTCATTATTGTCTATAAAATGCTACAAAGCAAAATGATAATAAGGTAAAATTACTTCACAATGTAGCAAATATATTGCATGACTTTCTACCTAACCCTGTTTAACCCATTTACGTACTTAATTATCTTTTTGATTGGTTACTTTTCCAGGAAATGGTATTCTACAGTCATGCTAACTGTGCTTTGAGCTAAATGCTATCTTCTATAAAATGCTATAAGTTACAAAGCAAAGGTGACAGTGCGGTAAAATTTCTTCATATCATAGCAAATGTATTCCAAGACTTCCCACCTGAAGAACCCATTAAATTACTTAATAATGTTTTTTTAAAAAGTAACTTTTTCAGGACATGGGAGTCTGCAGCCATGCTAGCAGCGCTTTGAGCTAAATGCTAATGTCAACATGCGGAGTTTATGCCGGTCCAGACATGCTAACAATGATAATGCTAACATGCTAGTGTTAATTTAACGCCAAGTCCTTCAGTAACATTAACATTAGCTGACATGCTGAGCTAAATGACTCCCTTTAGTCAAAGTGAGCAGCCCATAATGGCAGAGACTCCTCACACACCTTCATGAAGGTCCTCATTCCTCAGCTAAGGCGGACACAGGGCGGAGGACCCGCCATGACCTTTCCAGCAATTAGCCTCACCCATAGTGCAGCTCTTTAAGTGCGGCATCAAAGTGGGTGTGTTCTATTTCGTTCACTCAGCGTGCCAGCCGGGTGGTGCATTAAATGAGCGATTACTGTAGGGCGAATGCAACCACTTTTTTAAAAAAATTATGCCTTAGTTTAATAATGCAAACCATAACGCATAATAACAACATGCTTGATTTATTAAATTATGGTGTATAGTGTTCTCTTCACAACCCTCACACCAGCCGGTGAACATATCCAACCAACATTTGTCACCTCCAATGCTCCTTTATTGTGATCTCAAATTGGACTTTTTTGTTTCATTTGACTCTGTTTTTCCTCTGACTGATGCGACTATAAAGTACACATTTGTGTTAAAAAAAAAAGAAAGAAGCCCATTTCAGTAAAACACATATTTTAACTCAATGAAGTACATGCATAGTAAAATGATTGTGACGAGAGCGAACGTGCAAAAAACTGTAACCGAGTTACATGGTGTCCCTGCTGTGAAGACGGAACAAACACCAACAGCGTGTGGACGCAAACTTGTCTTGGATTAACAACAGCAGCGAGGCACCTCAGCAAATTCAACAGATTAGGTCATATGGAGAAAAAAACACAAACTGCAATCTAGTCAATCTATTAGTAACAGAAAAGAAAGAAGGGAGCAATCTTACCTTTTCGTGCGTCAGAGATCATGTTACACAGCTGTTTAGTATCTCTTCCTATTTATTGGGGGGGTGTGGCTTGGGGAAAACGAAACTACTGGAAACGAAACCAAACGCAACATTAAATATCTGGAAATCTGTTTGTGAACTTGTCCACATCATCCTTGAGGAATTTAAGCTGGAAAAATACTGTTGAACCCTGCTTTGCTTGTTTGTTATTACTCTTTCTCATTTACCATGATTTGCCATGTAAAGAGTGCATGTTCTGTGACAATTTTATGAAAATACTGCAAATTAGTTACATTTTTTGGGCCTGTATGTCCACAGTTTAAAAACACAGCAAACATCTGGTTATTATTAGACAGACAGAGGAGCCAGTATTTATGAACTGCAGAAAAAAAAATCACAACTGGTGTGCTGTTATACTCCACAAGTGACTTATTTTTGTGTTTGTTGGTCAGAACAAATAAATCCCAGGACTCAGACTTTAGACAGATGCATTGCTGAAACAAACAAGGCCATATGAGAAAAGAAAGCGTTCCCTGTTATTTCATGTAGGTAAAATAAATATAAACCTAAAAATATACCTGCGATTAAGGTGTGTACACATTTACAGTTCAACTATGCAGGTGTTACTTTGACTAATTAGACGCTAGATGTGTACACACTGTGTTAGATTGACATCTCACTGATTTGTCTGTTTTGTGAACCTGTTAAAACATAGTATGACAACCACCTTCATGACTTAAAATAGTGCATAAAGCCTGATGGCATCATCTTATCATCAACAGCAGATAGTGGTAAAAGCTGTTACTAACAATAATGATGGCTCGAAACAGAAGCAACTGAATGGATCTGAGCCATATTACTTATACTTGTAAGAACCACAAACAGATAACCATTTTCTAACGTTCAGTTAAAACGTCCCGAGCAATTATTACACATCTACTTTGTGGTTTGTAAAGCCTTAGTTGTGTTTTTCATGTCTGCAGGGCTGTACAGGCTGTGACCTATCTTAACAGCACATATTTTTCAATTAAATATTTAGACACTACAACATTACAAGCACCCGCATCCGCTGTCTGTAGACAACTGAGAGTTCAAGTTCATTTTAATCAGTGCTGTTTGGGGTGGAAAAAAACAACAAAAACAAAACAAACCAGACACAGCTGTGAAATTATTCCAGAGTAAAACAATTTATGCAACTCGAGGGTCATCAAGCTCCAAAATAACAGTGACTCTTTGGTGTGTTATAACTATGTGGGAAGAAATAAATGTCCAGCAGATACAGTATGTTTAATAGTTTGCAGTCTCATAAAAGACAGCACCAAACCTCCCTTGAATTTTGTTTTATCTTCCTGTTTTGGCCACAGATGTGTGGTCAGTGACAGATCTCAAGTCGACACCCTTGCAGGAGGGACTGGCTGGTAAAACCTGGTAAACTCCAGCTCTGTCTCTTGGACACCTTTCGGCTGACTACTAGCGCCCTCAAGTGGTCTTTTGCTGGAAGTGAAGAATTGTCCATTTATCCGTATAGATGCTGGATTGGTGCATGTGGCTACAAGGCTTTGCTGTTGAGAGACATTTTCATCTCCATCAATCCCACTGTTGCTCTTCCTGCTGCCAACACAGGAATGAAAACTCTCAGAAGTACTTTTCCTCTTGTCAATATCTGTCTGCACTGCTGTTGATAGTAAACTACCTTCACAGGTACTATTCTGTCGCCCATTTTGTGTCTTCGATTGTACTGTCGTTGACACAGTATGGTCAGTGCTATTGCTGCTGTAACTGCCTGCATCACAGTTACGGGATGAAGGGATGGTATTGATGTTTCTTGATCTCCAGGCAGGGCTGCTTTTTCTTTCCATCTGTGGCGGCAAATCAAACTTTCTGCCCGGGCTGTGAGTACTGCGATGGGATGACAGGTAGATTTCGTGAATGGGTACGTTTCTAGGACGAGGACTGCAAGTTGTGGTCCTGCACTGGAGATGGATGCTATCTTGCTCTGGAGAAAGACTGGGGTCGTGCATGCTTTTAACCATCATCTCGTCACTGCCAGGCCCTGGAAGTGAAGCATGCCCAGGAGTGGTGATCCTGTTGCCCACAGATGTTTGTATTTTCCTAGGTCCAGTGGAGACTACTGATAGGCTTCTTTGCTGTCCATGAGTCCTTAATAGTGAAGAACTATTAATGAGTTTAACGGATGTAGAGGTTTTGCTGGGAGGAGCGCTGAGCGGTGGCCTGGGTTTAGTGTGGCACAGAGGAGGAGGTGGATGTGGTCTTAGGGCTGATGTAGTTCTCAAAGCTTGCAGAGTTTCATCAGAAACCTTTGGTCCTGCCGACAGTCTGAGGGAAAGGTCACAAAATGGAAATCAGATTGAGAAGTGCGGTTTAATTATTTTTTTTTGCAGTAAATCAATGGCAACATTGTGCATACAGGGACAGCTTAAATGGAATGAGAAGGCACACGTTATGAGCAACTGTGAAGCAGATACTTGAAGATACACATGCAGATTTCCCTAAAAAAGACAAACAAAAAAAGAATGTATAGACTTATACAGAAGTAACCCCTTTCAATCATCACTTATGACCCACTAGAAGTGTGTGGTGGTGTATTTTTCTGCAAAGACTCTGCTCTCTGCCTGTACTTTCTTATTTTCTGTGCTCAGGACATTTATGGGCGTGTTGCCCACAGCGCTCAGATGAGGTCAGGGCTTTATAGAAAGGTAGCGACCAGATGCCAGACTGTAAGCAGCAGGCATACAAGAGAAACAGCAGAGAAATATGCGAGCTGAAATGCTAAGCAAGCAAATCTGGGGATGGCTTTTACTTTCACTTTCGCTGACAAGTACATTGACAATCAGCACCCAACAATCCTGTATAGTATACCTTTAACGTATCAACTTACAGTGTGATTGTTATGGTCACAATGTGTATTTCCTCTTATTACCTCCGCCAAGGTTGGTTTGGTTTGTTTGTTTGTTTTTCAGCAGGATTACATAAAAACTAATGGCACAATTTTCATGAAACGTGGTGGAAGGGTGTAGCATGGGCCGAGGAAAAGTGCATTTTATTTTGGAGCAGCTCTGAATCACAGGGCAGATACACACATTCTTTTCCACCTTTACTGACACAGCAAGATAGCGCATTTGGCCTTGGCAGAATAAATGCCATACATGTTAGTGGAGTTTAATAGTAACAATTTATAGCTAAGTGGAGAAATATGATGACTCTACATCCCAGTCCTCATTCATGGGTACCAGTAATCCTCTGGAGTAGCCTTCACATGTAGTTGACACAGACAGCAGTTGTTACAGTGCACTTGAAATTGTTTTGGAAATATATTCAGATGTATATACTGGTTTTGTTTGCAGATTTGCATGTCACAGAAGACTGGACCATCTGCCTTGGCAGAGGTCTGTGCTCTCTAAATGCCTCCTTCTAGTTCTAGTGTGTTTTAGTTACATTTTGGTACACCCTAAGGTGTACCTTGTCAGGCCTGGTTGGGAAAAGCTACAAAGAGGTATAAAGGACCACTGGTTCTCTCTCTTTCTCCTCCTGGTCACAGCAGCAGCAGTTATCTAAGTTGCTTTCTTTTAAGTGATTTGTTTGCTTGATGTGATGGGACCGGAGTTTCAAACTCTGCTTTCATTAGGGTTTCCAATTTTGGTTTAGCTTAAGGGGAATGTCCAGGTCAGATGGCCCATTGTAGGGCTGGCCTGAGTGGCTTTTCTTTCTTTCTCAAGTCCCTTCATTCCCTTTTATTTTATTTGGATTTATTTTGTGGTTTTAAAAAATGGATATTATAACCAGATCCATTATTGCTCTCCTAAAAATAGAGCTTTTCTGAGGGTCTTATCAACAAAACATACCTGAACCTGTTTTTCAATTCCTTCAAATGCAGAGAGGAGGAAGCTGACACTGAAGCAGGAAGCGGAGAGGGGTAGCGCTCCAAGTCCATTTGTATGGCTCCTCTTAGCTCTCTCAACTCTGCACAGACACCAATACAACAACAGTGAGAAGTCTGACAACACTGAAACACACTGTCAGATACGTAATTACAGAAAACCATCAAAAGATTACAATCATCTAGTGCATATGGGAAAAAAAAGCAAGTAACTCATTACTGAGTTCTGAAAATGAACTCAATTGCTGTTTTACCCAGACTGCTCTCTGGAGTTTTCAATTAGTTTCACTGTCGTTTGGCACAGAGTAGATAGATTTGGCTGGTGTCCTCAATCGCTCTTTTTTTTTCATTCATAAGTATGTTACAGAATGAGTTTTACAGCTAATGAAGGGTGGGTAAAATCATCAGCATTCTCATTTCATCTGTAAATTTATTCAGTGAGCTGCAGATTAAATGGGATTTAAGAGATAGAGAGAACTCCCCTCACACACCGTGTGTGTTAAACAATAACACGCCACCAGATGGCAGCAAAACACCAAACTGCTAGTGTGTGGACTCACCTGCAAGCGAAGGTTCTGACTTATCAGATTCACATCGACTCTGACACTTTTGTTTAATATTTTCCTGCAAGAAACACAAGACGCAGAGCAGTGAGAGGCAGCACTGATGTTTAATCATGCAGTTTGAGTGCACTTAACATAATACCATGGCACAAAGTAGGACACAGTCTGCCTCCAGTGACAGTAGTGGACGTGGAAAAACAGGAGGGAAATGTATTAAACATGTTTGAGAACGCACAAGCCTTTGAAAATAGCAGAGGAACAAGGAAAAGGGATAAAAATAACAGAGGGTGAAAGAGGAATGTGTGTGTGTGTGTATGTATGTGTGTGTGTGACCACTAAACGATTGAGCAGCAGTCTTCCATCATAATTTGGCCTCAAATATCTATATCCATAGCAAATGAAAACCATACCGCTGTGTGTGTGTGTGTGTGTGTGAGAGAGAGAAATTGAAAAGTGTGTCTTTGTGTGTTTGTTATGAGTGACTGGCAGCCTCCTATCCTCATTTTACACAAGCACAAACACTAATGAAGAGTCTATAGCAACTACAGACTTTACACTAACTCACAAACACATGCACACGCACACACACACACACACACACACACACACACACACACACACACACACACACACTACACACACACTCGCACACAAACACACCCACAGGCCTGGAGACTGACAGTTAAGACATATATTTTTGGTCTGTTTTCCTGGTGGGATTCAAACCCAAACCTCCCAGAGTTGTCTTTCAGAGCTGCAGAGGACGTATGTCTGCTGTCTCTGACAGTGAAGTGACTGAAATCCAAAACAACTCCAAAGCACACACACACACTCTCTCTCTCACCCACACACCCACATACGTAAACTCTTAAAACAGGCTTTGTGGTCCATGTGGGGTTTGAACCCATTACGATGGTGCTGACTTGCTGATATTTTAGGAAAGCTGTTACTGTTATTATTCCTATACATGAAGCTCCGGAACTCAAATCCACATCTGCACAGCCAACATACACAGCAAATCCCTCAGCTGATGCAGAACCCGAAACAGGAGAACAAGGGTCACCATTCTTGCCACAAAATCCAGCTTTTGGTGGCTGCCATCTGTTTTGTAGTATACTCGAACCACACTGGCCAAATATGATCTAGCTAATCTACCAGCAAAAACCTTGACAGAGAATCTCCCTTTATCTAGCTTAGATGTTTTATTCAGTGGAGTCAATGTATGCAAGCAATGCTCTGATTGTTGATACTAGTCTAATGATGAACAACATATATTTTGACATGTCTGTCTTGTGTGACTGGTCAGTAGTTTCATTCATCACCTTGATCAACATCAGCCCACCTCCGCCCAGTTCAGACCAGTAAAACCAGACCATCTCTGCTGACTCCAGTGACAAATTACTCAGCCACAGACAACATCACACTGTGAGGAACACCATGGCGCTCTTGCACTGACAGAGCACAGCTGATAACGTTATTACTACCACCTGTCCCTTGCAGGCCGCGCCTATGGCTGAGACTGAAGTGGCTATGAGAGCATACAGGAAGCCTTGAAGGTTTTAACCTACATCTTGAGCACATATAAAAGGGATAGTTCTCATCTTTTGAAATAGGGTTGCATGAGGCACTAAACCATAGTCAGTCAGTCAGTGTGTTATATACAGTAGGTGTCTGTCTGCACAGCCCCAGTTTGGAGACGCAGGCAAGAGTGCAGACACAGAAGCGAAGCAATGTACTGCTGTGCACAAGGGCAGCAGCAAAATATATTTCAGCCACTTAAAAAAAGTCCCACCTGAAAATATCAATGTCAATTTAAGCGTAGCCTGTATTAAGAATATTTCCACTGCTTTACCTTGCAGTCAAACAGCCCTTTACGACAGGGAAGCCGCTAATGGCTTCAGTTTCCAATCTATGCTCTTGGCTAGGCCACCAGACTCCACTGATGAAAAATAATTTAGCTCATTTAACACAGGATCTACTGGCCTACCCCTGCCATGATCAGATCAATTTGTCATGTTTGACTCTGGTCCGAACCGAGCTCAGCATTGTCGTTTTCTTAAATGAATCTGGCCTTGAGAGCGATATAACAGCTTCACTCCCTCGTCAGTAATTGCTGTCTGATAACAAGGTAAAGAGGTATAACTACTCAAATATAGCTTAAACTGATAATGATTTTTTTTAGGCGGCTAAAATACATTTTGTTGCTGATCCCTCAAAAGCAGTGCACTGCTTAGCTTCCGTGGCAGTACTCCTGCAAATTAACATCTACTGTATGTAATACACAGACTATAGATACCTCATACAACCCCACTTCAAAAGATCTGAGCTATCCCTTCAACAAAAGCAACAGACTGGGAAACTTCAACCAATTTAAATATAGCGCCAACCTATTATGATGTAAAGTAACTGATGCATTCATGTAAACTAGTCCCTGAATAACATCTAGATAATAGCAGAACAAATACTGGAGTAATAGTAGATTGTAGAATAGAACATACATCCCTTACACATTAGATAGCAGAGATGAGACTTGTGGCCAAACACCATCACAACCTTTCAATTACACAGGGAAAAAAAATAAAACCAAGAACATCATCACTGAAATAGAAAATGGCCTGGTACAGAACTGTGACAGATGAGCTGGTGCTAGACAAATGACCTTAACTTGGAGGGAAGCTCAACGTGTTGCCAAGGACATGGAACAATGGAGAGAGCTCAGTGTGGCTTCAGATCAGGTAAGAGACATAACAGCCATCACAATGCACTGAGTAGTGTCCATACACTGGTTTGAAAAACATTCAATTATTAACAGTTCAGTGAATTATTTTGTAAAGCTGCGGTAACACTACACTCCCATAATTTCAGCATAGTTTCCACCACTTGAGGGTGATTGAATAAACAGTTTTCTCAGTCATCACACACACATTATTTAAACAGTTGAGACTGTGTGTTTTGTGCATGCATGTGGAAGTTAGTCTTGGATTTCTCCTGGACCAAGTCATAATATGTTCCTCCCTCCTGCTAGAGAGAAAACGGGTCATCACAGCTGTGTTTAGGACAAATTTTCGATTCAATCATACTGATCAAGCTTCTAAATGCTTGATTTGGCTCCATTTAACTGCTGTTATATAATCTAACTGCATGGAATAACACTAAATCAATAGCAATTTCAGCTGCGCCAAACGTGGCGCTGATGAGACAGTCATGACAGTCCTCAAGCGGGACACTTACGGTGTCTCGACAGAACACAATGTACAGCACAGCTTGCTGGCGAGCACTGTCACAAGATGTGTCTTGACACTTAACATATTTTCTTCACACATACAGCAACAGACATAGCTAATTATGACTTGAAATACACAGAACAGATGGTAACAATCAAGATCTAAAAAATGTGATTGTAGTTGGAAAGTCTGAGTGTTTTCCTGCTTAGCATTGTCACTCGGGGTAAAATCTTCCAGTCTGGATCAGAATCCAAATTCCTTTGCTCCATCAAACACATTTACGTACCTAGAATAAGAAGCAGCAGATTAACTGAATGATTGAAAGAGTGGTGTGTTTCTTTTTCAGCATATAAACTCGAAATAGTGTGTTTCTGCATTAACCTTGTCGTTTCCTGCAGGGAAAGAAGAGGTGTCAGCAGTTAGAAAAAAGCGAGAACTGTAAACCATGGCTCTAAGTTTCACTACCTTGCCTGTTTAGCCTCCCTTACAATATATTCCCACATGTTGCTCCAAGCAGGAGTGGCTAAGTGAAACCTTGAACTGACCTGTGAATCAACAAGTTTGTACATGATAAGTCTTTCTAAAGATTTATGCCACAGTAAAAGCTAAAAAAATCATGCAGACAATCGTAATGTCTGACTACAGTGTGCTCCCTTCCAAGGACTGATGAGCTGTCACGGTAAATGAAGCAGCGACGCCTTGCACTGCACGGCCTCACCATCATCCACCACTGCAGCAAATAACAGAAGTGCACAATAAACTCATGCCATAAGAGCAGAGCAACACCTGAGCCACAGCTTCACCCCACCTGCTCACGCACCAGACAGCAACTCTTCGCTTGAGGAGGCAATTTCTAAACAGGGAAAGTACAACATTCCTGCTTTACCACAGGATCATTTTGAGAGACATTTACCTGCCTTCATGGTAAATGCCTCGTGATGACAACCAAGAAAAGTCTCCCTACAATTTAGCCTCACACCCTCAGGTCTTTAAGACTGGAACAACACACTGCTCTAATAATATCCCGTCCATTTTCTTTTATATGTTTCCTACAGTTAAAATGCCTGACAAGGTTTCCCACAGACAACACCAGCGCTGTTTGGTTTAACTTCGCAATGAAACCTTCACGTCACTCCTATTTGTTTTTCCTTAACAAAACAACATTTAAATAAGTGGGTCTTCATGCAATAGGCGCAATGCTTCTCTATGGTCACACATTATATTCACTTTTGGTTCTTCAACATCTGAAACACATCAACTCTGACAGACTATTGTCAGTAATTTCTTCATCTATATACAGTTTTCTGTGTCTTATTCCCAGACAAACTGGCAATATATGTAACACTCCCAGGCAGACACGCACATACATACACACACACTGAGGATACGTAGAGATAACTTCCACATCTGGTCTACAGAATAGTCCCACATCTGGGTCCTCACTAACTCCCTCTCTCAAAATGGCAGATAAGCATGACAGTGCAGCCAGATTGTAGACGTGCACGTGCGTCTCTTTGTTGCTTTTTTATGTGTGCGTGTGTGTGTGTGTGTCTAAATGTCTTTGTATATATGTATTAAGTCAATTTAGTGACTGGAAGGAGATTGATCTTACTCAGCATTGCAAAGCTCTTGGCCAGACAGATGGGAAAGAAACAGGCTTAGACTGAGCCCTCGCAGGTTTCCTTTGTGTGTGTCTGTTCAAGCTCACGTGTGAATGTGTGTGCGTCAAGTGTTTATATGGAAACCTTGGTGGGGTTTTAGTGCCAATAGAGGGTTAGCAGATCAATCTGAGGGTGTGCAAAGTGTGATTCAAACGTTTCGAATGCCTGTTTTCGAGGAAGTCAGTGTCTCTGTCATGGAAGTGATCTGAAACGACAACGTGATCGAAATGTTGCCTTGCAAAGAAAAAAAGATAAATAAACTATTTATTTGGAGCCTAACAGTGTGCAACTCTCCTTTGGTCTCTCTTCTAAAACCAGGTAGGTAAAATTATGCCTCAAACTGTAGATATACTGTAATATGAATAGGCTGTCCAGAGTTGCAAGTACAGCATAGCAACTCAGGGTTCTTACAAGGTTATATTGATTATGACTGTAGCAACATCAGTATAGCAAATCGATATTTTTGGTTTTGGCCTGGTTTCTCATAAATAATTGTAGGATTTGGATCAGTATTGCACTGGCAGCCGGAAAACAAAGAGGATTAAAGATTCATTTGGTAGTTGGCTGTTTTTCATCTTACCTTAAAATGCTTCGCCAGCCTCTTCAGCGCCACACATTCCTCCATTAGGACACACCTAGACCGAGTGACAGACAGGTAAAAAGAAAGAAAGCCTTAATGTTTACCATCAGCACTCCAGTTGTTTTTCATTTTAAAAAAATTGAGCCAAAAACTAAAATCTAGGTCAAAGTGGAAACTGCATTTTATAGTCTCAACACGCACTCACAGGCAAACACCTTGGTTAAAAGCTGAGGCTCCTTTTGATGGTAGCTGCTTGTTTTCTTCCACATATTTAACATTGATTATCCCGACTGTCAGAGTATAATCAATTCAAAAAGTGGCGTGTAAAACTTGCAGAATGTTATATATTCTTGAAGTTAATTGTGACAAGTATACACAATTTTTAATATGCTTGAAAGCACACAGTGGCAGACTGATGAGCACAAAGATACAACCCTATCACACAACTGAGGCAGTGACAACAGACTAGATGCATTTGGTGTCTGCTCAAAGTTGATCCTCTACAGTTTCCATAAGGGTACTGAGGATACAGTGTCCTATTTTTCTTTTCCCTCCGTCTCTCCCCTGTACACACACTTGCTCCTTCTCCGGTTACATAACTGTAGTAGACTTTATACACTTCCTTCACATGAAAAAGAAACTTCTGCCTGCTCTGGGATCCATTTTCTGACAATGGGGCCTTTTGTTCTGGTCGAGTCAGGAAATGGGAAAGAGAGGGAGAGAAAGAGTGAGGCGGAGAGGAAAAGAGGGAGAGGAAGGCTCTCTTCCAAGGTAGCCCCAGTGACTGTGTTGCCCCGTAGGCCTCAAAGTGAGGTACGGAGGAAGAAAAGGAGGGATGGAGAGTGAAGGAGGGAGGGCAGCTACAGAAGCCACCAAGGAGAGTTGGGGGGAAATTAAGGGGGAAACAGGGGAATAGGAAAACGCTTCGAGGAACTCACTTACAGACTCACAGAGCACGTGTAAACTATGCCACATAGAAAAAAACACACTTGCACAATCTATGCAGTGTGTCTCTGCTAGTTAGTGTTAGAAATATCAGATGGTCCAGACAAGACGTGTTCTTTTGTACCGTACCAGTGTGACATGTGTTGTTTACTCAATCTGTATACACTGTATATCCTGCTGTCATCGAGGTTGATTCTCTACACTTGTGGTTCCCAACTTGTTGGTCTGGACCACCCAAGGGGACCCAAGAAAGATCTGAAGGGTCACTGAGTGATTAAACAAAATTATGTTGCATAAAATTATGTTTACCTTTTGTTAAAAGTGGAAACAGACAACTTTTCAACTTTGGAACAGGCCTCTTTTTTTCCCCTGGGTAGTTTCCACAGTTACTTGAGTTGCTCCACCGTCAGCCATTTTGGAGACTGGGGGATAGTAACTGCAGAGAACTTAATTGATATTCTGGTAACTGAGGATAGCTACCGATAGCTACTATAATGGCTGTTTAAAGAACTATTCTCTTCCTGTTATTGGTTGTGCAATGGTTGACACACTTTCATAGTGCTGTATATCAAGCTTTCATTTTCCCGAGAGGTCGTACTCAGTCGTAGATGGATTTGCATGATAAAAGCGAGGCTTAAGCTACCAACACACTGCCGCCAAAGCGCTAAGTCATGTCATTTGATGTGCATCAAGTGCAAACCCTGAAGCTTCATGCTGCAGCACGTCAACGACAGACCACACACCATTATTACTATGTTTACTAAAAGATCTCTGCTCCTTCCAAGTCTGTGTTAGCTTAAAATCATGTGTGGACGCCCACTAATTAAACTTCATTTCTCACCTGAAGAGCCAATCACCAGAGCTGTGACTCCCCAGGCAATATCTTTTTTGCCATTGCCTTTATAATGATAGGACTGCGGGTCATATAGCTTGGGATAATTCTCGACCTCAACAAGTAGTCTCTACTCATCCATTATTTAACACATACAAGAGATGACAACTTCAAGAGGTGAGGAGGTAGTCGAGCTGCCACAGGAGCCAGGATGGGGGAAAAGTATGTTATTTCAGGGGTGGCGAAGCTGGAAATAGGACAATGGCGTAAAGAGACAAACATCACTGGTATGGGGCTGTACACACAAAAAAAGGGTTGGCTGTTTTGATGAATGCCATTGGGTAGTGGTGTGTTTTGGTCTTTAGGGAACCAGTCTAAATGGTTGTCACTATGGTATCACTATTTTATAGCCATTACACTTTGCAATCAGCATTAACTCAATAATGATAAGTTAAAGCAAAAATGCAGTCTATTTCCACTTTAATGTTTGCTCTTTTCAGATTGGATATTTAGACCTCTTGTGGAAAAAACACTCAAAATTCAAGTCACATAGCCTGTAATTAGGGGTCACAAGTAGTCATTGCTTTGTTTTCAAGGGTCAGAAGTAGAGCTTCATATGTAGTTTATTTAAGATATAATTTTTATTCATAAAATGTTCCACTTAGTACGTATCTTGGTTGTAATTCTTCAAAAAAGAGAACAGCATAAACATGATTGCTGTTCATGTTCTGTTTATCATCAGTCATTTTTTAAACTCCTAACTGTCGCTATCAGTATTGGCCTAAAGATTTGGTATCTGTCAATCTGTGGTCACAAGCTAAAAAAAAGTGCAAATTACCTGAGGCGATCCACCACCTGGTCAATGTCAGTGACATTCACCTTGTCTCTCATTGCCTCAATCTCATCTTCAGCATTGGACCGAACTGAGCAGTGAGAACTCGGTCTAAAGAAAAAAGTCGACAAATGAAAACTAAATGAGATTTCAGATGAAATATTCAATATTCAAGTTGTGTTGTACCAGTGTTACTTACTGTACCTGCTTCCACTATCAGTATTTCCAAGGTTGGTACAGTTTCTGTAACAGCTGTCAAGGTGACTCATGGCGTAGTCCACCGCCTCAGGTTTGTACCGAAACAAGAGCTCGTCACCACCTCTATGGCAACAACGGCACAGAAACAAGACAAGTCAGGTTCACTGCATATGCAGCTCTCCCAGTGTTTATATGACTGAGCTTAAGAAAAAAAGATCTGTTTTTTATTTTTTTATTTGACTTTCATCGCTTCAGTTTTATGTGTATAACTGTCTGCAACTACTTTACTGTCTATATTTGTACTGACAGTCACTTGTAAAGCACTTTGAGTTGAACAAACCTGTGTGAAAAGTGCAACACAAATAAAGCAAGTATAAAGGGGACCTTATTTAATGCCATATATAATATCACAATATCAGATGTTCATATTAAACGTGGCCAAACTTTTAAATAATGAGGTGAACTTATGTAAAGGTAATCCCTGTAAGCAAAAACCTTCTGACTACTCTGTTTCAAACATTTTTTCTACTTTCAAGACAAGATGATGTCAGCTCATGACAGATTTCTTTATATGGTCATCTGCTCAAGGCACGCTACTGCAAGTGTTTATGTTACATGGCCTACTTTGCTACATGAAGCTGCATGCTAACGTCAGGAAAACATGTAATCTTGGTTGCTGACGTCGTAAATTTCTCCCCAATACTGGATCATATTCCTGCTGAAACATGTCCGGTATGAAATTTTTGGTTTGTAAGTTTTCATTGATGATTTTTCACGGTAGAAAGTGCCACTACATTACAGTCATTTTCCTGGCGGCAATGATGGCGCAGAGCATGGATTGAGGGGTGCGGAGACGCCAAGAGTGCAGATGTGAAAGACCCAAAAATGCTGACCAATCAAAGCAGACTGGGGTTTTTTGGGAGGGAAACTTAAAGAAACAGGTGCTAAAACTGATTGTCTTAGACAAAGTGTGAAATCAGGTGTTTCAGCACAGACAGCACAAGGAAAATAAAGTGTTTTTGATCATTAAAGCACGTAAATTTGCTCCAGGAGAAATACAAAATACACATATGAACCTGAAAATTAGCATAATAGGTCCCCTTTAATTGATAAGTTGATTGATTCAATTACTGTGACCTGAACAGAAGTCACGTTCTTTCTTTATGCAGGATGAGCTGGTTGCCCTGGCAGTACAACATGTGCACTGACATGTGCACTCTATCGGACATGCTCCCCTTTACCTCAAGGAACTCCTCACCCCCCAGACCTCCTCACGCACCCTCTGTTCTGCAACCACAAACACCCTCCAAGCTCCCAGAACCAAGGTCCACACCATGGGTGACCGGGCCTTTTCCTCTGCTGCTCCGAGGCTGTGGAACGCCCTCCCTGACCACCTCAGGGCCCCACAGACTACTGATGTTTTTAAACGAGACCTTAAAACCTATTTTTACAAAAGCATTATTATTATTATTATTATCAGGGCTTGGCTCATTTCACAATATCTAAAAAAACTGATCTCAGGGAGGAAAGGATAAACAGCAGCAGGATTATCTTTTCTGAATGATCCCTGGGAGAAAAAGAAACAAGCAGATGGTGTAGGCAGCAGCAGGCAGGGTGACAGCCTGGTCAGTTCTGCTTGGTTTTATAGTCCCTACACGAGGGAAAATGTGTCTTTTTTAGGCACTCAGACAATGAAATGGAGATGTGGGTGTGTGTGTGAATGTGGGTGGAAAGCCAGGGAATCAGGACCACACAGAAGAAGGCCAATAAGATAAATCAGATGACTTTTACAAGGGACACACCCATCCACCCACCCTCAAATGGTTCAAATCTGGTACGGGAATGAGAGCTATTTTTACCCCCTCCTGCTGATGTGGTTTCTAACAAATGAGTTCGTTAGGCCTTTGCCGCAAATACAGGAAAGTGTTCCCCCCCCACCCCCCCCCCCACACACACACAGACACACACACACACAGACACAAAACAACTTCCAGTGGAGAGTATGAGAGAGAGAAAGATGCTGGTCTCTATCTTGATGCCTTGGCAATATTTTCTCAATTTCCATGCCGACAAAGCGTATTAAATTGAACTAAATTGACAAACAGAGGGCTGCGGAGCATTATTATGTGGAAGTGTTATTATGAGGGAAGCGTGTTGGGTTTTCTCCTGAAAGCTATTCAGCTGATATACACTTGGGACTTAGCCTAATTGAATGATCAAAGGCCTGAAACACACACTCACCCGCAGTACCATGCATCAAGGTCAACAAGTATACCGGAGCCAACTTCAAAGAGAAAAGGCGATTTGTGCTGGCACAGACTGTGTGGCACAAATACTTCTTTTTTTTTGGTAGTGCTCCTACACGGCCAATAACAATGGGCCGTATTTCTCCCTCTGAATGGGACTTTCAGTAATCCATTTACATCCGGGCCGAAGCACTTTATAAGAGTGACTTGTGATGTGGCGCTAGTAAGGCCTCAGTTCATGTCTTGCTCAGTGACACTTTAATAAGACACAGTGCTGTTGTGGGCATCAGACCTGTGGCCTTATGGATATTGGATTGTCAGCTTAAACATCAGGCCTTGCTGTCATCCTGACTTAAAAGAAACCCCTGTAAGATTACTTCAAAATAAATCCCTGTCAACTGAGCTGTCATAACAAGCGCCAGAGTTGCATTATACATTTTCTATTTCTTGTGATGCGTGAAATATCTTATATTCTGCCGAGGACAACACTTTACAATTTTTCAATTTAAATAAAAGCACAACTTGTGCTCTTCAGATGACAGTGTTGGTGTCGGTCCACCGCTCTGGTCCAAACTGAAATATCTCGACAACTATAGGATGGATTTACATACAGTTTTATACAGACATTCATAGTCCTCAGAGGGTGAATGTTGATGATGCTGATGATCTTCCTCTGGCATCACCATGGGGTTCACATTTGTATATCTGGGTAAAAACACCTATATACAACTATTGGATGGACTGCCATAAAACTTGGTATAGATATATGTTTTCCTTGGGATGAATTGACAAATGACTTTGGCGATATTCTGACTTTTCCTCGGCATCATCAGGTCAAATTTCAGCTCAAACAATACTTTGGTTTCTGACAAAATATCTGCAAAACTAATGACATTCCCATCAGCCTCAGCTATACTTTGTTTTTAGTGCTAATTAGTCATTATTGGCAATGTCAGTACATGACAGATTTCTTCATATGGTCATCTATTCCAGGCATGCTACTGTAAGTTTTTACATTACATAGCCTACACTGCTACATGTAGCTACGTGCTAACATTAACTGAACACGTCATCTTGGTTGCCAATGTTGTAAATTTCTCCCCGACTTTGGGTCATATTTCTGCTGGAACATGTTTAGTTGCATTTTGCAGCTTTTCTTGGTGAGTTTTCACAGTAGAAAGAGCTGTGACACTCTGATGCTGTCATTCCCCAGGCTGCAAGTATGGTGCAGAGCACAGAGACTCTGCCAGTGCAAATATGGAAGACCTAGGAAATCCTGACCAATCAGAGCAGACCAGACTTTTCAGAAGGGGGGCTTAAAGAGACAGGTGCTAAAACAGGGCGTTAGCATGCTACCACACTAAGCTAAGATGGTGAACGTGGTAATTATTACACCTGATAAACATCAGCGTTGTCACTGTGAGCATGTCCACATCATGGATGTTGGTTAGTGTGCTGATGTCAAAGCACCACTGTGCAAAGGCACAGTCTCATAAAGTCACTGGCATGGCAGTTGGGCACCCAAAGTAGGTCACAGACTCCTTTCCAATGGCAGTAGATGAGATTGCCTCTCTGTTTTTTGTTTTGTTTTGTTTTGTGGCATGTCACATTCAACATCATGCATGCAAGACAAGGTTAGTAAACAGTATAAAGCAGTATGAAGGACAGTGAAATGTCTCATTTTTGTTTTCTTTTATTTCTGCTACTTATTCAGCCTTTCTTTCAAATGTGCGTGCCAACTACTTTGGAACAATATTCCAGCGCTCCTTGGATGGAGACGACTAGAATTTGTGGCTGAGATAAAGAGTCAGGGAAGTTGCACCAGAAAAAACACAAAAATAGCTAGCCTGGCCGGGTGTCATGTTTCCATCACTGCTGATTAAGGCTGATGTCAACAAATACCGGTGACTACTGCAGGGTAATTTGTCCCTGGAAAGAAAACCATGTGTAACGTTTCCCACTGAAGACAAAAGCCAGATGTTTGTGGGGTTTTTTTTGTCCAGTGGCTTTAGAGTTGTTTGTTTTAGGAATGATTCAACTGAGGCATCAACAAATGTAATAAAGTAGTAACTTTTGTAAAGATGAATGTAGATTCTACAGGTTAGGTCAGCACAAACCTTTAGGACTAGCGCGTCCTAACAGAAAACTGAGGATGATGGCATATACAAAATAAGCACCACCACACACAAAAAAGACCCCAAAACACTAGAGACTTGTCTGCAGCGTGTAGTTTAACAATACATAAATGGACACGGAGTAAAAGAAAATCACAATAAAAAGGAAGTTGACAAATTGACAAGCAATAAATGGTTTGTCACAGTAACGGGGAGCAATCCATCTTATGCTGTGCTTTTCTTAAAAAGGCCTCGACAAAACCTGAGAGGTGACGCAGGGCAACATTCTTGGCAGCAGCGAGCTGGTTGCTGGGATAGTTACTAGCTCATACATACTGGGACTCTCTCTCCCTCTCTCCATCTCTCTCTCTCTCTCTCTCTCTCACACACACACACACACACACACACACACACACACACACACACACACACACATCGTCACAAACACATTTTCATACATAAATTAGGCCCTTAAATTGTAATGTAAGGATGTGGGGCAGTGTCACTTACCAATATCATCCTGCCAACGGTTTTTATGACATTCTTTGGAGTATTTTAATACATGTCATTAAATTGCCAATTGCTACAAGCTTATTTCTGACCCGAGCTGTAAGATTAGCTGTAGAAATGAAAAACCAAACAGCAATTAGGAAGTTTTATTACAACCTCTTGAGGAGTTTATAACTCCCTGATGGCTATGCTTTATAAAAAACAGACCAAGCTTCATTGTGTTCTCCCTGTGAGCACTTTACCAACAAACAACTGAATAAAAATCAGATCTAGGTATTTTTGTGCATTCTGTATAATTTAAGACGTGTCTTTAGCTATCCATTTAAGGTAAAAACATACATTTAATCCGATAAAGCTGGCAGTGACTGGGCCTTTTAAATTGTTGTTTGGCATTCAGTGTGGAATGCATGGAAGTCTCCCTCCTAATTGTCCCATTGTTCCACAATTCCTAAACCAGTTTGCAACATCCCAACGCCAAGCACCTTTGTTCATCCCATTTGTAACTGACGTGGGAACACAATGTAGCATTTTATGGCACTATTTGTTGGGGGGGAAAATGACGCAGATAGTGTGAGAGCAGGGTCTTAACCTACTTATCCATACCATCTCTTGGCTTGTGAAAAAGCCAGAGCATCGAGCTCAGTTTAAACCACTGACCAGGATAAACATATATCTGTGCAAAAGTTACACTATTAAATTAGATCAAGAGAGAAACTGTGTTTACTGAACAATCATGCAAATGTCGACTCTGATGGCTGTTAATACATCTGGAACTAAACTGCTTTATTAAGCCTGTAGCTGTCAAACATTTAAATTTTAATTCAAACAGAAAGCTGAGAAAGTAAATTTCCTGAGGACTTGGCTTAAAAAAAAGTAAATTCTGCTATCTTGTCTGCTGTCGTGAAGTTCAACACATGACTGAGAGTTGACACTGGGTGAAAGGCAATTTAAATTCACAAGTTAACCTAACTTGCATGCCTCTGGACAGTGGGAGGAAGCTGGAGTACCTGGAAAAAACCCACACTGACACGGGGAGAACATACAAATTCCATACAGAAGGGCCCCAGCCAGCCTGTGGATTTGAACCCCCATACTGTGAGGTGACAGTGCTTACCACTGCACTACTGTGCAGCTTTGATGGATTGTGGTGTTTGTAGATTTTTTAGTGTTTAGTTTCCGGTAATTCATAACAAAACCCCATTACTCTCACTGGCATTAGTAATGCGGTTTCTTTCCTAGTGTCTTCCTAGATGGCTTCCTTATGTTGTACAAATAGACATAAATTAAAATCCATTCACAAGCTTCATTGTCATTATGCGAGCATGAAACAATTGCAATTGTGTCATCCTCATAAGAATTGTATTAAGGACTTCATACATGTTTATAAAGAATAAAATAAGGCAAAAATTCAATAAGAGATAATATTCAATGATTAAAGGTACAGAATCTAAGCAGTATAAATGAAAATATAAGGTATACAGTGATTTAAAAAAATACAGCTGATGTGTGTGCAAACAGCAGTAAATCTCCAATGAAAGTGCAGTATGACAGATCTGGAGTAAATATGGCATGTGCTCCAATAACGGCAGCTCATCAGTCTTGTCAGGCTGAGCTCAGAAGTGCCACTGCTTTTGGAAAGAAGCTGTTTTCCGTGCATTTGCTCTTGCAAAATTGCCTGCCTGATGGGAGGAGCTTTTACAGTTGATGTCCGGGGTGTGTAATGTCTTTAATGATGTTCTTAGCCCTCCTCTCACAGTGAGTGCTGTATGTTTTGGGGCAATCCATCCAAAGGTAAAAAACTATCAATCATCCACTAACAATCCACAGTAGTGTAGACGTGTGCGTTAGATCTTACACCTACCTTCCCTCCCCGCTGACTCTCTCTTTGAGAGTCTGAAGTAACATCTTGACCTCAGCTCTCACCAGCTCTTTGACCACAGGTGGGTCGGCTAGAGGACAGGCCTGCTGACGTGGGAGTGTGGTCCCTGCCCTGCTCCACTTATTTCCTTGATGGCTTGCCTGCCACATCTTGTGCCACATCTCCGCCTGCAAATATTGTTATTATTATTATGGTTAGGGAAGAAAATTAGAGGTTATACGTGCAATATCTTAGTAATAAGATATTCATGTCACTGCTGACAGCTTATTTTCCTGCACCAAGTGACGGCGCTGATAACTGATTGTATTTTTATTGGATTTAGTGGACCTCTCTTTTTAAAGCAGAGTGGACAGTCCACTTCCAATATACTGCAAGCAGTGATCCAGACATCCGTCATCCAGTGACTCTCCTGACAGCCTCCCTGACTGAGGATGATAGCAAGAATTTTCATGTCTCAGGAGAGGCTTTGGAGGATTATCTTTATTTTCTTTCGAGTCTCAGCGAGTCTATACGGCTATAATCTGTGAAGAAGCAAATATACTGTGAGTGTATCGGTGCATACTCTGTAATGCAGGTAGGTGAAGAATTCAACTATATGCAGCACTTGTACTGAACTACTTCTGCTACACTGTTTGCTCTTACAGGATTAAGAGGCACTGTTGGCCAAATTACCTCATATATATAGGTATCCTGGACTGATACCCTGGGCTAGAAACATAGAGCTCAATACGTTTGGCTTTCGGTCAAGAAAAAAGGGAACATAAATGTGTTAAAATATTTAAAAATCTGAAAATATATGATTTATATTTATATAATATATGTTTGGTGCGGCTTCTGCAGTGATGCGGGCGCTATGCCGGACAGTTGTGGTGAAGAGGGAGCTGAGCTGAAAGGCGGGGCTTCTACTGGTCCATCTACACCCTCAACGATGGTCATGAGCTCTGGGTGGTGACCGAAAGAATGACATCACGGATACAAGCAGGCCGAAATGGGAAGAACTGGGAAGAGGTACGTCTGGGGTGCTTTGCTTGGCCTGCTGCCCTTGAGACCCGGCCCCGGATAAGAGGATGAAAATGGGCGGATGGATGGATGAAAATATAATTGATACAAAAATCTGAATGAAAATGTTCAGAACACCACCAACTTGCATCACAAATGTTGAAGTTAAACTGGTTTTCACTTACTGTGAGTAACCATCTCCATTTTGCTCTTCACATTCTACTTATGAAAACATTTTCAGATCTGCCTTCGGCACACTAAGACATTATTTACTGTAAACTGCTATAAACACTTGACACTGTCTTCTTGGAACAGGAGTCAATGCACAGAAACATAAAATCTGAGTGAAAATTTCCTTGAACCAATATATTTCTAATGAAAATCTGTAAATCTGATGAGAACAAGCCTTACTTATGTCTCATACTTTACTGTTGTTGCTTTCACTGTGTCACACTTCACTACATGCAGCACTGACTGAGCATGATGCACTTAGTGTTGCCTGTCATGAGACAAAACAGCTCTAGCTGCTGCAGGACCAGGCAGCTTTTTAGTTCTTGTAATTTTGCTACAGTGGGATTATCACTGCAGATCAAGGGATTGTAAAAAAAAAAAAAAAAAAAAAAAGTGGAAAAGGTCAGTCTTTATGCGTGACTTCCTCTGTGAGTTGGTGCAAGGGCTGAGCGCCCATGACCATAGGTGCACTTTTACACTCAGCAGCTTGTTTTCTGCACCTCCACACAAACCTGTGCTGAAAAAAATTACCATAATTTAACCAGAATGTAACACCTCGAGGAAAATCAGTGAAAAAATAAAAGATGCAAAAACTTTTGCATGTGAATGCTCGTGTGCATATGTGTCCAAGTGAAGTCTGGAAGCCATTAACGCCTCCACACCTGCTGCCTGCCAATCATTTCTGTCATGTTGCAGTCAAGACTTCACTTCAAAGGGATACACTGGAGGATACTAAACACATAGCTTCTGGTCTTTGCACGTGTGTCTACGTGTGCGTGTGCCCTCGCATACCAGCATTCACACACAACACACACAGCCCTTTCCACTCATGCTGGCTTCCTCTGTCTGTCTTTGGGTGTTGAGGTGTTTATGTTACAGGATTCATGGCTCACCAGCTAACAAGTCGTTCCTGGATCATTTCGCCCCCCTCCCTCGGCTGTGAGACTGTTGATCTCATGCAGGAGCTATTTTAAGGGAGCGCTGTTGAAACCTGTCAGTTAAAAAAACCTACGAGAAGCTATTATGTTGAATTATTTAAATTGGGTTGTAGACTACATTTAACTTTAAGGGCTCATTTTCATTCAGAGTAGAGAGAAAGTTGTGAGAGTGTGGAGGGGGGAACAGAGAGATTGGCCTTGTAGGGAGACCTGAAAAGAGAGGCTAATGTTCCCTCTGATCTAACCGCCGGAGACAATGGAGACCTTGATGGAGGGAGGGATGGTGGTGTTGAGGAATGGAGGAGTCGCCTGCAGATCAACTATTACTTTTCACAGTGGCTCACTGAGGGATGGAATTCATTACATGGCTGAAGGAGAAAAAGGGACAGAGGAGGGAGAAAAACAGAAGAAGAAAGACTTGGAGATAGGCAGATACAGACGGGGGAAAAGCATGAGAAAAGGAAGTAATCCACCCTGCAGTAAATGTAATAACTGAAGGAGTTGAATAAGGCGCTCCGTACTTTGTTTTGCTTTTTCCTTTTTCCCCTGGAAATTTCTCAAAGCTTTCAGCCTTTAAGTCATTCTTTCCATCTGGGAGCTTCATACAGCCAGCCACTGCATACACTGAACTTTAGGTGACAAAACATCAGTGCAACACTGGAAGTCACACACACAGTAAACACTCGCACGCGTCTATTTACTCTATGCATACACATACACAATTGAGTCAAAGAATACGTGTCACTAATGGTCTTATCAACAGTTGAAGATTAGCCTCTTTAACCCTGTTATACCGACCCCCTGACTCACTGAGCTTGCTGGGCCTCATTCTGTGTATGATTGTGTTTGTGTGTGTGTGTGTATGAGCTGAATTACTCTGCATCATTGTGGTTTGATTTTTGGTTTAATGCTTCCTGAAACAATGCTTTAAATCCAGTTTTTGTCATGCAAAAAAACATTTAATTTGATGACTCAATTGCAAATGAAATATGAGTGTATGTGGGAATGTGCATGTGTGTGCTAAAGGGAGGGAGTCTTGCATGCTTCAGTGTGTTTTGTAGATGTCAGGTCATTTTTTTTTTCTCACGTTAACTGTTACAAAAATAATATGTGGTCAGTGTCTACATGGCACTGCTTGAGAGCCGAGACAGCTCTCAAACATGGCGACTACCTGTTGGCTGGCTGCAGGCTGATAACATCTACAGATGGAGAGATTTCAAAACTGAACACACGAAAGAAGAAACAATAGAGGGTGGCAGAAGAAGCAGAGCGGGAAAGCAAAGAAGACAGACTGAGGTTGTATTCATTTCATCAGAGGGAAAACATCAAATACAGAGATTTTCGGCCTACGCTGTGGCCACAGGGGGATCCGAGGAAACCTCTGACTTTGATTTATATTAATTATCATATATTAATATAATAACTTGGACTTATATGTAGGTATTTTTTTTTCTTCTCCTCACCTCCCCATCCCTACAATTTCAATGATGATGATTATTATTATTGCTATTATTATCATCTCTACTAATATATTATTATTAGTAGTATATTATTATTATTAATACTGTTGTTGTTATTATTACTATTATTATTATCTCCCATCCAAGATGATGATGATGATGATGAGGATTATTATTACTAGAACCACTATTATTATTATATTATTATTATTATTATTATTACTGTTATTGTGGTTATTTTACTATCGGTTCCTTTCGAGCCATAATACAAACATGCACACACACACACACACACACACACACACACACACACACACACACACACACACACACACACACACTCAGTCACTAGTATTGTTGCGTCATGTCATATTTCTTAGTGTAACCGTGTCCCACCTGTCTTGTTTTGTAATGTTTGTTAAGCATTAATAAAATTAAAAATAAAAAAATAAAAAAATACAGAGATTTTGATATCCCACGGAAAGTGCTGATAAAATGAATTCTTTGTGCCTGTGTGAGAGCTACAGCTACAGACTTGGTCTTCAGTGCACATGGCATAAACTCTCTTATGTAATCCAGCTTGAAAGGAATGTTTCCTCAGTAGACTAGGCCACATTTTGTCACATTAAGATTTAAGGTCAACCACTGAGCCATTTTCATTGAACTGTATTGTTAGGAATTTAATCTAGAGCTGAAATTATTAATAAATCAGTTAATTGACCCCTAACAATTTTGATATTGGTTTCATCACTGAAATCATTTTCTCCGGTTTACTCTATGTTATATTAGTATAATTTTTTGTATCTGTAGGTTTTGGCTTGTTGGTTGGACAAAACATTACATTTGATGATGTGACTTTTCGGTAACACTTTACTTGAAGGTATCTACATAAGGGTGACATGACACTGTCATAACTATGACATGACACTGTCATGAACATTATGTACATGTCATAAACGTTTATGACAACTTGAGATAATGATTATTATTAGTTAATGTCAAGTTGTCATTATAAAGACATCCCAAACAAATTTAATGTCAACTTGTCATGACAAAGACAACTTCTGGTAATGTCACTTTGATTAGTGTCAAGTTGTCATAATCAAGACAAACCAAACAATGTCAACTTGTAATTACAGAAACCAAATGACACTTATTGATAGCAGTCATAAATGTTTATGACATGTCCATAATGTTTATGTCAAGTTCATGACAGTGTTATGTCATAGTTATGACAGTGTCATGTCACCCTTATGTAGATACCCTCAAGTAAAGTGTTACTGACTTTTCCTGTTATTTAAAATTTGATCTTAATCTTAATTCTTCTCCAACTTTTCTTCATGATTTGTGACCGCACTTAAGGGGTCAATCTGTTTTTCTTTGGAATCATTTCACCCCATCCATTTCAAAATGCTTGCCTCTTCAAATTAAATTCAATACCTTAATACCAGTCTTGACCTTGATTTAACCTATTTTGTGAGGTGTGTGCTGCTCTACCTTAGCTGCGAATGTTTTTCATCGACCTGCAAGTCTTTCTTAGGTAAGGTCATTTTGCCAGAGCTGAGTGCTTTCCATGCAAGAGGCTTTGTTAAGGGCAGACTGTCTAGCTGGCCTTGAGCAAATATTGATGTCTGTCTGCCTGGCTCACATTTGGACTTCACTGCAGCACAGTGCCAGTTAACCCACATTTCACTTTTATTAGGGAGTCTGGGGATTAATGAGTGTATGCAGCCAAACTAACCTACTTACACAACCTCACACTGCAGTTCATAAATTGTTTGGTCAGGAATGCTTAGCTGAGCAAAGTTTTTTTTTTGTTTCACCCCGAAACTGAGCTGAAAAGGAAATTCTTGTTGATGGTGTGGTGGTATTCTTGTGGGATCCTATCAGAGACAGACCCAGTGTCTGAACTCTTTGAACGAATAAAACATGAATGATGAAACAAGCTCTGCCCGCCGAATCTGAAGAGGAATGTTCCAACTTAAAAGCAAATATGTGGTAGCTACATAATAAAAAAAAAAAGAAATCAGAAATAGTGCAGTCATTCAAACACTCACCTCAGTGTGCACCTCGGTATACATATCAATCAGAGAGAGGCCCAGTGCTGTGTGGATCTTATCCAGCTCTGACTCATGAACATGTTCAACGATCAGGCTCCATAGGGACTGACCAGGACACCAGAGCTGGTTTTCAGTGGGAGTCTGCATCAGAATGGTGATCTGGCAGTGAAGGAATGGAGACAAACATAAACACGGTAAAATATAACTCACTGCACTTGAGCACAAATTGAGGCACTTATACTTAAAGGTCCAGTGTGCAGGATTTAGGGGGATACACTGGGAGAAACTGTATACATTGTAATATGTAGGCTAGATTTCCTTTAGTTTATAATCACCTGAAAATAAGCTTTGTGGTGTTTTTGTTACCTTAGAATGAGCAATTTATATTTACCTATGGAGCTGGTCCTCCTTCACAGAGTCTGCCATATTGTTTCTACAGTAGCCCAAAACAGACAAACCAAACACTGGCTCGAAACAAGGACATTCGAGTTTTCGTATCGGACACTGTAGTTCTCCTACACGGGAGTAGTTTCAGTTGGTTGCAGTCTACAAACTCAGTTGCTAGATGCCACTAAATCCTGCACTCTAGACCATTAACTTTATCATTTATAATTATTCCTTCATTCATTAATTTCAGTGTATGCTTATCCTGTTGGGGGTCGCAGGGGGGGGCTGGAGCCTATCCCAGCTGACATTTTGCAAGAGGCAGGGTGCACCCTGGACAGGTCCCCAGACTATCACAGGGCTGACACATAGAGACAGACAACCATTCATGCTCACATTCACACCTACGGACAATTTAGAGTCACCAATTAACCTGCATGTCTTTGGACTGTGGGAGGAAGCTGGAGTACCTGGAGAAAACCCACACTGACACAGGGAGAACATGCAAACTCCACACAGGGCTTCCCCACCCTGAGTTCCAACCAGGATCCTTCTTGCTATGAGGAAACAGTGCGAACCACTTATTATACATTATCATAATATAGTATCAAATTAAACTATACAATTATACTCACCCATATTTCAGAGATACGTGTTGTACCTTTAACCCCACTGCATTTTTTGTCAGCTATAGTTTGTATTTATTTTGCAGATTGAGGTTTTACTGACAAAATATTCATATTGTAAAACATCCTAGCTGTAGATTTATAGACTTAGCCACGCACTGAGCACTTTTACTTAAATTACATAAATATTTTGCTGACATACAACCAGAACTAGCTATTTCTGCCCCACACAGATCATGGTGAGATTTTTTTTTCTCTCTTGAACTTATGTTACACTCACTCAAATAACTACTACATTATCTTTTGCATTTGAGGGTCCATTACTTCCGCATCGTTAAAACTTTCTGTAGAGCAGCTAAAGCTTAACGTTTCTTACGTTAAACATTTCAATACCTCTCCTATCACTGGTTAACATTAATGTCGTACGATTAATAAAGGTTGAGGAGCTGCTTGTTGGAATAAAACCCCAAAATATTACCAGCTTACTAAGGCTCCTCCTGCTTTGCCCACAGCTGTTGTTAGCTACCGTTAGCTAGTTAGCTAATTGAGAGCTCGGGTACCTGTGTTCACCTGAACAACACAGCCGCATATTTCACAAACAATAAGTATTTACATGGCATATCTCTAATAATAACAATCAAATAACAAAACAGCTCCGGTAAAACACGGACTTAATTTATAAAATGTGTTTTCTATGTTGCTAAAGAGGAAAAAACGCTCACCCCAGCATGTAGCAGCAAGACTGTAGTATCCAGGGCAAACTCTACTGTTGCTAGGGGGAGATATCGCGAGATCTTCGGTAACTGTCAACAGCTGGGTTCTCTGTGCATCTTTGATCTTCTTGTTTTCATATACGCGCATTTATGCTTTTTTTAATCAAAACGACACGACAAAACTGCAATATGTAATGGCACAATGGAACAACGCAGGCTCAATACATATTCTATATTTTATAGACTTCTTAAACCAACTATGTGCACATTAGAGCACCTGTGCGCTTGTAAAAGTCTGCACTAATATACTTTAAGATGTTAAACTGGGGGAGGGACAAACATCAGCTCAGACTGGCGTGTGAACCCTCATGAGAGGCAGTGAATATAACTTTCCCTCTTCATGCCCCCCAACCTCCACCCCCTTCCGGGCTCCTTGCAGAAGTATGTGCAGCCCCAGCAGACCGCTGTGGAGGGAAGACTGAGGTAACGCCAAAGATTTCTGCGGCCAGTAACAATGTAACAAACTTGGGTCGACCCGTCTACAGAATAAATCCCAGCTGGACTACAGTGGATGTATCGTATTCACTTTTAGCTTTGGACAAGGTGAATCAAATATATCACCATGGTTTTCAGTGAGCGCTTTTCCTTGGAGCGCACAATACGCACGGCCGTTTTGGCACTGCTGCTTTGCGCGCAGGCCGGTTTTGGCTTCTCAGTCGCCGGGCAGCAGGAAAGCACCTGTGAGGCCAACGGCAGCTTGTACTTCTTGGGGGAATGGTATTTCCTGGACTCTGATCACTGCACCCAGTGTGAATGCACCACTGAGGGCTCCGCGTGTTCCCGCACTGAGTGCACCTCTCTGCCGGCTGCATGCATCCATGTGAGCCACTACCCCACCGACTGCTGCCCCAGGTGCGAGAAGATCGGCTGTGAGTACCGAGGAGTGGTGTACGAGCTGGGGCAGAACTTCCAGGTAAGCTTGAAAGTGATGACACATGGTAGCTTGCAAAGATGGGGATACCTTCATGGCTTCCAGGATGGGTACAAACTACGACCCTATAGATACTCATAACCCTAAATGTTTTGAGATCATTTGTCTTTTTTTTTTTTTGGTCATATGGAATTATAAACACAATACCCACCAAAAATATCTATCTTAGAGGTCAGATCTCAAGAAAAATCTGGGGGATTATTAACTTTTCTCTTGTTTTTGCAATTTACTTATATAATACTTAAAATATTTTGATATATTTTGTGTCTTAAAATGCTTGAAACAGTCCGAAAAGTTAAAAAAGTCACAAGTTATCTCCACACTCAGGCCATAACCTGTGATTAAGGGGTCAAAAGTAGGTATTGTTTAGTTTGTAATGGCTCCAAACTTTCATTAAAGGCAAGCTTATTTAGTTTTGTAAGGGTAGAATAGGCTACATGAATACAGCAGTAGGCTAAAATCCAAATTGCCAATCTGAAAAATGAAATGAAATCAAAATGAAATACAGCAGCATCATTTAGAAATGGTTAAAATGTCACTGCAGAGCAATTAACTACAGTATATTTGCATATCTGTGCAGTATTAGACTTGTTTTTAATATCAGGGGGTGCTTTTGCAGAAAGGTGAGTTTTAGGTGATGTGCAGTAGACCTAGATTGTAAATAACAAGTGCCTATCACACATATTACAAAACAAAAGGTGAGCAGCAGCTCAGCACTGTTTATGTGTAAACCTGTCACTGATCTGTTTCCTGCAGGTTTCACTTTGTTCTGCAGCTATACTGTTGCCTCTCATTCAAATGTGTAACTGTGCACAAGCATAGTACAAAAGAAATGTAACTTATACCCATGTCACGATTTTCATAAGCTTGTATTAGTGTAAGCTGATGCATATCTTTTTCAGTGTATTCCCTTCTAAAACTCTGAGCCAATTAATTACATTGTGGTACTGGAATGTAACTTGAGTATATGGCCGGGAATTGGAGGTAAATGGCGCCCCCTTTTGAGATGGCATGAGGAGGACTTGGTGAGAGCTGCTGATTAGAAACAAGATCCATGTTAAGTCTCACACTGTTTGTGTGTGTATATGTGTGTGCATTTTCCCCAGCCATCAGAGTGTGAGCAGTGCACTTGTGACAGTGATGGCATCGCCCGCTGTCTAGTGGCAGATTGTGCTCCTCCACCATGTGTCAACCCTGTCTACCAGCCCGGCAAATGCTGCCCCGAATGCCAGGAGGGTAAGCTGAAAATAGAATTAAAAAAGTAGACAGTGAAATAAAACCTAGGGGGGCTCGTAGAGATTCAACAGGAAATTTTTCTTCACTATTATAAGAGCACCACTGTCAAATGTAGCTCTAATGTATCTGATCATTAGCATGCAGGGGTGAGTGTGTGTGCACTTGATTTTATGTGTCTCCCTGTTTGTAGTACATTCCTAGAAATGTCCCTATGGGAGAATGCTTTGTGGTTCCTGGTGGAAAGGTTCAACCTGGAACCCTTTCATATCCCTTTTCCACCAAATTAGCTCTGGTTCATGAACTGGTATCTTTTATGATTCCTGGAACCTTGATGCTGTCTTTTGTTTTGAGCAGAACCATTGTAATCAAGGCTGTGTCATCAACGGAGGGCTTTGCACAATGCACAACTGAACTAAACAATAGTAGCAAAATTGGAGATTACATTGATTACCTGTGAACTTCTGTTCGTACAGATATTTTTTTTTTACTCAAAAAACAAGAATGGACCAACTATTAATGAGACCACTGCACACTCTTTGACGATTTCTCACTTGACTTCTCCATTGTTGCCTTCTCCATCCTCTCTTTCCACCCTGTAGAGTATGACTTTTTGTTTCCAGCTTAAAACCAATTTAGGGTTCTGAACCAATTTATTTCTGGTCAAAAAGCTCTGAATGGTTCAAAATTAGGTGCAGGAACCGGAACAGACCCGGTCTACTTAGGACCAAACAGAGCGTGTCAGTGGGTGTGTCATATTGTACAGGTTAGAAAGAGAGGATGGAGAAGGCAACAATGAAACGGTAAAGAGAGAAATTGTCAGAGAGTGTGCAGTGGTCTCACTGATAGTTGGTCTATGTTTGTTTTTCTCATAAAAACAAATATCTGTAATAAAACTACAAAAGCTTGCAGGTAATTAATGTAATACATGGTTTTGCCACAGTTTACATTTGTTGTGCATTGCGCACCATAATCCATTGATGACATATCCTCGATTCCAAGACTCAACTCAAAACTGGTTAAAACTCAGGCTGATTTGCTAGATAGCACCAAGGTTCCACGAATCCTGACCAGAACCGGTTCAAAAACCAGAGCTATGTTGGTGGAAAAGGGGTAAATGGTTCTATCCAGAATCTTCCATCTTCTAAAGGTGCTAACAAGAACCCACTCAAGGTGTTACACACAAAAGCCTAATTATTCCAAGGGTTTCATCTATAAACCACCCAAGGGACTCTGCATTAGTAACTGACCACATTACCCATAGATCTCTCCCCTACTAATCATCATCAGGTTAGCCCGGGGTCAAGGGAACTACACCCAGCTGTCTTCAGATCCATGATGTTCCTTGATGTGGTCTTGTGCAACCACAATACACATGGTTCACAATCATATTTTAAGGGGCTGGAGATTCAGTGAAACCACTACTCCCACAGCCTTTACAATGTCAGTGGTGCAGCAGGGTTGGGAAACAAAACTTGATCCCAATTCAGAACTGAATACAGAATGCCAAGTAGTCGGTACCCATAAGAGAAAAAAAAGATTTTTGGCAGACCATGCAGTATTGTATGGCATGAAATCATGGTAAAGATATCAACTATGACAGAACACAAGTAAAATGAATTTATTAAGGGGATTTCAAATACATCTAAATTACAAAACAAACAAACATTTTAATCTGAGGGTGAGGATAGGTCTTAACAATCTTTGAAGAACTCTTTCTTCCAAAAAGTTTGCTTTGGATGAAAAGACTTTAGGGTAGAACCTCAGCCCTTTAGAAAGAGCCCATTTGGAACCATCATTTCTTAGTGTATCTGTTCAGCTGCAGGTACTTACCTCTGTTGCTCATCTCCCTCCAGGTCCTAACTGCTATGTCGATGCATCACGCAGCCAGGTGATTCCTGCAGGAGAGCCCATCTGGGTCGACTCCTGCACCAAGTGTCGTTGTCACGATGGTCAGGATGCCGGCTACTGGGAGGGAAACCGTCTCGCCAGCTGTTCCCGCCTCAAAAACTGTACACCTGAACAACCGTCCACCAAGAAAAACTGATTCACTCTCTGTCAGTGGAAAACCAGCTGTCACCCGAAAATTTACGATCCCTGGTGGTCAGTCGTCTACACGCTGTCTTTCTCCTGTGCAGCTGAAAATGGATAATCTGCAACTTTAAAAATTCCTTTGTTTTTGTGAACAGAGCTAAACAAGAACCTAAGAAATTCTTTTAAAAACACCACAAGCCACCAGAATAGATCTGCTGCCATTCCATAAGGAGGTTTTATCCAATATTTCTGCATTACTGATGAGACTGAATTTGTCACTTTGGTGGACAAAGCTAGCCCTTTACTGGGCCTCAGCTGCAAATTAAAAACAAGGTCCGATTCATAGACCAATCAAAGCTCCAGGTTTACTACATGCCAGTGGAAATTTGATTAACTGCAAAGTACAATATCAGCAAAGGCATTGTTACCTAATGTTGCATCGGCAGGCTCTGAGTCAATATCTAAAGATAAAACCTTTGTTTCTGTAGATTCTATTCTGCATCCTTGGTGCATATTCCTAAATAACACAATGTTTAAGCAAATGACTACAAACTAACTGAGGCACAGACCTTGTGGCCAAGTACACAGTGCATAGAGGGTGGTTGGTGGAGGATCAAAAGGCCCCCTAATATGTTAATCTGGCCGTGCTGTGTAAAGACAAACTAATTGTAGTCCTTGTAAACCAATGGAAACAGTGGAGTTAAGAAGGAATACAAGATTAGAAATCTCTGTTTGATAATATGGACTGCAGTGATATAAAAATGACTTGTTTGATTTCACAGGCCTCGAACAGCTTCAACCCCTGAGCATTAAGACTGTTGTTCTACCGAAAAAAACATAAACAAATCTGATGGTAAACTTGACCCTTGAAAGGTGGCTGCACTCCAGATGTTTACCCTTTTATATCTAATCTGCCTGCCCACATGTTCCTCCAAATAGACGGAGAGAAAAGTGAACTTTTATAGAAGCTATAGAAGTTACCCGGGAGGCATATTTTTAATTTCCAGACACCTGCTTTGGGAAACAACTGGCAACATAACAAAGCCAATGAGATTATTGGATGATAAGAAACTGTAATTGACCTGTCACGGGTTGATGCACCAGCCAAATGTATGCACAGCTGTGATGAAATTTAGACTAGGAAATGGCTTAGCAAAGCAATTAACAATTTGTAACTGTCCTATAAATTCCGCAGTTCAGTTTCCAGGCTAATTGAAATATAATGTATGAGACTATGGCCAAACATATGACTGTACAGTAGTTTTAGACACAAGCAGTATTTGGAAACAGGGTTGTTATTTGTGCATGTACACTGTAGAGCAGGAAAAACAATCTGTAATTAACTGCTTCATTCATTTTTCACTAGGAAGGATATGCATCATAGAAACAGCCTTCCTTATTATTTTCACTGTTAGCAAAGTGCACAGTTGTAACCTTTGTTAGAAAGATAGTAGTATTGTCATTTTATGTAGGTTTATATGCATCAGATCTTCTTACTGTTACTTGTCATTATCTACCACGAGGGACCTTTGAATGAAAACCAAAAGAAAAAACAATCTTGTCTTATATGTTAAAGTGCAGTCTGGGAGCCTATAATGGCATTTACTTTATACATAAGACTCCCAGGCTGCTGCTGCGTTAAGTATATTATTACAACTGACACGTTTCACTGCCTTAATTCTCCCTGAAAAGCTTCTTTATGCAAGGTTTGGGATTAAGTTGAAACTTTTAAGGTTATGATCGTATTTTATCAGGAGACATTATGAGTGAATACACTCTGTATTTACATTTTCTTGAGGGTTTTCGTATTCCATTCAAACAGTCAAACAGTGTAAGAAAGAGACTGAATAAGATCAGGGAGCTGTTCTTCTCATCTTAATTACCGTTTGATGTTTTGTGAAATGTGCTTATTTGTTTTCTTGCTGATTTAGATGAGAAGTGTGATACCGCTCATTTCTGTACAGTAAATTTAAAGCAACAACCAGCAGCAGCTAAGCTTAGCTTAGCTTAGCATAAAGACTGGAAATGAGGAAAGCATTATTTTTTCATTCTGCAAAGTCCTGCCCTTCTGTGCTGCGATTGGCTAGTGCAAAGTCTAAACTTGACCTCTTTGCCCTAATCGTAGTCTGAGGCTGAATCCAAATGTCCGGACTTGCAGACTCAAGGAGTTTGCGGGCACGTTCCCGGGAAGTCCGGGAGTGCTAAAGGCTGTCTAAACCCACAATATAACCAGTCCAGTTTTGCAAGGGAACTGTTGCAGCATCCTTGGCTTAGCACTGCCCAGGACAATTGTGATTTATTTAGAGAAATACAAACAACCCAGAGCATTTTTTTCCCAAGACCAGAATGATAATGGGTTCTTCCAAATCTTTCTCTGGCACTGACACAGCGTTGTGGAGATAGGTCTGGCTAAGCATGACTACCCTAACTCTAACTGCATCTGACCCGATGTGTCTATGTAACAAGTATTAAGTCACTTACAGTACAGTAGGGCAGGACTAGGCAAAACACTCCTAGGAAAAAAGAAATTGAATTGTGCATGGGGAGATGTGTAGCCTGGCTGGGTCCAATGGTAACAACTCGCCTCCACCCCAGCTCCTCCTTTTCATGCTGTGTCTGACCTATCAATGTCATTTCTGTTTCTCATTGATGCTGACTGTTCTGTTCCTGGGGGTCTTTGCTGCTGCTCTTCCTGCCTTGGGCTTTCCATGTAGGCGCATGGAAGGGCAGAGAGGTTTGCTCTCTGCCCTTCCACGTGGAAGAGGCTTTCTGTGTAGGCCCGAGGAAAGGCAGAGAGGCCCCAGAACAGAGCCATACCGCCAAATATAATACTGCAAATGGAAATAATGTTTTCTTTGACTGAAGTGTTCCTGACTGAATAAGCCATGTATTCACTGTACAGACATCAAAGTGGTGTCTATCATCTCATCTGACTTTCAGCAAAAAAAAACCAACAATCTTTTCCTTTCAGTGAGGTTTCAATCTACTGCCTAAAATAAAAGGGACCCAAAATAATTACACCCACAAATCACGTAGTGTTTTATTCTGGTAATAAACACCAGCATCTTGTAAAATATTCAAAATTAAAACTACTTTCAGTGCCCATTAAAAAGCCCTCACTTTGTGTTTCCTCTTGAGTTGTGTCTTTTTATTTTATTTGAACAATTTGTTTTGTGAACAGTTTGGCTCTGAGAGGATACCATCCTGATTTCCCTGCAGAGCTTTTCTGCTGACAGTTTGGGACCACTGCTCCTCGCAAAACAATAAAAGAATGAGAGAAGATGTTGAAGGTATAAAAGAGACAGCTTCACTTTGTGGCATTAAACGATGTGTTTATACTATCAGGAGGGTGGCAGGACGGACAGGGGAGGAAATGAAAGAATGCACAAGTAAAGCCGAATGTAATCCAAAAGGTGGTTTAGCATTTTAGTCCAGTAAGCCACTGGGACCACACAGGAACAAAAGTAACAGGTTTATGTGGGTTGTCATGGCAGCAGGAAACACGGTTGCCAAAAACTGTCGTTATTACATTAGAAAGTTCTGGGATTACCTCAGCCTGCAGGTGAAAACTACTTTCTTATGAAGTTTCTATTCATCCACCAGAGTTTGACTCTCTTCTTCCCACATGCGCACACACAGCAAGCAACTGACAACACCATGATACAATCTTTAACCATCAGATTTATTGATTGTATAGAAAAAGTAGGTTTGATATGACGTAATGCATTCTATATAAGATATAACATTTTCAACATTCAATGTACAAAAAAACATAGCTAGAGATACAGTAAATTTTTAAAAACGCCCACAGGCCTGAAAGTCCCGTCTGCTCTCTGCAGCAAAATAATGTGTTTGAAAAAAGGCGTTTCGAATACTTCACCGCCACCTGAGGTGCGCTCGACAACTGGAACAGCTTCAAAAGTCAAGAGTCCATTAAGAAACATCAAGCGCTCCTCATGGTTGTTCTTATTCTCAAGTAAAAGGAAACGTTTCAAACACAATTTTTGCTGAAGTTGCTGTTGCTGATCTTTCACATCTCTATCCCATGATACTGTTTATACACACTGGGGCTTCTCTGGCTATATCCTCCTCAGCTTGTACTTTTCTTCTTGTAACTGACTTATAAGGGGTTGCCTGCAATTGTTCAAAGTAGTCATGATGAAGCAAAAATTGATCTTCTTTAAAGTCTGATTTAAAGGTTATGAGGAGTGATACTCAGCCTGTGAAAACAGCTGTATAATTCTGTGGAGGGAGCTTTCAGAAGTAAAAAAAAACAACCCGGGTCATCAGGGTTATCTCAGCTTGCCCTTGAGACCTGATTTTGTTTACGAGAAAGCTTACTTTATAAACTAGAGGTGTGGGGATTGGAAGAGGGCATTTAAGAGGAAAATAGTTGTGAAATGGAAGGAGCAACTGGCTCCAGGAGTATCTTACCCTCCTTGAATTTGTGAACGAAACACAGCACCATTGTTAACAAATCTGTCCATAACTAACCCAAAAATCCTAAATGAATTTACCGGTACTTCAACTGCAGATTGGAGAATTCTACTTCCTGTGATTAGATGTTTCGTGCCAAAATGCACATTGGGAGTTGTGGTTAATGGCCCCACCAATGTTTCTATGTAGAAAGTCACCTAGTTTTAAATTTTTATGAAAGAATCTGGTATTTCTAGTAAAAAACTTTGGTATCTTTCAGTCTGGACTCTAGTTTCCCATGTTTGTGTATCTAAGTGACGAAATGGGGACAATTTTTTAAATCCGTCCACTGTTAAGAGAGAGTGAGCCCCAATTGTGAATCATCTAACACCGTCTATGGGAAAAAATGAATGAGACACTGACTTTTATGCGTGAAACGGCTCCTCCAACTTCACAACGCTATGAGACACTATTAAGATGAATTGTGGAGAATGTAAGACCCAGTGTGTTTGGATCTTGACCCAGAAAAGGGACTGAAAGTCAGAATATCTCGGCCTCTGGTGCTTCAATTTTGACCATTCCTTTTTTTTCAAGTCACCCCACTTCATGCGAGTAAACACTAAATCACCAAGGTGCTTAAATACTGTATGGATGGGAAAAATCAAAGCAAGAGCTGCCATTTTGTCGCCTCTGTACTGATTACAAGGATTTCAAATCAATAAGCTGATTGGAGGCAAATAATAAGGAAATCTATCTGGAAAAACCATGACTGCATTCAAACATTAACTACCTCAGATCCCACATGAAAACATGAGCTTAAAGTGGCATATGTGAACAAATTGGTAATATTGCACTGGGTGAGCTGTAAACAGTATAGAGAAGGGGCTGTATTGACCTCTCCGTAGGTAGTCTGCCCACTGAGGACACTCAAACTCACCAGGAGAGCTCTGCACTCTGGAAATAAGTATCAACAGAGGGTGAAAAGGAAAAGGGGAATCAGATAAAGTGAGGGAGAGAATGAGAGAAGGGGAGACGCAGAAGGATTCACAAATGAGGATGTGTACTGAGATAAAAAAAAAAAAAAAAGATACAGTAAGTGGCACAGATTCAGAGACACAAAGAGAGGCTCTGTCGATATCTATTGAAAGAAGAAGCACTCTTGTGAGACACAGCTGTGCTTGAAGTAGGCCCACCACGAAGCACAACAGAGTGCCATTGACACATACAGCCTGGACTGGCAGAGTAAGAAAGAAAAGGCAATAAAAGGGGAGGTAATGCAAAGAAAAAAGGGAGGCTGTGAATGAACGTGTGTGTGTGTGTGTGTGTGTGTGTGTGCGTGTGTGTGTGTGTGTGTGTGTGTGTGTGTGTGTGTGTGTGTGCGCGTGCGTGCGTGTGTTAGGAGTAATCAAACCTTTCAACAGACCCAAGGCGAAGGTAATGCTGAGCCAAACAGATGGGAACATTTTTGCCTCAAGGCTGACCAAAGAGGAGGCCAACAATGTACAAAATAAAAGCCCTAAAATTGTTCTGAATGATACAAAACAGTTACAGCATTGCACACAAATCTTCTGTCTGTTTAAAATATCAAAGACAGGTAGAGATAGTTTAAGTTTTTTATGATCTTAACGGAGCAATGTGTAGGATTTAGTGGCATCTAGCAAGGTTGCAAATTTCAACCAGCTAAAATTTCTCCCAAATGTTGATTCTTACTTAGGATTCCTTCACTGTTCATTGTTCAGAAGATTCCTAACAGGAGCCAAATTGTCTGCAAAGATCTCTTTCCCTTCAAAACAAAAGCACCTGGTGATTTAAATAAGTAAAAACACTGAAGTACACAGAGTTTTACATTAAAATAGTTGTGTTATTTCCAAACGGTCTAATCAAGGAATGGCTGCTAACTATTGTTGGTAGTTAGCTGTGGTGTGGTTTGTCCGTTCTGGGCTACTGTAGAAACATGGTGGACTCGGTGGACAGGGACCCACTCCCTATGTAGATAGAAAGAAAAACGAGCCTGGTCTCACTCCAAAGCCATAGAAATCTGACTTGCGGCGTCAGAGACCAACAAAAAAAGGCGTCCTTTGACGTTGGTATGATACGCGGCCGGTTGCTGTTATAGTTTAACAGCGCCCAACAGCATTGGGGAGAATGTGGCGGGACAATGATGAAAGTTAAGGCAGCGAAACCCAAACTGGGCTGGGCGGGACTAGTGGTGGATGGGTTCAACAAACACTGACTTTCACCCAAGAAAGCAGCGTTCGTGTCCCATAAGATTATAAAGCCAAACCCTGTTCTTTTTTCTAAACCCAACCATGTGTGTTTGTTGTTGGAAAAAAAAAAGGTACCGACGTAGTGCATTTATTTTGAAAGAGACTGTACGCAGACGTTAAATTTCCTGTGCTAACGGAAGCGTATGTTGAAAGAAGACAATGCATGTAACAGGCAGAACTCCAGAATGTCCCAGAACGTCAATAACCAACACACCCAGGGTACCTTACATGTCGTATGTGGACGTGGAAAGTCCATGACCCAACGTCAATGTGACGAGGTTGGAGTGAGAATGCGTTGGATAAACATGACAATTCTTATTTTCAGGTGATTAGACACTAAAGAAAACATACTCGTGTTATCTATTTTAGCCAATATATGCCACTACATCCTACACTGAACCTTTGATGTGTGTTTTTTAAACTGAAGCAAACATGGGTTAATTTCTGTATTACCCATTACAAGCACACATCTTCATCGACAGATTTTACACCCCAATATGACCTTTAAATCAAAAATAAGCTTCCCTGCCCCTTTAGTAACGATAACTTCTGAAGGCATCGGTTTGGTGTTTAGGCGTCAACAGTAACAGCATCAACAGTAGAGACAAGGAAAAATAAAACAAAGGACAAAGACTGATGTATCAAAGCATAAAACAGTCAAAGGCTTCTGTACGCAGATTAAGTTGTTCATTTTTCACACAGGGAAAGTTATGAAACTCAAATAAAAATAACAGCTTCAATAAAAAAACAACCTCAGAATGCTTGATTAATTTATGAAATCGGAAAGTGTGATAAAGTAGACGGAAATAGAAAAGTGACAGCTGATGATGATAAAATCTAAAGCAGCCATAGAGATGTCGTTCAAACTGCTCAAAGGATAACTTCTCATTACTGCCTTAAAATTCACAATTTCCACAGACAGAAGACTATCACCTTTAATTTCCTCTTTCCGGATATAATCATCTTTTTCTTAAAGATTTAAAGAAAAAGATAGCAGAGAGAGAAAATGGCGTAATAACAGTAGCAATAGAGTTTTAATGAACTGTGATACTTAAAAAAACTTTGACGTCCAGGTTACATTGTAGGCTAAAAACTGACCTCCGAAAGTACTTCTCAGCTCGACTTGTCTGTGGAGTCAGTGTAAATGTTAGAAGCTTATGTATCCACAACACTTTTTCCTGTAAAGCATGAGCCATAATTCTATCCTGACAGCTCAGTTTAACCCCTTTGTGTCCCATATATGTTCAGAAAATGTGGTAAATTTTCGAACTGAAAATGCATATTTCTACTGAATCAAACCAGCACCTTCAGGAAAATGAATGTACCTTAAGCCATTTAGATCTCCTGGAAACAAATATGTACATTTTAAGTCCAAATGACCAAAATAAACCTTTAATTTGTCTTTAAGGGGAGTGATAGAAACAAAGCTTCCAGAAACCTAATCTCCAATATGTGCCACATGGGGTTAAAGTCACGACTGAGCTGTCAGTGTATCTATCTGCCTTGCTGTCTTCAGTTCCTTGATTTGATTTCAAATGCATTCCCAAGGTAGTTCCACAACACTGCATCCAGAACAGGTGAAAACTCTTCATGTCTTCAATATGTTTACTTTTGTTGCAAAACTTTTCCGTTACTCCAATAAGCCAGGTTTCCAAAGTACATACATATATATATATATGTATATATACATATACATATATATATGTATAAAAGTGAACAAAAAGAGAGTTCTCTGGAGTTTGTTGCTGCTGATGAACATGTTTTATCAGCGTGTCCCAGCACTGTAAATGCAGGCACAATACACATTCATTAACTGATACCGGAGGAGGATTTGATTGAGTAATTAGATCCAAACTCCCTGACAAAGATGTCAATATCAAATCGTCCATTAGCATCATTTGTCAAGATAAGAGTCAGACGTTTTCTTCGATATGCAGTCCATCAGATACAGTTCAGTGAAGCATCACTGCATGTCATATTTAGTTACAGTTTGCCTCTAATAGAAATCCCCATTCTCTTGATCATCACTGCTCGGAAAGTAAAATGTTTGATGGCGTTTTTAAGGTTTGTTGTCAGCTCATATCATTCCCAAACCAGCAGGTACCACGTCTCGTATCCATCTTTGTATCCATGTAAAAAGTCCATTTCATTCTGCTTATATGAACTTGGTCAGATATTCCAAGAAATCCCACTTGATGCTTTCCAGTGTTTCAAAACAGGCCATGAAAACTTTTCAAAGTTTCAAATGATGCCATTGTCTGATCTCTAATCCCCTGACAACAGCTCCTGTCAATATCCTCCATCGATATGCCACTGGATGTCCTCCAGTTTACAAAAGATTGTTAATGGAAAGATTCCAAGTTTCAGCCTCCAAGTCTGACGCCAACCTTTGGTCGGCTACTGATATCCCAGCTTTGGTCCCCACTCTTAAAATTCTCAAGTCACTGATTGGTAAAGGTAGGGGGCGTGAAGCCACTGGCTGCTTGAAAAATTTGCAAAGAGCCTGAGTCCTGGATCCAGAAATGGCAAGCTGAAATCCAAAAAAAATAAAAAATTCAAAACAGAGAGAGGGGTCGAGAGGGAGAAAGAGACCATAATGTGCTTGTAACTTTTTCCTCTCTTTCATTCCATCATCCTTCCAGATGTCTTAGATTTGTGATCTCTTTATTTCCCTCTCATAAGCTCTCTTCTTCCCATCCTTTTCCCTCCAGTCAGTGTGCGTCGACCCCCTCATCTTCCTCTCCGTCTGTCTCTAGCCCTTAATAGGCCGGGGCGGTGGTTTTCCAATCTCCACGGAGATATTTGTGTACAGAGGGTACCTCTTGACCTGAAGCACTTTGTAGGTCAGAGAGCTGATGCCGTCCTTCTTCATCGTGTTCTTCGTGTTCTGGATTTTATTAAATCTGGAGGGTGAAAGACATAGACAGACAGAGAGACGTGGGAGGGGTGTGGAGGGAAAAAGAAAATTTGATTAAAAACAAAGTAAAATTTTGACATGAAATTCATTTCCTCTATATCAGTGCATATGTGAGGCTATGTTGGTATATAAGTGTGTTTGATTGCTTGGAGACTGGGAGGTCTGGCTTAGTGGGTATTGATATTATGCCTCAGGAAATGCAGATCATTACAAGACTGACAGTTGACATGTTTCCTGTTGGATTTAAAGGATAACCCTTCCTACAACACAAAGCTCAAGCGCAAGGCAGCCAAAAAAGATTCAAATAAGAGAGAAAAGGCTCTTCACACAAAACAAAACACTGTCTACTGTGCATATTTTTCTCCCGTTGCATGCGTCTATCAGTTGAAACTGGTTCATCAAGACATATGTAGTGATTTACAAGTAAAATGCATTGGCAATAAATGTTTTTTTTTTTCTTTTCTACTTTCCTCTTTTGTTAATCATCTAGTGACCCTTCAGATTTATTGGACACCCCTACCAGAAGTCATGACCCTCATGTCGGGAAGCACTGAAATAAAGCACACTTTTTTTTGTCTCATGCAGGTACACATGGAAAATAAAGTTCACAAGTAGATCTGAAGGTACAGAAGAGACTGCTCGGAAACAAGTATAATACATCACAGTAATGTAAATATCTGTGTTGTAGACAAACCCACCTAAGCTGCAGTCTGACTCACCAAATGTAGACTGTGGGTGTCAGCCTGCCATTGACGAGCTATTTCAGCCGGCATTCTCCTGGCATTGCACTATCTGCGTGCTAGTTTTTTTCAAGAGCACGATCGCTGCATCCTGGGCTTAGCGCTGCCTAAGTTTTTCCCCCCATATCAGAATGATAAAGGGTGGTTCAAGACCTTTCTCTAGCTCTGACACAGTGCCGTGGAGACAGGTCTGATAGGTCTAAACCAAGACCAAGCTATGACCAAGACCAGAGGGCATCAAGACCAGGACAAGGCTAAGTCTTTCAGGGGTTGAGACCAAGACCAGACCAGTGGGAGTCCCACACTGCATGACACACACAAAATGTGGCAATGCAAACCATATGCACTCCTCAAGCTGATCTGAAAGATCTACTTTCCCATAAGAACGCTCACACAAAACATTCCTCAAGAGTCCTCTTCATTCTTCTTTTTATTGCCATGTATTTATGTATAAATGTACGATGAGGAATGTCTTGATAAAATATTTAAAAGGCATTGCAGAGCTGAAATGATCTTGCCATCTTTATTCAACACTCATTTTTTTGCACAGGGAATTCAGTGATATCCTTGCAGTTGTGGTCTTGAATGGTCTTGAAATAAAAATCTGAGACTGAGACAAGCCCAAGTAAAACTGCAGTTGATATGAGGCCGGGACCTTCAAAAGTGGTCTTGAGACCAAGCTCAAGTACTACAGCTCTGGTAAATACATATTGGAAGTTGCAAGAGAGAGAAAAAATGGGGCAAGTCTTTTTTCTAGGTGACTGTATGTTCAGTACCTTCAAACCATTCTGTTGGATTATTAGAAATGAAGCACACATCCAGTTTCCTTTACCATGTAGGTCTTGACCAACAGGTGGTGCTATGGCGCTGCACTGTGACTCAATGAACGGTATTATCCATCACATCCGCCTCAGTTTGTTTGAATTATGCTGGAATATCCTTCCCCATTGGCTGTGATTCAGCAGTTACATCAGAATCTGCTCTTACGTTAGAATCTGCTCTGATTTTAGAGTTGAAGATGGGAAAATAATTCACACAGTGTGTCAGACAGTTTCACAGTGCTGCTGCTGCACTTCAGTTCAGTTTGTGATGCAACCCCTGGCATCAAAACGGATTCATAACACAAACTCTCCTGTCACCCGCATAGTAGTATCAGTTTTTGCAGCCAGTCAGGATGGAAATGAGGCCACGGCGTGCGAGCGTCTAACAGCATGTTTACAACACTCTTGTCTTAAAAATGCCATTTTTGGTGTGCGAACAGAGAAAGAGCTGATGTGTGCAAACGCCCAGGCGAGCACATTCACTTTTCAAAAGACAGCTGTGACTGACTCTAACAAAAGACGTCTTCTTAATGATATGCTTGGACGTACAACTGGAGTTGACACTTCAGTCCGACATGGACCACTGAGTCTACAGAGCCTTGTCAGAACTGACTAGTGAAGATCTCTCTCCTCCCTCTGCATCGCTTTCTCCTTCTGTCTCCCGCAAATCAAATCAAAAAGAGCTTTATTGGCATGAATGGACGCAGGAAAAATGTTGTCAAGCATCCTTCCCTTGAACAATATAATACAATAAGATATAAATAGAATTATGGGTTCCAAGGATTGGCACTTTTATCTAAAAAGGAAGGGGAATTAGTTTAAGAGAAAAGTGCAAGGAAAGAAAGGGAAGGAGAGGAGGAAAAGCAGGCGGTATTAACTGAAATGAGGGCTGGATGGCAGGGGAGAAAAATAGAGGATAGGTTGGCAGGGAGATAAATATATATCTGAGAAAGAGTGACAGATGGAGGGGGCAAGATATACTGATATTAAAAATAAAGTGAATGAGAAAAGAGAAATCTTTAGACGAATCTATGAAGCAGCGGAGATTAAAAGCAATAAACTAATCCCCACAGACATAGCGAGGATATAAAATGCATGTACTCAATCTGTAGGCGACTGTATGATCGTTTCAAAGCTATTGGTCTCACTTACCTTTTATTTCAGAGAGTTAGAGGGCGAGCCAAAGACAGTCCTCCTTACATATTCATTAGCCTGATTTCCAGACTGAGTCCTAACTGGGCTAAGTAAAGCTCTATTTTAATTCCACCGAGGGTCTCATAGGAAAACATTTCTGGTTTAGGATCTCAACAATAGCTTTTCATGCCAGTTATTGAGGGTTATTTTGTTCTGGTGTCATATATTTTGAGCTGGCCCACTTGACCCTATTGTAGAAAAATGTCTCAAAGGAACAGGTGAACAATTTGAGAGACTCGCTTATTCGCTTTCTTACCTTAGATAAGAAGACTGTTACCTCTCTCACATCTGTTTGCTAAATATGATACCACCAGGAGCAGCTGGTTGGCGTAGATGAGCACAAAGACAGGACACAAGGGGAGACAGCTGGTCTGGCTCTGTGCAAAGGTGAGACCAGCAGAGTAACACACAAAAACTCACAGGAGACTTCTGATGGACCGCTACCGGCTACAAGGTGAAGATCACATGACAAACAAGTCTGTGTCAGTAGGCTAGTTTTTGATAGCCTTGTTATTTTACTTGTACTGATGAAGAAGGTAAACAGTGAATAAATGCATAAAACCACAAACAAATAAAAAAAAAAAATTCTAGTTTAGACTTTCATCTTCAGTTTTGACAAAATTGGGATTCAAACTTTCTAAAAATATCAATGATCATGAGAGAAACAGACGACACTAACTCTAGGTTGTCACATGACCCTGAGAGGTCATAGTGGCCTGTCATAAGTCACCAGTTGTTTTATTGGGGGCTATAAGTCAGAGGAACTTCACCAACCCTGACCTCAAAATCCAAGATGGCTGCTCCGTAGTCGTACACACAGTCCTGTCCAACCTCTATCTGTGGACATATTGCTATGGTGTTTGTATGCTCAAAATGCAGTGTGTTAGCAAGTCCTAGTTTCCTATTAGTTTTTGAGTTAATGCGCTGACTGAGCTGGCATCTTGGGAACCTTTAATTAAAGGCTGGTGTGCTACAGTGTGTGTGAAGACGCCACAGGGTTACAGTCTTAAAGTGCTGTGTATTTTGTTAATTATTTTTTTTGTTTGTTTGATGAAGTTATTTAATAACCTATTGATTTGAACTTTTTTTTTTGTAAAGGCCCGTTTATTTGGGGAATGCTTGTTTGCGGATATCTGTTTTCGTTGTTGTTAATGCAACAGTCAAGATAATCAGTTTATAGCGTCGTCCTGCAACTCTCCATACAGCCAAATCAATCAACTCTTAAACCAACCAAAGCACCCTGGATCATCAACACTGAGTAAAATTAAACCAAAGACAGCAAGTTTGTCATATCTCTAGTTATGGCATCTGCGGGCGGCTATTTTTGAACCACATTTCAGTGTAATGTATTTACTGTATATCAACTGGTAACAAAGGCTAACCTCGCTATAACTGGTATTGCTGCATGCTGCAACATCTTGGTTTTCAATCTTTTTGTACTTGAATACGGTCAACTCAGTTCGTGGCTTGTGGCTGGGCCCAGTCACTTACTGGAGTCTACTGCCTGACAACTGGAGGAACCAAGAAATAGTCCAGCACATAGCCCCTTGTTGTTTATACAGTTCATCTTTTGTACGGATTAAATAAATGAGATACTATGTTAATTGGGGAGCTTTGGAGGTGCAGCACCAGGCCAGCCCTACCCGTTGCTTCTATTCTTTATGCTAAGCTAAGCTAACTGGCTGCTCAAGGTAGCATTGTATTGAAATACTTTTTGTTTGTTTTGTTGCCTAAACGTCACTGCAACCACTTCACAATAGTAACCGTGTGTTACAATGTCTTTAGTTGTGCATCACAGAGACACTAAAGGGTGTCACATGCCGAGGGGTATCGAGAATGGATTTTTCCTCTAGCGGCAGCATCATTAGGTCAAAATTTTAGTTGATCCAATACTTGATGACTTTCTAATGACTTGCTAATCTGCAAAAAATTCAATGCTAACATGCCAATCTAAGATGGTGAGGGTAGTAAACTTTACAAATGCTAAATATCAGCATGTTAGCATGCAGATGTTAGCATTTAGCTCAAAGCACTGCTTTCCTGTAGTGACCCATAGTGAAATACCTCAATGACTTCCCAGAGAACTGGGGTTACACTGATAACCAAACTCTCCTGGCTGCTCAGGGTAGCATTATATTTAAAGTATATCTAACTCTCAAGAGTGTTTCCCAAAATGTTAAACTATTCTTTTAAGGGATCTAAAGCCGTGTTCAGGGTGAATACAGTTTTACAGAAGCCAGTGGCACACACATACAAACACACCCCACACACCCTGTATCTGCACTGTCCCAAGATGATAACATATGAATGGAATATTTAACAATGTTACTGAGCGACTGATTCATTTGCAATGCATGAAGCGCCGCTTTCTAGACAAAATGTGTGTGTATGTGTGCAAACTGATACTCGCGGCTGGTGATGAATGTGCCTCTTTCTTACTTCCGCTGGCCCAATATCTCATTGCTATGCCTAACAAGCATCTCCGAAAGGGCTGAGAGAATGGACTCCTGTGTGAGTGTGTGCATGTTTGAGTGAATATGTGTGTGTGTGTGCGTGCGTGTGTGTGCGTGCGTGTAAGCAGAGAAGATAGTAAACATTCATCAAACAGCCAAGACAACTCCTCCCTTGGTAAATGCTGGACATTACGCAGGTACTCCAGATAAACTCTCCCAAAAGGCTCAATCATTAATCTGGATCTAAACAGAAAAGCAACCCTGCACCTGAAGACACGGAGCGGAAACAGAAGCTCAGTTTATCTGTGTAATTGAGTGACAGGCCTGTGTGATTAACGCCTGAGGAATATAACTATTTTTTCTCAAAGACAAATTGATTGTTGTGGGTTGTTGCTGTTGATGTAGGTGGTTTCGGGTTGACTTTCACTCAGTAAAATGTGATTACACATGTAAACATTTGCTGTATTTATTAGTCCCCTTCACTTATCAGTCATTTTAAGTGTTACGCAAATCATAAATGGCACTTTGGATTGAGGTCCAATTGTAGACCTTCTGTACATGTTTTTAAGATTTCTTCTGTTTTACCTCCAACTTAATGCAATATATTTTCAAATGTAGGTGATGTAGACGGATATATGAGATAATGAGCTTTATTTCATGTTTATAGACTAGATGTATATTTGATATTTTGTAATATGGCCTGTATTATTGTTTTTTAGGTGGTGAGCCACATGCACCATCATAGAGCTTGTTAGCCTATTGTGCGCATTATGTTTAACTTTAGGCGTGGTTTCACCTTCTTAAATGTTTTGACCTGACAAAGATCCAAGAGGGATCAAAATGTCTCAATTCAACTTTTATGGTATGGAGTAAGTGTGCAGGCATTACTTTTATCCTCAAAATGTATGACCTCATGATCCCCTGATCTGATACAGAGCTCATATCAAAAGACAAGGATGTTGTAAAGAGTTATCTCCGAAAAACACAGATCCATATCTGGAGTTCCTCAAGAGCTCATGCCTTGAAAGTGGTTAAAGGCATTTTTCTAATTGAAAATCCATCTCGTAAAAATCTGTCAATTTGTAATAAAAGCTGAAAAAAGTCCTGGGAGAGCTAAATGGCAGACATGGAGTGAATACCACAAAGAAAGTCCTTAAGTGATCTATTGTAGCAACAATGTCTGTGTCTACAAGAAATAATGTGTCCCAAGCACAGTTAGATGATTAAATATATGGTCAATCATACAGGGCCAGCCCCCTCACCCCACCCCTCGCTCAATCTGCACACTACTGCACTTTTTGTAACAGACCTATTGAACTCTATTTGACTACATATGACTGAACTCCAAGCTCTTCCTATGTTTTACTGTTTTCTTACTTGTACCTCGTGTTGATTGCGGTGAAGCCAAAAACTATTTTCAACAGCGTGGACAATAAAGTTTCTAAATGAACCTCACCGCACTTTGTCTCTTGTACTTCTGAATTCATAGCAGCCAACCATCTTACTCAACTTTTCCACCAGGCTGTTCTCCTCCGCAGGTCGTCAATAACAGACGCTTTGTCACATCCCTCAGCATGTGATATCGATGCCAATAGCACCCTTCAGCATCTTTATGAGACGCAAAAGGCTTTCAACTAACCCCAATGTAAACCAATCTGCAGCAATGCTTGAAGAGGAGAGCAACTGGTGCAGTTTAAAGATCAAGACAGTCTGCATGGAGCAGGACAGAGAAGAGGTGGACGGGTCAAACAAAACCGGACTTTCACCCAGGAGAACACAATTCATGTCCCGTTTGAAACCAAAAGTTGCTGTTGTTTTAACATAACAGTTGATGAGTACTGATGTCACTCACGTAGTGCATTTACATCAGGTTATGTAACAAACATACTTAGTTTAGCACAAAACATGATCTTTTTTTTCTAATCTAATCAAGTAGTTTTGTTGCCTAAACGTCATTGCAACCACTTCACAATAGTAACCATGTGTTAGAATATCTTTCAGCTGTGCATCACATACAGACACTAAAGGGTTCCCTGTGCATCGTTATCAGATGCTGAGGGGTGTGAAAGAATGAGAGCAGGTTGTTTCCTCTCACAGCAGACGACATTAGGTCGAAATTTTAGTTGATCCGATACTTTGGTGTTTAACACAATATCTGCAAAGTTGATGACTTTCCCAACTTTACTTATCTAAGATGATGAGGGTGGTAAACATTACACCTGGTAAACAGTTAGCATTTAGCTCAAAGCGCTGCTTCCATGGTGACCTACAGTGAGATACCTCACTGTCTTCCCAGTGAACTGGGGTTACCCTAGTAACCAAACTCTTCCTGTTTATACCTCATTTTCTCTCTTTTTTTTTTTTTATCTCATGACTTTTTTCAGTCACACAAAATATCAGATGATTTGACAGACTGAGGGTTTACCACTCTAGCAGAGAAATCAAAAAGCTCTCAAAACTGCACTGACAGAAATTTAAAACTTCCCTCAGGAGATGAAAAGTGATGCATTTAAATTTTCAGTCCGCAGAGATACATGGGGAGAAACCCTCTCTCCTCCTCCCGCACTGCCTGAATACTGCCATGAGGTAGCCAATCCTCATTTCACAACTCCCTGATTATTTTGAGCCACCGTGCTTTATTTAAGTCCAAACACCACTTCCTCTTTTTTATTTTTTTCCCCCTGAAAAATCCTTTAAGCCAAAATTTCCAGGACATTATAATGTGTCCAGAAGGGCTGTAAAAATGAAGTTTGTGCCCACTAATAGGCCGCTATTCTCTGCCCCTCGCTACAGTTATGAATAATGGATCGGCCCCAAATAAATAGCGTCCCTGTCGGTGTCACCTCTTATTGAGGAAGTCTGATCTACGGACCAGAGAGAGAGATGGCGCAGAGTGATGAGCGAGAGGAGGAGGAAAACAGGAATTGAGTATCAAGCGCACACACACACACACACACACACACACACACACACACACACACACACACACACACACACACACACACACACTTTCTCGGTGGCGGATTTATTGATTTTGATGAAGGCAACTAGACTATTCTGACCTAGCTGGCTCCCGTCTCTATTGGTGTCATTTCACCAAGCAATTACTGAGAGATCGTTGAATCTCTCCTTCTCTCCACACACACACACACACACACACACACACACACACACACACACACACACACACACACATTATTTTGCAAGTCACAGTGAAGTCTCAAGTCTATGCAAGAGTTTTGAGTGCTAAACAAGTCACAATGCTCACTTCACCAAATGTAATGCTACTGTATCTTAACAATCAAATAAAAATATATTACATTTGCAAAAATCATGAATGCTTTTAAAAATTGTATTAATTTGTTGAAACTAGTTAGTTAAAACAAGTGCAACTGAACTTCATCATAAAAAGTAGTGCTGACATTGTACTTTCATAGCATGTAGCATCATTAACTTGGTTCACAACAGAATAAATTCTGTATTTTTCTTCTTTTTTTTTTTTTAAGATATTTTGGGGGGGCTCTTTAGCCTTTAATGGATAGGACAGACAAGCGTGAAGGGGGGAGAGAGAGAGAGGGAGCGACACGCAGCAAAGGGCCACAGGCCGGCATTGTTGAAATTGGTAACTGTGTCTCAGACCACATGGCCTTGACCTGTGGGGTGCCCCAAGGGTCAATCCTGGGACCCCTTCTGTTCAATCTATACATGCTGCCTTTAGGCCAGTTAATACAAAGTAATAATGTGTCCTACCACAATTATGCAGACGACATTCAGATCTGTGTGTCACTGACAGCAGGTGAATATGGACCAGTGGATTCACTCTGTCACTGCATCCAACAGGTCAGTGTGTGGATGCAAAACAACTTTCTCCAGCTAAATTCAGACAAGACTGAAGTCATCGTATTTGGTCCACAGAAACAAAGAGAAAGTGTCAGCAGTCACCGGTCACCGGTCTCTCTCTCTAAAACCTACAAATCAGGTTAGAAATCTCGGGGTAATAATGGACTCAGACTTGAACTTTAACAGCCACATCAAATCAATAACATCAGCAGCCTTTTACCATCTAAAAAACATTGCCAAAATCAAAGGTATAGTGTCTAAACCTTGAAACTTGGAGAGACTCATCCATGCATTTGTCTCTAGTAGGTTAGACTACTATAACGGCCTGCTCACTGGCCTCTCCAAACGGGCCGTAAGACAGCTGCAGTACATCCAGAATGCTGCTGCTCGGGTCCTGACCAGAACCAGGAAGTATGAGCACATTAGTCCTGTGCTCAGGTCTCTACACTGGCTTCCTGTGGCTCAGAGAATAGACTTTAAAGCAGCTCTGCTTGTGTACAAGTCTCTCCACGGCCTAGCACCAAAGTACATCTCTGACATGTTAGTGCCATATGAACCATCGCGGACTCTGAGGACCTCAGGGACCGGCCTCCTGCTGGTGCCCAGAGTCAGGACTAAACATGGGGAATCAGGGTTCCAGTTTTATGCAGCTAAAATCTGGAACAGTCTTTCTGAAGATGTGAGACAGGCCTCTACTCTGACAATGTTCAAATCTAGGCTCAAAACAGCTCTATTTCACTGTGCATATGACTGGAAGGATCTTATCTGCACTCTTCTCTTTTAAAGTTCATTTTATAATGATTATTTATGTTTTTATTTTGTATTGTGATTTTAATGCATTTTCTTCTTCTGTAAAGCACTTTGAATTACTTTGTGTACGAATTGTGCTCTACAAATAAACTTGCCTTGCCGGAGCCGAACACGGGCCACCGCAGCCCCGCACATGGGGCACCCGCTCCACCACCAAGCCACTGCTGGCACCCCAAATTCTGTGTTTTTCTGTCCTGTCTTATTGTATTTATCTCATCTCATACTGAAATAATATCTGTTCATTTCTCTTCCCATATTCGTAGGACATATTCTATGAATCTATTCTTGCTTTAAAGGAGCAGTGTGTAAGATTTGAGGGGATTTAGTGGCATCTAGTGGTGAGAGTTGCACATTGCAACCAGTTGAACCTTCTCTCAGTTAGAATTCCTTCAGTGTTCACTGTTCAAGAGGTCTCCTCCTCTCCAAAACAAAAGAAAAAGGTGATTAAAACCAGTAAAAACAGAGAATAAAGCAGTTTCATGCTACAAAGCTCTTTTTATTCGACACTGTGGGGCTCATCAGAGACAGGCTGCTAGCCCAGCATCTGCCAATCTGTGCTAACCTTTTTTCTCTGGTAAGTTAAGATCCAGACGTTCAAGAGGGTTTTTTTTTTTTTTTTTTAACCTCTACAGAGGTCTCCTCCTCTCCGAAATAAACAGACATGATGATATAAATAAGTAAAATCACTGAGTAAAGCAGTTTCACGTTAAAAAAATGTGTTTTTTCGATGATGCTTGTTGTGGAGGGGCTGCTAGCTACTGTGGCTGATGTGAAAGCATGAATGGCCCTATCTAGCACCAGCGTTTGGTTTGTCCATTCTGGGCTGCTGTAGAAACATGGCAGTGCAACATGGCGGACTCTGTGGACAAGGACCAGCTCATTAAGTAACAATAAATGGCTCATTCTGAGGTAATGACAACACAGCTATTCTTATTTTCAAGTGACTTTTTATAAAAGTAATTTTTTTATCTTTGGGGTAAAATATCAAGTATTTTCAAGTCAAAATTTTCAAGGCAAGTTGCAAGTCTTTTAGATTTCTACAAGTTGCGTCTACAGTCATCAAATTTGTGATGTCTGATTTGAGTCCACATATCTGTTGGTGTTAGATGAGTTGCCAGCCAGTCACTGCAGGATTCATTAGCATTGCCAGCAAATAGTCTCGTACTGAAGCAGAACAAGGACCTGCCTTTGAAGGTGTCTGACACCATATAAAGAGATCCTCCTTACAATCAGCAGATGCTTGTTGCAGGTAGAAAAAGACCTTTCATTTCTTTTCAGTCACAGCCTCTACTTTGGGCTCATTTTCCTTCCTCTCACACCTGTGTAAGGGGAGGATTTTAACTGTTAGAGCACAACTATATGTGATCACATCAAAGTGCAGTCAGTAAAAGGTATGAATGTAAGGCCAGGATTAGAGCGACGCTCTCTCTGCTTCTTAGCGACCAAACACGTCTTGTTTTATCATCTTTTCACACAAATAAGTCGTTAGCTGCTTTTTACAATATCCATTAGCATTACCATCAAAAAGCTTTAATTTCTTACATCTGTAATTATCATGTCGGGATCAAGCGCTTCATATCATAAATGCACGGCTGAGCAATGCGTTTTAAGTGTCAAGTCAGGCGTTCATTACACTAACACTGTACCTGAATGAATGAATATGAATGTGCCTCTGCAGGAGTTCACAGGCAGGTGAATGAGGGTTAGACACGGAGCGATAAACACAGTTATGTAAAGCCATTAAGCGTGATTTGATTGCTTTTTTATAATTGAAATGAATGTGTGAAGTTAATAACAAAAGACAAAAATAAATGCTTTTTGAAGGTTTACAAAATCGGATACTTTTCTCTCACTAGACTTTGTGTAACGTTCAAACTAAATGGGACACTTCATAAAACATGCTCGTTTTTATTCATGGTTTTATCTTATATATACTTTCTTGTATATTGTTTGGACCCAAATATGTTAGTGTTCAGCGTCCATATGCAAAATTCAAATGAAGCATGTCACAGTTTGTTTGGCTGTCACTGCTCTTTCACACATGACTCTCTTTTTTTAATCTTCTTATAAACCAATTTAGGAGCCGCAGCTAAACTAGACCTCAACTGTGAACCTTGACGCAGTCCTGTCAAAACACTTTGATATAATAATGCCACACGAGATCAAACTAAAACAATATTGGAGGAGGGAACAGGGTTCACTGTATCTTCATTCTGCCCCAGCTGCAGCAGCTATCGATTTTTGTGTTGTGAGGCATCGTTGCCTGGTCTTATCCAGGCATGAAAACGGGGGCCTCTTAGAGGAGAATAAACAGTGATAATCCACGTTTAAGCAGCTTAATGTGAGGTGCTATACTCCTGGTGATTAATGTGTCTAGAAGGGCTCATCTCTGCATATTGGGTCTCATTCATCAAACCATAAAATAACACATTTATACGGGAAGCATTTTTACACATTTGTCTGAAAAGCAATTTAAATGGGTGTAGCCAAAACAGCAACATTTAAGCCCCTGGGCTGTATCTCTGAAAAGCAATTTTTAGTTTATTGAAAATGTTTTGTCCTTGGCATTTTAAAATCTTCCAATCTTTCAGTGACCAGAAAAGGCCACACCGTGGTCTTCAGAGGATTGCTTTTATTTACATTTTGCCCAGTCATCTGATACTTTCACTGAGACTACAGTACGCATTCAGTGGTTTCACTATTTATGTAACTTGCACATTAGCAGAAACTGAGTTTTAATAAATGCTATGAAGACAGGAAATGACTATGACATCTTTAAATGCATGCATTTTTATTTATTTAACATGTCCTCGTGCATCTTTTAACATCCTGTGATGAGTGAAATGTTTTATCAGTTATAGGAAAATGTTTCTCTTTGTCTCTCTGCAGGGTTTTCTCTGCTCTCCCTCAAACATAAAAAATACATGATTTACTGTAAGACCAGTTTCATTGCTTTTTTTCTGGTATTTTGCTCCCATTTTCTTTGTCTTGCTTGGATAAATAGCGGCAGCAGCAAAAGCAGCGGTGGCGGTAGTTTTTTTGTGGTAAGACAATCAGTATATTCAGGGCTGCAGCTACCATTCAGAAGACTGAGTATCCTGTTTGTGTCTGGGCATGTAACACCATATGCCTTTTTCAGAAATCTGGATAAGACCTTTTTCCCATTTATGAGAAACCTGAATAGTACTCTGAAAGAAAGCAGGACACTGTAACATGTATACACCTTATCCTGAGAGCCGCTGACTACCTGCGCAGGTGTGACTTCAGCCAAGTCATGCAACCGAGATTAAAGAAATGGCAGCAGTGAAAGTTTTGTCTTTACGCAGCGACACTGACAGCATGGCACTGGGGTAGAGAGTGGTGTAGCTGCTGGTGAGCACTGGTGAGTAACTAGGGCCTGGGTAGCACGTGCGTGTGTGTTTGTGCAGTTGAGAGAAAGAGCGATACGCAGAAATACTCAGAGCAGACAGCTGTTGGTAAACAGAGTTGAGAAGAAATTAGCAGTTAAGTTTAAGTGGTAGTAAACGTAGTGTAGTGTTCAATATTTCCTGTCGTCTCATCTCCTATCGTGTGTTTGTTTATGGAAACATCACAGTGCCTGTGCAAATACACTGCGGTCATCAGTAACCGGGTTATTATCCTGAATATGATCATAACTGCGATGAGCCTCATCAACAGGTTATTCATGGCTGTGTAAACACACCCACTGAGGCCCTCTGTTAGTCTGAGGGTTTAAGATGAAGAAATAGAATGTGAGCAGAACGCCGTGGTCATTTGACAAGTGTCAGGCTCCATATGCATTTCTCTTTTATTGAGATGACGTTTCAGTCCTCAGGCCTTCTTTAAGATCAGCAATCACACCTTATGTCTGCAAAGGTTCAACAGTTCAGAGGCTTCTCCAGACTGAAGCAGTGATTCACTGCAGATAACACCTTGTCTTTGGTGTTGGCTGAATTCAAATGATCCTAGGTGTATCCGGCCAGGATTTAGCAGCTCTGTTGACTGTGAAGTGGACATCTTGGAGCTCTATGTGATATAGAAACACACAGTAACACATCACGGGTTGTAGTGAGGTGCTGATCACTGGCAGTGGATTTGAAAGTAGGAAACAAGTGCCGCACACTCTGGCTCCATATGCATTGCTCTTTTATTTAGATTACCTTTTGGCCCTCAGGTCTTCGTCAAGACTTCGCCTGCTACAATGGTCAAAGTTCTTTGCAATGGCACCAGAACACATAAAAATGGCTGCCACTCTGAGCATCCTGCTATTTTGATTAATATGTGGATGTCTATTCTACTCTCATTCTATTTCTATCGTCTAAACAACCTGAGATATTAATATAGTCCAAGAAATACACATAGTGGGTATTTTTTAGTATATTTCCAGTATTGCTGACTCAATATACGTTTTTTTTACTAAAGTTTTTATATTTTTTTTTACTGTATTTATGTCAACAAAAATTAAATTACATATAGGATTAAGTATTCTTTCCTCCACAACATACTTACATTTCATACAGTGTGTGGAAGTCAATGGAACGTAGGAAATAACATTTACAGAAGTGATAACTGAACAATTAACTGTTTAAAGGAGGAGAATCAGGGAGAATTTGACTCATGACATCTGTATTTATAAAAATCCCCCTGGCCTACGCATATCAATCTCACCAGCTATTCACACGGTAGGCAAAATGGGTCTATAATAATACACTTTGAAATAGTTAATTATATTCTACTACATTGTTATTTCTCTTGCAGTTTCTTATGAGGAGCTGCTCAACAGTGGGCAGCTCTCAGGTGTGAGTGTGAACAAGGAACTGCTAAAAACAAAAAAAAAAAATCAAAGGCTTCTCATTTAACCATCACTGGTTAAAAGTTAACATGTAATTCCATTAAAACTGGACAATACGAGAGCAGGTAATGTGGACGATGAAGGACAGAGGACTCTGCTGGTTTTATGTTGCCTGTGTTGCTCATGTTTCAGTACAGTCCTCCACAGCTAGCTCTAATTATAAGGACATGTTATTGATAGCGTGCCCTTTGCAGCACCACATAATCATAATTCTCTCAAATGGAGATGAAAAAGTTGGAAGAAACATCTGAACAATACAGCTACGAGACAAAAGCAGCGCGATCGATCCAAATGTGGAGCTGCAGAACGACTTTGGACAATGATGCAGTACCTCTGTGGGTTGGGCTCGTTGTGTTTGTCTCTCTCGTGTTTAATCATTCTGTAGCGGCCGATGCGAACGTCTGGCCTGGACACCTTCATCCCGTTCAGAGTGATCCTGCAACACACACAGAGACAATACATGTTAGAGCAAACACAAAGAGGGAGAGATGAAAGAAAGGCAGCATAATGAGAGAAAAATAACAACAAACTGAGGGGAGTTCACCTTGAGGTTTGATGAAGAATGAATTAGGGCTGAAATGAATTATTATTTTCATCATCTTTAACATGTATTTTTAAAATCAATTATTAATTCAGTGCATACAATGTCACAAAAGAGAGAAAACTGGCAATCACTTGTTCCCGTAGCCCAAGGTGATAAGGTTTTTCAATTATTTTTTCAATTAATTTATAAATAAACAGTCCAAGGAGAAAAAAAGATGAATTTACTGTCATATAAAATACAACAAAAGCTGCAAACTGTGAAAACTACATAACCTGAAACCTTTTTTTTTATAACTGTGAATCCATTTGTCCAATCTGTAGTCGCATTTCCAACCTCTTCATACAAATAGCACAACACCCGTCTTTTGTGGACCATACAATTTACACAATTCATATTGTTGTCACAGTGTATGTGATATGTTTCCAAAATGCTTACATTTTGTGTACACACTACCCAACACATCTTTCTTGTCTAATTTACAAATACTTGCACACAGCATGACATATCTGAAAATTTGTTTTAAACCTTAAATATAGTACAAAGCCTCTACAGTACTTCTGAAACAACAGCAGCTCAAAAACTATATTAAAACAGCTGTTAAGCATTTTTGAATAAACAGATCAAACACTGAGAAATAGCTCATTTAAGCTGCATTACATATATCAATGCTCAATCTGAGACATAAGCAGGTGTTGGAGTTCTTTCAATTACATGGACATATACAGTAAAAAGGGGACTTTTTGGGCTGATTTGCATGTGGAAGGGCAGAGAAAGCACACCTCTCTGCCCTTCCATGTGCAAACGAGGAAAGCCTGAGGCAAAGAGCGCAAACCTTCCTGCTCTTCCATGAGCCTACATGGAAAGCCTAAGGCAGGGAGAGCAGCAGCAAAGACCCCCCAGAAACAGAACAGAGCAGCATCAATGACAAACAGAAATTACACTGATAAGTCAGACACAGCATGAAAAGGAGGAGCTGGGGTGGAGGCAGGTTGCAAAGCAGCTTGCAGAGGAAGCAGCAACAGTAGGCAGGCCAGAGCAGTTTAAATAGGGCGCCCTGAATGAGATTCACCAATTAGCATAGAAAGGAATCATGTCATCTATCAGCTGACTCATCTCCATCAATCAGCTGCTCCATCAGTTGATTGGCTGTTTGAGATCAGCTCATGTAGCTGAGATGTGAGCTGAGCTTGACATTTTGTCCTGCCTGGACTAACGCTATGCTAATTGTTTTTGTGACTGACCAGATGTTCCTTCCTAGACATGCTGGTGTTCTGAAAGAAAGACTGAGTCAGCAGAAAATGTAACTTTTTGGCTAACTGTGTGATGTCGCTGTGTTCTTGTGTTGAGTATAGAAAAAGTATCTTATCATGATATGAAAAATACATTTTTCCAGTTTTAATCCAGTGTCCTTGTATCAGTTGGGCATTTATCTCTTGTCATATACCAAATCTATGTCAAAAATAGTGAGTATGAGCATTTTACATCAAACTCCCTGTTTTCTCTTTGTCTGTAAAAACAGGTGAAATGGTTTCAAATGTTTGATGACTCATCCTGTGCTCAGGGGCGTTAACAAAAGTTCACCCAATCAAATGAAACTTTGGCCGACTGGCTAGCCACACTGCTTATATGAGACCGCACCACACAGTGTGTGGGTTGAAGCAGAGCAATACGGAGAGAGGCAGGAGGACGTATGTATTTGAAAACCTTTCTTTTCTTTTCCAAAAACAATGTGGCGGAAGTCTAATTCATTCATCTCTCCCTCATCCTTCTGATCTAATGGTGAGGGAGGTGTGTGTGGAGCCAGCAGTCCGCTCAGCAGCAGACTCCACTGCTGCTGCGTACCATGCTAAACTTTAAGCCCACTCACTGTTTAGCAGTCCAAACAAATGTGAAGGATTTGATTTAAATCCCTCATGTAGCTGTAGACTGCTCAAATACTCTTGAGCTTGTTTACTGGGAAATATATCACAGTGCATAAGCTGAAGATGCTCTAACTTCTGTTTCGCGGGGACGTAAAGAACAGGTTAACGCTGTAAGTAAGTTGACAGTACACCTGAATAGACTTTGCAAATGCTTAAAACTCTACCAATGAACACCAAGAAATGCTACTTTGACTTCTACAGCCGCTCATGGTGTTCAAGCACACACTGCATTCCTTCGCACGGGGCTCTCGGGGCTGAGTTTGCCCTCAAGTGTGAATATCATACAGTAATTGCAACACAAACACAGCACATTGCAAACAGTGTTGCACACAAACAAATGAACAAAAACAGAGACCGCCTCTGGCTCTTGCTGAAAATCCCCCCCAAAAAGAAGAAAGAACAACTGATCAGAGACTTTTATAATACCAAGAGAAACACATTGTTCAACTTTAGGAGTTGTGAACTTGTGCGGACACCAGCTGGGGAATAAAACACAGATTTACAGTGTGTTTCAGTTTAAACACAGCATGAGATCACAACTCAAGAGACATACGGTAACGTTGTATTGCCACTAGGATGCAATACAAGGGCAAATCTGCACAGAGATTTATGTCTAATGCTACAACAAATGGAGTGTGGGCAGCACAAATAACAGATCTGTTCCACATAAAGCCTGAGTTAAACCCAGAGGTTGACAGAAGCATTGATATTCATACCTGCAATGATATAAAGGTTTGTCTATGTGTGTACTGAATTCTTATTTGTCGCAATGCTCTGATTCGTGCAGTCTTAAAAAGCATCCATGCCTGATATTGCTCCTCAGCAACTGCTCGTCTACTCTTAACTTCCAATGCCTCCTCGTCTCTGACCTCCTTGCCTCCATCTTTACCCTGCTCTCTTCTTTTCACATGTTTGTTTCCCTTTCCTGCTTCTCATCTCTTCATTTCCTTCTCTTTCATCGTTTTTATTCCCCTTTTCCACCTGTGGAGTATACTGAAAATTCGTCTCTGGTACTTTGTGCTGATGTGAGATGTCAAGGATTCAGTGTTTCTTGGTGATGGCACAGTGAAATAAACCTGCAACTGTATTTGAAAATCACAATAATGAAAATATTTTAGGGTTAGCAGGGTGAATTCATTCATAGAAGAGAAACATCTCTCTGCAGGTAAATGTTACTCTGTTCAATTCATTAACAAAGGGAAAAGAAGTGTTTAACTTTTATGTAGCAGTGACACGAGTGAAAGATGATTGAAGCACTTGCTGATACTAACCCAACCTTCATCGCTTCATATTGTTCTCCCTCCATCTCGGGTACATGCATCCCTGAACACACATTTAATTTTTTAACACCCGTATGGTGTAGAAAGAAATTAGAGACACTTGACTGGGCTGGTGTAGCGGTGTAAGTGCTGCAGAATAATTTGTGAATGTTGACAATTACGACTAAATTAATCAACAACAGTTGAACGATTAACAAGTTGCTGTCTTTGTTTTTTTTTTAGAACATTGGACACTTAAAAAAAAAAAGATTTTCTAAGAGTTACTGAGTTATTGAATATTTGGGCACACTGCGCTGTGCGAGAGTGAATTTATTTAATGTTTTTTCCAATAAAAAGGCCCTGAGCACCTCTTTAGTCTTCAGATCACTGAGAGTACTTTTACATTAGAGTCACATTCATCTATTCACAGATTCACTCACACACTGGTGGCCAAGGCTACCGCACAAGGTGCCACCTGCTGCATTCACACACACTTACACACCACACAGCCATCAGGAGCAATTTGCGGTTCAGCATCTTGCCCAAGGAGACTTCGACATGCAGACTGGAGGGGTCAAGGATCGAACCGCTGATTTAACACATTCTCACTCTGATGTCGTCACATATTGACATTTGGTCACGGGTTTTCCACGCCCAGATATGACGTGCAAGGTACCCTGGGTGCCTTGGTTGTTGACGTTCTAGGACGCTGTATCAAGTTATGCCTGTTACATACATTGTCGTCTTTCAAAATACAGGCAACAAAGCACGTGGTTAGGTTTAGGAAAAAAAGAACAGGGTTTGGCCTTATAATCTTACGGGATGTGGACACCGCTCTCCAGGGTAAAAGTCGGCGTTTGTTGGACCTATCCCCTACCACGCCAAACATGACAGTTTTTTTTTTTTGTTTTTTTTTTACCTTTATTTATTCAGGGAAGGCCAATTGAGAGCAAGCTCTCTTTTCCAATGACGCCCTGATTACAAACAATCCATCAAACAATATACAAGGCGTAAAAACAACAAAAAAACAAAAACAAAACCACAATCTCAAAAAACACATGTACACTCAGAATGCATGGAATCCATGACAATATCCTTGAAGTGATTAAAGGGAATCAAGGCATCCAGCTGGAATTTTGACAAAAAATTATTCCATTTGAATGGTGCAAAATACTCAAAGGCAATTTTTCCTATATCAGTTCTAACATTAGGGATATTAAGAGCCAAGGCATTGTGAGCACGAGTGGCGTAACTGAATGACTTAAAAGTAAGTAAGTTTGTAAGATAAGCAGGTAGCTTGTGAAGAAGGGCCTTATAAATAAACAGTAAACAATGTTGTTCTCTTCTCAGAGCCAGTGAAGTCCAGCCAGCATTTTGATACAATTGACAGTGGTGAGTCATGAACCCATCACCAGTAATAAATCGAATTGCTGCGTGATAGACTGTGTCAAGTGGTTTCAGTGTAGAGGGAGAAGCATGCATATAAATGACATCTCCGTAGTCCAATACTGATAAAAATGTAGTTTGTACTATTTGCTTCCTACAGTAATAAGGAAGACAAGATTTGTTTCTATAAAAGAATGCTAATAAAGGCTTCAATTTTTTTAAAAGTTCTGCTACATGTAGTTTAAAAGACAACTTGTCATCTATCCAGATGCCCAGATACTTATAGCAGGAGACCCTTTCCAAAGGAGTCCCATCAACAGTAGTTATAACACTCTTATTCAAATCAACAGAAAGTTTTTTTGTCAAGATCATATATTTTGATTTGTGGCCATATGTAGTTTTGGAAGTTGTTGGCAAACACGCTGCTCCGTCGTTTAGGTATGAGAATGAGTTGATCTCCTGCCACTAGTAGGGAGGCTAATTGAGGAAACGCTCCGATGGGTAGTATCAGAGTGTGGGAATGAATGATATATGGTATGGTCGTTAGATTGGACGACTTACTGAACTTTAGAGGTGTTGGTAGGACAAGTTTTTGAACTTGAAACAGCGCCAGAGTAGCTAGTTCCTCCCTGCTTCTGGACTTCATGTTAAGTGCCTGCTGGCTCCATATTTACTGTACAGACATGAGAGTGATACCTATCTTCTCATCTAGCTCTCAGTAAGAAATCATTCTAATCATTCAGCATTAAAGGTGATGGTAGGTATTTTTGAACTTTGGATAGAGCCACCTATGCTAGCTGTTTCAATCTGCCTCCAGTATTTTAGGCTAAGCTAGGCTGTATTGGTTTGTTGGTCTAACTCTTTCTCCTCTGCCTATTTGTCAGCTCATCTCTTAGCTCCTCTGTTTTTCTCACCTCTCTACTTCTCCCCAACGCTTTTCTCTTCACAGCTCGTTTCTTTTCACCTTCCTCTTCTCCCCTTTCCCCGTCACCTTTCATTTTTCTCCTCTCTTCTTCTTTACAAACCGGCAATATGTAAATAACCCAGAATGTAGCCCCGTGCCATCAAAAGCACATCAACGCGTTAAGAGGCGAAACCCAAACTCCATAAAAACAACCCTCCCATAAATAAATTCATCCCAACTAAATAACACATCTTTGCTTCCTCTTTTTCTTCCCTCCTCTCATGTCTCAGTGACTTTGCTGACTTTGCACATGCATAGATGGCTGCCTTTCTCAGTGTGTCTGCGCGTGCAGCATGCATGCATTTGCATAATTGAGAGATTTATTATGGTGCAAATAATGTGAGGGTGAGAGACTGAGCATGCCAGCCCTCTCCTCCTCTTCCTCAGCTTTTCAGTGCAGTGAGCTTAGTTATACATTATTCACAGTTCTGCATCTTTAAAATAATCTTCTTTGTGCCCATTGCCCTGCAGAGGTCGAATGTGTACGGCTCGACTGGGGCTAGAAATTTGAATCCCTTCTTCTTCATCTGTTTCAGTACGAATCTCAACATGTTATGTTTATATGTCGAGATTCAAGTTCAAGATATTTTAGTGCAGATCCAAACTCATGGTACTGAGCACTTTCCTTTGCCAAGAAAATCCATCCACCTGACAGGTGTGACATATCAAGATGCTGCTTCAAACAGCATCATTGCTACACAGGTGTGCCTTGAGGTTGTCACAATAAGAAGTGTGCAGTTTGATCACACAACACGATGCTACAGACGTGCCATTGGCATTCTCACTGCAGGAATGTCGATCAGAACTGTTGCCCTTGAACTAAACTTTCAATCACTTCAATAGGCCATCTCCAGTGGTGTTTCCATGACTGTGGCGGTACATCAAACTGGCAGACCACATGTAGCTACACCAGCTCAGGGCCTCCACATCCAGCATCTTCACCTGCAACATCATCTGAGACCAGCCACCCCATCAGCTGATGCAACAACTGGTTTGCACAACCAAAGAATTTCTGCACAAACCATCGTAAACCATCTCAAGGAAGCTCGTCTGCATGCTCATCGTCCTCACCGGGGCTTTCACCTGACAGCAGTCCATTGTGGTAACTGACTAGAGTTGGCAACTGCTCACAATCAATGGTGTCTGACATTTTAGATGAATTTCCTCTTTGGGCCAAAAATACGATTTTTGTAGCCCTAGTCATGCGAAATCCATCATTCAGAATGCCATCCCAAGACACACTATCAATGCTGTTTAATCAGCATCTTGGTATTTTGGAAAAAGAGAAGTGTTCCGACACAGATTTTATGTGTCACAAAAAAAAAAAAAAAAAGCTGAATTGTGACAAGGGGCTCCAAGTGGACACTGACCAATTGTAAGGGGTCACAACCCAAAATACTGGGAAACACTGCTTGAATCTTTCACAAAACATTACACTAATATTATTGTATGAGTACTTTTAACATGAAGAGTAACCACCGTAAAACTTCAATTAGTAGCCTGGGCTATGATTTGCCTAAATCACTGAACTCAACAGGCCTATATTTGGTCTATATGGGGCAGGCCTTTAATTTAATTCCTTCTACACAATCCTGTTGCTCAGCAAAGATGGGACATATGATCAAATTTTTTATTTGAACCAGTTTAAATATTACTATAAAAATTAGGCTTTGAATGATATCCATCCATCCATCCATCCACTGGGTGAGAGGCAGGGTACACCCTGGACAGGTCGCCAGACTATCACAGGGCTGACACATAGAGACAGACAACCATTAACACCTACGGATAATTTAGAGTCACCAGTTAACCTGCATGTCTTTGGACTGTGGGAGGAAGCCGGAGTACCCAGAGAATAACCTATTAAATCTAAATCATTTATTCGATCTAGCTCCGACAAACAGGGCATCGGAGAGGATTACAGCACCTGGCAAACTGACAAAACACCACTTTATTCTGTTAAAACAATATTCGTGACTTGGACTATTCATTCTGTAACCACTTATCCTCTTGGACAAGTCGCCAGACTATCACAGGGCTGACACACAGAGTCAGACAACCATTCACATTCACACTTACAGACAATTTAGAGTCACCAATTAAAATGCAAGTCTTTGGACTGTGGGAGGAAATCCACGATGACACGGGGAGAACATGCAAACTCTGCACAGAAAGGTTCCCTCCTGGGTTTGAACCAGGAAACCCTTTTGCTGTGAGGCGACAGTGCTAACCACTAAACCACCGTGCCAACCATGACTCAGATTAATTTTTGTGAAAAACCCTTTTGATCGCAACTAAAGGAATATGAGTAACTTACTGGGTAATTAAGGAATGGACACATATTCTGACTTTATGGCGGGAGGTCACAGCTTGTTTTTTTTTGTTATTTTGGCAAATCTGAATAAATTACAGTTTTCTTTGGTGCTCGTGGTTCCAGTAAAATGAACTGAATGATTGAATTGTGGAGAATCTAACTGAGCTAACAATATGTAGCATCTCCATGCTGACAAAAGTTGAAATATTTATATTTGTATGCAGCCAACAATCCCGTTTTATACATCCAAAGAACTTCTATAAAATGAGCTGCTTGGAAACCAGACCAAGCCTCTAATTGAGACAGGCCTTTATTTGTCAAAATGTGTAGCCACACTTGGTTAGTAAGAGGGACTGGGCGTTTAATTGAGGTCTGGCTTTTAGTTTAAGTTTTACGGTATCTCAGTGCAATCTGAAGTCTGTGTGCCCACTAGTTAGTGTGGGAGGTGATGGTCAACTTGATCGTGACACTTTGAGGATCTCCAGTCGTCAAATGTTGCCGATCAAGTAAATTATCCTCAGACAAAATGGAAGCAGTTTTCTGGCTTCTCAAACATAAGCTGATCAGAGTGTGTTTGCTCGTGTAAAATATCATCAGAGCCTCTTTTGAAATCTGGATCTTTTTCTACATCGTTGTATCTCTCCCTGTTAACTTCTCTGCCTGCTTTCAAAAAAATCCTCTTTGAAAGTCTCATAAAACACTCCCTGAGGGTGGGCCGGCTCTCCATCTCATCATCTGTCAATGTGAGAGTTTGCATGATGATTAAGTGCTGGTCCAAGATTTTTTGTTCACAAAAAAGAACACACCCACTGACACAAAGGAGAAAAAAAGAACAGAGACGCTGTTATTATTCTACACATACGCACCCTTGAATACATTCACACATTGTTTGATAAATGAAGCTCAGGGTTGTTAGGTCTAAAAGGGTTTGTCTGGTTTCAGAGGGACGCTTTGAAACCAGCCCAAAACTGTCTAAAAGAAACATCCACCTCGGCTGTGACCTTGTAACGTCGTGTACTTTTGTGGGTGTGCTGTTGTGTATTCATATGTGTGTGTGTGCATTTTGTAATGAGCTGTGAAGTAACCAATCAGCTGGCTTCTCTTCATTTTTGTGGACAGCAAAGAATTGTGTCCTTGACCAAAACAAAACTTCAGCTGGAGCACCAACACAAATGCACACACGCAAACACACACACTAGTACACACTCCCAACAACACATCAGTGCAGTCATTATTTTTCACTACTCTGACAGGCAGTAGGCAGTAACATGGCGTGACAGCGTAGTGTGAATATTATGTAAGGCGCAGGACACTGAGGATACAGTGGAGCTGCAGGATGGAAAGCTTCAGCGTTCCTCTGTGTGATGTATATAATCCGGAGTCGACACATTCGACAACCACCTCCACCAAAACACAGCAGGTGGGTGGCTGCTGTGAAATTCCCCACTGTGGGGGACCTTTAAGGATTTTATGACTTTTTCTTTTTTTGAGAGAGAGAGGGAGTCAAGTAAATACGACTGGGAGCAGGAGGGTAAAAAAAATGGAGACAGAAGTAGACCACTGTTTTTCAGAGACTGGGTCAGGATTAGATGTTTGTGACGTAGCTATAGTAGGATGAGATTTATCTTGGTGAAGATTTATTTTGTAGATATTCTTCCCAGGGTTACTGAAATAAGTGACACATGGTTAATACATTAACATTTAAAAAACAACATATAGACTCAATCTTCACTTATGACCCACGCTCAGTGAGTGGTGGTGTATTTACCTGCAGAGACTCTGCTCTCTGCCTGTTTTTTCTTTCTTTCCTCCTGACTGTCTGTGTTTGCGGGCGTGTAGCCCCCAGTGCTCAGGTGAGATCGGGGCTTAATAAGTCATTAGTGACCAGGTGTCAGACTGTAAGCAGCAGGTATCCAAGAGTCCAGCATATTATACCTTAAAGCCTGATTAGTCAATAGAGGACGGTCACTCTGCTCAGGGCTGACTTGTGGCTGGTTTTGAGGCTCATGTAACTGTTCATACTGTGGAGAGTTTCTATAAAATGAAAGGATGTTTTGCTGCCTCTTGCAGCAGCTGGAGTCGGAGAAAAAAAACAACTTAATTCACTGGGATGACTGCCGGCAACTTTTAAGCTGGAACATTTACTTGCTATGTTACTCAACATATGAGTTGACGACGTGAATCAATCAGCACACCTTACATTTCAATGTGACCACTTTGATCATTACTTAAGTTTTTAGTGTCTCTCTTGGATGACAAACTCTTTTAGTAATGAGTGGATCTTTAAGCCTTCAAAAATATATATAAATTTCGACCAGATTATGTGAACTGCATATATTCTAATCCTCACTCAGAGAGAAAAAAAAAAAAAAAGCATTGCAGAGGGTCGTTCCTGTGGGCTCCAGCAACACTAAGCCCCTGCGTGTGCCTGAGAAGGACTGAATGCACAAACCCCGGGAGGACCGACGACAACATCGTTGTTCCAGGTAGAGGCCGGAAGACTCTTTCTACTGCGAAAAACACAATCTCAAACCTCCTAAAACAGCTGCAACCAACAGCATAACACTGTGAATCTCATGGAAATACATCCCACCAAGGGCCAGTGGAGGATGGCTGTGGCTCTACACTAACTAAACAAGCAAAACTAGATTTTAATGGTGGACAGCTGCAGGCTACAAGTGACAAAGAACTGTTGAAGCTTAATATGTGATAGATCAAAAGGTTGCCTATCTTCACGGTTGATGACAAATCATTGGAAAAATAGCAATCACAGGCAACAGATGACCCTCAGGTAAAAGTCATATGCAAACTATTTGCCTTAGCTGTATACAAAAGTAATTACATAAATAGTGTGACCAGTTACTGTTGGTGGGGACTTATAAGTATGCAGCATGTATAGATTTTATAAATTACTTTTTTTTTTTTTAAGTAACAAGCCCAAAACTGAGCATTGCTTTACCATAACAACATTTATCTGAATGTAGTGAGAATGTCTTTCTTCTGTCACATAAAAAAAAACCCCTAAACTTCCTTATCTACCTCTATTTACTGTCATAATTAAAATAAAACCTGTGATAAATGACCTCCCATATTTTACCAGACACAGAGAAATTAAAAAGAGGTGGGACCATTTTCTCATAAGTAATCCCCCAAAATTGGTTAATTTCATTTTAATTTGCAAAAACATGCTTCATTTATTATTTTTAATGCCTAACTTCAACAGCCAGTGAGTCATGTCAACATCTAAAAACTCTGAATATAAACAGAATCTCTCAGAGGGCCACTTTAAAGTGCATACATAAAACCAAAAAACAGAAATGGCAACATGAGCAAAAACATTTTATGATAGTCCTGTTTGTACATAATTCACACAGTAATATCAGAAAGATGGATTCACACGAGATAATGCAGCAAGTAAACCAGCGTTAGTATTTTTAATTTTATCTCATTGATGTCAGGCTCACAGTGAACAGAGCTGTGTTTAAAGTTCAGTTGCAAATACTGCTGCTGCTTCACGTTATAAGTGTTAAATTGGCGAAACACTGTGTGACTTTCACTGTGAAGCAGTCACAGGAAGTGCACTGTATTTATAAGGACTTAGAACTTTATATATATACGGCTATTTCATTCTGATTGAGCCGTTACTCTGATCATTAGTGGAGTAAAAGGCTCCATATAAACGCAGCTACACTTGGACCCCTGGGGAGAATCCATTAAACAGTATCTACTTAACTAACAGAGGCACCTTGTTCATTTGAAAAGCTGCAGACTGTCCAGCACTTCTCCCTCCTTAGAAAAATATCTCAACCACTAATATGATCTACCATGACAAAGTTTCATTAGCAGCCTAAGGCAGAGCAGGAGTGTGTGTGTGCGTGTGTGTGTGTGAATGTGAGCGTGTGCATTTAAGACCATTATTATAGCAGTTTGGACGCTGGTCTGGACACACGCAGACCTTGGACCTATTTGATTGGATTAATCAGGAATTGCTCCAGCTCTCCTCTTCTATTCCCACCAGTGGATTTAATTGCATTAGAGCAATGGAGTGGAGGAGAATTGGGAGCTAAGTCTGATGTCCTGCCTCAGTTCCCTCTCCCTGTGGAAATGAGATGGTAGAGGAAGAGGAGGAGTGGGTGGTGGTGGTGACGGTGGCGGTGTGTGGAGCGCTGGGAGATGCATAGCTGAGAGCAAGTAACAGGAAAGTTAAGGTGTGTGGGTGTGAGCAGGAGAAAGATTTCTATCTCAGGAGGAACACATCTGGGTGCTGATGTTGTCTCCTTCGTACACAAACTGAGAGATTGCATACTTTTTAATTGGGTTGTTTAATGACACTGTGGCCCATTAAAATGACTGAAATAAAATAATCTTATGTTCCAAAAGCTGCTTTTTAGAGACGTGAGCAGGGATGACAAATCAGACAGTAAAAAAAATAAAAATAAAAAAAAATAAAAAAGAGAATTACCATCCGGTGGTTGTATGCCTTCATGTACCACTGAAGTTGCAAGAAAATGGATGCTTCACTTACATTTTCCCCACAGCAGCACGGAAGATCTACACAATCACTATAGGTTCAAGATGGACACCCAAGATTAGTGTCACCAATTCAGTATCTGACCAAATGTCTCCTCCTCTGCTCCTGAGATATAACATTGAGTAATGACCAGAAAGGTTTAATGCGGAATATTATGATGTCACAGTGAAGTTGACCTTTGACCTTTTGGATATAAAATGTCATCACGTCATCATTATACCCTATAAGACGTTTGTTTTTTGTTTTTGTTTTTTTGGGGGGCTTTTTTTGGCCTTTAATATACAGGACAGTGTGAAATGGGGAGACAGAGAGAGTGGGGGGACGACATGCAGCAAAGGGTTGCAAGTCGGAGTCGAACTGGGTTCTGGGTAAAAACATGTTCAGTGAGGTCACACTGACCTTGACCACAGGACCTTCAACCACCAAATTCTTTTGGCTTTTTCCTGGGTCCAAGTGGACGTTTGTGCCAAATTTGAAGAAACTCCTTCAAGTTGTTCTTGAGATATTGTGTTCAGGAGAATAAGATGGATGCAAGGTCTCAGTGACCTTGACCTATGACCACTAAAAATGAATTGCTTTATTATTCCAAGTGAACGTTTGTGCCAAATTTGGAAAAACAAAAATCTTCACAGTGTTTTTTGAGACATTGTGTCACAAGAATGAAACAGACAAAGTCACAGTGACCTTGACCTCTGATCTATGACCACCAAAATCTAAACACTTTCTTCTTGAGTCCCAGTGGACATTTGTGCCATATTTGAAGAAATTCCCTCAAAGTGTGAAATATTGCATTCACAAGAATGGGACATACGGACAACCTGAAAATATAATATTTGCGGCCATGGCTATTGCCAGCACAGAGGCATACAAGTATGGGTCCCTGAGGACAAACATATATATATATATATATATATATATATTTTTTTTTTTTTTTCTCTCTAGAAAACATTATCTGTTAATTAATGTATTTCAGAATTTTGTCTTTTTATGCTAAATTTTAACTTCTCTTTTCTTTAAAAAGCAGCTCAAAACCCACCTGTTTTGAAGGTTTTGTCAGTACAGTAGAAAAGTTGTATATGCAAATGTATGAGAAAGTGTGTCTAATACTTCACCCACATCTGGATATTTTTATCCATGAAAGCACAAATTTATATTTTCCCCATTTCTTAAAAGACTCTAATGTTATCCTGTCATCAATCTGCAGCATTTTAATGGCACTTAAACGCCTTTGCCATTAAAATGGAACCGTGCTGTTCTGGTTTGCACACCTAATTTTGGACCAGAGCGGAAAAGTTGGCTCCAAGCTAGAACCAAAAATCAGCAGGTTTTCCTTAACCTGAAATGTGAACTGTGGCGACATCAATAAGTGTGTCATATTCTACGTCTACGTCTTACAGAAGAAAAGCTCGAAGGTAATCAATGTGACCCGCACTCTTGCTGCTATTGTTTACTTCTGCTGTGCATTGTGCAACGGCCTCTGTTGATGACGCATCCTTGATGGTTCCACTAAAAACAGGCGGGAATACACTCTGGTTCATTAGACAGAACGAGGCTTCCGAGAATCCTGAATGAATTCAAGAACTAGAGCTAATTTGGTGAAAAGGGGGTACTGCTGCTGACATTCACATTATAAAGATTTGTGTCTGACAAAGGCGGAGAGGTGAGCACAATGAGTTAGGTCAGTTTCTGCCCCACTGCTTTCTTATATGTGGATGTCCTGTATTGGCAGCTGCTGACTGGCTGTTCTGCCTGACCATATCTTCCGCTCAATGCTTCATTTCTCTCAACCTCTCCCTCCCTCTGTCTTCCCTCCTCCCCCCTCCGCTCCCTGGACTTGCTTCTTATTTCCTACCTGACTTTTTTCCACCTTTTCTACCCCTTCTTCTTATTTCTCAGTAACACGATAGTATAGTGTTCCCAGAGACCAAATGTAACTTTAGAGGACACAAAATTGGCATGAAAGACATGCAAATACACAAGTTATTTATGTGAAACAGGTGAGGTTACGGAAAATAGAATTTTTAGTACTCTTGACACCTGGCATACTGATTTACAAGTCTAGAGGTGGAGGGCACTACATTAATAAGCTGGTGGTATTGCACTGCGTCCTCCCTTGCTCCCTCAAACCAAACAACGAAACAGTTTTTAACAGCCCTGCGGAATGACACAAAGGCACAGACAAGAATCTGACGGGGAAAGCACCGACTTTTTGAGACATTCCTGAGAGGACTGAAGGTTATTTTTGTGATGCCGCTAATGTGTGAATAAGAATTCAGGTCAGCATCAATAATAACTTGACTTGGTCAGTGGTCTTGGGGATTGGGTCTTTGAATAGACACAGACCTGCTGCCTCTGAGCCTTTGCACCCAACACTAACATTTCAAAACAATGGTGAACAGCACCACCTTCACGCGTCAACAGCCTTTAAGTAACATTTCTGACGGCAAGATCCAGAGAAGACGAGAGAACTTCTGTTTCTCCAAGATAACCTATTTTTAAGTTAATGCAGATTACACAGGACACATTCTGCATTCTGGCACTTCGAAGGGATAGTTCAGATTTTTTGAAGTGGGGCTGTATGAGGTACTTATCCATAGTCAGTGTATTACCTACAGTAGATATCAGTTGGCACGTCTTCAGTTTGGAGAAGCAGACTGGTGCTACCTCGGAAGCTAAGCAATGCGCTGCTGTGGATGAAGGCTGGAGCAAAACCTATTGTAGCCACTTAAAAACATACCACCTTAAAAATGTACAATACTTTAAATAGATATTTTGCCAATTTTCAACCAGCTCTGTATCATTACAATGTGGGTAGTATGTGTGAATGAACTGTGGTAAACTTCCTTGATCCTACCAGCCCCTAGATCTCCCTGCTCCTCTCAGCTCAAGTTGTTGGCTCTAGGCCTGTTGCAAGTGTAGTTACGCATTTTTGTGTGCCCGCCCTCACAGTTGCAAAGCCTGTAGAAGAGACAGCCACTGCTTTCTCTCTATCTCTCTCTCAAACTCAGACCAAACTCAAGATCGAAAGGGAAAACTAGGCAGTACTGTAACAAAGTGTAATAAATAAGCCAAGATTCTGTTTCTGTATTGCCCATTTCTTGTCGACAATGTTTTCATAAACATATTTTGGTTGTAATATATACAGTGCTCAGCATAAATGAATACACCCCATTCAAAAAGCAACATTTTAAACAATATCTCAATGAACACAAAAACAATTTCCAAAATGTTGACAAGACCAAATTTTATATAACATCTGTTTAACTTCTAACATGAAAGGAAGGTTAATAATATAACTTAGAGAACAGAATTTTTAGTTTTACTCAAATTAGGGTAATGCAAAAATGAGTACACCCCACTGAAAGTCTCTAGAGCAAAGTTAAATTTTAGACTACAAATGTCTAATTTAACAATAATCAACCACAGGTGAGTCTAATTATTCATTACACAGGTGTCCAGCAGACAGTTGACTATAAAAGGGTGTTACTTAAAGTAAACCCCTTCCCATTTCATGTTGTTAGCAATGGCATCACATGGAAGAGAAATGTCACAAGACTTAAGAAAGAAATTAATTTCTTTACGCCACAAAGGTGAAGGCTACAAGAAGATCAGCAAAGCTTTACTTATCAGTCAGAATACTACAGCAAAAGTGATCCAAAAATTTAAAAAAGATGGAACTGCAACCATCTCACAGAGACGTCCAGGCCGTCCACGGAAGTTAACACCTCGACAGCAGCGTCTTCTGATGAGAAGGGTCGAAGAAAATCGGCATGCAAGTTCACTGCAGTTATCTATGGACGTAAAAAGCCAAACTGAGGTGACTATTTCTCGTGACACAATACGGCGTACACTGCAGAGGAATGGCATGCGTGGGTGCCGTCCACAAAGGAAGCCTCTCCTAAAGCCCAAGCACAAAAAAGCCCGCCTAGAGTTTGCTAGGGCCCATGCTGACAAAGATGAAGACTACTGGGACTCTATACTCTGGAGTGATGAGACCAAGATACATGTTTTTGGAACTGATGGCTTCAAAACTGTATGGCGTCGCAAAGGTGAGGAATACAAAGAGAAATGCATGGTGCCTACAGTGAAACATGGTGGTGGCAGTGTCCTTATGTGGGGTTGCATGAGTGCTGCTGGTGTCGGGGAGCTGCATTTCATTCATAGCATCATGAATTCACAGATGTATTGCTCTATACTGAAAGAGAAGATGCTACCATCACTCCGTGCCCTTGGTCGTTGTGCACTTTTCCAACATGACAATGATCCTAAACACACATCTAAGGCCACTGTTGGATTTCTGAAGAAGAACAGGGTGAAAGTGATTCAGCGGCCAAGTATGTCTCCTGATCTGAACCCAACTGAACACCTATGGGAATTTCTGAAGAGACAAGTTGAGCATCACTTTCCATCCAGCATCCAGTCTCTAAAAGAGGTCATTCTTGAAGAATGGAAAAAGACTGATGTAGCAAAATGTTGGCAACTTGTTCATTCCATGCCTAGAAGACTTGGGGCTGTCATTAAAAATCACGGAGGCCATACAAAGTACTAGATGTAATAATTTTTGTTGTGGGGTGTACTCATTTTTGCATCACCCTTATTAGAGCAAAACTGAAAAATGTGTAATCTAAGTTATATTATTAACCTTACTTTCATGTTATAAGTTAAAGAGATATTACATTAAACTTGGTCTTGTCAACATTTTGGAAATTGTTTTTGTGTTCATTGAGATATTATTTAAAATGTTACTTTTCAAAGGGGGTGTACTCATTTACGCTGAGCACTGTACGTTTTGAACAAGAAGCAGGTGCCAAGAATATGCCAGCTAGAAAAACTGATTCATACAAATAAATAAACAGATGAATACACAGTAATAATAAACACAAAATAAAAGTCAGGCTAAAAAAGTAGGGCTTGAGTTTGCTTTTAAAGACATCAACACTCTCTGCGGCCCTCAGGTCTTCAGGCAGGCTGTTCCACAGATGTGGACCACAGTTATCAAATGATGCCTCACCGCGGGTTTTTGTTCTAACTTTGGGAATCATTAAAAGGCCACTACCAGAAGACCTAAGGGTTCTAGAGGGTTCATACAATTAGAGCTTGTGTCTGCTTCTTCAAACTAGGGGTGTGCCGCCCAACTTTTACTGTAGATAATACACTAACAATGGACACTACCCCACTTCAAAAAATCCGAAGTATCCCTTTAAGGTATCAACTGATCGATGATCAAGCAAAATGTTCGAGGTAAGACACTCAGCTGACCTTATCTCTTTCTCACATTCACACTGCTTCTATTGTTCCCTGCTGCTGCTACTGCTGCTGATGATTTCCTCCGTCACCTCGCATTCACCTTTGCATCGATTCTTCTCCGATATCAATGAGGTGCTCTTTGTTGTGCTGTGTTGACTTCTGTTCTGTGACTGTCGTATTGAAAGTATCATCTCATAAGGGAAAATGTGCCTGCTTTCTCTGTTGTACCCAGAGGGGCCTTGTTTGTTCTCCCTGCCAACCCTTGTGGATGCTTGCTTTTACTTGTCCAAGGAGCTCGACAGAAAGAGGAGACTTTAATGGCAGATGTGACTGAATTGCCACCTGCTACAATTAAATGGTTGAATCGGATGAGAGGTGACGAGACTGGCTCATTGTAACAAACCCTTTGTACCCTTTGGTGTTTAAAACAGATGTGTGTAAAATAAGCGATGTTTGATGCAGGCCTGGATCAAGAAAGTCAAAAAATCTGCCATCACTGCTTGTTTTAAGCAAATGCTTTTGAACCTACGTTTGTTTTTCAAAGGATGAATTCAACTTGTAGCGTCCCTGAGGCAGGAGACAGAGCTGCCACCAAGTGCAAGGTGAAAAAAAGTTAAAAATAGTTCAACTTTTGAGGAGCATAGATCACCTGCCAAACTGCAACTACAAAACAATGATTGATGCGCATCCAGGAAAACAATCTGTATCCCTGCTTACTTTGTCATTGTAGTTAGTCAACACTTTTAAGGTCTCCGTATGCCTCAAACAAAGGTTGGATGACGCATAGTGCCACAACATTTAAAGGCAAACAGTGTTTAAAAGGTGTTCTGAATGGCCAAATAGAAGGTGGCGGCAAAAACAAGACACGATACAAACTGGTTGCCCGATATCTGAAAGAATCGACTTGTAAGACTTTGTCTGCATCTTCAGACCTTGTGTCTGGTAGAGGGAGATTAGACTTTCTCTAACAGCCACCTGAATCAAACGTCAATTTAAGTCCACACTGTGTAGCCATGCCAACATACTGGTTTGCCGGGTTGCTAAGAGTGGAGCGAAGTGGCGAAAAACAAATGACAATGTCGGGTGATTTTAAGAAGACATGGATTTAGAACAGCCTTGATAACAGCATCTTACTTGTCTATAGTCACCATTGTTGTTATTTCTCCTCACTGATTCTTGTGCACAGCTTGACAACTGCATCACTCCAGCTGATTGGCTAATTGTTAGTCACCCTGTGGTACTCACGGGATCGTTAGGTTTGTATCTGAGAAACCAGTATTTCATGTCACAGTGCCAGACGAATCTGTCAACTGGGTGGAGTGGGCGGATTCAAAGGTCTGGACCCAGGCAAACAAACTGGCAGATTAATGCACTCTTTCGCAAGGACGATCCTCAAAGTAGTGTTGTACTCGGGAAAAGTGGTGAAACTGGTTGTGTGAAGGATGAAAAAAAAACAAAACCCTTACATCCTCACCTCTGCAAAATGGAGTCTATTGTGAGGCCAAGTTTGCATGCTTGTCAGGTTGCAGTAAAAACAACGTGGTTACAATCCAATACCAAATAATACAAGGGCCAAAAAGGTCCAGTCGCAATGCCTGTTAGTGCATGTTTGTACTTCACTGGCTGGCTCTACTTCACCAATTTGTCCTGCGCTCATACAGCGGTGAGCACCGTTAGCTGCTAGCCACCAGCTTAGCCACCTCCATATTGAGAACCTGTCCAGGCAACTCATAGACTCTTTTGCAAAGAGCCCCTTTAATGCCCCATTTTAATTTTTACTACTGAATAGCAAAGCATTAGGAATTTCTTATTATTATTTTTCTCCGTTTATTACTCAATTGTGTATTTTACACAAGACTTTTTTTTTTAAAGCAATTAACAACTATGTGGTGATCATTACACACATGCACACAACAGCAGGAGAAAATATATGCAGCAAGAATAGTGTCAATGTGCCCAGAGCATGGTGGTCTAATGTAAGACTGATCGTGTTTTTGGGGAATATTTGTATATAAGTATTTGTAGTATTGTTACTTTTAGTATTGATCCACCCACCCCTGGTTTTCAGTGTGTCTTGCGTTTCTCTGTTCAATAATCAAGCCTTTTCTTTCGAAACCTCACAAAGTGCTTTGCAGTTGTAAATGAAGCGAAAAGAGAAACAAAACACACTCAAAAAGAGAAAATATGCTTGATGAACAAGAGAACAATAACCAAAGGACTAATCGAGGCAAGCAAGAGCATCGATAAAAAAAGAAAATGAAAAAAAAAAAACAGAAAAGAAAAAAAACATGAGATATAAAACACTCGACGGTGTTTGCTGACCTGACCCCAGGGTTGGAGACTTCCACATCCTGGAGGTGTGATTGAACTTATCAAAGGCTTGGCATTCAACGTGTTAAGCCCAAAATATCCTGACTCTCCCAGCATTGTCAGAGCTTCACAGAAACACGTGCAGTCCTTGTGCTGCCGTGGCTGCATGTATGCATGATGCTGGCTCAGGCTCTGTTGAAAGCCACCGCTGGGAGGTTTAGAGGGAGGAAGGGGGGAAAGGGCAAAGAAGAAAGAGAGGGAGCACTGAAAATGTGTGTGTATGTGTGCGCGCGCGTGTGTCTGTGTTGAAGGCTGGTCGGCCATGGAGGCCCCTGGGAGAGGTACAGTCTTTGCCCAAGGCTACTGCTGCATGTTCCGAGAGGGTGAGAGGATGGAGAGCGAGAAAACCCTTCCCCTCTCCCCTTCTCTCTCTGTAATATCCACCAACTTTTCAGACAGGGGTGGGAGGGGGGCAAGTGGCACTGGCAGTTGTGTAAGTGGCATGTGTCCTCTCTGCCATGGGCTCGGGCCACACTGAGCAGCAGGGACAGCCAGCTCCCCCGGGGCGGCATTAAGCTAGCAGGACCCATTTCAGGCAGTGGCCGTGCCATGGTCTGTGGCATCAAAACCAGCACAAAAAAGGAAATTGCTGGAGGGAAGCAAGAGATGGAGACAGAAAAAGAGACGTGTGGAGTTAGAGGGGGGAGAGGAGAGGAAAAGTAGAGTGAGGAAAGGGTGCTGAAGTAGAGAGTAAAAGAGCAATTTAATCATTTAGTTGACGCTTCTTTTTTTTCCAGAGCAGCTTTCAAAGACTGAGCAGATGGAGGTTTGGTGTCATGTTCAAGGACACTTTGCCTGGACACCAGGCTGATGGACACATCAGCTGCCTGCACGGTTCAAACTCGTGAACTTTGCTACCTTTTAACGACAGAGAGAAAAACAAGGGGCAGATTTCACGGGCGCCGCTCTCTCTGTTCTTTTATCTCTCCATCCCCGTACCCTCCTCCTCTAGTTGTTTTACTGTCCTGTGAGACTGAGCTGGCTAGTCTGTTAGTTCACTCAGCTGGAGACTGTATCCTTCACACTGCGCGCTACTACAGCTTTCATTGTTAGGACTATGTCAGCATCAGATCACATAAAAACTACTCTTAAATTTAGTGCTAACAATCAGCTGGCACACTAGTGTTTGCTAATTAGCACTAAAGACAAAGTAAAACTGAGGCTGATGGAAATATTACTACAGATTTAGTCATTAATTGGACACATTTTGAAATGATAATGGGGCTACATGGAAAGTCAGATGATCAGCTGACAACTCATCCAGAGGCAACAATGAAAGCATTATTATAGCAGCAAAAAAACCCAAAAAACCCAAACAATTGCAATGCAACAATATAGTGGAGTGAGGACATCATGCTCCTTCCTTGTGTGTTGTTATCTGAGCCTCACTGTTCATTGTTGTGGTAGACGTCCAAGGTGCATGAATGTTAGTGCATCCCTGTGTGTATATCCCACTGGCTACCTTATCGTTGCCACTCTGCACTGTGCTCATATAGCTGTTACTAGGGATGTCCCGATCCAATATTCGGATCGGTATCGGCCGCCGATATTAGCAAAAAATGTGCATCGGCATTGGATTGCACTGCATGGAAAAATGCAGATTCAAGAACTCCAGTTTTTTTTCCAGATCCATTTTTTCACAGAATCTGATCAAGGTTTTCCGGCCAGCCCAGCGCTCCGTGATTCAAGCAGTCCACTCCAGTGACCTGCTCCAGCACTTACTATCAATCCACCAGCCCAGAAGAGTAGCGATCAATTTAGTTAACTGACTATTTGTTTTCTGCTCTGGTTTTCTGAGAGTGATATTTTTATTTGGTTTACACTCTTACTGTTTAAGTAAAGAGCACTGATGGCATTGTTTTGGGCACAATTAGTGAAATTGGAGCCATGGATGGACTATTGCTTGTTTAAACACTTGTACAATATTGTGTGTGGTTTTTTGTCCCCTCTGTTGGTCCCAGGAAACAGCAGCACCAGGCTGGCACTGACACTACATAAATAACTGAAAAGGAAAGACTGCATTGTTTGTTAAATGTCAACAATGTCTTGAACTGTTAATCTATTTTTTATTTATTAGGGGGCCAAAGCACAAGTGTGTGGAGTCGTGCTGCTATTTTAATTTCAATGTTAGACATTTTAAAGATTTCTTGTGTTGATTTATTTTCTATTTATTAAGGGGCCAAAGCAGCCAAAGCAAACCAGCTATATTTTTTTATTTAATGTTAATGTTCAAGTTTAAAGTCTGTTTATTTAACCCTGTTAACAATAAACGGGTCAGTTTCTCATACCAACTGTTGTGGATCATTCGAAGTAACCCGATTAAGTAGTTGTTCTTGTTACAGTAATATCGCTTGATCAAACCTTTTCTAACATGACTGACAACAAAATAAGTGAAAATGTATAATACGCGCTTGGATTGGAACGGTATTGGCCAAAACTCAAGGCTGTAATATCAGTATCGGATCAGAAGTGAAAAAGCTGGATCAGGACATCCCTAGCTGTTACAGCAGTTTGATATGGTGATACGCCCTGGATTACCACTGTTAGCTTTGTCCAGGCTCTTCTAATGCACTGTTCACACCAGAATTCATATATAACCCACATAATCATGAGCCAGTAATTTGTGTATACACCATGTAATCAGGGAAACGGGAATCACATGACCACTGTACTGACGGGAGTAAAAAAGTAGTATAAAGAGCGAAAATCCGTGTTAGAAGGCAGGTTGGGGGGTGGATGGGTAAAAAAACCCAGGACTTTCCCCAAGGAGACCACTGTTCGTGTTCCAAGTGAACCTCAGCGAACTTTGAGATATTTCAAGTTACGTAGTCACCATATTTCTTTTCCTAAACCTAACGTACATAACTTTATGTTAAGTACATAACATGACAATGCCATTCGTTTGGTGCTTATTTGTTAGATATCACTGTTGTATGTGCAATTTCATAAGATATCGTACATATCATTTTATGAGGATACGTTGCTCTGTCAGTACTTTTGCCATTGATTGCACCGTTCACATTATTAGCACTGTTAGCACCTTTAGCTGCTAGCTGTTGACTCAGCCTCCTCCATGTTGAGAGCCATGTGCAGGCAACCTGAATCAGACTCTGAATCACAGGTATGCTCTAAGTCAGCGGTTACCAGCTGGTGGGTCATGGTCAAAAGGTCGGTTGTGGGTCCATTCTGAATGGATCACAAGTGACTTGCGAATGTGTCCATTTTGTAAGAAACACATTTTAAACTACAGTGAATTTCTAGCACAGAGCTCTCATTTTGAAGTGCCATTCCCTGCTGTAACATGAGTGACTAACGGACAGAGACAGCAAACTAGCTCGACAACCTGGCTAGACTTGTGTATGATGCTACATGTATTAAACTGTGTGGATCTTGAGCTAATGACTGTGGAAAAATCTGGACCCCGTGGCTGGACCAGTTGGGAACCACTGCTCTAAATGTTGTATCCTTTAAAGGTCCAGTGTGTAGGATTTAGTGGCATCTCGCAGTGAGGTTGCAGACTGAAACTTCTCCCTTGTGCCAAGTGGGTGGAAGAACTATAGTGGCCATTGTGAAAATGTAATGTTTTATACCATTTCTGCCAATATATGCCCCTAAATCCTACACACTGGATGTTTAAGATGATCAAATTGTTGAGATAATTTACTCAAAAACATGCATGTCAACCTTATAGTGGTGCTAGAGAAAAAAGTCAGAAGATCACCAAAGTCATAGGGATTCATCTGAACCAAATTTCAATGCAATCCATCCAATAATTGTCAAGATATTTCAGTCTGGACCGAAGTGGTGAACTGACAAACTGACAGGCATTGCCATCGCCAAAAAATCCACAAAAATTCAATTAAATTCAATCAAGTTTTAGCACTGGAAAGGTGAGGAGGAGACTATTCTGCTTGCTTTGATAGCCTCAGCTACATCCACACTCAGCCCCACACCGTCTTCAAAACAGCTCGTCCAAGTGTGTTTTCAAGGGCATTTCCTTTCTGATTGCTCTGTGAAAGGCTTAAAAACAAGCCAGCCCTGAAAAGCGAAGGCGGAAGGTGGGAGGGGGTTAAGAAAGACAAAATCTTCACGCTTAGCTGTATTTGCTTGTTTCTGCCAATGTTCGTTTTTTTTTAAAAATTAATTTATTATAAGATCTACTTTTTTGCTGTCTCAGTTTGTAACAAACAACAAGGAGAGGAAGACAAGAGAGGATAAGAGGAAGAGAAGGAGAGAGCTGACTATAACCTGCTATTGCTAGTGTCCAGTGTCCAATATATAAATACCTTTGAAAGAAAAAACACCAATACAAACTGTCAGTTTATACTGACTGAGATTTATGGTCAGCTCTCTACTGTACTTTATTCTTTAACTGTGATCTGACAGTGATCTGTATACCTTTGAGACAAGACTGCAATTATATTTCAATACACTGAAGCTGTGTGCAGGAAGATAATTCAGGTTCAAAAAATAATGTATTAAGCTGACCACTATAGTTTGAACCAACTTCTCTCTGTTATTTACAAAAACTATTGTTGCCAGGAGAAACTTAAGTATGCCTCAGTGGAATTTTTACCACTGGGAGACAAATAACTGCCAACCTACACATCCAGCTGACACAGAACTACTGCGAGTTGTGCTTTTGCACACTTGATAAATTCATGTCCAATATTTACTGCTACCTTCGCTGTGATTTGGTTCTCACACACTTAATGTCTGAACATTCGGTTTGCTAGATGTTCACCTTTGTGCACCGCATATTTATATAATTCAAATTTCTGATGGTTTAATGCTGAGCAGGTAGTGTACACCTGCCTGAGCTCAGCTTGTAGGCAGCTGTCTACAGTTTTATGTGGAAGGACTGATGATAACTGCGAGAGTCATCCATGTGGTATATTTGGGCTGTAAAACTAAAGCAATGTCTTTAAAGAATCTAAATGGTGCATGGTGCTATAGAACTGGACTCCACTGAAACCATTTTGACCATCAAATACTCATAGCCTGTGGGCTTGTAGCGTGCTCCTATGGAAGACCGCATCTACAGTCAGCTTGGGCTCACGGTCATCACAGTATATTCCAGCAGTGATCCACATTCATGTTGAAAACAGTATCAAAATGTCTAAATGAAGTTCTAAAATGACTCCTGCAGCTGAACCAACTTCTCTCACCATTGTCCATCTGTATGCTGCAAACACACAGCACAGTTGGCTGCTTCCGTTTGTTTGCTGATGTCAGTTGCAAAATAAAACTTTTTTTGTTGCACTCACTCCCAATCATACTAGAGCACATAATGTAGCTCACTAGTAACTGACTTTCTGTCTTTCCCACAATGACTGGGGAGACAGGTGGGATCTCGTTGCAATAAAATTAGGGTCTAATACAAAAACATACAGTAGAATGGGATAACAAATGGTTGCATAGATAGAGTATTCTGTTGCCAGTTTTTCAAGTCAAAAAATAAACAATAGATTATCCACTTACTCAAAATGCAGGATTGTTGAACTGCATTAAGGTCTACTGCAGTGACTGATCTGTGAGAATCCCTGAGTGACTTAGAGCGATGTCTAGAGTACTGGTATGCAAGTTTTGAAAGAGTAAGTTCTTCCTCTAATGAATGAAAAGTCAAACTGATAAGCAAGACAAAGCGACCTCGGTCAAAATAATACACTGCAGCTGCAGCTGTACTTACTGTGGTGGCTAATGTTAGCTAGCTTTAGTTAGCAAATTTAAGATATATACCGCTGCCTAGTTACTGACATTACTGAGTTTAGAAGATGAATTTATGACGTTTGCTACCACAGAAACCTTTGCAAACAATCAACTCAAGTAATTCTGAGTCAGATACACTGTATGAACTCCCCGCCAATATGGCGTCATAGTACTGTCTCTGCTACTTCCTTAATTCTAAATGACATTATGTCAGCTGTAGATAACAGGAAACACTGTGTTGCTCTTTTTATCTACTTATCAAAAGCCTCCTACAAAGACTATCAAACATTGGATTTGATCCACAAACCATTCGATGTTTCACCAATTACTTAATTTTCAAAGTGTAGAAGTGGGAAATGTTGGATCAGAATGTTTACCAATAACAAAAGGTGTCCCACAAGGTTCAGTCTTAGGACCAGTGCTATTTACAATATATGCAGAACTGTAATGTCCAGTTTTATGCTGATGACATTATTTTATATTGTTGGTCTGATTCTGTAAATTCGGCTGTTGAAATCCTGCAACATTCATTCATTGCTCTGCAAAATGCACATATAAATCTCAAACTTGTATCACATGCCGACAAAACAAAAGATATGCTGTTCTCCAGAGCCGAAAACATTAACCACAGTGCTCTCCACATCTGCACTCTAAATGGAACAGTCATTGAACAAGTTCCGCACTATAAATACTTAGGCAATGTGAAACTGATGACAAATTCACCTTCCAACCAGATGTTGATGCACTTCCAAAACTTATGAATTAGGCTTGTTTTTTTATACAGAAACAAGTTGTATTTTTCTCTATTTTGTAGAAAGAAGACTGTGGAAGCAATCTTTCTGTCAGTGCTAGATTATGGTGAAGTAATTTATCAACACACTCTTATGACCCTGAATGTCATCTAACACTAAGCCCTTAGATTAATAACTAGAGACAACTATAGCACTCATTATTGTTTTCCTTATCAAAATGTGGGTCGGCCCTCTCTTTCTATTAAAAGGGACCAGCATTTGTTTTTGTATTTTTACAAGGGCCTTCCTCAAAAATTATCCTCATATTTGACATCACTTATTGGACGGAGAGCTGTAACACATAACACACGTTTGCAGGACTGGTTAGTACTGCAGGTTCCTAGAACTAACTCTGATTTGGAAAGATTGCTTTCAGATACTTTGCACCACACACCTGGAACGAACTGCGGTGTACTTTGAAGCTTGATACTCTGGTTTCAATGGGTCAATTCAGAAATCTAGTCAAAAACCAGGCAGATTTTTCCACTTGTTTTAACGGACTCATATATACATAGTACTATATTGTGCTTTTTATTTTATTTTATTTTATTTTTTTTATGTCGTTACATATGTATTCAGGTCTCAATTGAAAACGAGATCTTGATCTCAATGGGACTTACCCGATTAAATAAACGTTTATATAGTCAAGAATGTGACAGAAACAATTTTAATGGTTTTATCACAAAAATAAAATAAGAAGCAAACACATTAAATCTCACCAAGGAACATATTTGTTTTGCATTTGTGCCTCTGTTACACATTATACAGAAGGGATTTTCAAAGTGTGTGTGAGACACTCTGTGGGCCCCCTGTCAGACAAAATCGAGAGTTATGTGTGGGTTCCAGTTGAGGATTTCTTTAAGGCTGTATTTGTTTACATTTTTGTCAATTTTGCGCCGTTAAAATACGCTGAATTAGCTATTAGAAGCTCCTGTGTGTAACATGCCCATGGATGCACAGACAGCTGAATTACTTTTATCTTGGTGAAAAATAAAAACATGGTTATTCTCAGGCAACTACTGGAGTTATGAGAAGAGTCTTTCATCCGTTTTCTAAGCAGAATTACGGATGTTATTTGCGATAGACATCAAAGATAATGACATCCTCAGAAAGTGTGAGTCACACTGAATCTAAAATTATGTGAATCACAGTTTGAAAACCTCTGGTATACAGAAAAGAGCTGAGAAAATGAGGAACAGAGAGCGGTCCCCAAATGGACTCAATCCAGGGACACACTGTAGTGATTATATGGATGGCATTTTAAACCTCTATGCCACCAGGATGCCCCACTGACATCATTAAAGCAACTGACCCCAGACAATCTTGGAAAATGAAAGGAAATTCAATTAGCCATTATCCTGTAACTGCCTCATGTAGTGTCCACTGTTCAGCAAAAGTTACATTGCACAGTCTCACTTACAAGGAAGGAAAAGCTTCAAAGAAACTCCTGCTCTTTGATTCAGAGGAAATTATGTCTTAATTTTATAGCTGCGCTTTGTTTTCATTTTCCACCTTATCTAATGAAATCTGAACATTAAGCAGTGTTTACACGCTCAGTCAAACACTTCCCTTTTCAAATTTACATTTAAGACACTCTCAGTGAAACCTTTTAAGCATATATATACGGCCACATTTATTCAGGTAAATTTGAATTGCAGAAGTCAATGTCTGAATGAGTTACTGGGATTTTAATTATATTCCTGCACGTCACTTCACATTTCATTGCAGCTGAAATAGTTCAGTTCGAGTGCAGAAAACATCTCGAGGGAAATCTAGAGCATCTAATGGCCCGCTGCAGCTATCATCCAATAAAAAAGTTAGAGGTTTAACTTTATCTGTCATCCTTAGGCACATAATTGCACACACAACACGCTCACACATACAGAAGTGCACATTCACACATAGATCTCTTTTATCACATCTTGCCAGACGCTGACAAACAACTGTAATCTCCCGAATACGGCGTCTACTGACACAGTCCATTTTCAGAAACACCAATTTTCAAATGCTCTATTTTCACTTTTCTTATAATGCTATTACACTGAAATGACAAAGATAAGCTTCACAGTGTGAGAGTGACAGCAGGGACACAGGCGGAGAAAAAAACAAAAAACAGAGAGTGAAGAATAGGGGTAATAAAGATGGAGGTCGCCGTTTGTCTGTTAAGAACTGTCTAGCTGTGTGAGTCTGTGTCGCCGTGTGTGTGTGTGTGTGTATAATTAGCGTACTTGAGTCCTATTCTCTGAATGCAAATGTATGTTTATGCGACTACAATTAATTTTCCCTTGACGCTAATTTGACAATACAACTGGCAATTTTTCCACATGTGAAAATCTTTTCGCCTCCTTGTCATATTTCAGTTTATTCCCAATTTGTTGTGACAGGCGCCGGTAACGTATAACACAGCAGTTATTGGGTAATATATGAAAAAATGTCAGTCGTGATTAAAGTTGTATTGCAAAGGTAATATGCGAAATCTTTATTTACTGAGTTTAGCCTTCACGTTTCTTAAGTTCCCGTAGCGCCAGGCACAGATGGATGACTGTTCATTGTTGTAGCAATAATTTGTTTAATAGTCAGATCATCAGTTCACCAGGTAATTCAACAATTTTCAGTCCAAACAACTGTCTGAGTACTCGATGAATTAAACTAATGGCTCAGTAAGTGGTTCATTGAAGCAGTCTTAAGTCACCTTTCCATCTCCCTGTCAAACAGATTTCTTTTTCCTTGATTTGATTTCAGCACATTTCCACAGTAATATTATTAGTGGACTTGAGCAGGTCATTAAAAGCTGACTGAAGTACTTCAAAAGGTTAATTTATTTTCTAATCGTTCTCCTTCTGTGAACAATTACAATAAATCATCCACTCCACCAAGAACTTCAGTGTCACATCGAGTCGAGAGACTTGGTTCCATTTTACTGCTACAGGCTGCAATAATGTGCGAGCACGAGTGTGTGCATGTGTGACAGTTGGTGGTCTGACAAAAAATTCATTCCAAACAGACTATCGAACATAACCCTGACAGATGGTATAGTGCTGGTTTTGCTGTGTGCTGTACTCACTGCAAAATGCTAATCTTGACAAGTAAAGTAAAACTTGCAATCCTATTTGGTCCTATTTGGTAGGATAACATCTGATTTTATTGGTGTAGAAATCAGGGGCAGCATCAGCCTCTTGTGATTACCTGTTGTAGATGTCGTCGTCCTCCCCTCCCCAGCCCCAGTACTCGTTGGGGAAGCCGTTGATCTTCAGAAACTGTTTTTTACTGAGGCCTGACACTCCTCCAAAGTAGCCAGCATAGGGCAGCCTGCAGGAGTAGAGAAGGGAGGAGACGGGATCAGCGAGGGAAGGAGAAAAGGAGAGAGTGGGGAGATGTTATAAGGGAAGCAGTGAATGAATGTTCTTTTACAAAATAAATTATAATTGCCTGATCAAACAAGACCCTTCTTACAGTAGGAAGACTGGCAGCTTTAACTCTCTGCTCAGCTGCACGTTCCCGTCTGTGTCAAAGAACTTAAGTGATATTAGCTTTTTGGTAAAAAATAAATAAATAAAATAACTAAAGAAGAGGAGATGTCCATTGTCCTTTATGTGAAAACACAGCCAAAGCATGCAATGGGTAAAAAACAAATTAAAAATCAATCCCTTTTAACATCCTCATTAGTTAAGTAATCAAGGAGCAAAAAGCCCTTTCCTGCTGATGTGGTGAAAAAACAAACATCCTGCAAGTCACCATAATGAGATTTTCTCAAAACAAATATATATTTTCTCAAAACAATGACTGAGTATCTCAATAAAAATGAGACACTTTGTCAAAATATTGATTTAATATCTCAAAACAATGAGGAACTTTCTCAAAATAATGACTTAACATCTCAAAATAATGAAGAACTTTCTCAAAATAATCAGAAACCTTCTTTGAATATTGATTTAATATCTCAAAATAATGATGAATTTTCTCAAAATATTAACTTAATATCTCAAAATAATGAAGAACTTTCTCAAAATATTGATTTAATATCTCAAAATATTGAGGAACTTTCTTAAAATATTGACTTAATATCTCAAAACAATGAAGAACTTTCTCAAAATATTGACTTAATATCTCAAAATAATGAAGAACTTTCTCAAAATATTGACTTAATATCTTAAAATAAAAGGAAACTTTCTCAAAATATTGACTTGATATCTCAAAATAATGAGAAACTTTCTAAAAATAATGACTTACTATCTCAAAATAATGAGGATTTTTCCTAAAATATTGACCTAATATCTTAAAATAATTAGATATTTTCTTAAAATATTGACTTAATGTTTCAAAATAATGAGAATCAATACTTAGTTATTATTTTGATAAAGTTTTTCATAGAAATGACTTATGGGATCTTTTTTTTTCTCCCCTCATCATATAGGCTGAAATGGGCTCCATAACAATGACCCTGGTATGGGCTTCCATCATTTTAATCTTGGCCTTACTCATTCACAGCAATAGGACGGTATTATCATGAATAATTTGGTAGAGACACAGTAATCAAATTAATCTAATATACTTTTAACATTCAACACAAATCCAGTGCCACCCACAAAGAACGTTAGGATTACCTTCTATTGTAGAAAAAGCCCCTGAAGGTTTTTGTTCATACAGTAAGACATTTTCTATAACCTTTGTTTATGACATGACATCAAATAGCCATAGCGTCCCACTCGGATTATAATTAATTATAATAATCCTCCTTTACTTCCCATATTTCTTGAAGTAAGTAGACGAACTAAGCCACGTCCCTGTGCATTTTCTTAGTGCTTGTTAATCTGGAATTATCCATGAATCATCATCAGCGTCACATGATGTGATGCATCAGGAGGAGTTGTTATATTTATTTATATGTGGCACGTAGAGACGGCAGAATTAACATCTGAATAGCATCTTGAAGTGTTTTAGGCAATCAGATCTTTTCCTAATGTGTCTTGTCTTGGATGCGTTTTTAAGTGGATAATTTATGGGCGCCTTTCTACAGCAAGTGGATAATCCACAGCCATATATAATCCACTCAAGACACATGAAATGACCTGGTGTACGGAGGGACCACGGTATTTTTGCATACTGTACTGTTGCAGCCAAATAAACATCAGCTGCTTATAAGACAGATTGCATCATTAGCTTGAATGCTATACATGCAGAATTAGCCACTTGCAAAGGAAACGTTGGATAACGCTGAGTTTAATTGCAAGATTGCTCCGAGGTGAAATTAGATCTTAGAGGAGATAGAACGAGGAAAAGAGAGGATACGAACACAGCAAATGAAGAGAAATACTATAGAAATTGTGTGTGTGTGTGTGTGTGTGTGTGTGTGTGTGGGTGTGTGTGCGTGTGCGTGTTCGTGCAGACGGTGGACAAAAGAAGGCGGACAGGTGTTTTATTTTTTCCTCAAAAGTCGTGAGACCAGTGGAGTGGGACGGACATCAGCTGCGAGTGTCATGACAGGCGCCTGGAGTCTAACCAGAGGCTGATGCATGTGTGTTTCTGTGTGTGTGGGTGTGTGGGTGTGTGTGTGTGTGTGTATGTACATGTGTGTGTATTCTGTACGGTATGTGTTGTCAAAAGTATGACAGCTCCCTGCTGAAAGATGACAAGAAGAAAGTAATGAGACCGTATGTTTCTGCACAAAGTCTCCCAGCAACAATATGGTGAGGAATGTGTATGTGTGTGTGTGTGTGTGTGTGTGTGTGTGTGTGTGTGTGTGTGTGTGTGTGTGTGCTTAAAAAGGACATGCTAGGGGAGAAGACAGAAATAGAGAGAGAGAGAGAGAGAGAGAGAGAGAGAGAGAGACTGGAAATTTGATTAACTGCATGTTTTTCTTGAGAACTTGAGCTCATTTTTTTTTTTATTAAATCTTGCTAGAGAGAGGATAAAACGAAACTCTTACAAACAATCTTCAACATTTTTGACTCCATGAACTTCATATCTGTTGGATTATTTCATCGGAGAAGTGAAACGCTCATCATCATCATCATCTGTTAACTCTCAAACACCTGAGATACAGCGCAGGAGGCATGACAGAAATGTAGCAACGATATGAGATGAATTTTGGGACAAAAAGTATGAAATAAAAGGGAGAAAACAAAAACAAATGTCTTGTCCTGGTTTAACAATGACTGACTCTCAGTTTTAATATGTTCTCTTGCGCAAGTGATTGTGCAACAGTAACATGGAGTAAGAGCCAACAGTAACAGTAAGACCTGGGGTCAGGGATTCAAGTTTTTTAAACTACATTGATTAACATAAAGAGGAACAGCACTAAATCTTCCACCTTATGTCTGGCTCGTATCATCTGCAGCTGTTTTCACAAACTGTTTTTTCAAATATAAATACTGTAGGTACTGTACTAACCCTTGAGAATTTCAGCGTCCTGAAAATGTATTTTCTCAATCGGCTTCTTCCTTTGAGTTCTGGGGTTCTGACTGAACAGTTTATGCCAAAGTTGGAACAGTTTTGGTTATTCCACATGACACATTTTTATTTTTGTTAGTTTTCTGTGCTCCTCTAAATGCTTTGAAGTCAGCAGAGCTCAGTTTGGAAACCGTGATGTCACATGCTTTCAACCAACCAAAATTTATACTTTGAATCAGAGTCTGAGGACAGTTTTGGGGTTGTTTGCTTCTGTTGCCAGCACTGTCATATAACATCTACAGTAATGGCATTTTTGACGTTGATGGCCAGTCCTCCTCTAACACTTTCTGAGACCATAGATAAGCAAATGTACACGGTACAACTTTCATACCATGATTTACCTTGAAACCGTTATATCGCTGCGTGGAGAGTGACAGTTTTGTTAGTGCAATTTATCTTCCGCTAACTTTTTGCACAGATTCACAAGGGGCTGCGAGATCGTGAACGACAAATCATGTTCTGCGATGAAGGAGGACATGCGTACTTTCTGGTCGACAACACGATCTGTCATCGACGCCGGTGTGTCAGCGGTGACCGCAGCTCCCAGTAAATGCATTACGTGCTTTATTGCACACACAGCGGCTTTGTGACCGGGGTCTAATTCATGCCCCCCCCCAAGACCTGCCCCCGCTCTACTTCTGATTGGCTAGTCGCCTAACTTTGGTGTGGTTGGGACCGAAAGCCATAGGTTGAGGGCGAGAGGTCTCCGTTTAAAGCGCTTCTACCAGAGCTAGTCTACTGTCTGCGATGCATGCATGTATCCCGCATCATTTTTTTTCCCTTGCCGATTGCCGCACACCGGAAATCCAGCACGCTGCCGGCGTCCCATCACCTCTGTGATTATCCACAGCAACCTTGTTGACATATGCAGTTGATTATATTTGACATGGACGTCAAAGTTTCCATTTCAAGCTCAGAGAAGTTTCTCTTCTTGGTCGGACTACACCTCTCCATGTCATAAACTGTGGGGGCGAGACCCCTAAACCAAGAATATACTGGGGTGGGGTATTCAAATGAGGATTGTTTTCAGTGGCATTTATCAACGCCTGACTCATCGGCAAGATGAGAACATTTCATGAACCATAAACAAACAATATTCTTAGATGATTTCTGCGTTCGGATCTGCGCTGGTATGTACTTAGATCAATAAATGAGGGCCAGTCTGCATGAATTCTCTTCTCTCTTCATTTTTTCCACACAGTGTCTGTCTTTATTTTTAAAAAATTGACAGTAGTCCTCATGTTGACCCACGTAACTCACTGAATAGCGTGCTAACGTTGCCAGGAGTAGGTCATGCTCTACCATAAATACGCTCTCTGTAAATGTTCAAATGAGCTGCAGCACACTCACGCTGAGCTCACCCGGGGAACAAGTGCTTCAACAGCCACAAGATTCTGTACAATGTAATGGTAATATTATAATGTAATACATTGCATAAGGTCCTTTGAGAGACTATAATTTGTGGAATGTTTATGAAAGAGCTGTGTTGTGAAATGGACTTCAAGGTGACCCTTTCCGCTCAGAGAGCTGTCAGGTGTTGTGAGGTGCTAAGGTAATGGAACAGCACTTAATGTGACCTGACTTTCACTGGCAGTGTTTTCACCATTTATCAAAAAACTTATAGTGCTTTTACATCTGAGAGCAGCTAAGGTTGTCTTCCTGAAGTGACTCAGCTGGAATACAACATTTACTCTTTGCTCCGACGTCAGCTTCATGATGCTTGAATCAAGAAATGCCATTAATTCTTTGTTTGTTTCTCCCTCGCTGACCTTTCTTCCTTTAATTTGGGAAGCCTCTTAAATGCTAAATCTGACTAACGAAAAAAGTTAGTAGGCTGACTCAGACCACTTTGACCTTGGGAACCAATTTTCTACAATGATCTTATTTCTACATCAGCAATTAGCCGCAATCAATCCTGTGACCTTCTACTCCCCAAAAACACCAGACTTTTCTTTTACCCCCTTTCTCCTTCATTTTCCAGCAACCCAAAAAACTGATGAAACCATTTTAAGTCTTTACTGATTCATTGCTAATAAGAAATGTTAGCTCCAACCCTGCTTACCACCTGGTGTTGTATTTGTTGCCAGATAGCATTAGCGTATTGAGCACTATATCAGGGGCCCGCTGCAGCCCCTGAGGGTTTTCAGTAGGATAACTCTTGTGGAATGACAGCTCTTGGATTGGATAGGTCACATTCACTGGCCATGTTTGGGCCATTAATCAATGCTTCTGGTGCTTTTAGGTAATTGAGGGCAGGTGTGGTGTCATTATGCAAAAACAGACAACTAAAACAGGACGCTACTATTCAGCGCTGGAACTAAACTGTGGAGCTCTTTCGGCCACTCTGCATTTTGATGACTTATTCACGAACTGACTCTCTAATCAGATAATTTCTTACAGACTTAGACTATATGTCAGCATTTAATTGACATGACATGGAAAACAGACAATCTGTGGGTTGCTAGTGTAGCTGCATCACTCAGCAACAGGCCAGTCTAGCAGGTCCACTATTCCAACACAGTCTCCAAAGTTAATGAGGGTCTCCGCAGACGCTGTAGTCTAGACTTGTTAGTTACGCTTTGTATCATGCGCTCTTGCTAGAACTACAGAAGTATGACCAAATAAAAACTGGCAGCAGTGAACTGTGGTGCATTTTCATGCTAATTCAGTCTTCAGACAAGGATTTCAAAGTATAATGAGATTTAGTCAAATTAAATACTGCTCTGTCTATTGTCTGTCTGAACACAGACTTCAACTCTAGTTTTTTTTTTCTTTTGTTAGGCAGCCAATTGCATATTTTAAGACTCCCCTCTGCTCAGAATGTGTTTTTCTTTTGTTTATATCCTCTAAAATGTCTCACCTTGACAATATTGACTTGTATCTGTGCGAAGTTCGTTGCTAGAGAGGTGTTTTCACATTCCTCCACTGAGGGGGACAATCTCTGTGCACTTCCCTAAAATCTCAGATTCAAATGCAGCCCGGCCATCTATGTTGTGTATCATTCATATGAAAGCAAATCACTGGTATTATTATATACTGTCTAACTAATATTCATGCAAAACCTGATCAAACCCAGCACAGAGTGAACTTTATACACATAATATAAAAATGTCAGCCAGACCGAATATATGGTTATGCAAACTTTGATTACACCTCTGGTATTTAATCATGTATTAAGCAGCAGATATTACTGTAGGTTTTACAACCACCAGTGCTGTGTCAACCTCGGCCAGTTATAAGCTAACAAGCTAACAAACTGACTGCCTGACTGAGGCGCAAACAAGTGTGGCTGAATTTTTTCGATGTTTCCTCTAACGCCTGCCATCTTAATGGGCAAAGCATTAACAAAGGTCTTTGCCCTGTCTCACACAGCCAGACTTAACTCTACGCTTCATTTTAGTAATGTGCCAGCACTAGAGAAAGCAAAAAACAAAAGTAAAAGTGAAACCTAGTGCAAAAAGCGATGGTGGGAGGGGCAGAGGTCAGATCCAGAATTTCCCAATGACTTTTGAAACTTTGTATGTAGGAAAACTATCTTAAACAAATAATCATTTTTTTACATACATGAAAATGTGTCTAGAGGGAAACTTTAAGTTCTACATATTTTGTATTCTATAATGATTTAAGTAGACAAGTAATTTGAATCCACCTGCAACAAAAATTATGAATTGGATTCTGGCAAATCGAGGCTTATCAAAGTAACTGCAACAGAAAGTAATGCTAACAAGCTGGGAACCATGCTCTCTTGTCAGCACTAAAATCCCAGTCAAGTTGAAAAACATGCCCTCACCTGAAGCCAAACTTGTCCATGGCGATGGCGAAGTGCCTTGGCTGGTCGTAGCAGTGGTAAAGGTTGCGGTCATCCATCGGGATCAGGTCCACGTCGCTAAAGATGAAGCAGTCGTACTCTGCGTCCTTCAAAGCCTCCGTGTAGCCAACGTTCAACAGCTTGGCACGGTTGAAGGTGTCCTCACCCAACTGCGAGAAAACACAACAGGAAATATTGTTATGTAATTGTCTACACTGTGGATGAGGAGGACAGGTGTTGTAGCTTCATCAAACACATCTCATCTCTTTGATCATGTTGTCGTTGGAAACACAAACCAGGATGTGTGATATTATGACACCTTCAGATACTGTAACCCTGTTTATATAACGTACAACATGTGCCTTCAAATTGGGGTATGCTGTCACTTTGTAAAGTTAAAAGCAGACTAATACAAGAGTGCAAGAGAGCATTGCAGGGGCAATAAATGAGGAGGATATAATTAATACTGCCAAATATACTGTATATAAAACACGGTGCATAGAGTTAGTTCAGGCAGGATATAATGAGAAGCGCAGCTCACATCTCAGCTACATGAGCTGATCTCAAACAGTCCAATCAACTGATGGAGCAGCTGGTTGATGGAGGGGAGTCAGCTGATAGATCACATGATTCCTTTCTATGCAACCAATTGGCGAATCTCATTCAGGGCGCCCTATTTAAACTGCTCTGACCTGCCTACTGTTGCTGCTTCCTCTGCAAGCCGCTTTGCAACCTGTCTCCTTTTCATGCTGTGTCTGACTTATCAACGTCATTTCTGTTTGTCATTGATGCTGCTCTGTTCTGTTCCCAAGGGTCTCGGCTGCTGCTTTCCAAGTAGGCGCATGGAAGGGCAGGGAGGCCCCAGAACACAACCATACTGCCAAATATAATACTGCAAACGGAAATAAAGTTCTGACTGAAATGCTTTTTTCACTATACTGTATGGGAACAACAACTGGATGCTTTACTGCTACAGGCACTGTTACTATGAGCAATGAGAATATGAGTCAGGCCAAGCCAAATGAGGTCAGGCTCACATCAAATGTGTGTTTTCATATTAATCCAATATGAACTGTTTTTTTTTTTTTTTTTTTTTTTTACCTCAAGAAAAGTTCAGCTGCCTGAAACAGAAAATATTTATTCTGAGACTAATTTAACACCTTAAAGAAGGAATTCTGGTATTTTTCAACCTTTTTTTTTTTTTTACCTTTATTGAAGTGGAATCACTATAATTTATTGATAAGTGCAGATAAAAAGGCAGTTTACTGGCTAGCTAACCAAACAGCTAGCTTGGTTAGGTGGCTGCCCCATTGTTGTTCCCTGTGCAACTAGCAAAAAGAGCTAATTCACTGGGCTATTTGTGTGTTTACTCATGTTTGGACTCAAACATTTGAACGTTTTATGTCATTTTAATCCGTCTAGAAAGCTTTAGAATGTGCTGCTTGCCCCCATAAATGCTTTGCTGGTCCGTGTTTCCCAAATCTCTGTAACAAAGTCCAAAGTTTAATCTGTAGTCAGAGCGGTCAGCATTATAAAAGAACCCTGGTTGAAAAATACCAGAATTTTCCTTTAACACAGCTAAATTCATCATGACCACCTAAGATGACACTCTGTTTTCAGAGCATCATTAAACATCAGTATTTAGTTTCTGCAGCGCTGGTCTGTATTTATCTCTACAGGCAGCATGTTTGTATTGAACCCAAGAGGGCTGGCTGCTGCAGTGAAACACATCTGTTTTTCAGTCTCCGCATGGCCCAGGTTCAACACTTTGGCTAAGATAAATGCATTCTTGCCAAGCTGCACAGCGGTGCAAGATAGTCGGGTTAATACATATACGACAGCTATGAATTCAGTAATGTACAAGGTATTCCAGAGTATATCTCTTTCTGCAGAAAGAGGGCAGGGAGGTCAGTGAGCAAGAAGTGAAGCTACTGTGCAACCTGACACTCTTTGGCAGACACTTCCCTGACGCACGCTGACAGCCCATCCTCCTCCAATTCTCTCTGAATTCATTCCACTTTTCATGACAAGTACAGCGAGGAAGCTAAGGAAGTGGATAGAGAGACAGAGACGAGCTGTCCAGAAGTGAGTTAGAAATTCAAACCCTTTGTAATGTCAGTACCTGGTACAAGCATTAACAGACAGAATCATCAAGACTAGATCCCCTCAGGAAACGCTTTATTCACTTTACTGTACAACTAGTCCATTTATTTGAGTACAAATGGCCTCAAGTTCCTTTGCAAGTGCAGGTACAATTTTTATATTCATTGTAGCATCAGCCAAAAATGGATAACTGCATATCAGGATGATAAATGAATCACTTAAGACACTTAAAAGGCAAAGAAAAAGCAAAGTTCCAGCTATAAAATGTGAGGATTTGTTTCGTTTTACCTGTCTAGTGTCAGGTCTATTTTATTAATATAGATCAATATCACAAATTTACCTCAGGGAGCTTTATTGGTTGCACAAAACAAACAATTCTTCTTCTTTTTTTTTTTCCCAGGTCAGTTTATTCAACACATTTAAAAAGTACAAACACAAAATAAAAGCATAAGCAATAAAAGCAAAAATAAGAAGGATCCTCAGCAACATATAAGCAACAGAAATGATATGGTTCATGTTCAAAAGGGGTAGGAAGAAGTTAAAAACTTTTCTGGTCCTAATCCCTCTGATTTTTATCTCTTAATCATAGAAAATAAAAATTCAATTAAAAGCCGTCAGTGTCCACGATATTTATGTCGATCAGCTTAAACACACAAACCTTTTTTGGACAGAGCAAGAACAAAATCATTGGAACAGATGTACCAAACCCATCAAACAGTCCACAAACTAGAAATAACCAAATAGAGAATCACTGTTTCGGCTTGTAACCATTCAATATTTTGTTTATGAAGAGTTTGTTTTAGTTTGGATCAAGTCGTACACTTTTTATCATCATTAAAGTTATTCCATAGACCAACACCCTCTGTTGTAAAACAGTGAAGTTCTGCAATTGGTCCTTAATGTTTTGGTTTTTGTTTTGTTTTTTAAATATACAGGTTCCTCTTAACTTGTATTTGATTTCTCGCTGCTGGAACAACCCTTGGATGGCGCTGAGCGATTGCTGATTGGCTGAACATAATTTGAATTGTTTTATAATCAATCAAATCTTGAAATTTTAGTTTTTTTTATCGTTCATTTATCAATTAAACAACGAAATGACTGGCAGATTAATTTGTAATGAAGTATTCAGTAGTTATTTAAAGGTTAACTATGCAGGAATTGTGCATTTTGCATTTCGCAGCTTCCTCTATGAATCCTTGAATGTTTGTGGCTTATGGTCTGGCACTTGGTCTCTACCTTTTTATCAAGTCTCAACCTCACCTGCTTGCTGTGCCCAGAAACATCCTGAACACAGCCAAATAAAAATAGAATAAAAAAAAATATAGGAATACAGACAGACTTTGTACATTCTTTGTAATATGTGTGAGAAAACTGATTAAGTTACAGGAACAATAGTAAGCCTCAATGAACTGTATCTACACTGAAAAATGAGCTTTAGGAGTTATCATGACTGTAATGTAGACTTCCATGCAAATCTGCCTTGTGTAGTTCTGTTAAGTCCTTCTGCAGAAGCCTCGAAGACATGAGGGGCCCCACATGACAAGATTACATGTTTATGTAGATGTGGCTGGGTCCCAGTGCGAAGCTTCATTCCTCATATAGAAAAAGGAGTCCACTTTAATGAGCGTCTGAGCATCTGAGCAGTATGTAGCCGAACAATGAACCACTGTTGCACATATTCTGCAGTCATGTATTCTTTGGCCATTTGGGAAAACCACCCACTTTTGACAGCACGGAGAATCTCCGAGATGATTAATGCATCTGCTGCCTGTCCTTACTCCTGTTCAGAATACAGGTTGTTTTTTTAGGTACACTTGCTTTCATACTGGTGCATTATCTGTTCGGACCGACCGTGAATCAAGTACGATGCGTAATCCCCCTGGTAAACCCACTAATACCTGAGATTTGAGAGCATAATCCCCTGTGCAGGTAACAAAAAAATCTATTGTCACAAATCCACTGCGGCTCCAAATATCAGCTGAAGTGGTCGTCTGTCTGTTTTTTTGAACAACAGTCTGTTCAGTAGGTTGGAACAACATCATATGAGGTTAGGCGAGCAAAATATGACCCGTGTCAGCCCAGAAGATTAGTAGCTGATATTTCAGAATGAAAAATGAAATTAATCTTAAAAAAAAAAAAAAAAGTGTTTTACATCAGTGATAAAACACTGAGTGGTTCTTGTAGAATGGGATAAAATATGTTTTGCAAACTCACAGGTGAGTTCTGATGGAGAAGTAAATCAAACAATGGATTAAACTGAGGCACCTTTTAACAAGAAAATATTATTTTGGATTAGCTTTCAAGTATTTCTATTTTTCTATGACTTAATGTCTGCACTCAATCAAAAAGACACCATGTTCGAGTCTTAAATTCTTTCAATTTGCTTAGCGTCTAAAAGTGATGTAAATGTGGACACTTTAGCCCTGTCGACATGCGTACAGCTATTTTCGTAAACAGATGTTTGCCACTACATTTTCACACTCAAACAGAGTTTGAGGTCATGAAAACAGAGCTTGTTAAAAACTCTGTTGCTATGTATTCATGTAGATATGTAAAACGGAGCGTTTGCATCTTCTTAATGTGCACATGCCCATTGTTGCTTTGTGTAATGAACGTTCGCAAGGAACAATAACAACAACAGTGAACTATCTTATGCCTCATTAACACCGCAAGCGGTGCGTTCACGTAGCGCTCGCAAAGCGGTCCACAAGCGAAGCAGCGGTACACGTGTATTCACACCAAAACCGAACAGACATGTACAGCGGCTGCTGCTGTCCCGTTAAAATACAAACCACACCCGAACAGTTGGTGGCGGTAGTGCACCGTATTTACAAATCACCAATAAACTCCAAAGAAGAAGAAGTGAGTTTGGACCCAAAGCCCAGGGTGGACAGGTTTGCGCGCCAGTGATTATTAATGCTTGGAGAATTAATATTTAGCATTACAAATGGGTAAGTACATGAAACATGTGCCTGTCAGGTCTCGCTTGGTCAAGGGGCAGATGTCTACAATGGCTGAGAGAGGTCACAACACACGCAGATTGAATACTGCGACCATTCTCTTGCGACTCATGCAAAATATTGTCTCCTCTATTTTCGAGTTTACTCGCGAAAGCAGCGTGACTCGAGCAGTGCGTAGAACGGATGCGGTGTGAATGCTTTAACCTGTTAATATTCTCGTCGAAATGAAAACGCAGGTAAACAGCGACTCGCTTGTGGTATAAATGTGGCCTTGCCATTTTGTCTACATTTTGTTAGCACTGCTTGGTCTAATTACCACTTTTCACTTAACCTTAGTATTGCTGCAACCTTTCAGACAAACAGAGCCATCTGCTGCGTAAAATGCTTTTTGCTCCACTTCAGCATCCGTAGTTTAATGAAGTCCACCAGAAACAGCGGTTTTGGATCAGGCCCCGTCAAACCAGCAGACAGTGGGATAATTTCAAGAGTGCTTGTTGTTGATTTTGCTAATAGAGAGCATCACTCCAATCTTTGAGTGAGTTCCTTTGGTCTTATGACAAAAGGGAATCATGAATTACTGGTTTCGTAAAAGGTAACATAAACCTGTAGAGTTAACTACCTCTGTGACGAGGGGAGATTGGATTCATTCTTTTTGCTCCAGTATGGACGGAGATATTTTGTGAAACAAACTTCATGTGGACAGATTATTTTTTTAAACAGAGGAGGAAAGTATCCATGTTTAGAAACAGCTGTACACGTGTCGACAGGACCTTTGATCTCTGGGAACAGATAGGATCCTTTTGAAATAATAATTTTTTTTTTTAAAGTAAATCTGCATCCTCAGTTTTAGTCAATGTTGTTGGGTATTTCAGATCTAAAAAAAATTGGAAGCCATGTGGTCAACTAAAATTTTGAAGACCCCTTTACCACTTCCTGCTTGTTTACAACAAAATAACAACATCCTGGTTATCGCACATTCTGTAATTCCTGTGTTTTTAATACATTACATATAGAGTACAAAGGTCTACCATGCATTGTTTGCAGTAGCACTCTGTTTTCCAAATGACATTGTGAGTCTGACATCAAACAAATCTTCAGGTGCCGGTACCTCTGTTACAAAGGTTTACTTCGAAAAAGATCCTTTTGTTATCATCTGAATGTTAGTTTTCTCACCCTCTATGAATAACTTCTCACAACTTTATGTTTCTGCACAAAGTTTCATCTAAAAAAAGTGGAATGAGAGTTGTCTTTGTGCTGCAAGCCACAATCAATAGACACAGATTCTAATTTGCTTGAAAGTATGTGTGTTTGAGAGACAGAGTGAGAAACAAAATAAAAGACAAAAACAAAGATTCAGGAGACAGAAAAGAAATAGATTCTCTACTGTAGCTCCCTGCAGATACATCTTTACAAACCAAGCCCTCTTTTTGTGTTCCTAACCTCATTACGCATTAGTGCGGCCATTGTGTATTATTTTAATAAGATGTCTGCATCTGCACCTCCCAGCATCTCAACTTTATGGCGCTCTACATCTTCCCTAATCACTTCCTGCCACCAGCGAGTTCATATCACTTGCAGGATGTGAGGTAAACTGACAGCCATTATATTGGACAGGCCATTTAAGTATACAGAGGTAAGAGGATTGATGGATACAGTGTTTCACAGGCTTGTAAGTGCGGGGGTGGGTGTACTTATTTTAGCTGCATTGTGTTCGTTTGCTGGGTGATATATACTTTAATATACACTCAATTTGCAAGGAGGTGTATTTTAAATTAAAATATATAAAAAGCAACACTTTCTATCTCACTACATAAACTGGCAAGATGCCATGTAGAGGAGGATGGTGCAGTCTTCCTCTGTGTCTCCCACCACTCCATTGTTGAGATTTTTTTTTCAAAATTGGTTGTTTTATTTTGTTGACGCAGTGTTTTCTGTGGACTCTGCATTTTCCCCTGCTGTCGGCTGCATTTTTCAGCTTTTTTTTTTTTTTTTTGCTCCTGCTTAAGGCTGTTGTTTCCTGACCAAAACCTGTCTCCACTTTTTCTCACCCAGAATGCACTGGAAAGAAGTGCACGATTTGCCTACAGTGGCCCACAGGGGACAGTGAAATCGTTCATGTGTGAATATTTGACAAATCAACAAATTACACGTAGACAGGGTGAAATGCGGGGAGGGTACTCCCAATTTTGCAGGCGGCGATTTTTGGGCTCCACATTTGCAATTTCACAGGCATCTTTTAACTTTCAAGGACATTTCTGCTCCGTTAGGTTTTGATCAGGCTGGGCCATCATGCAGTGTGCATATGCATGTGGGCATGTGGTCTCAGCCTTGTGCAAATGAGTTTACTGACAAGCGAGACAAGTATGTGTGTCAAAAAGATGGTGTCTGCAAGCTCACAGACACGTGGAGAAAGTATAAAAAATATCCATCACCTCAACCTGCAAATTCAGTGTGTTTAGAGCCTTTACTTTGCTTCTGCAACTTCCTCTCATTTGTCACACAATTAATTCTTAAACCAAACAGGTACCTGTCACAATGACAGTTTGTTTTGCAAGCTGCCCGGCACGACAGGAAAGCTCTGTAAATTAAATGCTGGCCAGGATTGTTTCAATTCAGACAATAGGCTCCAAACTACAGGCTTATATTAGTGCATTGTGCAGAAATCGGCATTCATATATAATAGAAATGATTATGGGCTGATATTTCACATTAAATTAAATTACACTGTTTTGGCAGATGCTTTTATCCAGAGTGACTTACAATAAGTGGATTCAGCCTCCGTAGGAAAGAAAAACTAGAACTGATCAAAACATTTAAAGAAGGTCTAGACGGCAACCACATCATACCACTATTTTCTTTGTAAAGATATGGTGGAGTCATGGTGTCCTGAACAGAAAATAAAGTCAGGCTACTTCTTTTCTTCTGTGCAGTTTGCATGTTCTCCCCGTGTCAATGTGGGTTTTCTCCAGGTACTCCGGCTTCCTCCCACAGTCTAAAGACATGCAGGTTAATTTGTGACTCTAAATTGTCCGTAGGTGTGAATGTGAGTGTGAATGGTTGTCTGTCTCTATGTGTCAGCCCTGTGATAGTCTGGCGACCTGTCCAGGGTGCACCCCGCCTCTCGGCTAATGTCAGCTGGGACAGGCTCCAGCCCCCTTGGCATTAATTTCTTACCTGTACCCTTAAACATGCAGTAATTGATTATTATTTGGCCACTTGGGGGCAGTGTAAGAAGCTGTAAACATAAAACTGACTCAAAATAAAGTACATTTGTGTTGATACGGTGGAAGTGCTAGCAAACACTCACCTATTTACACAATCAGCAGTTTGAGGGCAACATTATCATCCACTTGGAGTCATACTTCAAGCCCCTAGAGGAATTTAGGTCAAATATCCTCCTTTTAGCTCCGGTTTGGTCTCCACCAACTCCTGAGAGAAATATCTGACTCTTTAGCTGTTCAATACTTCACTATTTCAGCAGCTAGTTGCTAATTTTATCGCTAATTTTATCTGCTTTCTGTTCGGTGCTGGACACAAAGTGTACACTGGGTTACAGACCAACATTATCATCTACTTGGAGTCATGCTTCAAGCCCCTGGAGGAATCTAGGTCAAATATCCAGAGAGAAATATCTGTTAAATACTCCTCTGTTCCACCAGCTAGTTTCTAATTATATCTACTTTCACACACAAAGTGTACCTTAAGTTTATCAAAACTTTTTCACTGAAAACAGCTGCCTGCTTTGGTGGAAAAAAAAATAATGCTCATTAGAGCTTTAAGACTGAACCAAAACAGTTTCCAAAGCAAAACAACGTGCTGTGGCACAAAAATACTCTGTAGACCTGTGGGAAATTGCAGCTCCAGCGACAAGCGTCGCCTTTTCGCTGATAACTGGGATTAAGTGCAGGCAGCAGCTGGGGAAGCAGATTTTTGACTGGAAAACTGCTGGGGTGAATCACTGGCAGCCTGAGAAAATATGGGTCGGGTAATTGAATGGAAAACACTCATCATCCGCCATCAAGGTGTCCAGTTGCTCCACTGCAGCGGCTCAGTGACTGACAGCAGGAAACTATGGCTGTAACGCTCCCTGTTGTGGTTGTTGGCAGCTCCGTGTAATGTGTTCAACAGTGTGTGCGAGGCAGGACACTGCTGCCTCCAAAAGTTGTAGTGATGAGGTTCGGACCATCTGGAGCTGGTTATCAACTTCAGTGGAATCGACAATTAACCATCTCAAAGAGCCTGAAGATGAAACTCGCTGTAGATAAAAACAACTGCTGTCAGATTCTCAGAGTTCTTCTGAAATATTCATGACACAGATCTCTCAGCTGTCTCGAAGGCTCAATGTGCTCTTGAAACTTTTTTTCAAAAAGGGCTTCCTGAGTGTTAAAAATCCCTCTGCACACACACACACACACACACCTGTCGAATGTGATGGAAGCCACGTCTGCTTTCAGAGGTTTTACAGCAACACGAAGACGTGTAAACTGTGGTTATGGTGTCTAGAAAACCTGTTGCTGTCCTACGCCTCCAGAAATAGAGGCATCAATCTGAAACATCATCTTCCAGCATTTTTACTGCTATTTAAATGAAGCAGGGAAACAGAATAGAAAGTTTTTACCAAGTTAGATTGACGTGATTTAGAAAAAGTGCTGCATATAACATGCTATGTGTCATTTTTGTTCATCTCTTTACAAGAATAATGTTTTAAAGGATCAAATCAAGAGAACAGTTCTTGTTTTTTAGTTGCTTTAAAAGAGCATGGGGGCTTGGTTAAAGGAAACATTGATCCTCAAACCCACCCACACTGAAACCACTTTAATGCAGGTGTTTAAAAGCCACCACTGGAGCTATTTCCACTCTTAGTCAGCATTCAAACAGTCATGTAATGCTCACCCTCGCAGGAACCACATTTTATTTAAAAGTTTAAATGGAGTTTAAGTGAAGTTTGTGGCGTCAAAGCTTCAGGAGACAAAAACATTTCTCACATCAATAACAATGAGTAGATGACTGATTGAAGCATCTTTGTGCATCACTGTTTTTCTTTTTAAATGTGCACCCTGGAGGATGAGATGTTAAGTAAAATAATAACACTGTGAGGATGTACACTGATTCATTAAATTAACTCATCTTGAAGATACATTAACGAGAAGAAGAGTTTAAAAGTAAGATGGCGCAGCAATATGGCGACAGCGTCACTAAAAGTGGGCACAATCCATAATCCTGTCTGTTCTTCTAACGTTTGCTGGGATGGCAAAAGTTAACTTATGCCTACTATACACTGAGACTCTAGTCATAGACCTTAATATTTTGCAAAGACTGGGGATCTGGCACGATCACCACAGTATTTGCAAGTATACAGCTAGATTCCTTTTGAGATTATTTCCCATCATGCTTCCGGTGGAAACTATTGCGCCTTTAAGCCATTTAAGAAATTTGAAATATTTAAAAGTCTTTACCTGTCTGCAAACACACATAACTCTAGAAACGCAGGATAAAAGGCTTCATTTGTCGAACAGATTCTTGCGAATTCAGCATCAATTTAAGCTATAAAGATGAACTGTTTTTGCGAACATTTTGGTTTTTGTCACCTCAACTCACCACCAGCCTTCGTTGGTTAGTTGCGATCTTTTAGTTGGAGGAGACTGTGGGAATGAGAGGTGAACCATTTCAAAAATTAAGATTTCTCACTAAGGGGGGCGTCAGTGGCTTAGTGGTTAGAGCAGGCGCCCCATAGGCTTTGTCCTCACTGCAGCAGCCCGGGCACAATTCTGACTTGCAGCCCTCTCTCCCCCCTTCATACTCAAATATCCTGTCCATTAAAGGTAAAAAGCCTGAAAAAATAATCGCTGATTTGTGGTCCACATACACACAGAATTACAGCTCCACTCCTCCTTTTCCAAAGCACAAGAGAACTGAGACTTGCTCACGTTCTTGCACCTCCCTGGAATCCCCTTCGTGTTCGCTGTCGACCTGGTTTGCTGCCTCCTGTTTGGTGCTGGAGACTGCACCTATTGGTTGTTGATAATTACCATGTCATTGAACTTTAGTGTTTATATGAGTCAAGACTGAAGAATTGAGTAAATTAAACAAGGTTGATTTCACTGTAACATCAAGACAGGAAAAAGAATGACCCAAGACAGCTTGGACTGAATTTTAAGACGACCTTACACCAAACGATCAAGATCACAGGAGCGTGTACCAACTCTGGCAAAAGTCACATGATTTTATTCAGAAATTGGATATCACCTGAAAAGTCGTTTGGTGTAAGGCCAGCATTAATTCATTCATATTATTCTCTAGTATCAATATCACATCTTAAAACTGTTTCCCTCCTTATTTTTTGCGAAGGAACACTTACTTTTGTTTGTTGTTTTTCAGTGGGAACATTTTGCAGCTAAAAAATAAACTTGTCAGTGCCCCTAGGTGACAAACTTGGTGTTACTGTTTCTTAGTCACCTCAAACATAAGTTTCACACAGCAGGTTTTTTACATATTCATGAGCATGTTGTGACTTTATCAGTGACCTGACAGTAGATCGAATATAGGAAATGAAGGTGGAGTGAAATGCAGAACCACATGTTACAAACTGGATCAAGCGGGTGACAAAACAAGCCTCATCTACAATCCATCAACGTCTGAGCAAAAACTCTAAAAAGGGTCATGTGAAAAAAATCAAAGGTCAAGAGCATCCACCACTACTCTGCCAAACTGGCTCTAATTCAAAGCCTTTTCATCCAAAGTCAAATCAATACGGAGTTAAAGTCTGGTGTCAAATTAAAAGGAGGGGAAATTAGTTTAAAAGGCCTTGAACAACACAAAAACAAAGAGAGAAATTAAGGAAATAAACAATCGTTGTATCCAATTTAATTCACCTTAAACGTTCCTCACATCTTTCATCCTTACGTCTTCAGTTCACTTTACGACTTCTCCTTGACTTCCTCCACCTCTCTGCACTTCCTGCTCTCATGTCATCACTTACGTTTATTTTCTCTCTGCTCCTCTCATGCTTCTTGCTCCTTCTGTCTCTGGCAGTGTTTCCCTGGTGTGTCTGCAGTAATCTGGTCAGTGTCAGTCTCTCCCTCTCTCTCTCTACATGCCCTCTGAAAACCAATTAACCCTATCAGCCATATCTGAGTATCACCAGATAAATCCATCGCTGCTCCCTCCGTGAGTGTGTGTGATGAACATATAACTTTCTCCTGGTCAACGTACACACGCACACACATATACACACGGGCACACACAACATACCTGGACAGTTGCCATGGAGATGGATTATGGCCCAGCCAGTGCTCTGCCTGAATGATTGTCACCAGACAGTGAGTCAGTGTGTGCGTAGTTGAACATAATGTGTGTATGTATGTGCACCAACTTTGAGTATCCGTGTGTGTGTGTGTGTGTGTGTGTGTGTGTGTGTGTGTGTGTGTGTGTTTGTGTATGTGTGTATGTGTGGTGTGAGTCAGGATTTATCAGTCTCCTGCAGATAGACGGAGGCGGGGCCTCTCATTCTATCATTTGGCCGGTCAGTCAGTGCGGGGAAAGAGAGACCACAGGAGAGATTTCACCTTATCTCACTTAATGGAGATTGAGTTGAATGTGTGTGAGCGTGGGTGCATGGCTTCTTGTGTGTGTGTGTGAGTGTGTGCATGAGTTTATGTGTCAGGAGAAAAAGGAGCTGACCTCCCCAGACAGAAACTGTCCAATCACAACTTGGCAATTAAATAAATAAATATATCTATCTATCTATCTATCTATCTATCTATCATATATATCTATAGATATATATATATATATATATATATATATATATATATACACACACACACACCGTATCTGGGTGAATGCTCGATTCTGATTGGTACTACACTGCCCCTCTGAATCTTAGCAATCATCTCACATCCCACTCGCTATTCAACTCGCCACTTCAGGCTGCAGCTGACAGTAACATGACGTGTCCTGATATTGATTCGGTGACAATGACATGGCTGGAAACTTAATCTTGTGGTTTGACGTACTGTCAAATTATATGTACTGTTTGTCAACTGCGACTGTTGCTAGCATAATGTTAGCTTTCTAGCTAATCGCTGGGCCACAGGCTTCCATGAGCTGGGTGGACTAGAATATCTCCCGCTGCTAGGTCGTTTATGCGGTTGGTGCTATTTACTGGAGTAGTGATTAACTTTTCTGTTGCGTAAGGCAATGATTATTCCAGGTATTAAGTAAACCCCCAGGTGTTAGGAAGGAAACCAAGTTATGGCTTGTGAAAAACTTAACACTTCGACAGAAAAAGTGTAAAAATATGAATGAATATTCTTACATTTTATTTCTTTGGTAAGTGACCATGGTATAAGTGGGATAATGCCCTTTGAAGCGTCCATTATCAATTTATTATGGCCTCCACTGCACGCTGGACGATCTACACTTCTACGTCGGCTGTTACAAAGTGGTAACAGACACCTCGCTGGGATTTATCCCGTACATTAACAGATACTAATGAACACCACTTTCTGATGCATGTTATGCACATCTCTCCCACTGCTGGAGAGGCAGAAGTAAACACTTCCAACCAAGTCGACTTGTGGCCCTGGCAAGAATCCGACATAATTTAAGCCCCCAGGAATATTCAAAAATTACAGCCTGGGCCTGTCCCAAACCCGGCAAGTTGATCGGGAAGTCAACTGGGCTTTGGGTAGAGAATCAAAGCTCTAATTCAGCATCCTACACACAGCTGATGTTGTTTTTTTTTTTCTCCAAATTTGGGATGAACTCCTACTGGAACATGTCCAGTTGTGAAGCTTTTACTGGTTTTCATAGTACAAAGTGCCACTACACTCAGTCAGTCCCCTGGTTGCAATCAAGGTGCAAGGACACTAGGAGCTCAGATATGAAAGACCCAGAAACACAGACCAATCAGAGCAGACAGCGCTTTATCAGGATAGGGCTCGAAGAGACATATACTAAATGGAGCCTTTCAGACAGAGGGCGAATACAAGTGAAAATGAGTGTAATAGGTCCCCTGTAAATCCTGACCGATACTGTCTCTGTGTCTGGAATTAATAATTACAAATAATAAATGAAGTGAACGAACCTGAGAGTGTCTCATGCCAAAAGTGTTAGTTGGCCGCCCTGTACCTTGCTACAGGTGGTCAAATATGCTAGCAACAGTTGTTATTTCTGATGGCAAAATCGATGGTCGCCAGCTAAAAAAAGCTGCATATGTCTTTTGTATGAAATCAAGATTTTAGACTTGTATTGGTTAAAAAATGCTGCTAACTTTGAGTGGTACATCTGCAACAGTTATCTCTGTAAACAGCAGAAGTGCTATGCAAGAACAGAAGCTCGACAGGATGGCAACAGTAATAAGGAAACGGTCAACTGGTGGAAGAAAAACACACTGCGAGGGAAAATGAGAAAGGGAGCTACTGTGTTCATTAGAGCCTGTATGAACATTTGTGACTAAATGCACTCGGCCATGCGTTCTTAATAAAAGATGATGATCCCTTCATTCCCCCGCCACCTGGGAAACAGGAGGCTCATCAAAGCTTGATTAGATACTGCAGTCAACCATGCACACACACAAACACAAACACACACCAGGCTATGTATATCTAATTCATAACCTTACAGTCTTCAATCACACTCGCGGCAGCGGCGTGTTTCCTGCTTTATGAGAGCTTGGCACAGAACACAAAGAGTGAGGAGGAAAGAGCGTGACAGAGTTGGCGTGGGGCCAGAATAACTAATTTGCTGTAATGACTTTCTGGCAGTCCGGACATAGAGGAGCTCCCGAATAAAGCGAAAGGCCGGGCCACGACGGGCAATTCAATTACTATTCCGCCTCTGTGCAGTCGATAGACGCAGATCAGGGCAACTTGGACACAACAGTCGGTGATGATTCGCTACTCTGCTGCGCCGACACAATGAAGCAAGTAATTTGTTGTGAGTAAATAAGTACAGGGCAGCACTCCCAATATGAACTGTACAGTAACTTTTGTTTTATTGCAGGGATCTGGACGGAGATGTCCGTATGGAAATAAAAGTGAAACTGCAGTACAGTTCTTTTTTATTTCTTGGTTGCTGTGTCGAGGGTTCAGAGCTGATTAAAGAATGTTGGAAAAGAACATACTGTACTGTTCTGTGTGTTACTTTATTTAAAAAAAAATATTAAGAACAAAAGAGAGAGATAAACACAAAAGTTCTGTCCTTTATATGATACAATGGCATATACAGCAAATGTAATGGTTTTATTCCTGATTAAAGGTTATAATGACTCAAGAGGTTCTCTGAGAAGGCTATTAGTCTCAAGAGCAAAGCTGAAATAACACTGGAAATTAAAATCCCAGCATACAATATGATTTACTTTGCAGCCCTAATTCATACAAGTACAAAAGTTCAATTTACGCAAGTCAAAGCAACTCAACACACACACTCTGACTTAAAGGATAAGTGGTGATCTTTTATATCTTTTTCTTGTCATCTACATTACAAATTGCATTATAAGACCAACTGATTCTGCAACTCAATCACCACAATTTTTTTTTTTTAATTAACGGATACATTACTTTGGCATTTTTGTCATTATAATTAGATGATACACTAAAACTTTTTGTGTCAACAACACTGTGGTTGACATGTGGTTGGGTTTAATCACAAATCGAGAAAAGGGAGGCACGATTCCAGCAGGAAAAGCAGCGATGACTAGCTTTTCATAGCGGGGTCGCTAAAAACCGGTCTGCAGCATGGCAGGCGTCTCAAATAGGTAACAGGTCATTCATCATCTCCTTCAACTCCCAAAGACAAACTCAGCTTAAATACTGCATCAATTTAGAAACACTGATATGATTCGTATGAAACTTTCGATTGGAAGGTATTGGTGATTTGCAGGTGGTGGTTGTGGTGTTGGAGCTGGATCCTACTTAGAGGTATTAACTAGCCCGTTAGTCATAGTCTGAAATGAAGACCTCTAAATGATAAGATTGAGACACACTACTACATTGGGCACATTCTTATTCACATTTTATTTATTTATCTTTATTCTTTAACCTTACTGTTTAAGTAAGTATTGTCGCTTTAAGGAGCATTCACATCATTGCACAGTGTCTGATAGATAGATTTGCTGATTAAAAATATGTCAACTGTCTAACGTGTGAGTGTATGAGGCCATTATGGGCAAATTAATTATTGAGCACTGCTGCGTAGCTATAATGGATTTTTATATGGTTTGATGAAGTACGTTGATATGTCAGATTTTTAATTTGGTAGCAAAAAACAGACATACCAATGGGGTTATTTGATCCATTAACAATTTCTCAATTAATTGTCCGTAAGATTCATTGCACTGCAACATTCAGTCATTTAATGATAACAGCTTATCCTGTTGGAGGTCGCAAGGGGGGCTGGAGCCTATCCCAGCTGACACTGGGCGAGAGGCAGGGTACATTGATCATGCTAGATGATTTTATCCATATCGCCCACCTTTACATCACATGTATATTCTCTATCAGCTTGTTCAAAGTCTTCATGTAGTCTACAGGATTAATATATTAAAATCTGAGACTCGATGTTCTTCAAATGGAAATCCTTGAGGTGTCATTTAATACACATTTCCCAAAACTTCAGCTTCACAAATAAGTGTCCTTAGAAATGCTGGGATCTCAATATACATCAAAATCGGGTTCCAACTGGTTTAATGGCAGATGTGGTTTCTAGAGATGTCCGAACCGACACCAAGTCAATGTCAAAATTCTGAAAACATCACAGTACTTGTTTTATTTCATTACCATAGGTACTGGGGATACAGTTCTTTTGGACCTGACGGGGCAGCAGATACACCTACAAGTGTTAAAGTCTGATACTAAATTCCAAGGGAGGAAGATCGGCAGGGAAGATCAACACCAACAACAACACATAGAAAACCGCAGAGTCGGGTAGCTGCACCAACAGCTCTGCCTCAACCCATCAAGAAGAGAAGCAATTTTTCCTGAGGCCTGCATATTTTTTCTATTTCTTTGCAAATTGGAGTGTCGCATATTTACACTGTGCTGCGAATGCCAGCAGCGTGATGAGGTGCTAAGTGTCTATTGTGTGCTGAGCGCTGTATCTTTGGAATTTTTTTCTGGTCGCTAGGAGTTGAAAAACGTTTGCTCGTCACTATCAATTTATGACTTTGCATGAACAGCAAAAGTGGAGAAGTATGTTAATTTACTGTAGGTTGCGAACTTACTTTGTGTTTGGGGCAGATCATCAGCTATTATCAATGATATTTAAATTCATTTAAATTTGAGGGAGTACATGGGATTTATTTACTCATTTTTGACTGTGGTATCAAATTGGTTATCAAGAACTGTGGAATATCATTGCTACTGGTATTGACAACTTAATTTCTGGTATCATGACATATCAAAGGGCCTGTGTCCACATGGCTGGCGTCTTCCTGGCGTTCACAGGGCGCTGGGGAATGCTTCATCCTAGCACTTCAGAAAAAAAAGCACTCAAAGCACTTTTTTAATGGTGTGCTGCGTTTGGGTTTTGTGTCTTTGACAACAATATCTTAAAGCCCCTACAAGGAACTTTCATTTTGAGTTGATTTTAGTGACCCTGTGGACAAAAGCGGTAGTGTTGTGCTGGAATGAAGCCTACATTTCCCATGAGCTCTAGCGCGTATTGTCATAAAGATGCTCACCTGGCTCACGCATGTGTTTGTTTTGGGGATGAATGAAACAACAAGATGGGAAAACTTTGCCCCCGCTCCTATCGGGGATCCCAGCTCACCTCTGCCGCGCCGCAGCTCCACCTCTCTGGCATAAGCACCACCTATGCCGGGGTAAACACAGCAGTCGGCTGGTAAGGCTGAAGGCCTGTTTGGAGAGCACTTCCACGGCTTCTAGGACTGAGTATGGAGCGGTGCCTCGCCTCTTTATTTCTCAGCACTCGCTGGACCCTGTCGACGCCTGGCTGGTACCTGTTGTCGGCCCCTGCTTTTTTCTTCCCCACTGGCACAGGGTGAATCTGCGCAACCTGCAGCCTCTGTGTGTGGCTCCCCTGGATAGCTAACGCCGTGGACCCGCCAGCTCCTGCCAGGATTGGGCTGGTAAATGCTAGATCGCTAGCGAACAAAACGTTTATCCTGAAGGATTTCCTGACTTCCCGAGGATTGGATTTTCTCTGTGTGACTGAGACGTGGCTGACTGTTGGTGAGTCCAGTGCTTTCACAGAACTGCTACCTGATGATTGCTGCTATTGTAACTCCCCGCGGACGTCGGGTCGAGGAGGAGGAATAGCCACTATTTACAAGAGTCACTATAAATGTAAGCAGCTAGATAAGATGGCGTGTGCCGTCTGAGTGCCGTAAATCGTTTCGTCCTGGAAGCAACCTGAGGCGGACCCGGAGACAGTTTCCTAAAGGTATGATATACACTATATAGAAATAGCTTATCTTCACACCAATGGTCTCATTTGCTGTTGTAGGTCACGCACAGACACCAGCAGAAAAGAGAGACTTTTGCATATCCACTTAAAAGTTCCTTGTAGCGGCTTTAACAGTGATATTAGCTAGATAGCATACGTAAAGCTAAGTTAATAGAGGGTTAACAACAAGCATACAACACTGATGATGATAAAATCCTGACACTCACCAGCAACATCCAGTGTCTGCCAGCTGATCTGCTCACACAAATGTGCTTGTCTGTCTTTGTTGTGATAGTTAGACAGAATCCTAGCTGAAGGAGCAGCAGTGATGGAACCAGCACCTTTGTAAAAAGTTCAGAGATTTTCAACTAGAAAGCACTTGGCAAAGCTCCAAAAACAAGCTGAAAAAGATGCTCTGCACAGTCTAGGTGTCCACATGCAGCCACATACGCTCACTCCTTACTGTGAACAATTGAAAAAAAACTCTATGGACACAGACCCATAATGCTGTCTGACTGAACAATGCTAACTTTTTATTACATCTTTGTCCCTGCTATGTCTGCATTAGCATTCCAGGTCCCTTTAAGCTCTGAGTGCATTTAGCATGTTAGGAGCATTAACTTTGCTGCGGCAAAGTCAAGGAAACTCTAAAACTAAAGGATGCAGCAGAGACGCAGGCAGTAAACGACAGAGAGAGAATACAGTGTGGTGTCAGACCAGAGAGAGTGACAAACCAGAGTACAGTTAGCAGCCGCTGTGACATGACAGCATCAGCCGGGGAGAGAGAGGAGAAACGACTGACTAGCATTGAACCGGATATATCAACATGACAGCATAAGCCACAGAGGAAGAGGGTCAGAAGCAGAAAGACAGACAGAACAAAGGACTGATGGACGGAAATAAAAGGGGAACGGAGAGAGAAAGAAAAACCTGATGATGATGATGATGATGATGATAATGACAGAGTAGCTGCCAAGAGAAATGACAGCAAAGGTTAGAGCTGCCCTGTAGGAGTTGGCCGGCATGTGTCATTCAGAGAAAAAGCAGACTCATACAGAAAACACACACACACACACACACACACACACACACACACACACACACACACACACACACACACACACAGATATTGTACTTAGGAGCTGCCACCTGACATGCATAGACAGAGAGACAGGCATGCCAAAGGAGAGTGTCAGGGACGTGAAGGGCAGAGAATCAAACCCACCTGACATTTTGACAAATATGGAGCCAGATGGTTGCTGTGGCTTGTTGCTTTGACCTGCTGTGCCAGACCTGCTCTCGCCGACATATGGGGCTCTGGTTGTGACAAAAACAACTGTGATGCTGTAAAAACCAAAAGAGGGGCACTCTCCAGAGGCAGAGGAGTCTCTCTCTCTCTCTCTCTCTCTCTCTCTCTCTCTCTCTCTCTCTCTCTCTCTCTCTCTCTCTCAGGCATCACAGCCTTAGCGTGCCTCATCACATCTAACCTCTCCAGCATCAAGGGCACTCAATACACACAGACTCTAACACTCCCAGCTGGAGACTACATTCCTGCAAACCACCTTTGTTGCAGTTTTGGAAATCAGGCTCCGAGCAGCACTGACTCATTTCTAACATTACGCTTACAATGGTCGATAAAAAAGTCCAGATAAAAATACAAAAATGCATCCACGACAAAACCATACCAAATATCCACAAAGGAAGGTTTTTTTCTTTTCAAACAAGCTCGACTTTAAGAAACGAAAAGCAATTTTTGATGGCAGCATTGCATCCACTAGGGAAGGACTAGACAGCAGAACATATCAGGAGAAACGAGGGCCAAAGAAAAAGGAATGTCACGAAAAACCAATTTCATTACTATTTGTACTACCACCTCTCCAGGTATGCTTTGACTATGCCTGCTTTCAATCTGTGCACAAAAAAAGCAGAGTGGGAGTGCCAGAAATTACATGAATTTGAAATATTACAGACAAGGTTTTCATGTTTGGCAAATCAAAAAGGAGAACATACAATAAAGATTGATATTAATCCTAGATATTATGTACTGGTGCATCTAAAAAAAATTAGAATGCCATGGAAAAGTTCATTTTTTCCTCTTAATATAATTCAAAAAGTAAAACTTTCATGTATCCTAGATTTATTAAACATAAAGTGAAATATTTCAAGCCTTATTCTATTTTAATTTTGATGATTATGACTTATAGCTCATAAAAATCAAAAATCCAGTATCTCAAAATATTAGAATATCACATAAGACCAACCAAAAAAAAAAATCTATAATACAGAAATCTCGGCCTTTTGAAAAGCATATTCATTTATGCTCACAATACTTGGTCGGGCTCCTTTTGCTCAAATTACTGCATCAGTGCAGCCTGGCATAGAGGCAAAGCCCAGGTTGCTTTGATAGCTGCCTTCTGCTCGTCTGTATTGTTGGGTCTGGTGGCTCTCATCTTTCTCTTGACAATACCCTATAGATTCTCAGTGGGGTTCGGGTCAGGCGAGTTGGCTGGCCAGTCAAGTACAGTACAGCACCACCATGGTCGGCAAACCAGTTACTGGTAGTGTTGGCACTGTGGCCAAGCTTGTAGTGCTCTAAGATCTCCTGGTAGACGGTCATGTTGACCTTGGACTTATTAAAACACAGTGGACCGACACCAGCAGATGACATGGAGCCCCTCCCCCAGATCTTCCACCAGACTCTGGAACCTTGATTTCTAAATGAAATGCAAAAATGTACAATCATCTGATAAGAGGACTTTGGACCACTGACACCACTGCAGACAGCCCTTTCAGCAATGACCTTCTGTGGGTTACCCTCTCTGCTGAGGGTGTCAATACAGTAAGTGACCTCTGGACACTCATTGGCATCATTTTTTTTAGATGCTCCTGTATGTATGTTACTAAACTGCTTTCTTGATTACTTTGTTGTGGCAACGTAATTGCTGCCGGGATTATATTCAGAGACAAAGCTTCTTTCAGCCAACAGAACACGTAATTCATGTACTGCGTCAGCTTTACAAGGAAGTGGTTGGGTAGGATGGATGGTGTACAATGAGCAGGACCTTGACACCAGAGGCACGGGTTCACGTCCAGACTCTTGTCTTAGGTTTAGGCACGAAGAGCACTTTGGTTAAGGTCAGGGCAAGATTGTGCTTTTCGTAAAATGTTAATAGAAATGGTAATAAAAAAACTAAGCTGTAGTCTGGGGCTGCCCCCAAGATTTTAATGGTCGCTTAGTCACAAAGTCAATGTCAAAAAAAACCTGTATTTGAACGACAAGAAGAGGCCACACTCTAAAATCAGACTGGAGTCACGTGAGAAAACCAAGAACAGTCAACAGATATCTTTCCCTTCTTCCGTAAATATTCTGTCTGTAATAAACACGGAAGTTCTGCTTTACATCTGTCCCACAGACAATAGGTCTACACACTTACAAATAGCACCTAGAAGAAGATCATCTCTGCTCTCAGGATTTCAGGTAAATAGGTTATATGATGCTTGTTAAGGTTGCTTGGCAACCCTGCCAATGCACTCTTGAAAGCTGGCACAGAAAAGGCACGAGAGTAGCGCCCAGCACCCACCCTCGTATTTACCAGGTGGTTGAATACGCAGCATGTGTACGGCCCCTAATTAACAGAGTTGGCACCTGGGGTTATCACACAGGCTAGTTAATAACATGTCGGGCAGGAAATCCAAAGTGTGGGATCATTTTGAGAAGGTGAAGGACGAACCCAAGGTGATATGTAAACTCATCTTCATTGGTCGACTACAAACATGACGCAGCATCTGAAACATGTCAGTAGCTACATGCCCATTAGCCACTTAGCACAATCATTAATGCTTTGCTGACAGTGTCATTAACAGGCGGCTCGCTCACTGTGTGACGTGCACTTGTAGATAAAATATAGGCCTATATTAATGAAGGTTCATTAGTACGGTTTTGTATTTCTCTGTAATGTAGCACAGTGTTAACAATGTTACTGATACTATTCTTTCTCACACCTTCAACTCAAACCATTGTGTTGCCCCGCTCACAATATATAATTTAATGATTAAACTAATATCGTAAACATGCAGGCGACTAGTTGACTAATGGCCCTAAATGACTACTGGTACTGTAGTCATTTACTGGTACTGAGTACTGGTCGACTAGGAAAAGTCTTAGTCAGGGGCAGCCCCACTGTAGTCACTACAAGTATTGCAGGATTGCCTATTTCAGCAGGAAACAGCTGAAATCAGTGAACATATTACTGATGTTTACTGTATCAACATTTTTGTGTCCTGCTAGCAACATTTCCTCATTATGTTAATAAAAAACAATTTGCTCAGCATTACGTGTCCCTCAAAACATATTTGCTGGAATTTGTAAGAGACACGGCTGCCGCAACATATTTTTTGAAGCTGCAGTGTCTTGTACTGTAGAGAAAATCAGTCATCTAGGGCTGCAAATGTTTTTATTATTGATTACTCTGTTGATTATTTGTTTGATGGATGGTTTAGTCTTAAAGGTGTCAGAAAATAGTGAAAAATTGCAAGTTCCCAGAGCCCAAGGTGACACCAACAAATTCCTTTTTTTAGTTTAATCAATAATCCAAAACTCAAAGATATTCAATACACAATAACATAAAGAAAGAAGACATTTGTAAAGCTCCAAACAGCTTATGTTTGGCCTTTTTGCTTCACAATTGACTCAGACGGTCATGTCATCGAATTGTTTGCTCAAACAAATAACCAACTAATGGTGGAGACGGAAAGCAAACAAATTATGCAACAAAGCCTCCGTCACTTCTCGCTGTGTGCGTTTCTACACTCACAAATAAGCAACCTCTGATGTTCTCCAACAGTTTGTGACTTTGTGTCAAGCAGCATTGTGTACAGTAATCGTTTGTATCAGGGATCTGATGAAGGGACATACAAAAGAGGAATTTAACAAACTACAATATCCAGACTCCACCGCTTGTCTTACCACTACATCATTTTTTAAATGTAGTTTTTTAATATATTACTTTGGAGCCTTGAGGCAAACCTCATCCTTGTTTGCAGAATGTTTAACTTAATGTTTGATTCACACATTTTTCAGGGTCACTGGTCAGTCTTGCTTCAACTGAACTTCCATATCGGTTCTTCCATATTCCAAATTGGGCTTATTGTCCTCCAGAAAATGAAAAGGGGCATACTTTGTGTTTGTTTCCTCTTCATTCAAGTCATGCTGCCTTCATATAACATGATGCCACTCCACTAAAAAGCTATAAAAACTGGGAATAAAATGAACAGCGGTATCAGGGTATTATTATATTATAAAACTTTATTTATCCTAAGGGAAACTGCTGTGCAGCAGCTGCAGTACGTCACTGGAAAGAATGTGAAAATAAAGAGCGCAAATATAAAAGTTTAAAACAGCAATAACAATAAGGCACAAATCCAAAATATATGAAATCAGATTAACAGTATGAGTCATAAAAATATAAACAGGTTAAGGGTATGGATCAGTGTAGGTGGGCTGCATATAGATGTGTATGTGCAGTATCAGATCTGAGGTGTAGGTAAGTGTAGGAGTACATGGTTGAGACAGAATGTTCATGATGACCTGTATGCGTAAAACCCGCAGCACGAAGACATCACACCTTTTTTTCCTCTGCTGCTCAGGACTTCATTTTTCCCTCTCCTCGTTATGTAAGGTAAGTCCCACAAATCCGCACAGGAACAAACACACAAAGGCCGAGTTACATATTGCATGTCTCTGTCTTATAGCTTGATACAATCGGATGACTCAGCCTTCCCCATTTCCCATCAGGACCAATATGGGACACCATCTGCCTCCCCCCCTAATAATGACAGAGCCTTCTCCAATTTCCCCATCACTTTGAGATATTGCTCGGCCTGTGTGGGTGTCACACAGTGTGTTTGAGTTTGAGCTCGAGCAAATGAAGACTGAGTTATTCTCCGATCTCCCTGGAAGAATCCGGAAACATTTAAATTCACAGATATGACAGGCTGATAATGATTTCATGATTCTTTCCCTGACATTTTTTTCTGGGAGTGAAAGCTCCTGCATATAGACATAGATTTTCACAACATTTTCCCTCACTGTAGATTTGTTTTTATTATTATCTTTGACAACCACAAACACAACTCAAAATGGATGTTAATGTTGCTCTGTCTGCTGGATGTTAAATAAGCAACTGTGTGCTAACACGTTTTTCATAACTTAACAAGGTGATAACATGTCAGCATTACATATCCGTTAGTTTGCTGTTGAGTGCCTCTGCTTCTCAGGGGGGCAGCAGAAAAAAGCTGAAAACACAACACCATATTATGGCACACGTGTAAGCAAATAGTTGCTTATTTACACATCCAGCAGACACAGAGCGACACTGACATTCATTTAGAGTCCTGTCTCTGGCCACCTGGGAAATATAAGCTCAACTCTCTACGTGGCTCAGTTTGATGTCCACCAGCTTCTGAGGGAAATGTCTGGTTCTTTAGCTGCTAAATGCTGAACTGTTTACACTTATAGTCCCTAACTTTCTCTCCTGCTAACTTTGTCCCCTGCTAACTTTGTCCAACACTAACTTTGTCCAAGACTAACTTTGTCCTTCGCTAACCTTGTCCAACACTAACTTACTTTGCCCCTTGCTAACTTTGTCCCTTACTAACTTGTCTTCCACTAACTTTGTCCAATGCCAACTTTGCGCGATGCTGACTTTGTCTTCCCCTGCCTTTGTCCAAGGCTGACTTTGCCCATGCCATCTTTCTCCTCCGCTAACTTTGTCCAACACTAACTTTGTCTTTTGCTGTCTTTGGCCAATGCCAACTTTATCTTTCGCTAACTTTGGCCTTAGCTAACTTTGTCCCTTTCTGACTTGTCTTCTGCTAATTTTGCCCAATGCCAACTTTTTCCTTAGCCAATTTTGCCCTTAGCTAACTTCGTCCCTTGTTAACTTTGTCCTATTTTTGTCTGATGCTAACTTTGCCGAAATGCTAATATTGTTTGACTTTAAATTTACCTGGCAATAGAGTGTGCCAGGGCTGACGTCAAACCCCAGAAGTTTAGCATCTCACTGGTTCCCAGAAGAGAAAGTGAATGTGATTTTTGCATTGCGTTTTGGATTATGTCAGAAAATTAGCTCTGTGGCTAACACTAGTTTATGATACTTACAGGTTTTGTTCAGCGAGATAATCTTCGCATATGAACACCTTTCATACCGCATTTGAAGCTTAAATGCCATCGCCAGAAGTAAAAAGCTAACGTTAGGCTTTAACAGACTACATGACTACTCCACGGTCGCATGACTCTTGACGTCATTGCCAGTAAGCTTTCAACTGATTTCAGCCGCTTTATTTTAAAAACATTGTATAATGAGGAAATCGGACTATTTAAGCTAAATAAGAAGCTGTAATGGCAGACTGCCAGCACTCTCGCCTGTTCGGGGGTGATGACGTTTAATGTCTCCGACAGGGTTTGAAGTCATATTGAGTAACTTGTTAGCAACCTCCTTTTTTACGACATGTAAAAACTTCAAAATTCACAAGTAGGGTATTTACCTACGAGTTTTATGTCGTAGAACAAAACCTGAAACTCGCTTAAGCTTTTGTCAACCACATACCTTATTTGAGGCATTTTACCAAATTTATCAGTAAATGTAATGACTTTTAGATTAGAGAACCGGAAGTGCTAAAAGCGCTAACGGAGTTCCGGGTTTACTGGCACACTCTATAACTTTGCCTGTCACTAATGCTACATTCAGGAGCAGTGTTTACTGTATTCACAAGTAGCGTCCATATCATCAGCTCCTTGTGGTATTCATAGCCGTGTTAGTTTTGTCCAATGCTAACTTTGTAGATCTATTTGTGCAGTTTGGTGCTGAGAAAGTCCCATGAATTTATGCTGCTGCTGCTGCTGCTGCTGCTGCTGCTGATGGAAATACTGATAAGAGCGTCAAGACAGTAGAGAAAAGGAAAAGAAAAAGTTTGGGGCCATAAAACCAAAACAACAATCATACTTAATTGCTCAGAGCTGGTTTCAGTGAGTTTGTCACAACAGCCTTTTTCACATTATCTGATCATCATGTTGACATTGATCAGAACAGCTTTTGCCCAAGTTACCCAACATTGGCCGAGTGGACTGTTTCTCAATGGGTCCCAACATGACATTTGTAGTTCTGTATTTTATTAATTGATTAAACATGTCACAGAGGGAGGCCACATTTCTTAAGCCTGAGCCTCATCCGACTTCAGACAAAACGCTCACCTCGGGGACTCTCTCCACAGGCGTCTCAAACTTCTGTTGTGATTTTCACAAAGCCATATAATAAAAACTCATCCAGCGAGGCAAACTCCTGTGAAGCAGGGAGCTCTTCGCTTTTGTCAGTCAGGGGAACCGGCGTTAGAAATTTAGTCTCGCCCCAAGATTCGAGTTTTGGAGCTCTTTGGTCGTCATCCAGTGGGATTCAGTCCCACAAAAATTTACTGTTGCTGTTGTGAGAGAGGAGGGTGACCCAACAGTGAGAAATCACACATCCCATTGAGAATCACGACTGTGAAGAAACCCTGTCACATAAACAACAAAAACAGATGATCTACTGGCAAAGAGACAGTGAGTGAAAATCATGTCTCAAGGCCATGTGCATTAGCCCCATAACTCCACGTCTCTCACGTCCTTTCTTTTCTTGTCCTTTGCTTCTGTCTGTCTCTTTCCTTATTTCATTTCCTCCCATTTTCTCTTTTCTTGTTTCTTTTATTTCTAATACTTCCTTCTGTCTCTTTCCATTATTTGTTTTTTGTGTTCTTCTTCTTGCCATTTTGCCTTTCTTTTTGTCTTAATTTTCCCTCTTTCCTTTCTTTCTTCCTTCCTTGTTCTCTCATCTTTGTCTTTCTTATCGTATTGCCTTGTTTTGTTCCCCTTCTTTCTTTCTTTTCATCTTTCTTTCTTTCTGTTTTTCTTTCTTTCTTTTTGTCTGTCTTTCTACCTTTCTCTCTTTTTCCTGTCTTTTTTTCTTTCTGCCTTTCATTTGTTCTGTCTTTTTTCTTTCTTTTTATCTTTCTTTCTCCCTTTCTTTTTGTCTGCCTTTGTCTCTTTGTCTTTCTTTCTGCCTCTTTCTTTGTCTTTCCGTCTGCCTGTCTTTCTTTTTGTCTTTCTGCCTTTCTTTCTGTCTGTCTTTCTTTCTGTCTTTCCTCCTGTCTTTCTTTCATTTTGTCTTTTTTCTGCCTCTTTCTTCCTGTCTTTCTTTCTTTTTATCTTTCTGTCTTTCTTTCTGCCTCTCTTTCTTTGTCTGTCTTTCTTTCTGCCTCTTTCTTTCCCTCGTTCTTCCTGTCTTTCTTTTTGCTTGCCTTTCTTTCTATCTATCTTTATCTTCCTTTCTTTCTCTCTTTCTATCTTTATCTTTCTTTCTTTCTATCTTTATCTTTATTTCTTTCTTTCCTAACCCTGCCATCCCTAATTTTTGGACTGACAGTGTTGTCCTGGGTCAAGAGCTAAAACGTTTTGCGCTACTAAATCTTTAATGATGGGGATGCTTCAGCAGACAATTAGATTTTGTCCTCTGCCTCATTAGTCACACGGCACATATTTGCATATCTCATTAAAAAACGTGCAGTCATTAACGCCGTTGTCTCTTGCTGCATTTTTTAACCTTAAAAGAGTAAAATTGTTTGCCATTACCTGCAGCCTCCAAGCTGACACTTGACAGCCAACCTATGACACCTTTCAAAAACAATTACAATTTTTTTTTTCCTGTCTTGAAGCTAGTGCAAATTTCAGCGTGTCTAGATAATCGAATCAAGCTTACATCAGCTGTTTTTGCCGTCAGGAGGGTGTAAGGACAAGTATGAGGATCTAATCACAGCCGATGGCTGTCCGAGGAGAATTTATTAATTAGTATGTTGCTGTGAAAGAAGGGAAGCATGGAGAGACTGGGAGTTGTCACAATTTTTTGGAAACATGGCCACAGTGTAATGTGGTATGAATCCCAATCAGCTCTAATTAAAACAATAAAAGTCACAGCAGCTTTCAGCAGCTCCCTCATGTGTCTCTTTTCCTTTTTTCCCCACTCTCCTTTCTCTTTTTTACTTTACAGTGATTAGAAAACCGCTTACTTTACGTCATTGGATGCAGATAAGCTCCTCATGGGTGAAGAAACATAAATCAGACTTTTAAAACCAATGTGCAGTGGATGTACTCTAAAGAGATAGGCAGCATGATCTATAGGGATGTTAGAGCTCTTCCATATTATTCATAGCCATGCACCGCTGGGGTCAACAACATGGCCGCTCTGGGAATGAGAGCTCTAAAAGCGCAGTATTATTCAAGATAAATTTTACAGCCTTCAACTGAATCTCCTCTAAGTGAATTATGTGCCATATGTTAACTCGATGTCTACGGGGGGCCAAAAGGGTCATAAACTGTGCTGGCAAGGATCTGCAACCCTAGCAGGACACTGCTTAGCTGAATATTGCTTATGATATGGAGCATGCGTGATCGGTGACAAAGTTTTATACTCAGGATAACTTCAGCTGAATAGTCTGGTTCATGGAAGTTGTGTTCTTGTAGAGCTGCTTTTTTGGCAGCTTTACACTAACTCTCAAGGACACAAGCAAGCGCTACTAAGCGGGCTTTGTTGCCATCTTTCATTTTATCCTTTAATGCACTTCCAAATGAGTAAATCTCCATTAGTAGAGCTAGGTACTGCTCACAATTTCTTTAGTACCAGTGACAATTCAATCTGTTTCACTAAAGAAGCCAAAATTTACTTTCTTTCTAGGAACAAAGCTTTAGTTTTTTGAACACACAAAGTACGCCAGTCCTCTTAAATGTATTTGACTAATGTGATAATACAACCAGCTGCCTGAATACAATATGATGTAAACATGACCAAAACCTAGCTCAAATCAAACATTATCTGATCAAACAACACTAAGAGCAATGCCATCAGCTCTGTCAGACTCGAGCTAAATGCAAGAGGTCGCCCGATAGTGGATTCTTAATGGCCGATATAATATCAGTAGTGTGGAGCAGGAAAAAGGCGATAGCCAATTAATGAGACTGAAAGTTTGTTGTACATTTATCACTGGAGTTAATGGTCGTTTGGGTTATCAGAAATTAACTTCACACACATTGCTACTTAATTCTAGCAAAATTATACCAACCATGCTTGCTAGCAAAACAAAGAAAACACATAATATTATTCTATAACCAGCAACCTTATTATGCCCCTAATGAAGAAGTAGAGCTGTCCTACATGAGTTCACTTTAATTCAAATCATACAAATTATCTAAAGTACACATTACCTTGTATTTACATGAGGGGTACTCTGTGCAAAAGCCTTACCAACATGACAAGTGGAATTTATAGCTGTCGGCCAATATTGGAGCCCCGTTCCTCATTAACGATAATTTATATAAAGTCCTGTCTGCGCCGAATAGTTGGCCAAACCAGTGAGTCGGTCAACCTCTGCTAAATGCTGCTGTCCCCATGCTAACATGCTCACAATGACAATGTAATGTTTACCTTCTTAGTTTTGGTGCGTTAGCATGTTAACATTTGCTTATTAGCCCTAGACACAAACTTCAGCTGTGGATGATGAGGATGCCTTTAGTTTAGTTGTACAGGTATTTGGTCAAAAACCAAGAAGTGTATTGACTCGATGAAAAGTTGAGTGATCCCTAATGTTATGAGGATTCGTCCTTAGGGGAACATAAATGTCTGAAACAAATTTTACGGCAATCCATCAAAAGTTCTTGAGACACTTACTGCTAAAGTTCTGCAACAACTGAATTCCCCCTTCAGGTTCAACACCCAGCTCCACTGGAAACTGTTTTAAATAAGCCATAATCTCATTTCTGACTCTCCAACAATCAAAGATACTCTGGGGTCACAAATGGCTGGAGGTTATGGGCTGCACTAATCTGCTTCTCTATCAAAGTAAAGAATACCTTTAAAGGAAACACCAAGCTCAGTTTTTATTTATTTCGTGGATTGGCAGTGAATCGTGACCACCAGCAGAAAGCAGAGAAAAAAGGAAGACTAATCTATTTGTGATGTGTTGTGGCCTGAATCAGAGGCCACAACCTTTGACTCATAACTGGATGGAGGCATGTTGTCCTGTCATCCAATAAAAGTAATACGCCCACGGTTTGCCCTTGCCCTTGCCGTAACTGAGCACAGAGCTGAGATAGGAGACAGAAGGGAGATAAGGAGTTTTCAGACGAAGCACTGTGAGGATAGAGCCCCATCGGGCACGTAAGCCCAGAATGTGGCCAGTCAGCTTGCTGCACAGCAGGAATGTTGTGTCTGCAGTGAGGTGTGTGTGTGTGTGTGTATGTGTGTGTTTGTGTATATAAGGGGTAATGATGCAGTGAAAATAAGAAGCGGGGTTCCATCGTCGAGTAAAAGTAACAACATACCATAAACGCGACAGCAAAAGAAAAAAGGGCCAAATAAACAGGAAGCTGGTCCAGTTTATAGGTTCTGCAATTAAACTTTAGAAGCTACTTGTAGGATTTTCTCATAAATAATGCTGTGAATAATGTTGTGACCTAAATATGATAAGAGCAGAGGCTGGTTGCTAAAAGAGTACATACATTATTTGTTAAAAATAAACAAACAAACAGAAAGTGCCTCTTCATCCTAATGCATTACAAAAATCAATACAATATGCTACATGCTGTATTATGCTGGTCTGTTTTTTTATTTGTTTGATATTTGGAAACATGTTACTGTATTTAAAAACCTGACAGATTTCAGTTCAGATAAAAAATGGCCGATGGGAAAATAAAAAAGTAGTCTTTGATGCATATCTGAATACAAAAAAACAAACAAAAACATTCATAAAGCAGTTTATTTTTCAGCTGAAATCTTCAAGACACACCGTAAAAGCTAAATTGTGTGGATCCCTCAGTTCAACACAAATCTGTCAGCAGACGCCCACTAAGATTTTTAGCAAAGCAGCTTCTATATTTTGTCCATTACATACAGTATTTCTATGAGCTGCTAGTTTGTTGACATGTCATTATTGCTACCAAATTCTGCAGCAGAACAGAGGCTTCATTTACACTGGTATTAACATGTAATCAACACATTCACATTATGGCCTTCGCATTTATTTTCCTTCTTCAATCGCAGTGAAACAGTTTATAGTGATCATGTCTGTCCAGGTCAAATTGGTCACTGTAGGCAGATGATTATCATAACTCTCTTTATTTCTCATGCAGCTCACCATCTAATCAACATTTGTATATTTATTACAATAATATAAAGTTATGAAACAGACAGCTTTGCAATTAACAGAATTTTATCGACTGTTTCAAAATACAAGACAGCTGTTTCATCACGGGTGCTTTGGTGACAGGGCATTATCAATCCACTTAATGAGGACGGCTTCAACCACAGGTTCTCTTCGTTGTCTGTCTTCATGGCTAGCGGCCATAAGCTTTGAGGAGACTGCGTTTTTCACTGAGGGAAAATTAACTTTTCTTTCCGTCATGATTTCAGTGTGCACGCAGTACCAGCCCCAGGTAGCGAGGCAAAGTATCATGGTGGGAGCAAATAATAATAACAATAATAATAATAATAATAATAATAATAATAAATGGAACTACCACAGTTTTAAAGTGTTTTTCCATATGTTTTCATGAATTAAAAAAAATACCAAATGAACTTTAAGCAGACTGCTTGATTACTATAAGCAAATCATTTAAATAGCATTTGTATAGTAATTATTCTGTCCCAAGCTTTTTGATCCATAAGCTTTATATGGCTGAAAAAGCCCCGAGCAGAATCATTATACAACCGCTTATATTAAATTGAAAATGTGCAAAACTGTTTATTTACAATTAATAATGTCTGTAGTTTGATATGGCAAACAAATTATAGCATAGACTAGGGCTGTCATGAGAGCTGATACTTCGGTACAAAGTCGATGCCAAAACGCAAAAAATACGTCAGAACCTGCTTTTTTTTTTTTTTTCGGTACCGTAAGCACTGGATACAACTTTGCCCTCAGCAGGCTGTGTTGATTCCTCTCAGAACTGACGGGGGCAGCATACGTGTGTCAGTCGGTGGCGAGAACAAGTGCCAAAGAAGAATGTCTGTTCTCCATCGTCTTTGCTAGAAACAATGGTGTACCTACCCTTTAACTGTAATTAAGAGCCCGAGCCCGTTTTAAAGCCGCTATTTTTTCAAACTTGGACATTGAAGGCTGACTCTCGTCTTTTTTTCCATGGCAAGCCTTTGTCACGTGCCTCTTAAGAGTCGAGGTCCCCGTCTTTTTGCTGTCACATACCAGCATCGTGCTGCACTTGGTACACTCAACGAAGCCGACACACACGTTGTCATAAGGCTTGTCATAAGGCTTTAAGATATATAGAATTATTTGCAATTTTGTTTTTGCACAGCCATGTTCAATCAGTCCATTTGCCTGTTTTGGCCAGGACAGCCTTGAAAAAAGATTTTTAATCTGAAGAGTTTTTTCTGCTTAAATATAGCTTAAATAAATTAAATAATAATTATTAATAAAAATAATAATTGAAATGAGCAGTTGTAGACTTGCACAGTGACCCCTAACCCACAGAGTTACAAAACACTGAACAAATGCAAAGTGTTTGTCATTTTGCTTTTGCACAACGATGTTTAGGCATTGAAATAAACTGTTGTTTGTGACTATTGAAAATAAATCATATGAGAACGTTATTGTTTTTCAAAAACTACTGTTCAAAGACAATGCTTTAGTTTTTAACTTTATCAGGTCCTACTGATCCCAAATAGGTAAAATAAATTAAAAACACATACCAAACAAAAGCTCTGGTCTCAGGAGGTTAGTTAATAAATGACTTAGAGGAAATACCACTTCTCTAAACCCTACAAACATTTGTTCCAACAATAAAAGAAACAGAGGAGAGACGGTGTAAGTAAGACGAATATTGCTGGCAGCACTAAAAACTTTCATTAAGCTGTTTAATTCATAATACGTTCCCCCTGAGCCTCTTTATTTTGCACACCTGACATAATGCTGGGGACTAATGCTTGAGGAATTACTTTCACAAATATGAAGTCTCTATTGATGAACCTTGAGAGTCTAAACACAGCAACACCAACACACGCTGCCACACAATATGTCTCCTGTGATATTAACGAGTTGCTTTTATCACTTGTTCTTCTGCAACGCTGAGCAGATATTTTAACTCACAAATGACTGGGAGAATATTTTGTCACGCACGCTGACAGCTACAGCAGAATGTAACCAGAGCAGCCCACTCATGTCGCATGGCAATAACATATGTGTAATTCATGCATCTGTCTTAAACCTACACAGGTTTCTGTCAGCAACAAGAATGTTTATACGGATGACTAATTGTACCATAATCCTCACATTTTCTCAACATCTTGTACATACGCATGAAGAAATTTACTGGCACTCAGCTCCCTTTGAAGCACCTTAATGCACTTATTAAGTATGCAGACTCGCACTTCTCACGTCAAAACACCCACTGCAGTTTAAACTCAACACTTGCTAAGCAGACAGTGCAACAGATTTTCCAATTTTCTGACGTTTTCTTTTCCCATCGTAAATATAATCAGCTCATATTATCTGCCAATTAAGAGAGCAGTGATTTAATGATGTGGATGATGGAAATGAAATTTGATGATTGGCAGGTGATCAAACGAATAAAGATGAGAGACAGAATCACTGACTCCACATGCCGTGAAATGCAAATAACCACTAGATGCTACTTTAATCTGTGGGTTCATGAGATCATTTAGATCTACTGATCATAGAATATTGGCCATATTTTCTCAAAGATGTTTCCAGGCAGGAAGGCAGATGTTCAAAGGTGGAAGCAGGAGGAGGGAAGCAACTCTTCTAAAGACAGTTTGATGGTTGAAAGACGTCTCTGAGGCTAAAAGACACGACTGCTATCAAACAGGACTAAAACATACTCAGAGGTAACGGGGAGTTTGAAAGGAGAGTTTGTTCTTGGACAACAGTGTAACAAGAGAGCCAGCTAGGTGGCACAGACAACCTTTATACATGTGTTCAAATAAATATGCTTTTATTTCTTTTTTGTCACACGCATCACACTTGACCTGCTGCGCACAGGCCCAACGAGCGAAATTGAGCCTTCGGATGTCAAGAAAAAATAGCCCCAGGAGAGTTTATTAAGGCTCAATCTCAAGGGAATATTTTTTTTTCAAACTGGCAACAAAGTAGATCATCTAGGACTCGTCAACTCGTTGGGACTCAATAATGTTAGCTGATTCAGGAAATGAAGGTTAATTCAGCTGTTTGAGACACACTTTAAATGATATACTTTTTATTCTTTGGGCTTTGGGGGAAGGTATCAAGTATCTGGGCGGCTGTGGCTCAGATGTAGAGCAGGTCGTCCACCAATCAGAAGAAAAGTAGTTTGATCCTCCAGTCTGCATGTCGAAGTATTTTTGAGCAAGACACTGAGCCCAAATTTCTCCTGGTGATGCTTCCATCTGTGTGTGAGTGTAAAAACAGTAGCAGGTGGTGCCTTGTATGATGTGTGTGATTGTGTGTGTGAATGGGTGAATGTGAGTCAAAGGGTTCGAGTCAAGAGAAGTCACAATGCATTGAGGTATCTCCTCAGTTGCTCCTCCTGAGGTTTCTACCAACTTTTCTCCCCGTTAAAGGGTTTTTTTTTTTTTTTTTTTGGAGGGAAGTTTTTTAATATCCGCTGTGAGGGTCAAAGGACAGAGGGATGTTGTATGCTGTAAAGCCCTCTAATGCAAATTGTGATTTCTAAAATTGGGCTTTATAAATAAAATTGAAATTTAACTGAAATTGAATAAATTGGTGTTAAAGTCCAAGTCGAGTTACTAGTCTAAACTCATCAAATTTATGACTCAAGGCTGACTCCAGTCCAAATCATAGTCCACACGTGTAGACAAAAACTGCACACATGCAATTTCTCCAAACATAAACTGGTATTAATAAATGTGCAGTGACAACGTGCACACCTCAACCATGCTTCAGACGAGGCGTATAAACACTTGGTGAAGTTATTTATGTGTGATGAATTTCATTACTCTTTATTTACATTTACGCTTTTATTTTCCCTGTGCCAGTGATCTTTTTAATTTAATTCTGAACTGTAAAGCCATTTCAGTGCTGAACTGTGGGGGTGGAAGTGAATCTTGTGCATGTGCGCCTGTTCCACAAAGACTGCAACTGACAATAGAGAACAGAGCGTACGTGCGGCTTTATTGATAGAGCGCGTATGCATATCTCTGTGTGTTTGCTGCTCAGACACAACTTTATCTTATTTGACAGATAAAGTCTTTAGTTTCTTAACTTTCTTGGATTTTGAAGGTAAACACTCTCTCTCTCTCTCTCTATGGAACATAATTACATAGGAACAAAATGCTCATTAGTTTGATTTGGTCCAGCGCTGGAGCTCCGAGGCTTGATTACAAAGTCAGACTGACAGACTGATAATTTATGCCTAAAATGAAGCGGAGACACAATGTTCTGACAGAAAGACACTCACAGGAGCTATACAGCACGACAACAAATGCTATTATAACAATCAGTGCCTTCTCGGAGTGTTTGGAGACTAAATACTATTATGAAAGACATGCCGCCGTGATGGAAGATTATTACAAAAAAAAAAAAAAAGATAGGAAAATACATCTGCACTGCATGAGGTCTTTTCAATCTCAAGGCCTGAAATAAATGCTCCTTTTTCTTGTGGTGTATGATGACGAAAATATCAAGTGAGAACAAATCTATTTGATCAGAAAAACAAGTGACCAAATTTAATCAACACCTCCCTGCCACCGCCTCAACAGGAAGTAATTATTGCAGGGCTATTGTTTTAGCCTGTGTTATATATGTGCACATGTCACTGCGTGCACCCCCCTGTTGTAAATGGAATAAGGCAGAGGAAAGTCATCCAGCGTGTTGGCAGCGGCGCAGGTTGGTGTGTGAGCTTCACCTTCACTCATGGAAAGATAATCAACCCACTGGAGTGTTTAATCTCAAATATGTCCGCTGAACCATAAACCACTTGGTACAACCGCTCCATACTGCACAGAGGCAGGGATGGACGGATTTCAATCCTTGACAGATGAGTGCAACTCCTCTGTCTTGGACTGATGTGCTACTGCTCCAAATCGAGTGCCCCCTTCTGATCCGATTCGTTCGGGGAGCGCTTGAGGAGCGCTACTGTGCTGTAATGTTTTGTATTTCAACTATGACTCCTCGTGAGATGATGGAATTGTTTCGGCTGGCGGTTGCATTTGGCTGCTGGAACGCTCCTGGAGGTTTGTTCAGTCAAGTGCCTCGGTTGGAGTTTGAGCTCCAGCTGTCAGCACCAGTTTAGCGACCCAGTGGCGGAGGCTGTGGTGGAAGAAAATGTTATCCATGTAGGGAATGAGAGAAAGCCTAGCTGGAGGTCTGAGGAAAAGTATGAGGGGAAGGAAGAATGAATAAGGGAGGGAGGGAAGTCAAAGTGAATGAATCAAGTAGGGGGCATTGAGAGAGCGCAGAAGCCTCCACAATACTTTGCAGACTGTTCTCTGGCACTGTTGGTACTGTACCTACGAACCGTAATGCACCACAAATTGCAAATAACCCATGTAATCAGGAAGGCTTCAATCATGTGACAGGGGTTAAGAAGGAAGTAGAATAAAGAGAGAAAGTCAGCAAAAGGAGGAAGGTAACCTATTTAATTCTCAAGTCATGAAGCGCAAACATGTTTCTTTTCCTAAACCGAACCTTTAGGTTAACTTTACATCAACTATGTAACTTAAAGTTTACTTAACGTCATTCGCACTAATTTGTAAGATATCATACGAACATTTGTATGAGGATGTGCTGCTCTCTGAAGTGGGTCAGTTAAAAACAGCATTTTTTTGTCATTTAAATTCTTGTTCATTCAAACTTTTTGACTTTAAAGACTTTATAAAAAAAAACACAGATGATACAGAAAAACACCCAACTTAAAAGGCAGCCACAAGGACCAACCCTGGCACCCCAATAACTCTCAGACATACACATGCATACATACATATCCCCCATGGTGCCCTCTATTCCCTCCAAGATGTTGCATCTCTAACGCGAGCCAGAAAAATCTGCCATATTTGGCTTGTTTTGCTTGGGATGATATTTACCCAAGCAAACATATTTTCAAAGGCAGCAGACTCTGTCAGAAATTTAAAGGCCAATCTGTAAAGTCAGGCCTATGTGGGCTCTTCCAGTTAAGTAGAATCATTAAAACCTGCTATTATCAGTCAAAACTCTGCTTTCATAGAGCTTGGTGGCACAAGAGATTTGTTCTAACATACAAGAATTCTGGTAAAGGTTGTCTGGGTCACCCTTTGAGATTTTCTGGTACCAAAACGGTAACACCATGGGGCAGTCCCAGAGCGTGGAGAACTATGTCCACTTTGCTACTTTTCCAACAATTACTGTGTTGGGTTAATCCCATTTTAAACTGTTTCAGAGGTATTTAAGAATATCTATCTAAACTGTATTTTTAAATCTGCATCTTGAAGAGAATTACGCCAAAAAATACACACAATAATTACTTTCTTAAAAATATAAGATTTGTTATTTGGATACATAGTATTAATTAGGTTAAAATATTATCTTTACAAAAACTAATATAGTCTGTAACAGTATCTGTGGTCTCCTCTAAATCCGGGCTATGGGAAGCAGCCCTTTAAGGTTTCAATACTATTATTATTCCACACATATTTAGGATTTATACGTGGTAATTTATTGAACAACATGATCATGATCAGAGGAGCCTAATGGGGGTTTAACCTTGCCAGTGTAAGCATTCCCATAACATCTGTCCAGAATATTTCTGCCTCTCGTTTTACAGTCTACGTATTGATTGAATCCAGGCAGCGCAGCCTCGAGTTCCAGTGATTTAAATCACCTGAAATAAAACAAGGTGCTTGAGGAGTGCATTTCAATTGTCCGTGAACACAGTCTGGTGCATTTGAAGCGTTGCCACTGGACGGGATATTAACAGTGCATAATAAAAGATTAAAAGGTCTGAGACTTAAACACACCAATTCAATTTCGGGATTGCAGAGCACCACTTTGCCATCTTTGCTTTTGCCTGAGTCATTGTTCCTATCAGAGCGCACCAGAGAGAAGCCTTCCGGGGCAATGATCGAGTTGCGCGCATCCTCCTGTAGCCATGTCTCTGTGAACACATCATCAGTGTGACATTGACAGACAATCAGGGTGTGCATGTGCCACATTGTTTTCATCGAGGTAAATGCAAAAGTTTAAGGCAAAGCAGCGAAAACATTCCAAACTGTCTGTCACAATCTGAAGAATTTAGTCAGAAATGAAAATAGCTTTGTGAAATGTTACCACAACTAATAGGATATGAGGTCCCTTTGGTTGAATGGTACTTTTTCTCTCTGAGGAAACTGTATTAGAAAGTGATTTATATTTGGTTAGAATGCCATTAGTAGCAAGTAAAAAAGCTATTATGACAAACCGGGGAAAGATAGCTGCTGTGACAAAGCACCCCTGGCTGGCTATTGTTTTCTAAATGGAAAAAAACTGACTCTTGAGACTAGAAAAAGTACAACTACAGGGAAAATAAAGACAACTAGAAAAAAGATTCACCATCAGAATGGAGCAACAAATTAATCTACCAATAAGACTGATAATGTCAAAGGATTTTATTATTTTTTTGTTGTTGCTGTTATTTAATGTTGTACTGTTGTACTCCTACCGATAAATATGTTTATTAACACCTGTATTTGGATCCACACCAACACGAATCACTTTATCCTTGACCAGTGATTCAACTCTTCGCCATTCATTAAATCGGCGGTCGTCTTTTTCAATTATCTTGCCAACGAACAGACAAACGGGCCCAAAATATTCCTGCTTGGCGTACACACCATGAGTGCAAATTTGTGCATAGTTTGAACAGGTGCCTCAAAACAACACCAGCTCCGACTGAACAAATCCATTTTTCAAATACAAATGGTGCCGGGGAAAAATAAGCTCACATTTTTACACCAAAAAATGCTCAGTGGTGAAATTAAATTTCATGTGGCTATCCTTAGTAACCAACCGTTATCCGTGCACACACCCTGGCTCCTCTTTGTCATAAACAGAGAGTGGCTGCTTCAATGCCACTGGTGCTTTGTGGCTTTTTAGAGGTGTCTCCTTAAGCTTCCTCCTATCTGCTGTCCTCATTATACCCTCTCTATATGATAAGCCAAATAGGACTAAGCCACCGCTGTGAGATACTGAAGGCCATTTGACTAAAGGTTATTTTAAGATAAATGTCAGCTATTCCCTGCCGGTAGCAGACTTTGAAAATCTGTTCCAAATTTCCTGTCTTATAGCAATGACAAGAGAGAGGCGGAAGGTTCTCATGCTGCATATCACAAATATGCAGCTCAAACAGAGCTTTAGTATTTAATATATTTTGTTGCTAGTATCCAGCAGGGAAGCATAAAGTGGAACACAACGGAGATAACCGGTTTGAAATTGAATTTTGAAAGTAATCAATACACCAAGTGCTCTGATGTAAAGATCCTCACTTCTTACTTCTTGCTTCTCGTCAGCTATACATCCCTGCGCTCTGCGGTTTGATATGTAAATGCACCAAATGTGAATCGATTAATAATTCACAAGCATGTCATTAAGGTCAGTTGCCTCCATGTTTTCCAGCCAGTTCTACACCTGGTAAGTGATTGCTGAGGAAGTTCTTGTTATTAAGCTCTATGTAGGAAATTAGAGCACCGGTCCCAGTAGGGTTGGAGTCTTGGAATGTGATCAGGATGCCATGAGAAATTAGTTTGCCACCATCTGCCTGCTCTTGTCTCAATATGTTCAAAAATGGTCAGGGAGGAAATTATACCCAATGACGGCCAAAGAAATCCCAAACAATTTCAGACTGATGGCTATATAAACAAATCTTAAAGTGAGCTTAATCAACCAATCAGAATATCACAAATTCCCAGTCATTTACTTGCACAGAGCCCCATTTCCACCGAGTAGTATGGTACTGTACAGTTCAGTACCATAAAACTCCTTCAACACACCTTAAATTTCACTTTAACAACTTTAACCATTACTTTATTTTTTATACGACATACACTTTTAGTAATGAGTGACTCTTCAAGTGTTTATATGTATTAAATTTTTAAATATCCCATGAAGAGAGACTCTCACTGCAGCCTGTTTTATTTTGTTCTGAAAATGTCAGCGTGCAGCCTCGTTCTGAGGACGATAAACAAGGTGCAGAGTTCCATCTGTGTCACCGACAATGAGGAAATACGGGGCGGAACAGCGAGTGACAACAACCCCGCCCACAAGTACTGAGAACGAACCGAGGGTCTAGGAGCCATGTCTGAAGTAGAGATGCGCGGATGACGTATTTTTTCATCCGCAACCGCTTCTTAAAATCTATATCCGCCCGCTATCCATTTGCATGAACGTTTTTTCACCAATTTTCAAAACCGAACCCGCCCGCCATCCGCCGATTAGTTTTTAGGTCTATTGAAGATGCCTCGCTATTAGTAGACCTATCGTCTTTTTCAAACAGTGCAGTTCATTATATCTTGCCAGTAAGCTGATGAGCAAACAATTGGAGCCTCGGTTGAAATGTTGATTTTTTTTATTTGAGTGCTTCAACCGCAACCCGCCCGAATTTTATTAAAATATTATTTTTCGTGGCGTCATCCGCCCGATCCGCGGTTTATCTGCGGTGTCTGCGGGTCCACGGGTCAACCGCGCATCTCTAGTCTGAAGGGTTATTTTTGGTTCCAAAGTTACCATACTGAAAGTGTTTGGTGGAAATGGGGCTTGTTTTGGGCATGTTTCGGGTACGTATGCTGATGTTGGTGTGGATGAAGCTGCAGTGAGGGAAATACTCTCTGGGTTTGGAGGATGGTGTCTTTTGTTTTCAGCCTTATCAAAACCTAAAACACAAGATTTCAATTCTCAGTAATGGATTAAAAGATGCACTGGGCCTGGCGAATGGTCCAATGACATCATTGGAAATCAAAAGGTTTGTGTTAACAGCTAAAAGCCTACAAATGAAACATAAGAGTAGCATCAGAGGAACACCATCACATTCAAGATAATCTTTATATATAAATATATAAATAGAGATTAGACCCATTCTGGTCAAGTATACTTGCCATCTGTTGCAGACTAAGGATATGATATTAGGGGAAATCAATTTAATTTATACAAGTACTGTCTAGTCACTACTTTAATCCATGTAATAATAACCAGGCATTTATTCTCTGAACTCTAACAGAGTGAGGAGTGGAGAGTATAAGGTGTTTTAGAGACACCTCTGAAACTCCTAATTAGCAATCCAATTAGCTCTAACCATGAAATTATAATGAAAGACAATCTCAGAGAGAAATTTAATCAAAACTCAGTTAAAACCCTATTTAGACTCGACACTGATATTGCGTTTGGAGAAAGTTTGCTACAGTGGATTATAATGGATTTGATTTAATATCTTTGTTTTGGATTTAGAGGATCAGAATTGGTTTGATCATAAGAGGATTAGAGTGAATTAGTTCATCTTTGTGGTAGAACCTCCTTTCGAGCCACTGAAGCTGAGAGCGTCAATAATTTTCAATACTGGGCACAGGTTTGAAACCATAATACTGCACGCTGCAGTTTGGTATTTATTATTATATTGGCCTAATTTAAAGCACTCTTGATAAATTACCCTCTTTCCCCTGTGCTGCTTTGCTTCATCGTCTGTCCGCTGGCAGCAGCTCGGAAACAGGGCGTCATTGGTCTTAAATCCTTGAATAATATGCAAGGGCCCTCGGTGATATGATGTGACCTCGGGTCAGTTTATAATTAAACCCCAACAGAAGCTGCCCTCCATTCTGCAACGTTTTAAAGGTCATACATATGATGGGGGGAAAAAAATAAAAAAGAGGGATGGTGGAGGAAAAATGGCAATATCCCACTGAGCAAGCTAATACAGCCTGTGACCTCCGTCTCCCCAGCGCACATTTACCACAAATTAAGATCTTTCAGAGGAGTGTACAGTACACAGCACTGATAGCTCAGGGAAATGGGAGTACTGTAAGGCAACATGAAGCAGTTTCTCTCTTAAATTACGTTTAAATCTGCTGATCTCAATTTTGACTGGTGCTGGATTTTCTCCCTTCACATTTCAAAAGCTTGAAACATTTATTTATTTATTTTTAGAATATTAAAAGAAAATAACAACAAAAGTTGTCCTTGAGTGACAAAGTTTTGGTTGACCAGATAAATTGTGAAGTTTAGGTTTATTTTTAAAGGGACTGTGTGTGCGCGAAGCTGCAGTATATGAGCATACAAGTTTAAGTTTTTCGCCTTGAGCTCTGTTCATCTGGCTTTTACGCAACCGCTGAAATTATGTGCAATATAAAACTTTTTTCCCCTGAGCTAAATCATTCATGTACATATCTAGACAACAATATGTCACCAAGATCCATTTTAAGACACAGTAAACCTTCAACTTGCTTTTAAACTGCTACAACATCTCTTGAAGGCAGTGATAAATTGAATCGGTAATGTGTGGCCCCTTTTAGTGAGTCAGGGAAAGAGAAGAGTTGCTCAAAAAAGTTCAAGTAAAATAACTTATTTCCTCGGGAAGATGAAAGAGGCTTTGTGAAGATCTGATAATCTCTCATGATTTTGTCAGTTTAAATCTTTCTTCATAATTTAATCCCAAAAGTGAACATAATTCCTGACTAGTCATTTTGACGCATGTATATTTCAAAAATGAAAATGTGAGTGAATTTAGTGAGGCAATGATTAAAAAGGTTTAATCATTGATCTCATGGCGAGGAGAGGTGCTGGGAACAGACTAATATCCTAAATCAGATCATGAAGTTAATAAACCTCACTAAGATTAGTTGCGATGGATGCAGTTGTGAGAGATTTAGGATGACGGTTCATATTCTGTCGTTAATATTCAATGATTTTTCTGTGCAATATGACAACTGGATTTTTAAACTTGTTTAAAACTTTATGCTAAGTTTCAGATCCATACCTCTTCTACTAGAAACCCAAAACACATGATCACATGTTTAAATGTTCAAAAAACAGTCTGCCATGTTGGTCCACAGTAGCCCAGAACATAGTCACCCTAGTCCTCCTATGCACGGGGAAAGTTTCAGTTTGTCAACATCACCATTAAATGCCACTAAATCCTATTCACTGGACCTTTTAAGCCCCCCCTCAAGAAAGATGCCCAGTCTCCTGTACTTGGTCAGCTTCTACATCTCTGCATCTTCACACCATCAATGCATATAGCGGCACTTTCTACTACGGAAAATCACCAACAAAAGCTTGTAAACACAACCGCATATGTTCCAGCAGGCATATGATCAGAAATCGTAGAGAAACTAACATCAGCAACCAAGATTACTGGTTTCCCTGATGTAAGTATGTAGCTACAATGTAGGCGACTCAGTGTTAACACTTTTAGATTGGAGTTGTGCAAAGTTGCAGGAAAGCCCAATCAGTCTTTTTAACACACATTTAATCCAAAAGCCTAACAACATAGATATACTGTATGACAGATGATTAGAAAAAGGATAATAGGTCCCTTTAAAGATCCTGAGAAATTAACGTCACTGGCATCCTCAGTGATGACTCATCCTGCTCTATCGTGGATGCAACATCTGTGATCCAAGTCCAACCAATTATTCATCAGAAGCTTCTCAGTAATCAAAGTGTCTTTCTCTCCATACCTGTCATTCATTGGACTAAACCTTTATTAACCCATCTCAACAGTTATGTTCAAGAAGTAATGAGGACCTTTAAACTTTAAAACCTACATAATTTTTCAGTTCTTACTTGGTGGTAAGAATAAAAAACTCTCTGCAGCTCTGCAGCAAGCTGCTTTTCTACTTTGCCTCTAGTGACAGAGGACTCTGTTACAGTGATTGTGGGTGCAGGTGGTCCCAGAGGTAATCAGCACTCAGGACCTCTGGGTGACCCAGGGTTCTGCTGACCACAGTGATATGACCAGGAAAAGGTCCATGTATGAAAGACAAATCATTACATTTGCTTGACAACTATTAAAAAAAAACTGCCAACACTGCACTAGAGGAAAGAAAGGTTCATTTGTATCAAATGTATGTAACTCACAAGGTTCATACATTGGTAGATAACAAGGAAACTAATGAACTAACCAAGGCAAGCAGCAGACAGATACTCAGATACATGCCCAGGCTTGTATAGATCTTTCTGCTTCTCGAATAGCTTGTTAAAAAACAAATTTTATAGACTCGTGGCACAGTAAGGTGGTTATTCAGGCTTTGTGAGGTCTCTCCCCAGCCTGGTAATCCATCATGTGGGAGGACGAAGGAGAATGGCCATGATTCCCCTGAATTACCTTCCCTCCAACACACACACACACACACACACACACACACACACACACACACACACACACACACACACATTCCCCTGAGTCATCAGCGGCCACCACACTCTCTCAGGGAGATGCCAGGTGGGGGAGAGTGAGGAGAAAGACGAGGGGAGGACGGACATGGAGAGAGAGAGACGGGCAAAGGGGATAGAAAACTCAAAGACAAAAGGCAGGAGGAAGAGTAGAGCATGAGGCTAGACAGAGATACACTAGCCTATTACACACAGAGTCAGGGTTGAATGCCTGCTTCCTTAGCAACAGACAAACCGTCTCAAATTGCTGTAAGTTGCTGAAATAAACATCCTCCCACCGATCCACACTCACTCACACACAAACACAAAAGAGCTTTTGTTCTCTTTGTACAAAAAGGTGTTTTTTCCTTGTCTCAGAGAACATTACATTTCAGTCTGTAATGTGATTTTCTGAGCTAGCACGTGAATGAAATGGAGTCAGTGAGGTCAAGGTGCTTGACCTTACTTAATCACCATTAGCCTTGTCGCACCTTTACTCCTTCTATTTCCAAATGGTCGAATGTCACTGAGCTGCGCCCTTTCCAGAGTGTATGTAAGCATATTATGTGTGTGTTCATAAATTCCTCCAACGTACAGCAAAAACAAAGGGAGGAGAAGTCAAACTTGTTTAAGAAAATACCTTTTTTTTTGCTGACGATTCTGAATGTTTGTCCCCATTTTTTCCCTTGAACACTGCACAGCCAGCATGAAGAGGAGGAAGGATTACTGTGATCCTACATACAAACACTATGGGCGCACAAAAGTCTGCACAGTCTGATACTTTTCTTTAAATGAAGGATATGCCAAATATCCAAACTGCGTCAGAGGAGGAGTAAAAAGTACCTTCCTGACATTTAACCTGAGGAAAAGTATGTGGAAAATGATGGCAACTGTGATTAAGAGAAACAGACAGCGCCACCGGGTAAAGGAATACTGGCTCTATTGCTGTTTTTGCCCTGCTGCTACTGGATTTTAAGGTAACACAGCATGATACTAACTATTAACACACTAATGGTCATTTTGTGGGTGAAGTATTCCTTTATTAGAAATAGAAGAGTCTGTATTTTTGACAGTATTAAAAATAATGCTGTCAGGATTTTATACAATACCCTTGTAAAAGGTAGTGCCGGATTATTCGACAGCTTGTGGGTTCACTAAAAGACTAACCAGCTGACTAGTCTGTGGCTCATTTGGGCTCTTTCCCAACAAAACAGCGAAGTTCATGGTCTTTCTAATTTGCAACCAGTGACGAGACTGACTGACACAGTTGTCAAGCTGTCGTCAAGCTGTTGTCAAGCACGCAATGAGGCGTAATCACAACAATGGTGAGCACTATAGACAGCATGTTTACTTCCTGTCAGCTGATGTCATTCACATACACTGCAAAACCTTCCAACAGGAGATACAAAGGGTTCCATTGAATGCTGTCAAGTTTAAAAAGGTCCAAAGAAAAGAGATATGCCGCTGAAGCCGCTCTAAAATGACATGTCTTCTCAGTATTGCCAGACGTCGTACTTTGTTTTACCTTGCTTGGCTCCACTTTCAAAACCCCAGCAAAACACGTATGTTGGTATGGTAACACATCAGTGTGGACTTAATGTGACATTAGATTCAAGCAGATATGTGGGTCTCAAAGTGTAACAAGCCGTCTGACATCAGCCAACAAGGTAGCCATTATACCAGCTGCCTAAGGCTGATGTGTTGCCAGAAGATCCAAAGTAACTGCTCTTGACTGTTGGACACACTCTACTGTAACTGCAACTCACTCTTCTGACTTGTGGGCTCTTTATGTTTGTTCTTTAAATGAATTACTGTGTCGTATTTCCAATGGGGACCTAATGTTGTGCTTTCACTGATGATACTTAGCTTATTTCTGGCAAAAGGAACTGTTTCCACCCAACACTTTTAATATGGTACCTTTGAACGAAAAGTAATCTTTCAGACATGGTACCTAGATCCTTGTGTTTCAACCGCAAACAATACCCTTAAGTGTGGGCGGGGTTGTTGTCACTCGCTGCTCCATCCTTACTCACTGTATTTCCTCATTACCGTTGACACAGATGGAAGACTGCACCTCGTTAATCGTCCTCAGAACGAGGCTGCACGCCGACATTTACAGAACAAAATAAAACAGGCTGCAGTGAGAGTCTCTCTAGAATATATGTAGTTCATAAAACCCAGTCGAAATTAATAAATATAAACACTTGAAAATCCACTAATTTCTAAAAGTGTATGTCATATAAAAACTAAAGTAATAGTCACAGTTGTTAAAGTAAAATTTAAGGTGTGATGATGGATTCATGTCGTCAATTCATACATTGAGTAACATTACAAGTAAACGTTCCACCTTAAAAGTCGCCGGCACTTGACTCAGTGTGAATTAAGTGATTTTTTTTCTCTGACTCCAGCTGCTGCAAGAGGCAGCAAAACATCCTTTATTTTATAGTTACAGTCCACTAATAAAACTCTCCACGGTATGAACAGTGGTTACATGAGCATAAAAACCTGCCACAATGAGCAGAGTGGCCGTCCTCTATTGACCAATCAACAAAATGCAGTGTTCACAGCTCAACCTTTTAGTACCAGATCTGTGTACAAGGTACCCCAACAGAGGGGGGACCAAAAGTGGGGACGGTACGGAACGGTTCCATCGGTAACATCCACAACTTTTCACAGCAGAAACAGGAAAAAAAAAAGTGTACTGAACTGAACCGAACCATACTGCTAAGGGGAAACAAGGCTTTTATAATTAATGTTTACAATAGTCCTATCGTTTGATCACTATTGCTCACAGTAAAAACCTTAAATGACAATGCCTGTTACTGTCCTCAACCTTTATGAGAAGTCTGTGTACCTCCTACACACACAGCAGGGGCAGAAGGTTGGCGGTACATTAGCAGTTATATACAAGAAGGAACACTGATACATGAAAATAATGGTTGATGCAAATGCAAAGAACGACATGAGGTGAATAAAGTGGTGTTTCGTGAGCTGTTATGAGATGCCATCAGGCTGCTGTCAATGCAGACGGCTGAATGCTGCACATTTGGTATAAAATTAAGTGGGACGTAAAAAGGACATTTCTTGTGTCAATAAAGCAGCTTCCTGGAGTTTAAATTGCCACTGACATTTAGAGAAAATACACACTCAGTGGCTTTGTCTGAGCAGCTTCCGCTGTTTGTGGGTGGCTAACAACCTTTCATCAGGTCTTATTAATGTAATGGCAACTGTGTGTTGGAAACTGACGCAAAAAGAAACTGTGAAGCCAATTGCACAGCCTTTTGTTCTGCTGCCACACCATTCATTCAGAGCTCTATTGTTATTTACAAGATGACACAATTACAGAGTTGTTAAACACTGTCATTACGATGGGAAAGGAATGGAAAGGTTAAAGTCGAGATTTGTTTTTCGTATCATTAATGCTTTTGTTCTGCATTGTTTAATTTGAGTTTGACAAAACTATTAAAGGCTAAGTTCAGTTTTTTGACACCTGGGCCTTATTTTTAGGAATAAATACGCTCGTAGACTCACCCAGATGATTTTGGTGGAGCTCGGAGCCGTTTTCGAGCAATTTAGATCCATCCGACGGCGTCTTCTCTCATGCCATAGAAGCGGACGGGGCCAAAACATCGAAGCCCCTAAATTAGACATTATCTGCTGCGAAACTCGCTCATTTCACCTACATTTTATAAATGAATGGCCAGTGTTATCACCATGTCCGCTCAACTTCCTTGTTATGGTCATCCGGCTTTACAACGATGGGTCACTTTTGGTGACGTCATAGACGTGCGCCGCAGGAGCGCAGTCCAGCCGGCGCTAGGCTAGGCTATACAGCTACTCTTGTGCAACATGACGGAATATTTATCCGATGTAGAAGTGTCTGATGACGACTCTGAGTATGATGGATGCCAGTATCGTTTTGAGCCAGAATACACCAACAAGGAGCTATTTGAAAGGAGGATGCAGAGGGAAAGAGCCGAACAGCTGGCCAGAGAACAAGCGACCACTGCACGTCCACGAACGGGGGCTAACTGGTGTTGTTGTTGTTGTTGTGGACGCTGCACGCCACAGACAACAGAAGAGGAGAGCCTTTGCTGCTCAGAGTGGGACTTGAGACCAGAGGAAACACGTATTGATGCCCCCAAAATACGTGTCTCACTACACTGGAAGATTTTTCTGCCATGACAAACCGGGCTGTGGTAGAGACTTTTTTTATGTCCCGAGAGTCAACTGGCAGACGCAGCCCAAGCCAGCAGACCGAACGGACAACTTTCGATAGAGTAAGTAGCCCATACAAATGCAAAAAGGGTATATTTTCTATGATGTTTGCTTTATAAATAAATAACGGTCGAAACTACTGACAATTAGTTTTGGAGAAAGCATATGACTACTTGTAAGGTGCGCTAACAATGCAGACCCGTGATGATTGCAGCTCGAGTCACAATTTATTGCCTGCAGAGAATAACCATATCATATGCATTGTGAGTTAGTTTTTCAAAAACTAGCATGGACTAGAGTAAATTATATTGCGTTACAGTGCAGTATTCTTTTGCAGGAATGTATTTTTAGAAGGCTACTCCTGCACAGACATAGGTCATGAAGATAGCTATTCATTTTATACAAGGAGCTTTATACGCTGGCCGACGTGCACTGGTTATCGACCAATATTATTACATCTTCAAAAGAAATGCATTACCTCCGCTGCGTCTGTTTTGCCCTCTGAAACAATCGGGATGGCATTCCTCCTGAGGTACTGACGCTGAGCTTCCTGGCCTTTTATCTTTGTCGTCTTCGTAATGAAGTCTTCTGGAGCGAAGTGAGCGCTGCAGACCCGGTGACTGACCCTCCTCAGTTCTTCCATAGGAATATTCGGGTCCATTTTCAGGACAACAAGCCAGATCTTTAGTAACTCCGGGTTTTTCAAAGGAAGCCTGTGGAATGTGGAATTTGTCCAACTAGTCATTTTGTTTGGACAAAGTGGAAAAACGCAACGACAAACCATGTTTGTACCCGTGTAGCTCTTAGCCTAGCGCCGGCTGGACTGCGCTCCTGCGGCGCACGTCTATGACGTCACCAAAAGTGACCCATCGTTGTAAAGCCCCGGATGACCATAACAAGGAAGTTGAGCTGACATGGTGATAACACTGGCCATTCATTTATAAAATGTAGGTGAAATGAGCGAGTTTCGCAGCAGATAATGTCTAATTTAGGGGCTTCGATGTTTTGGCCCCGTCCGCTTCTATGGCATGAGAGAAGACGCCGTCGGATGGATCTAAATTGCTCGAAAACGGCTCCGAGCTCCACCAAAATCATCTGGGTGAGTCTACGAGCGTATTTATTCCTAAAAATAAGGCCCAGGTGTCAAAAAACCGAACTTAGCCTTTAAGTTGAGTGACATTAAATGCATTTTGCAAATACCTTACAAACATTTATACAATGACTTCCTAACGATTAAATCCACGAACACTGCTGGATATTTGATCGACAGCATCTCTCTCTCCAGCCTTGAAAAGAGCTTTATGAAGGTTTAAAGGTTATTCTGAAGCAGTATGAAGAACATGGTTGGGCCTTACCTAACAATATAGCATTACGCCAGGCTCAGGCTACAGGGGTTTTTTTTGCAGGTTTATCCCTGATTCACCCCTTCAGACAATCTGAGGAGAAATCTGGTCTGGAACCTTGGTCAGTACTGATATTATCTGTTAAAGTCTCAGTGAAGTGGAAGTTAGAGCATCCTTAGCTTCTGTACTGTGATATATCTCCCAGTGAAACAGAATATTGGATTGGTGCACAGTAACAAGTGGACTTCCACTCAAATCCGTCACATTTGATTGGACTGTTAAAAACTGAGTGGGTTTAAAGTTTAGCGGACTACTGAGCCAGAATGGATACGAATGGATAAATTAGATTAATGGATGAACAAAGTAGAACTCAGCCACAAAAGTCCATGTAATGTTAGGTATTGAAGCAGTCCACTACAAAATGTTTTGCAAATAATCTGGAACTGTCACAGATACCATTTTCCTAAAAGTGCATACATTCTAGCCTGCCCCTATCCGTAATCATAACCATAATTAATTTTAGGAATTAAAGACAGCCTGACCATCATGTTCTTCATTTTATCTCTGTGATACCAAAAGTCGCAGATTGATAGATGTGTGGATGTCCTGATATCCTTGGTTGAACTCAGCTGATGCGAGCCTATGTACACCCTTGTCATACTTTGTTTCACATGAAGAAAACATGATTGGATTTTCATAAAGAATACAAAAAAAACTAATTTGTTTTTGTAATTTTTTTGGCATATATTGTTAAATAGGTGAAACATATGTCTGGGGATGTGATCCAAAAAGTGTAAAAAGGCATTTTTTTTTTTTAAATTTTATCTCCACTTTAATTTCAAGGGTTTACAGACCCAGTGTTAAACCTCCCAAATTGCTCTTAGACTCATTGGAGCAGCCCTAATAATTTCAAACATGTTTGACAGTTAGTATTTCAAATCTGGATGATTACAATTATAAATACATCAATACGGAGCAGCTGATGGTGTTGCCAAACAAAAGTAAACATTCTAGCCCTTGAGGCTAACATTAGCTAGCATACTACTGTTAGCACTTATTAAAACTGATATGAAATTTCCTCTGAACCTCCAATTATTACTGAGGAATAGCCAATCCATGTTGATCGTGTCTCTCAAACCATTTCCTCACCCAGACTTGTTTGGCCTTCTGCTTTTATTGTTAGCATTACGGCAAATCGTCGCACCACATCAGTCTCAGTTTTCTTTCTCATGAGATCATGTGAGGAGGTGCATTCATGCTCCTTCTGGTACAATAATCTTAATAATGTCCTGCTGAATGATGCGCCGTTATTTTCAAATCTTGTAGTGCGTGCGTGTTTGAGATTAGAGAGAAGGACATCTGTGAAGCTTCTCCTCTATATATATTACAGTCAGTTTGGCTTTTAAAACTCATGCAGTCTGAACCCTGGTTTGTTTGTAATTCCTTGATTGTAGTCCTGTGTGTTTCAGTTACAGGCCATTGTAAAAACACACATTTTCCCTGGTTATTATCTTATCTGGTTTGGCATTTGGGATTGAAGATCTTATTATTTTAGTGTGAGTCTCTATAATGTTCTCTATTCTAATGCACCCTTGAAGTCTGCTTGCTGCATTGCTTGTCTTACAAATGAGTTTTTCAAGTTTGTATAGTTTTTGCAAGGTAAATGGCGGGATAAGAATAAAGCATAACCTTTTGTTACTAGAAAAGCTGCTGATTCAGCAGACTGCGTCAGAGGACAAACAATCACAATATTAATTTTTTAACTTTTTTTTCCCTGCCCTCTTCGCAACTTTAGAACGAAGTCCTGGTACTGCAGGATTGTAGAGTGGAGTTAAATACAGTAACGATAAACGTCCATTCTATAGGAAGTTGGTGTCGTCATAATGTCCTCCTATCTAATATAACATTGAACTTTAGCTGCATATTCATGTTTAGTTATGTGAAAACAGGACTATTTCTTTAAAATCTCAGATGGTTTGTCGTCCTGTTCACTCTCATGTGATTCAACCAGAATTGAACCATTGCAGTCACTGTATATTTAATGACGCACCAATTGTGAGCTGAAATAACCAGCAACAATTAAACTCTCCTTGAACAACCACAAATGTATCTGTACTTGCACCATTTCTCTCTTTCTACTCTCTTTGTCAAGCGCAAATCAAAGTCAGTCTCCACTTATGACTCTTCTATCCTCACTCCTTCTATTCAACACCATACGCAGCGAAAATAAGATGCAGAATAGCTAAAAAAAAAAAAAAAAAGAAGCAGAATGATGCCTTTCACAGAGCGAAGGTCATGCTCTTTCTCCCAACACACAGTACAATCACTGTCTTTGTTTCATTTTTCAAAAGGAAGCCTTTGCTGTGCCGCAGCTCCGAGCACAACAGGCTTCTCCCGCTGAGACCTTGAGGAGAACAATATCATCTCCATTTTTTCAAATCAATATGTATTATTTTCAAAGATGTGTTAGCTGCTGTCGACGGAGATTTTTTTTTTTTTTTTTTTTTTATCGTACAGATTTAATATGGCGCTGCATCCCTGCTCATATCCTCCTGGGTTCCCTCATCAAGATGTCGAATGCCTTTTCTCATTTCACAGAGACTCTCTGACTGCTGGGCTGCTGACAGAGAGGCAAAGATAAACAAGTTGAAGGTCGGTCCGCTCAGGGGGATGGTTCTATATTGCCTGGTATAACACCTGCCATCATACTACATCCTATGGCCCGTCATGTGGACACTATATTATCGATCGCTTAAACATCTGTCATCATTAATGGAAACAGCACTATCCTTGACTTCAAGATACGACTTTTTTTTGCCAGAGCAGCAGCAGGTCACTCAGATTAATGAAGTACGGCCAATACTGTGTGGAAGATGTGAAACCTTTTAGGAACTTGCAGGTTGTCTGACAACCTACACAATCTGTATCTTTCCTCATGTCAGAAACTTTAATTAAATAACTCAGCAAACACTAGTAGTATAAAAGGCAACAAAGTCCACAAAGGGAAGAGGTCATGGTGGATCAATGGGTCAGACACACGACTCTTACCCAGGAGACTGGAGTTTGTGTCTCATGCGAGTCAGCGCTGGCTTATTATTTTGATAGTAAATAAGCACACACACTGCACACAAGAGGTCTGAACTGCTTCTTGTTTTAATTTAGTCTTCATTGTAAATGTTACAAACAGCGCGTTTCACGCACGGCCTCATCAGGTTTGTTGTAACATACAATGCACGGGTGTTTTTAACAAGGCTGCAGCAGGGTGGATCATGTGCCGAGCAGACTCCATACGTGGTTCTGTACACACGCCCACCACCCGAGAACACCCCGTAACAGGCTAACAACCAGACACGTAGCATTATTTACACACCACAACAGACAGTTTAATGCAATTATATCTTCAATTATATCTTATCAAAGGGAAGGTATGGGAAGGCAGTGCGAGGGGAGGAGGGAGCGTCCTGCCTTTCATCTTCCGCAATCTGGTCTAATTGTCTCTGAATAGAAGATACATGCATCAAATCACTGTATGTTACACCAAACCTGATAAAGCCGTGGGTGAAGGACGTTGTTTGTAACATTTCAAATGAAGACTTTATCAAAAGAAGAGGCAATTCAGCCCTCTTGTGTGGAGACCATAAGCTATACTGTGAAAACTGCTGATATTAGTAATATTACTTTAAACATAAAACATTGTTTGTTTGCAGTTACTTTAAACAAAAAGAGACAGGGTTTCATAATACTACGACAAAAAAAACTGATGACAAAATGTGACCCGTGGTTTCACACATTTCCTGGTTCAACTTTGACCTAGTGTTAGGGCTGGGTGTCGTTTAAAAAATTATGATACCAGTACTCTTGAAGTGATAGCAATACCAATAAAGTAATTTATTTGATACCTATAATGTGAATGGAAATGTTTTGATGGCATCTTGGCACACTGCCAACTCCACAAATACACCGAGCACAACCTCACCACACCACATATTGTGTAGGTTGTAGCTGGGAGGGGAGCAGCTCTGGAGACGGACCTTTAGTGCTAAGTCTACTCTTCGTAACGGCAGCAACAGAAAGTCTGCTGATCTGATGGGGAGTCGGGACATTCCGAAATCACACCCTCAACACAAAATGGATTGAATGAAGATCTTGTTTGATTAGGAACGTTTTGATGCTACTTAGGACTGGGTTATTTTGGTTGACACCTTAAAGGTGTCAAATGCAGATATCCAGCCCTACCTATTGTACTTGCTGCAGTTGTCTTACAGTGTATTTAGGAACTTTAGGCAACATTTCTGGTGCACGCTTCTACCTCAAAATAAAAGTAATTTTGGTAAGTCTTACATGTTTATAATCTGTTGTCTAACAATGACAAGAGAAAACTTGAAGCCCTCACACAGTTTTGAAGAAAAGTATTTGTTTCATGGCTTGTCCAGGTTAAGAGTCCGGGCGTCATCCTTGACAGTACTGTGTCATTCCGAGCTCACATCAATAATGTCGCTCAGTTTGCCTACTTCCATCTATGCAACATTAACCGCCTTCACCTGTCCATCACAACGCACAGTACCGCAATTCCCTGGTTACATCTCGCATTGATTACTGCACCTTGCTTCTTTTTGGTCTCCCTCTCAACTCCATCCACAACCTTCAACTGGTCCAGAAGTCTGCCGCTCACATCATCACCAGAACCCCCTCTATCAATCACATCACTCCTGTCCTTCAACACCTTCACAGGCTCCAGGATAAATACTGCATTGACTTTAAGATCTCACTCCTCACCTTAAAGGCCATCCACAACCAAACGCCCCTGTACCTCTACGAACTCTTGCTTTTTTGCTGAATATTTATTTGTTGTTATTATTATATTATTTATTTTACTTTATTCCTTATCTTGTTGACTTTCATAATCTGCTGTTATTTCTCTATTTTTGTCTGTAAGCTGACCTTGAGTGACATGAAAGGCGCCTAAAAATAAAATGTAATAATATGTAAGATTGGACTCACAACCTGTATGACTGACTGGCTGCTCAATTTTTGAAGAGTAAAACAACGTTGTAGTGTTCCCAGCTCTAAGCAATTACTTTGGTGAATACAATTTAATAATAACTGATGGAAATGTGGACCAGAACTACAACAATAAGACTCAAGCTGTAGTAAACGGATATAATATCTTGGCAGAACCGAAGATATTTAATGCAATTATTCGAAACAGACACTCAAAACAAAAATAAATATCTAACCTCCTCATTTATCTCCTCTTGAAAGCAATATGTTTGCATTCTGGGTAAAGTAAATTACTTGAAACATTTGTCAAAATCTTATTCACATGCAGATTAGCTTAATTTACATCTGGGCTATTCCTATAAGTCTGCACTGAGTGCTGCAGTATAGTGATTAATATTATAACGTCTGGAGTTTATCTCATTATCATATGATCAAACAAACATTTCACAATAACCCACACTGCATAAATACGCAGCGCTTGTGTGTAATATACTGTTAAATATGTTCTTCTGTAGACGAGGGAGCTTTTCATCAAGATCAAAAGAAAATAAATTCATGATAAGTAGCTCCACGTTGTTGGTACGAATGCATCATGCATGGGACAAACTGCATTTGCTGCTGATTCTGTTGACTCATAAGCCTCATCCGGCATGCTGGAGCACAACACTATCACACAGATGAGATGTTTGCAGTGTGCTCGAGAGCTGGGATCACACACACATACGCAAACACACACACTACATCCTCTTACAAACAAAAACAGTGCTGACAAAGGTTTGTCTAAAAGCGAGAGGTAAAAAACAAAGTGCTCCTCTAATGACAGAGAGCACTGAAAGTTACAGGATATCTCAGTTATCCCCTTCTTGCTTTGGAATGGCACTGCCATTAGGAGGAAACAGCAATAAATGGGAAGCATTTTGGGGCAATTTTCTCAACAATTACGACTAGCACTATTTTTTTCCCCATTCCACTTTTGTGCTTTATGGCTCACTGCAGTAGGTTTTACACAATGATCTCGTCCCGGCTTGTAATCTCTAATACTGCTGACATTATTATAACCCATCTCCAGTGCAGCCTCTTTTTTGTCTTGCAAGTTCTAGGCTCAAAGGACGGGATGCGGAGGCAGGGCAGAATGAAACAAAGAGAGGAGAAAGGGAGATAACTAAAAAAAGGGATGCTGGCCTTTATGAGAAAATGTGTTTAAAAGCGTGCAGGTTTCAGAATATTAAAAAATGTGTGGGTTGTTTATAAAGTCTCTCCCTTTTGAAATATTGAGCACAACCCTCATTGAAAAGTTCTCCTGTATTCATTTGTTCAGATGTATCTCTCTGAGGTCGTGTACCTGAGCTTAGCATGTGTGTCATATTCACACTATGTCTAGCCATTATTACATTCACACAGCACATTAATATTGATTTCCTGTGCTCTCGCTGAAATCAGATTGCTGCCCATGTCTCCTTGACAATAACAGTATCATTTAAATCCTTTATGGAGATGGGCCGCACTCAGGAAATGGACTTGTCATATTTAGTTCATGAAACATAGTCAATGACAAGGAAGATTCATGAAGAATGTTATCATTAAAGGTATGTTTCTAAATCTCAGGAAATATTCAGACAGACACCAGCACTGCATTAAAAAAGCAGCCTTGTTATTATCTTCAGTGAGGCCACTGTGGTGAAGCAGCACGGGTGCCAACACAGGGCTCTGACAAAAAACAGAGAGTCGTCTGCAAAAAAAAAAAAAAAAAAAAAAAAAAAAAAAACCTAAAACACCTGGCTAAACTTCTGCAACAGAATGCAATGTCATCTGGCAAGGCCTGCGCTGGTTAATCACATTCATGCTAGTACATGCTACAGCACAATCCTTGTAGACTTTGCAATATGAAAGTCATTCAACTGTTTATCCCACCGTCCTCACAACAGTAGATAAAAGTAATCATGGCTGTGGTTATTTTCAGAGGTTAGAATAATGACTTGTAATGTTATAAGCCACTGTGCAGTGTTTTAGTAAACCTTCCATGTCAGGAATCTACAATTCAATTCATTGTCTCCCCTCTACTGGAAAAACAAAATGCCATCACCATCACAGCCTCTTGTGTTTTCTTTGTTTGTTTGTTTTATGCAGTACTGTTTTAATGCCCAGTTAGTAGTCAAATCAACCCCCCAAATCACAAGAAGTCAATTTTCTCACAGATTAAATAGAAACAGATGAAAACAGTTGGATAATGTCTTTCATGGGCTGACGTTTTATCAAGTCTGAGAAAATAATGAGATTTTTAAGCAGAAGGCTGTGTTGTTGTTTATTGAAATCTATCCTTGACAATTCCTCTCAAGTTTCTGAAAGTCCAGTGTCAGTTTTCTAAAGTGCTTATTTAAAGCAAAACTAGAGGACATCTTGTAATGGGATCACTCTGATCACAATACTAGCCAGGATGGATCCATGCTTTCATGTTGTTTACACCAAATTCTGACCCTACCATCTGACTGCCGCAGCAGAAATCCAGACTCATCAGACCAGGCAACGTTTTTCCAATCTTCTATTGTCTAGTTTTGGTGAGCCTGTGTGAACTGTAGCCTCAGTTTCCTGTTGTTAGCTGACAGGAGTGGCACCTGGTGTGGTCTTCTGCTGCTGCAGCTCATCTGCTTCAAGGTTCAGAGATGGCCTTCTGCAGATCTTGGTTGTAACCAGTGGTTATTTGAGTTACTGTTGACTTTCTATCATCTTGAACCAGTCTGGCCATTCTCCTCTGACCTCTGGCATCAACGAGGCATTTTGGCTCACTGGATATTTCCTCTGTAGACCCTAGAGATGGTTGTGTGTGAAAATCCCAGTAAATCAGCAGTTTCTGAAATACTGGCACCAACAACCATGCCGCGTTCAAAGCCACTTAAATCACCTTTCTTCTGATGCTCAGTTTGAATTTCAGCAGGTTGTCTTGACCATGTCTACGCGCCTAAATGTATTGACTTGCTGCAATGTGATTGGCTGATTAAGTATTTGCGTTTGCGAGGAGTTGAATGGGTGTACCTGATTAAGTCAAAATACTCAAAACAGATTCTGTGGTAGTTCCTGCTATGACTGGTGTCACCTGGACCACATCTCATCATAATGATACACACACAGACTCATGAGATGAAACAATACCTGCCATGTTGTTGCCGCAAACAGTATTTGAACATACATGTTTACAAACTGCGGACAACTGTCTTTCAGAGCAGAAATGCTAATTATCAGCAACATCCAGCCAGCCACTGAAGCCACCCACAGGCAAACTAGAATCCATTCAATGAGCATTAAAGCAAGGGAGTAGGTTCATAATGTATCTTCCCTCATAACCTTTATGAAAAGGAAGGAGAGAAAACATTTATTTGCCTGGCCTTTCCTGCCAAATCAGTGTGCAGGAGGTAAACAGAGCGGAGCTGCAGCCAAACTGCTTCAGTGTGAGAGTGGAGGTGAGCGCTGGGGGGGAAACAGGAATGAGGAACGAATGGGTTTGAATCAGAGTGACATTTCCAGGGCGTTTTAACGAAGGCTTGTCAAGGTGGTTAGAATGTTTCATACAGCTGTTCTCAGATCCCTGAATAGCAAGGTCGTCAAGTTTGGCTGTTTGGCTGACAGCACAAGAGTAAAGTGTGAACAGCGAAGGGCCGCTGTCCAAATATCACAGCGCTGTGGCCCTGAGTGCGGGTGGAAAAAAAGGAAATGGGGAGTGATTGAAGAGCAAACATGTTATTAAAGTGAGATATCACGCACACCCTCAAACATTCACATATAAAGACAGCTTAAACGATGGATAATTTCTGAGATACTAAATTATAGTGCAAGGTAACCCCCAAACACAGAGGCTCCTTGTAAAAATCTGATAAAAATATTGAGTCAAAGTCTCTAAACACGTTCATTTGTCTCTATTTATTTGTAAAATGACAAAACTGGGACTTGACAGAAAATCCTTGGTGGTGTGCTATACAGGACTTTTCTACAACACATAGACTCATACAAAAGTAATTCCACTCAATCTCCACCTTTGACCCACTAGAAGTGTATGGTGGTGTATTTACCTGCAGACACTCTGCCTTCTGCCTGTATTTTCTCCAAATTTTGTTGTGTTCGAGACATTTCTAGGCACAGAGTACAAGTGAGGTAGCAACCAGGTGCCAGACCGTAACAGAATGCAATCGGGAGGAAGCTATGAAAATCACAGACACAGTGTCAGAAGACAAATATAGTGCAGAGAAAACGGGCTGCCTTTCACCTTCGCTTGTGATACTGTTTACGAACAGTAACCAACGACTCCTGCATAGTGCACCTTCATACTAGAGATCGACTGATATTGGATTTGTAAAGGCTGATATAATAACGATAGCTGGGAACAGGAAAAAGCAGATAATTGATTAGCCAGCCGAAACAAGATACTCGAGAGTGGAACAATTTTGTATTTTTGGAATAGTCAGAATTAGGGATGGATACCAAAACCTGGTATTAAATGAGCCCTGGGGCTACATTATCAAAGACCATAGTATTGATAAGCTCCAATGTTATTGTTATTTTTTATTGGTACTTTTTAACTTTTTGGTTTAAACCATCATCATCCTGCAGCCTCTCACCTGCGCTCGGAAATGTATGTCCACGCATGACCTGGTCCTGCCATCGGCCACTATCAGAGCCAAATCCCTCTGAAAACAATCCACTTTACTTAAAGCACATTATAACAACAAAACACACTTATAACAAAAACAACAACGGTTTTCTACATCGTTAATCTCTCATTAAGCCTTTTCTTCCATCTGTTTTTCCTGACGCCATCGCTGCTTTTTTCATTAATGTCTGAGTGTTTGAGTTAAAATGTGTTCAAATGAAGGCTATTGGTGTTTATAGAGCATAGCACCATCCTCAATGCAATCTCCCAGGATGAAGCACCAACATGCTGATCCCGCAGATGATAAAGACACATGAGATGATCTACATATACATGCATCACTTGTTGACATGTTGTAACAGTGTGTATATTTACATTTACTGAACTGAGTGTGTGTCTTTATGGTATCTGAGCCTGCCTCAGAAAAGCTCTTCTACACACTAAATATTGGTTTAAAGTCAGTTCATCCACATTTAATGTTTGTACATCTTGTAGTGTTTACTCTCGGGTCTATGTGGAGTGTTGTGTATTTACTTTGTATGCTTGCTGCAGCTCCCGTTGCCCATTTGGGACAATATAAAGTTGTCTAGAACTTCAACTGACTATAAACGTGAGACAAAAGTAAAATAAAAGCCTCACGTATGGCTTTATTAAATGATGTGATGTGTGAGTGGGGACCATATTTGTCTTTTCTCTCGCTGTCTTCTGCTGTCTCAACAGCTCGGTGGTAATGGACACTTGATTGAAGGAGAAGCAGAGGGAAGAAAGGCATGTTAAATTATGCATCGCTGAAATGCTGAAATGTCAATTTGTTGTTGCACCATGCTTCAAATTACGTATGTGCACTTTATCCAAGTAAACACGCAGCTAATGTTTTGCATTTTTATTGCGAGGGGCATCAGCACTTTAAAAAGATGCATGTGTATGTGCTTGTGTATACTGGGCTTGTCAAATGTGTGACAGGTCTTCTGCGAGTTATCAGTCATTGTTGTAATTGATCAGCTGCTAAACTGAATAAGTTTAAACTATGTTCTTAGGATGTGCAGGAGGGTACTTCTGGGGTCATTTTGGTCACCAGAATAAGATACAGAGTGAGTGCTCTTTGCTTTCATGCTGTGCTTTGGTATGTCCGCTGCAGACACAGAGGCAGCTGCAGACACAGAGAGAGGCTTTGTCGGGTCGGGCTAAGATATAATTATATCTTCTGCCCTCTGCTTAGAAGTGGTGAATTAACAGCTTACAGCAACTTAAAGGGCTGTATCCACATTGTAGCAGGAAAGCGGTGGCAGAGTGGTGTAGCCCGAGTGTCAGACTGAAGCTCCCAGAACCTTCAGTCTGACATCGCAGAGATCAACGACTCACCCAGAATCTGACGTCATTAGTATCCATGCCGCAGGGGTGCCGAAAACAAGCGAGCAATGCCCGTTTAAAATGTCTCCGTCGTTGTGCACGCCCAGCTGCATCGCTGTTAAATCCAGTTTAGCAGCTTCCTTAATTTGGTCCTCCATTAATGCGAGTAGTGGCGAAATACCTCAATAGCATCGTTAATGTGGTCTGTAGGATCTGCAGCGGTCGCCGTCAACTTCAAGCTTTCAAAGCTAACGGTGATAAAAGCACAACACTCACCAGCAACATCCAGTCTCCGCTGGCCAATCTGCTCCAAAAAATTAGCTTTTCTTTCTTTGCTGTGACGGCAAACAGTAGACTAGCTAAAGTAGCCACAGTGATGTCAACAGCGCCTATCGGAAAAGTTCATATTTTCAACATAAAGCGCTTGGAGTGACCGCACAAAAAAAGGCAGAGTGCTCTTAAAAAAGACACTGGGCGCGACACTTTTCCTCCAGCTGAGAAAAAAACTTTATGTGGACTAATACATCACAATCTCTAACTTTTGTTTGATATCTAGTGTCAACAGAAAATGTCGCACATTTCCAATCCATCATTAATGTATTTAGCACACATTAGCTCAGAGGGCTAACTTGGCTTGTTGGCTTGTAAGTATTAGGTAAATGTCACTAGTCACGTTTCCGTTACAGTTTTGCGCAACATAAATGCAATATTTCTAAAGTTTTGACAAAGTACAAGTGCGACTTGCAGGTCTTTCCACTAAAAGGTGTTTTGCGTATGAGCCGTAATTCTCGTAAATCTCGTCCCACGAGACACCACTTTGTTTGTGGAAGTAAGATGGACATTCCAAGTCTCTTGCGAGCTGGAACAATCACCTCGGGTGCCACTGTTGCTGTTGCAGTAGCCTACAACCGAAGAGGAAGAGAGCGAGTGGTATTCCAAAGGCAAAGTCCTTATGTGTGGCAGTGACCACGGATAAAGGATTTCTGTGAGAGGATCGCGAACGAGGAATTCACAGAGGACTTGAATGTCCGGTGATGTATATTTGCGAAAAGTGTTTCCATTAAACTTTTACGATATACTTCTATATAGACATGTCAGAAAAAAAACACCCCATAAGAGTGTAAAAATTTCTTGATATTTGAGAGTGTTTTTGAACTGTAGGTGTTTCCATTACCAGTTTTTTTTATTGCGATATTTGGGTTTTGCCCATTTCTAGGGTTAATGGAAACGCACTTATTGTCACCCTCAACTTTCAAACACCATATGGTAAAAACTGAACAAATAGTCAAATATTCATGTTGAACAGCCAAATCTGAATTAATTGACATTATTCTGAGTCGGGTACAGCCCTGAAATGCACTGACAAAACCCTGAAATATTTCTAGATGATCAAAACTAGGAAATGATTGTTTAATATTGATGGGTTAAGTTTTGATTACTTTGAAAACGTGTCTTAAAAGCCTGGTAAATAGTGCAATATAGCCCATTTCATTAGTAATATTCATTTAATGCTCTCTAGTGTTGGTTTTATTTTGAAGGTCTGACGACTTGTTTGTGATTTTTGAGTCAGAATTCTTTAAATTTGAATTTTTTTTTTGTTGTATGTACAACTTGTATGGACTGAATCTGCATTAACTGGAGCGTCTCCAGTTCAGGTCCCCATCCGGACCAAATGTGGAGTGTGGACTGGTAGCTGGAGAGGTGCCAATTCACCTCCTGGGCACTGCCAAGGTGCCCCTGAGCAAGGCACCGAAACCCCAACTGCTCTGTGTATCTTCTTTCTGACTTTGTGCTGATGTACACAACACATTTTAATCTGCTGTTCTGCACTGTCAAAATATTTGACTCCTAACATCACACTGTACATCTCAACCGACCCGTCACAATGTGGTGGTCACACTGAACATAAGCCCTGGGTGGTTTTGCCTGGTGAGAGAAAGTCAGCGCTACATTGTGCAAATCTACTATGATACTAAGAAGAAAAAATGTGACTAGGGACCATATTTGTAGAGTGTCTGTGCGCCTTAAGGTTTACTTGTTTCTAAAGGTTAAAAAAGTCAGATAAACATTTTCGGAGTTTGGGATTTAAAAAGGTCACACTGTTTTTATCTCACTATGATCCGCTGTTGGTGGTGTAACCGGATATCTGGACCTGAAGTCATGTAGATAGCCCACATTTTGCTACTGAGAGGAGAGGAGAGGGGAGGGGAGAAGAGGAGAGGAGAGGAGAGGAGAGGAGAGGAGGAGTTTGCAGCGAAATCTATAATTCATCACAGCACAGGCTAGTGCAATCACATCAAGCACTTTGCACCTGGGACTCAAAGGGGTCTAAGGGTATGGAGCGAATGAGAACATTATTTTACTGTACAGTTCCTCCACAAAACAGCAACAACGCTCCAGCAAACACTCAAACATAAAGTTGAAGAGGGTGCAAGGAGGAGGGAAAAAAACAGAGTTGTTGCTCATCAGATCAATATCCTATTCCATGGTCAACTGCACAAAAACTCCCTCATTTTCTTTTCTCTCTTTTTTTTTTTTTTTTTTTTTTTTTACATTTTCAATTTCTAGAAGTAGGAGATAGAAAACGCATTAACCATGCATGGGCTAGAGTGGTAGTGAAAGTGAAACAGAGTGAAATGGAGACTGAAAGTGAGAAAAACACAGGTCTGGCAAAGCGTTTCTTTCTTCTCTTTTCAGAGATTCGTCCAAATATCTCACCCAGGCCTGCACCTTTCCCGAGCAGATAAGAAAATAATGAATGCTATAATTAAATAGGCTTTGTTCTGTCTATCACCTGAATAAAAAATTGCTAATACCAACAAAAGATAAAGAGTACATCGCATTGACTATTCTATGTTGGTGCCTGAACTTTTCTAATCGCACTCTTTCTATATATCAAACTGAAACTCGTTACCAAGTTCACAAATGCAAAGACAGACGTAGCATGCTCATTTTAAGCAGCATGGCAATGTGATGTCCTTACGTTTAGTCACATAACGGAGCGTTTCTAAACTGATCTGGGGACGTCTGTTTCTTAATTGCATTTCTGAAAAAGCTCTAAGATGAATTATATTGGATGATATGGTCATGTCATGCTATCGCTTTACAAAAGTATCAGAATACTATCTGTTGCAATAAAACAATATTACCATCTCCTGTAATAAAGAAACAAAAATAAAAAGCAGCTGATAAATGGAGACATGGATTTGAAATGAGCACATCATCAAAGGCAGCGTAACAAAGTTGGGTGCATCCCATATCAGCTGCTTGGTCTGCCTTAATGTAACTTTCACCATAAAACCCAAACAGACAGAAACACACAGAGCTCCTCCCGCTCAGTGCCGGACACTGCTGGAGCTGCAGTGAAGACATGAATGACAAGCACAAACTGTGTAAAGGCAGTCTGGATTCTCATTCCTCTACAACCTGAGACTCTCCACAGATGCAGAGGAGTTACTGAACAGTCAGAGTGTGCGAGTGTGTGTGTGTGTGTGTGTGTGAGGGGTGGCAGAAGGAGAAAGGGGGTAGCGGGTCATATCTTGGTGGATTAGTGGAGCAAGCGGCGCAGCAGAAGCTTATAGTGTTGTGTGAGTTGAAACCAGATGTCAGTAGGTTGCATTTTATCCAGCTTTCCTTTTTGTCCTCTTTTTTTCTGCTGGTGCAAAAATGCCACAAAAAAATAGAGATTAAGTCTACTTTCAAAAGTGCATCAGAAAATAAGAGTCTCAACCTGAGCATCACATTTTCCTTTTCAGGATACGAACACTTTGTTTAATGTTTTGTGCATACTGTTTACAGTTCAAGACAGGACCAAATGCTGCCACCAGATATCAAATGGTGGAAAGTTTAAGCACTTTACTAAAGTATTGTCCTTTGCTACAGCTCCCCAACACCTGTAAACACACTGTGATGTATGAAATTGTTTCCTTTCCTTTTTGTCCAGTGACCTTTTCAATAACAGCAGTGACATGCCCAAATGTCCTGTTTTGTCAAAAATAGAATAGATATTCTGTTTACTGTCACAGAAGTGTAAAGAAAACATAAACATAGGACTTTCACCCAGGAGACTGGTGTTCACACCCACAAGTCAGGTAGTTCTGAAGCTGAGCTGCAGCCATTTCATGAAATTAAGGACATGTTTAAAACTGCGACTGTTAGAACAGTAATATATGTCATTTCGAAGTCAGTGGAAATGGATCTATGCTGTTGTTAAGATATGGGAGAGCGTTGTTTTCTCAAGTGAAAGATGTGCTGTACTTCTTCTTCTTCCTGCACATCTCTTTAAAGAAACAAGAAAAGGCAGAATATTATGTGGCTTTTGCCTTACAGACTCCCCCTATAGCTGCAGAGCATTACATGTTTTAAATCAATAATGATATCCAGCTTTGGATCGACCTCAAGCTCTCATAAAAATCATAACAGCAGATGGGCTCCTCTTTCTTCATCACTTCTGTCACTCACCTCCCTCCGTCTCTCTTTCTCACCTGTTTTTTTTCTTTCTGTTTGTTCTGTTCCTCTCTCTGCCTCTCTCTGGGCTTTCCTCCAGTTTACATGATGAGCTGGTGGCCAACAAAACAAACATTGGCCCCGGTCCTCGGCAGGCGGAGAGGACACGAGCAGCAGGGCAGAACAGCAAGGTTGCTATATAACTTTCCGCATGATCCCTCTGCAACGCCTACTCACCGTACCTCACCAGCAACACCACTTTACAGAGCGAGATGATAGCTGCTTAAAAATGTCCGGTTGAGGCAAAACAAGGGCAGCAAGCAGAGAGACCAGCCTCCAACTTGAAGCTATGCTCGCATGAACTCAGCCAGTTTGAATAGTAAATGAGGAGCAGTCTGTGGTGCTCTTCAGTAGCAGAGACTCTGACATGACCTCTGACCTTTGCCCTGATTGATAAATTATTATCATACTATTTCTTGGCAAACACAAGAAAGAGCCCAGAGCCCAAACAACAGATGGAAAATTAATGGGCATGTTGCTGGTTTCAGCCTCTCAGATGTGAAGACTAAAAGCTTTTCTTTGTCTTGTGTATTGTAAATTTGGGAACATCACCATGGGCTCTGGAAAATTGTTGCATGCATTTTCCCCAGAGTTTGGACATTTAATCAACCAAACAATCAAAATGTCTAGTGGCATCTAGCAGAGAGGTTCCAGATTGTCACCAGTGACTGCACATAAAGACGGATGATGCATCTCCACTTTCTTCCACTGGAAGGAGTGAGAGCTGTCTTGTCGTCCATCTTTATTATACGGTCTCTGAAAATAAACTCCTGGTTGCCAAGCTTGTAAGAGAACTATATCTAACGCAAAAATGCAAAGACTCTATGTAGAGCTGGTGTTTGGTTTTACTGTTCTGGGCTACTGTAAAAACAAGATGGCGGACTCCATGAAAGGACCCGCTCTGTATATAAATGGCTGATTCTAAGGTAAAGACAACACGATTCTTATTTAAAGATGATCATACATGAATAAACACATGGTTATGAATATTATAATCCCATGTCTGCCAATATATCCCCCTAAATCCTACACACTGGACCTTTAATTGATTATCAAGAAAGATGAAATTAGCTGCAGCCTCTTTCATGTGATAACAAAGGCAGTATATTTCTCTGTTCAATGATTAAGACCTTTTTTAACAGAGTCAGAGGGCAGGGACTGAAGTCACAAATAGCATAGCATGACTCTCTATGCTAAGTTTTTTGTTTTTGTTTAGTACGAATTTAATCTCATGACATCAAAATGACAATCATCATCTATTCTAAATAATCACTGGCCAGGGAGCAGGTCAGAGGGGGATTTGACTATCTTTGGTTGTGCTTTTTTTTTTTTATCTCCAAGAGGCCCTTTTGCCCACATAACAACTGTTTTGACTCTAAGGACACGCCAGCCATTATCTGTTAGCAAGGATGAGACTTGACGGGGGAAAATTATCACTGCTCAACTCCCCCTCACCCTGATCCCCCTCCAGTGGCTCTGTGTTAAAAGGTTCCAGACTTCCATTCATTTAACACTCGAGCGAGCACGATGGAAAGGTGCTCTCCGCCATCCTCGCGGAAAGTGGCGGCAGGTGTAAAGGTTTAATCGCCCATCAGGACATCTTGTCATCAAAATCCCACCTCTGTCGCTTTGATTCGGCTCCTCTCAATCTGCCTGCTTGTCGGTCTTGTTTGTAGTCGTTCTGCGTCACTGTCTGTTTTTGGGGCTTCCTGTCAGCTTGGCTGGCAGTTTGAGTATCTGTGTGTCCTGCCTGACCTCTCTAAATGAAATCCAGGTAGGATTGAGGTTTGAAACAAAGAGACAGTCAACAAAATATTCTAAAACAATGCAAGACCACTGGGTGTATTTTAATATGTTCCCCTGTATTTTTTATTTGTTCATATCAGGAAAACAACTAGGGATGCCTCCAGGTGCAATCTGGGGGCCATCGAGCTTTTAATATTAGCATAATAATGTTAGCATAAGCAAAACCACCTGCAGCTATTATTGGTACTGATAGTGGTTCTATTAGGTAATTTTGTGTTGTTCATTAGCATTAAAACAACTGCATGGTTTTCAAACGACCTAACTTTTCAGACCAATCAGGAGAAAGTATTTGTCCAGAGCTCGATTCTAACACAAATCCTGGGTATAAAAGTCCTCAGATTCGGAGATTATCGCAAAATTACACAATGATAATATTAGATGAGTAACTGCTGAATAAAAGATGTATAACCTCAAGATGTCCTTCCTAACCAATTAGTGTGAAATTCAAATTTCCATCAAGTAAAAACCAAAAGTTTTTTTTTTCTTTTTTGTACCCCGAAGCAGTTGCTGATGAGTCAGTCCTTTTTGGAAGCAGTCTGTAAGAGTTTAAAGAGAGGCACTCTCTGCAGTCATTATCACTTGTAATGGAAGTGAAGTAGATGCCTCCAGCTGTGGTATTTATATCTTTGGGTCAGTTCAAATTCATCCAAACACAGGAAACAGAAATTAACCCCACTACACAATGCGGGAGTGTATATCTGTTTTTTAAGAATCTCAACAAGTTCAAATACATTTAAAAATACACAAGAATAATTTCCACTTCAAACAAAGCCCTCTCTCAACCTCTAAATCATAGAGTGGAGTAGATTTTGACAGTTTTCCAGATAATTACAGCCACACGGTGGATCCGTATCTGTTTGAAGTGCAGGTGAAAGAGTTGAAGATGCAACAGCAGCAGCTCTACAGACGCTGTTGTCAACTGTGAAATCAGATTACCTCGTGGTGTGACATTACATAAAGACTTTTGTGGGTAGGAAAAAAATACAACACAAGATACACGAAGTTCGAGGCAGCTTGCTTAATGAGCAGACTGTCCATCAGCTGACGGACTGAGTGTTTAATCTCCTGTGCCAACACTGTGAAACTGACTTTGATTCATTGGAAGAGGGCGAAAAGCAAGAGGAGACTTGTCTTATATGGTTCATCAAACTACCAAACTACAATGTTTTAAATCATAATTTTATTTAAAGAGAACTTAAGAGATGCAGTCTTCAGAAAGACTCAGTCTCTTAAATCAAGAAAAAAATCCTTATTATGTTTGTTTGTTAGTTTATGTACTTCATTTGTTAATTTTACAGTTTGTCTTATTCTATTGTATGGTATTCTACTTTAATTGAGTATTTATCTCCAGAGACCCTGCCCACTGCCTGTACTTTCTTATTGTCTTCTTGTTTTGCTATTTAAGGGAAAGTTTCTGGGCACGGCGCGCAGGTAAGGTCCAGACTTTATGAAAAAAGCAACCAGGTGCCAGACCGTAAGCGTGCATCCAAGAGGAAGCTTAAAAAATCGTCGACACAATGCCAAAAACAGGCAAATATAGCGAGGCGATACGCCAAGCGGACACAGCTTCCAAAACAAGGGTGAATCTGGGGTTGGCTTTTATCTTGACTTCTGCTGGCGAGCATGTTCCCAAACAGTAATCAACAACTCCTGCATAGTAGACCTTTAATTTGCTTGGTTTTAGTTGACTGCAGTGCTTAATTATTTTGATATTTTCCTATTTAAGCACTTAGATATTTTGATACAAGTTACTTTAATGTGTATGTTGATATAAGTTTATAAAGGTTGTTAACACTTTGACTTTTGTAGAACCTTCACAGACGTTCAGAGCAGAGATAAAATGAAAACAACACCAGTCCTATGTCAGATTAAAACCACATGGTGTGTTGCAGCGGTGGTGGAAATTTCATCGAGAGCTGAGTGAAGCCCATTCTTAGAGGAAAGTGAAAGGAAAGTGAAGGTTAAGTTAAAGAACTTGCACCTTCTCTAACAGCCCTACACAAACCTTGCCCTCCCTAACAGCTTTATATTTGACAAGCTCACAGAAAACATGTGTGTTTATATGTGTGTGTGTGTGTGTGTGTGTGTGTGTGTGTGTGTGTGTGTGTAAAAGTGTAAAAGCGAGAAAGCGAGAGAGTAAGACACTGGAACATCGCCATATCAAGTGCGGGGCGCAGCAGGGCAGGCGGAACCAAAGGTCTGTTCCACTGGGGGAGTGATTAAGGCGTTGCGCGAGGCCCACAGGGGAGAGAAAGGGCAGAAAGGAGAGCTCATTACACATAATGTAGAAGAAGAAGAAGAAGTCTCACCCAACGCAGCGTGAAAGCCTCACACACTCTCAACAACTTTGCTTAGAAAATCAAGCTCCTTGTGCTTCGGCTGAACTGAGAGCAATGAAAGTAAATATGTTGCTGATTTTCACTGCAGATGGGTTTTTGTCAGAAGAAGAAACAGTCAATGAAAAGCAGTCAGAGATGATGAGAGAAGGGGGAGGGCAGCCTTTAGGGATTTACGCACCTGCAAATTGACTTGTGCTAAGTAATAGACTTTTTCCACCATATTAATGAATTAAAATACCTGACGGTGGCAAAGCTTAGAACTTAACATGAGCTGATAGATTTATTTCAAGTCTAATTCTTGTCATATAGTGATTTGAGTTTGCAACAAGATATTCCTGCAGCCTTTTACTTGACCTGTAACACAGAGGTTTGGAGGTGATGCAATACTTTCAAATGCTCTGTGAACTGAAGCTCAGATCTCAGTAGTGTTAGGCAGTCAACTGATTAGAAAGTTTCAATAATTAAGTGGTAATGTCTTTTATCAAATTAAAATGCCCAAGTTCACAGATTCCAGCTTTTCAAACACCAACATATCTCAGTTTTATATCATTCAAAAACTTCATGTTTGGGACTGTTGATTTGTAATTAACTGGTGATTTGTATAGGTCACCTTGAAAGACTGTGATATTAAAAATGAATTAGTAATGTTAGTTTGAGCAATAGGCTCATATTTCCAGGCCCACATTATCATTTCCATTCTCTACTTTGGCTGTCATCAACTCAGAGACACAGATATATAATTGCTGCATTTGTGTCTTACTCAAGTGTTCGTAATTATGAGTTTCCGACTTCTAAATTGCATTCATGTCAACTTCCACTACAGCTTTTTCCAAAAGCTCCAATAAAGCCTATCCAACTTGGTGTATAAGCATAAAGAAGTGTTTGGCATCAGCCGGAGACCAAAGTTCAATGTACTTAAACCTATCGACAACATATGGGGCTGAAAAATGAAGCCAATGTGGAACTGCAGTTCCTTGAATGGCCACATGAGGCTGGCTCCAGAAGCAAGTCAATCTCCTACACCCCCACATTAAAATACCCAGCTTTACAGAAGAAATAAACATGTTTACACCCCGGTACATAAAATAGTTTTGGTCTCGTCTAAAGCTTCTTTCCACGTTCATGACAACTGTACAGGGTTTTTTTAAACTCACTGTGGCTGTTTTGAGTGACAGACTGTCTTTGGGACTTCAACACAGTCTCTGAGTCAGATCCAGCCCTCACTCCTCCACAGTCTCACCCTCTCGGCCAATTATGGTAACCTGGAGTCACTTCTGGCACCAAAAATCCAAGATGGTGATGGCTAAAGTGCCAGACATGAGGCTTCGAAACCAGTGGGTGATGTCACTGTAGCTACGTCCATTACTTTTAACAGTCTGTGAATTGCACCCAGATTTAATGGACATGGTGTTATATTAAGTATTAAGTATTTCATTCCACCCACACATGATCAACTCTTAAATAACTGAACAGCCTTGATGACGAGAACACACACGAATCCTTAACAAGAGAATCTCTCCCATATTTGCACTGAGATGTCAGTTTTGTTGAAGCTCGACCTCGAGACCGTTTCCTTCCAGAAGCAACCACAAAAAACAGAACTTGAACAAACCGGCCTACCTGGTTGATGATGTAGATGCCGTAGTCAATCTTCTGCCTTCTGAGGATAGGGTGGAGGTAGTGGAGCCAGTACTTTAGGTGGTTTTCTCTGTGACGGAATGGGATGATGATGGCCACCTGAACAACACGGACAGTTTCTGTTGTTTATTTGTTTGTATCAAACAGGACAGCCGTGCAAAGTAACTAGGTACATTTACTTAAATACTTACATACAATGTTGAGGTACTGCTACTTTACAGAAGTATTTCCATTTTATGAAGCTGTATACTTCTACTTTGCAACATTTCAGAGGGAAATATTGTACTTTTTACTCCATTACATTATTTAAGATTAAAATACTAAAAGTATATGCAGCCCAGCCCGGGATATATTTAATTTGTACGTTTATAATAACATAGATACATATAGATATATAAAGCCAAAACATTATCTTTTCTTCACCATGACAGTAAGTGTTTTTTGTGCCTAAACATAACCACACGTTAACCACAGTGTTGTTAAAATGCAAAGAAACTAAATTTCAACATATCTTACTATCTAATGACGAAAACTCTGTCTGTGTGTCAATGGGTGTGTCTGTTCCACGTTTTTCTCCTCACCGACTTGGTCAATCCATGTGAAATGTGGCCCCGTATGTCGCAGAGACATGAGACTTTGCACAGAGATGCCTCTCCTCATGAGGAACTAATTTGCCTCAAGAACCCATAACTTCTGGTTATACAGATTTTCTGCCATTTTGAATTTTTTGAAAAACACTTAAAATCGATCTCTTCCTAGGAAGTTTGACCGATCTGCATGAAACCCGGTGAACATAATTTAGGGACCAATATCTAAAGTTCCCTCTTGGCAAAAGTTGGAAAACTTACTAAAACTGAGCTTCTATAAGGCAATGAATATTGCGGAGGGCGTGGCTCATCACATAAAGGTGTGTAACATCTGAAGGGTTTCACCCATCACCACACAACTTTGTAGCCATATGACCACACATAATCTGAGGGGACCCCTCCATTATTGACCCCATCAAACAAAATGGGGACACTAGAGAGCTAATATCTTATCTGGGCCTAACCGCCATATCGAATTTTACTAAACTTAATGGATATGTAGAACAGGACGCCTCAAGTTGACTACAAAAATGTAACTCTAATTGGCAACTGGGTGGCGCTATAACAACAGAAAAATGCTTAAAAATGGCTAAAATGCGACTGATCTCTGTGGCTCCCCCTGTGGACCAATGTTGTTGTTTTTTTCTAATTTTTGGTATGACTTAGTACTCAATGGGTATGGACTAGTCCAGTAGTAAGGTAAAAATGTAATATATCCGTGTTTTGCAGAAACATATAACATCAACATTTATTCTGGTGATTGGGTTGGTATATGAAGTAGTTCAAATTAGCTCCACCCTCTGCTTGCAAAATAATACATCAATAATAATGATAGATCTTTTTAAATGCAGGACTTTTACTATTAATGTTGAACTTTTGTCCTGTGGTATTGCCGCCGTTACTGAAATTAATTATGCAAACGCTTCTTTCACTACTGCAGCTGGAACATTAACTATAATTTCTATCAGCTGGAGAACTATTCAAATGCATAATTAAATCAATGCAGGTAAAGGAAACAAAGAACAAGTATAAACAGTCATGGTGCATTATATGAAACTCTTCTGTTGACATGGACAAAGATTATGAAACAGTCTTTCTCTTTCACATCTCCGCAGAGTGTTTGTTTGAGTAATTATGCATAAATGAGCTTTGCTTCATCCCACGGTGAACTGTTCTGCAGCAGAAAATCATTTCCGCAGAAAATCCCCCAGGTTAATGTCACAGTGTACATAAAGTTGGTTCTCATTCATTATGAATGAAGCAGCTCAAGGAAGGAGCTCTCAATGGCATCGCAGATTTGAGACAGATTTGAGGCTGTCCTCCATCTCCGTGCTTTAAGTGAGTCGTTCTCAGCTGTCCAAACAGTCCAAGGTTGAGCTGTAATTTACCGTGTAAGTTCATGGTAATTTTGCACTCAGATGAAGACTGACAGCAAACTGACCTTGGTTTCTGTATAGTTAGGCATTGTGGCAGGTGATTGGTGTTATCTTCATTACCTAAAGTGTCACCCTGACCTCAGTGAAGTAGGATGAGGAGGAGAAATACTTAAAACACTTTAATAGACTATACTGTGTTTGACTATGACTAAGTATGACTAATGGCTTAACTTCTGGTTGGCTTTTCTTAGACCCCGTACTATGAGAAAAAGCTGCATTTCTGCCAGGATAAAGAAAAATTAAAACGAAAAACGTGAATTATAAGACCACTTGTGACTAAACATAAGAGATAGTAAGATGAAAGTAGTCAGTTACTTAAACTTAAAGCTGACTAAATCATCATCTTTACTGTTTTATACCTTTTACTCACTTATTTTTATAACTTTAAATGACTATTTAATGTTTTTAATTAGCTGTCTCATAACTCTGACTTATTATGTCATAATTCTGAAGAACTGACTGAAAAATTTAAGTAATAGTCTCATAATTTTGACTTCCTACAAGCATTAAAACTGTTATGCATAACTTGTATAGAATGTGTGAGAGTGCGTACTTTTTTCCTTCTCTCTTCCCATTTTCTTTTTGCCAAACTACACCTGCCAACTGTATCACCACGCAGAAGGAAGAGTACATCTACTCATGGATGAGAGGCTCGTGCTCATGACAGCGCAAGATGTAAACATTAATGACGTCCTCCTCTGCTAAGCTGTTACGGAGCTAGCTCAGTGGTGCTAGATGACGTAGCAGTAGATGCACGCTTCTTTCTGCACAGTGATACAGCTGGTGGATGAACTTCTGTAGAGAGAAAACAGTGCCCTCCAATCGAGGTCAGAACACGTTCCCGCCACTAACAAACTGCACCAGTTTGTTTGGAACCAGACTGAGACCACTTCTTCAGAAGGTCTCAGTCTGGTTGATCTGGTTTGCAACTGAGTGTGATTGCTGTGTTCACACCTGCCCAAACAAACTGCACTTAGGGGGCAAACGAACTTGAGTCAACTGAACTGAACCAAACAGAACAGGGATGAAAGCACCCTAAGAGCAAAAATATGTGCTTTTGATTTTGGGGTGAACTGTCCCTTTAAAGTATGTGACACACAAACAGAGAGAAGTATAAACAGACCTTCCATCGTGGCCGACAGTCGGGAGGTGTGTAGCGGCCTCCTTCCGTCACATTGGGGTTTTCTTTCTGCACTCGTTCCATCGTCATCTGGGAGCTGAACTCAATCAACAAACGCCCGACTGAGGAAACAAGGAGAGAGGGAAGAGTTAGTGAGATGAAGAGGATAACAGAGACGGCAGAGGGTAAAGTGGAAAACAGATGAGGTAGAAAGCAAGAGAGGAAGCAAGGGATGTAGGGAGTGAGGGACAGACAGAGAGCTTTTAGCTTCAAAGCAGTACTGTACGTGCATCAAAGCAATGTGTGCAGAAATAATGGTTTCAAGGGATATGCTGTGCATAATGCAGCATTTAATAAGATGCACAGGCTTTTGAAAACATATATTCCTACAAAATAAACAAAGACTTTGAAGTCAGTCAGTGTAAACACAACACGAAAGGTAATTACGCTGCTCAGTGATGAAGCCACACCATATGTTATATCACTACAAATCTATCCATCGCTCCTTTGAGTACTGACGGATCAAATGCAATCTAGTCTTGTGTGCAAGAGATTGTGGGCTCAGACTAATTTTAAAAAGAGGGGTTGACTTTAAATCTCTGGGCCACATGATGAATACAGCCCCTCGTTCGGGGAGCCAAGATCATTAAAATATACGAGCAAGCTTTGCTGTCTGGGGTCCAACCGAAGTCCTACAACCATAACCTGCATTTTAACAAACCGGGCTTTAAGCACTTCTTCTTTGGCGAAATGTCACTCATTAATGCATGTTTTTTCTTCAGTGTCAGTGTTAGACCCACAACTCATTAGGTAATATCAAAGTCTCTTGTGTTAAAGGAAAAAAAACAAAACATATTATATGATGTTTATCTCTCAAAATCTGTGGATGATCATGCTATGTGTAGTGCATTGATTAAGGAGGCACCTATTTCACCTCTATTAAAAAAATTCTGTACTATATTATTGTTGCTGTATGTAATCAATCATTTTAAACGCATTTTCAGTGGGTATTGGCCTCTGCCAGGGTTGTCCCCTGTCACTGATCCTGTTTGTGATATTCATGGACAAAATCCCAAGGCGCAGCCGGGGGAGGAAGGGGTCTGGTTTGGTGACCTCCGGTCCGCATCTCTGCTTTTTGTACAGTAGATGATATGGTTCTGTTGGTATGGTATACCTGATGATATGTTTGTCACCGTGTCCTCCAGCATGCACTGGGGCGGTTTGCAGCCAAGTGAGAAGCAGTTGGGATGAGTGTCAGCACCCCTAAATCCAAGGCCATGGGTCTCTGCTGTAAACCGGTGGATTGGGCGTGAGTTGCTGCCCCAAACAAGGGAGTTCAAGTATCTCTGGTTATTGTTCACAAGTGAGGATAGAATGGAGTGTGAGACTGATCGGCGGTTTAGCACGGCATCTGCAGTAATGTGGGCGCTGTGCCAGACTGTCGTGGTGAAGAGGGAGCTGAGCCAGAAGGCAAAGCTTTAGGTTTACTGGTCCATCTATGTCCTAACCCTCACCTATGGTCATGAGCTCTGGGTAGTGACCAACAGAATGAGGTTGCGGCTACAAGCAGCCAAAATGAGTTTCGTTCGAAGGGTGGATGGGCTCAGGCTTACAGATAGCGAAGGAGCTTGGACATCCGGAGGGAGCTCGGAGTAGAGCCGCTGCTCCTTCGCATCGAAAGGGGTCAGTTGAGGTGGTTCAAGTATCTGATCAGGATGCCTCCTGGGTGCCTCAACTGTTGTCCAAAATGATATTAAAAACATATCAAAGAGCCACAGTGCTGCACTGGGCAACATGTTTCTTCATTACAAATAAGCAATGGGCACTGTAGTATATTTCCAGTCAATATTGCATACACAATTCTGCTGTAGTAAATACACACTACCATGTGTGAGTATTTGTATCTCTCTACGACTGAAAATAGTCCCCAACAAATGCACTCCTCTTTGAGTAACACTTCCTGGAAACCATAATGCCCAGCTGTATAACGAAAATCATTCAGCCTTAAAAAAAATACAGAAAAGACAGCATATATTCCTCGCCTGCTTTTAGAGATGTACATCTTGAATGTGCTAAGCTCTGCAGGCTGCGGTATACTTGAAACAAACTAACGTAGGGAGAGTTGTTGGACCACTTCTCAAGGCTGAAGTACTTCTACCTGTTATGAATGAAACATTTAAAGACAAGGGAAAAGCCTGTCTTCTTAGAGAGGAGAGACGTTTGATAATCATTAAAATTGGGAAAAGGGTTTGCGGCGCTGCACTTGGTTCTACGTACAAAAAGCGACTGAAGTAGTTCTGTGAAGAATGAAAAAGAGCTTTATGGCGACGTTCTAACACTCACTCTAAAAATGCTGATGCTGACTTACTTTCTACAGTTGAACAGATTATTATGAGTTTTTAAGTCTTTAAGTTGAAGTTGTTACTGATCTTACTGTGCTGAAATAGGAAATGAGTTCAGTCAGCATAACATCAGTGCACCTGACTTAAACACCAAATTCTTTTGTGGCTTGAAGAGGCTGTGCTTGTTGTATTGGCAGTTTCGGATAGTTACAACAACTGCTGTGACAGGTTTCAGACGCTGTTTGATGATTCAACAAGAACTTCTTTAAAGGATGTTGTTGCCTTAAGTGCTATAGATAAGGAAGGTGTTGAAGGCTGGACTGGTTTTGGTCCTTTTACGGGATTTGTTGACAATAAATCTGCTGACTGCAACACCTGAATTTCCCATTTGGGAATCAATAAAGGCTTATCTAATCTTTTCTTATAACCAGACTATTCTTTAAGACATTCAGATGATTACAACTACCAGATAAATGATTCTGTTTCCACTGATCAAAAGTATAGATAATGTATGTGCTGTGTTACATGATCTGTGTATCAGCACACAGTATGCACTGCAGAGAGGAGACAGAGAGGCCTATATAGGTCCATGACTTAATAATCCACTTAGCATTGACGTATGAGCGTTGTGTTGAAAGGTCTCCTCCAATCAACGCTACACAGGCGAGCAGCATGATCGATGCCAACAAGGTTACATGTTCATAACACACCTCTTTATCATACCCACAAGAGCTGAATGCAAATAGTCCCGACAGCTTTCCCCCCCGAACACTTCTACCCGTCACCCTCCATCCTTTCCCTGCACCCATGTTTATTTTTTCCTTTTCCTCTCTCACACTAATGAGACTGTAAGTGGAACTCTGTGTTTGCATCTTGTCCCAGTATAATGTTAGTTAGCGCTCAAACAGCAAAAAAAGACACTTACAGAAAATACAAGTATATAAACATGCTATTTTTAGATCTTAAGTTGTGTTGTTGCTGTTTTTTGACACTAAAATTTAGATAATTAATACAGTTACCTTTCAGTACCCGCTAAAAAGTGCAGTAATGTCATCTTTAAAAGTCTCATATTAAATATATACTTTGAATTTAAACAAAGAACCCAATTAAGAGACCTGTATCATGTATTATTTAGGGCAAGTTGTAAATCCAGTACAAGGGATTGAGAGCATTGTGTGTTTTTAGTGCACTGTGTCTCTGCGGCATTCAGGGCTCCCTCACTATAATATCAGTGTGCAGCTGCACAGTTTTCTGGAATAACTGAGTGCTGTATTTAGTGCTGAGGGTTGAAAACTCAGCTTCTGTCTGAACAATTATGCAACATGACTGCACTAAAAACACAATAAATAAATAAAAATAAATCGATAACCATGCAGAGTTAAGGTAAGTTAAATTCAGACCAAACGCAGAGCTAATTTCAACGTAAAGACATAGATATGTGCAAATTCATGCTGGGCAAAGCAAACAGATGCAAGTACACATCCACGCAAGTAGAAATGTTTCAATTTCGGCAAAAGATTTGCATGATACTGTGCTGCGAGGGCCTTTCCCAGAATTCCCACATATCGTCATGGACATAACTTCAAAGTTTTCCCTGACTTTTCAAGGACCTATGATACAATTTCTGTGACTATTCACAAGGTGTAATGCCAACATGTCTCTATCTCAAAAATGGGTATGGAAACATCTGGATTCAAGATCATACATGTTAAGTCAAAACATCACTTTCCTTTCCATTTAAATGTTACTCTAGCTAAATGACATAAATGGAAAAAGAAATGGATTGACACATATTAGAGCTACATTATGTAAAAGCTACAGAAAATAAATTTGCCACTATGTTACAGTACACGGAAGGTTATCCACGGAAGATTACTGTAACGATTCATTTCATTATACACAACAAAATTCCATGACTTTTTTAATACTTTCAAGGACTTTACTGATTCCAGAACTTTCCAAGGTGTGGAAAACAAGAATTTGAAATTCTGTGACTTCCAGATTTTCCATGAGCATGGTAACCCCGCTATTGGCAATGAGGAGCTTCTGAGGTCACAGACAATCACGAATGGAGGACAGACTTACTGTCACTGTCTGTGGGCACCCGGAGGTCTATGACTCGAGATCAGTACCAACTATTTGTGGTTTTATAAAGAGTTCTGTGCTGGAACTTTTTCTTAGTAAAAGGCAGCCAGGTGCAGTGATTCTCAGGAGAGTTGTCGGCCATGATTTTGTCAGGCAATTAGCAGAGATGCTGCACATGAATGCTGGGTGGATGGATAAACTGTTTCTCAAGACAGCTACAGCACATAACTCCCAAAAGCGCATTAACATTTCTCATCATATTCACACTGATGACTCTGCTTGCTTAAAGTTTGTCTTTTGCATTAACCACCAGCTCACCTCGTCAATACAGTGTATTGTATTATGCCATATTAGTACATCTGTTTGGCAGATGACCAAGAGATCTTTTGTCTTGTGGGAAAGAAACACTAGGCTCTAGATTTTGTCGAGCAACAAATACTTAAAACCAATTCATGAGCTGCACAGGAAGTGCTTAATTGGTAATGATGGACTCACGTGCGTGTTGTTGTTTTGATTTTAAAAGACGGTGACAGGCAGAGGTCAGAAAGCTTCCAAATAGTCGGGTGATGTGAGGAGAGAAACCTTTTAAAATGAACACTGACATCATCCTGTTTTACTCTGACACAGAGGACATGAATAATGCAAAGTGTGTGCATGTGTGTGTGTGTGTGTGTGTGTGTGTGTGTGTGTGTGTGTGTGCGTGCGTGCACCGTAAAGAGAGACAGAGAGGAAATGTACGTGGGCATGTAAGAAAAAAGGGAGAATGTGGGTTTGAACTAATGCTGGTGGAGGAAGAAGTGATAAATGAGACTTCTAATGTGTGTGATAGTGCTGCAATTATCTCACACGCGCAAACACACACGCACGCACACACACATACACACACACATACAACATATCTAATGCTTATCTGTGTGGTGATATTACAGTAATACATTATAATCACGCTGCTTGATCGCTCTATCTGGGACACCCACTGCACTTTGGGGGATACATCACTGCTTTGTCTGCAAATATACACCACCGCACACACACATATACACACACATACTGTATACACGCACCAAATCTTCAACCCCACAATAATAATGAACCAAATCTCTGAGCTATTAGGTTAGTAGCACATGTACACAACACACTGAGAGGAGACCTGAGGCTGGAAGCGCTCTAAACACACACAAACACACACACACACACACACACACACAGAACAACTCGGCCTATTTGAGGCTGTGATTCAGCCCGGGTCAAACTTGACAACATGAAATAGAAACAGCAGAAAAATGGGAGCATCCAAGTGTTTTGTTGGTTTTGAGGGTTTTTGCGTGACGTGGCATCCATCCTCAGATTGTGATTCTCTCTGCTTCGGTTTCACTCTCTTCCTGTCTCAGTTTGTTTGATTTGTTCTGCCCTTCTCACCACATGATTCAAAGCTGAAAGATCACTGAAATATTAAAGACAACATTCACACCTCTCCCTCCCTTCCTATCACTCACACTCTCTCTCTCTCCACCAGGCCAGTGGTTCTGAATGTGATCCATGTGTAGAGGTTTTAACAGGTACTGGTAAGGGAGGCTTGACCCAAGACTTAAGCAGGGCCAGGTCCAAGTTATAGTTGTTCTAATCTGTTTTGGGTCGGGGCTGCATTCTGTTGCTGCAGATATCGAGTCTGTGTGTCAGTCATTTCGGGAGAGAAATGTGTTTTTTGAGGTGAGACTGAGAGTGTGAACTGTGAAGTGAACATGAACTGGTGGAGCTTCATGCTGCTGCTTATCTCTCTATTTGGGTCGACTGCATTTTGGAATGTGTCTAATAATCCTAAACTCTTCTGCAGACAGGGACTCTTGTTTATTTCACAATTTATACTCCCCTGGTTAAGGAAGGTTTTCCATGCGTCCACTTTAGATAGGGTGTTGTGGTTCAGTGAAAAGCTCTAATTTGTGGTTCCAGAGAAATCCACAGGCAAATCAGAAATTTTAAATTACAGCAAAACATTAACTGTTCCAACTACAGAATGTCAACTCTTACAAAATGTTATATCAGAGGACTATCTCCAGTTTATTATTTACTCATATTATCAATACAATTACTACAAATGACACTTTATTTGAGCCCAAAATGTTTGTTAAAATAGCATATTTAGTTTACCAGTCAACCAATAAGCAATCAATTTATAGTGTACAAAGTTGTAAAAAGTAAGCAAATCCACACCTTTTTAAGATTTAAATTGAGCATAGCGTTAGTTGAGGCTGAACACGATCAGCTGATCTCAAACAGCCAATCAACTGATGGAGCAGCTGATTGATGGAAGGGAGTCAGCTGATAGATCACAGGATTCCTTTCTATACAACCAATTGGCTAATCTCATTCAGGGTGCCTTATATAAACTGCTCTGGCCTGCATGTAGGCACATGGAAGGGCAGGGAGGTTTGCTCTCTCTGCAGGCACGTGGAGGGGCAGAGAGGTGTGCTCTTTCTGCCTTAGGTTTTCCATGTAGGGATGTGGAAGAGGCTTTCTGCGTAGGCCCAGGAAAAGCAGAGGGGCCCCAGAACAGAGCCATACCGCCAAATATAATACCGCAAATGGAAATAGAGTTGTATTTGACTTAAGTGTCCGTGACTGAACTGACAATTATTGAGGTGATGATGTTTAGTTTAATTTGTATTTGTCATATTAATAAGTTATATAATGTAAAAATCAATACTTGACACTGTGTGACGATACAATACTGCCACACAAAAATATCACGATACTATGCTGTATTGATTTTTTCCCTCACCCCTACTGCAAATGGTTTAATACTTAAAAAAAGGCATCATCTTGTTAAATGCTGTATTTACTGCACTGTCTAAAGCAGTGCTGTGCATAACAAAAAAGAGACAAACTGAAATTATGTCTTTGCTCAGTGATTGCAATCAAATCTTAAATGTCTCACCACTATCACATCTTCACGCACAGAAACTCTGTGCGAAATCAACACCGACAAAACATGTCCCTGCACATGTCCCTGCCTGGGATTAAATCTGAATAATAAGAAAACACTTAACAACTTTCTCTCTCCTCTAAAGTCACAGAGTCATTGGTGTCACTGCTCAGGCCATCTGACCACATAAACTACGAGTACACGACAGGCTGGTTGTTAATCAGCAGTCCCGTCCTGAGACTTTTTGAGCCTTCATGTTACTTAAGTGACAACTGAGGCAGTGCCAGGGTCAGATTTCACAGAGAAAGTTTATAATTGGGTTTGGTTCTTTGGCTTCGGGATGACGGGAGAAATGAGAGTCAGAGAAAGTGAATAAATGGGGGAAAGAAAAAAAAAAGAGAGAAAAGAAAGTGAAAGAAGAGGAAGAAAAGAGGGAGGGAGAAATTGTTCCTCTCCTCCTGCCTCCCACTGACACAGACTCTGTGACAATAGAGACTTTCAGCTCTTTGAATCTTAATAGCCCGTCCACTCTCCCTTTCTCCTCTCTTTCTCTCGCTTTCAATCATTTACAAGTGCCTCTACCAACTGTGGACTGTAATTGCTATTCTTCCAGAGAAGGGGAGGAAGAGAGAAAAATAGATGGAGGTAGAGGAAGAAAAGGAGATTTGATGTAAGGAGGGAATGAGAGGGAGGAAAATGTGTGTGAGAGGTGAGAATGAAGGGAAAGAGAAAGTCAAACAATTATGTGTACAATGCATTTTTTCTTCCTCTTCGACAATATATTTGACTTTGTTTATCTCTTTCTCTTTTTGTCCTCTTGTTGTCATCCTCTCCTCCTGCCAAGAGTCCTCAATATGGATCTATCCTATGAAAGAGGCTGTTTTCAGGCATGAAACTATGTGTCTCTGTGCCTGCATGTAAGAGTGTGTGTGTCCGTGTGAATTTACTGGATCAGGGGATTAATGGTATCGAGGAATCTCCTCGACACGCAAAACATCCAGTCATCTGTTTGTGTGGGTGTGTATTTAAGGCTAACACCCAGCATGTGTGGGCTGGAGAAGAGGAGATAAAGGGTTAACACTGGTGTATTCACAGCTTGCAAACAGCACAAGCACAAAAGGTTGGAATGAACGCCGCAACATCCGCGAACTGACAGCTTTGTTGTCACAAGCCGTGTTGCTGGAAAATGAAACCTGGATGACAAAGGGAAACATGAATGCTATGAAAAGGGATAATTTGAAAACGGTCGGTTCTTGGATTAAATAAACGTGGCTGCAGTTTCCTTGAGAGCACAACAGAGAAAATTTTGGCCCAACTGAATTTGTCAATGACTGAATGATAACATAACCTTGAAAAGAAGAAGTGTTGAAACTGTATTTATGTCTTGCAGGGAAACAAACAGAAATCAAAAGGCTTCTGAGAAAGTAGCAACAACTTATGGTTAGAAGTAACGCCAAACAACAGAGACAATATGGCATACACATCCCACAAATGAACAGATATGAAATAGAGAGAAACAGAGCTGCAAAGTGGGAGGATTATTTCAGTTCATTTTCTGTACAGACAATGTTCGGTAGACAGACAGTGATGTCAAGTACCACAGAAGTTTGGATTGCATGAACCTCTCCCAATTTATTCATTAAAAAAGGAATAACTGTGTTAAAAAATACCGTGTAATTAAAGACGTGACGGGAGAAGTCAACCGCGACTCCCAAAGTGCATTTCCCTAAGAAACATCTGTTCATAAAGCTTAAAATTCTGCAGCATATGCCGCTAACGGCAAGTGGGACCTAAAACTTATGCTTTCTAGAAACACGACTCATTCAGAAGTTTGAATCAATTTACTTTCGGATTATGAATCTGGCACGGCTCTGAGTTCTGTCTTCTCCTCTGCTGCAACAGTAATCAAACTGATGCAAAAAATCGAATTCCTCAGAAACAAAGCGCAGAAAATGGGCGTGAAATAAACCCGCAATATTGTTAAACCATCCAGGAGACTCCTGTATTGCAATGTTAAGAAACACTGAGGATATCATTAAAGGGAAATGTTCAAATGCAAATTTAAAGTGGGGAAAATTACTTCCAGAACCAGCGGCTACTGCTACTTTGCATTTCTATTAGCGACAGAGACAGTGATGACAACATTAGCGAGGTAGGACCAAAGCAAAACCAGCAGCAGTATGATGAGAAAGACAGAGAGCTAGTCAGATTTTTAAGTCTTTGGGAAAGGGGACTGGTGATGACTGGGCTGATACTTGTTCTCACCTTCCTGTGGTCTTTTAACAACAGTACAGTGAATATTTTTTACAGATTTTTGTGTAATACTTTAATCAAAATTCTACTGAAACTTATTCTAATGTGAAATCAAAGACCACGGCTCCCCTTGGATTTCTTTTGTTCACATGTTCAGACATGCCTGCAGCCATGAATTAATTTATTTCTGGTGTTATGTATGACAAACAACCTGTGTGTACACAAACTAGCCTTAACAGGAAGTTCCATTAATCACTGTGAATTTCAAGCTGATGAATGTCACCTAATTATAGCATGAAACACTTCAGTATGGATTCTTGAAAAAGAAAAAGAGGGGGTCTGGTTCTTACATCAAGTAAGAGTATGTTTATCAGCATTTCCTGAAATACTACTCAATGTTCTATTCAATACCAGTGTTGTGGATCATTACCCAAACAGGGAAGGCAAAAAGCACTTAATGGCTCGTATCCATGTGCACAGTATGTTCACCACCGTGTTTATGTTCTGAGACGGAAGAGGTTTGCAAGTAGGGGGGCACAAAACAGATGGAGAAGGGCATGTAACAACAACATCGTATCCCGGCACAAGAAACAGGGTGTGTGGAGGGGGAGACAAAGACGACATCAGACAGGGGAAAAAAAAGGAAAGAGCGTGAAAGAAAGGAGGGCACTTTTCGAGAGATAGAAGGACAGCGGAGGGAGAATAAACAGACAAAAACAGAAAAGGAGAGGACTGAAACAGCTGAGGACACGGAGGGAGATAACAAAGGAAACAAAAAGCGAAGGGAGTGACAGATACAGATTCCATGGCAACACAACAGCAGTGGAAACAAAGGTGTTATTTCAGCGCTCTGCAGCAGTGTTACTGTAACTGTTAGGTTTCTAATTTGCTCTGAATCACAGCTGCCATCCAGGAGAACATTCAGAGAAATCCACATTAATGTAGCACATGAATCATTAATGATAAACAGTGTCACTGCCTTAATATCACTTCATTCATTACTGCAGTATCAAACTGCCTATTTGTTAAAAAAAAATACATTTAAGACTTCAATTTAATATCTCTTTTATTATAGTCATACACACCAAAGTATGAAAGTATGATGGAAAAACAGCAGGGACGATATGGCCTGTATGGCTGCGACTGGTTTCTGGAGTCAGCCTCAAGTGGCCATTTGAGGAACTGCAGTTTTTGGCATTTCCCAATGGTTTCATTTTTCAACGCTGGAGGTCACCACTTGATTGAAATGCCCAGCTCCTCAGCAGAAATAAACATGGTTACAGCCTGGTACAAAAAATGGTTTTGGTTTCTACAGATTATTTCAACATTCATGACAACTGCACAGGGGGTGATTTTTTTTTTTTTTTTTTTTTAAGAACTCACCCATTTCATTTTTATTGAGGCCCAAAATTATGCAGAATTAATCATGGGCCACTTTGATTGACAGGCTGTTTGCCGATAGTGTCCTTGGCTTCTCAGTCAGAAACACCCCTCTCTCCACAGCGTTAGCCTCTCGGTCAGGTATGGTCACGTCTGGCTCCAAAAAACCAAGATGGCAACAGCAACCGACAAAAATGGATGGATGGAATAACAAATAAAAAAAGTATCCATTTGTTTGAATACATTTATTGCTAAAGACTGATACTTCCTCTTTATGAGATGGTGAGCCTTCCAGCTGCTTTAGCAGGGTCGGCCTAATGTTCCCAGGGTCCCATGTCTGATTGGTAATGGCTAGGTTTGCACTTCAAATGGCAGAACAACAAAGGGAGATAAATGTTTCAAATGCAGCTTGAATGGTAAAAATCTGTTCAGCCACTGTAGAGATAACAATATCTCAAGTCAAGAAAACTGTCTTGCCAACAAATTTGAGGGTTTAGGTTTCAAAGAGTATAAGGTCGGTTGGCTATATGCCGTAGCACAGACTGTATAATAAAGATGGACAACATGATATGTCCTCAGAAGACAAGCCAAAACATCTGCCTCCTGGAGGCTGGCTGCAGTATAAAGCTAAAATCTTGCTCCCTCAGTGTGAGCAGGTGAGCAATGATTGGGCCAAACTAAAAACTCAAAGTACACTTCAAAAACATTTTTCCCAAAGATGGTTTCTGTCATTTTAGGTAGTTCTAAAACACTGATGCTTGGTCAACTGTTAATTTTTAGGATTGTTTGGTTTTAATTAGCTATTTGATGCTATAAAAGGGTGTTTGACATTATGACTGACAGCTGTGTGTGCCAGTCAGTGTGCTCGCCGTCAAAGGCACTACCAGCAATGGTCAAACCAGTTTACGAGCGGAATACCGCAGAAATCATCACTGCTCAGACTGAAGCTTTAAATCATGACATCAGCGCACAATGGCAGCAGCCGAAACCAGGGGAAATTTTGGATTCCTTTTTTGTACGGTGGAAGGATGTGGAGACGCATTTTCTGTCTTTATATACCATCATCAAGATGATGGTGGATGATTTCAGCATACTGACCGAGGAAAAAGTACACTGCACATTTTATGTAGGAGAAAAGGTAGCTGAGAACACGATACCCTTTGAAAGGTTTCCTCTTGTTAGGGGGAAACTGAGGTGAGGAACACAGGACCCTGGGAACATGCAGTACTGGAAGTGTTTGCTCCTGGTCTAATGGTTCTGACTGAAACTCTGTAGAAAAAAAAATTGAACATACCGACAACAATCAAAATAATTCAACTTTCAAGTGTGCAATTTTTTTTTTTGTCTTTTTAATGAGGAAACTCAATATTTGTTTAAAGCCCAGCAGATACCCTGTAGTTGTGTCTCAGTTCCATCACACACACTAATTATAATCAGTTGATTAACATCATCCTGTTAATCTGAAATTGATCTATTCCAAGTAATTTAGGGACGGCAGCCACAGTGAAACTGTGCTGTGTACTGGCTCTACCGACCATGCAAACGTGTGCGCATTTCCCTGGATGCTGTTTCTGGCATGTTTTGGCCAGTTCTCCCTATTACATGATATCAAATCTGCATGACTGGCAGTGGAGTCGACACTAGCATGCCAGCATGTGTCTCTGTGTGAGTGTGCATGTAAGTGCGCGTGTGTTAAAGCATGTGCATTTGTGTTTTTGGCAGTACAGCTACAGGTCTCACTGCCACTGTCCAGCTGGCACCCTGATGTGGTAGTTGGCACATAATGCTATAACACACGCACGCACGCGCGCACACACACACACACACACACACACACACACACACACACACACACACACACACACACATTGCAAATACTATTCTCAGGAGAATCAGTATCCTGAATCAGCTGTAGCCAAATGTATGAAGACTCCATGGTCATGATGCTGTGAGCCATGGACTGTATAACGAAGTGAACGTAGCCTCCAGGTCTGAAAAGTGAAATGAATGCGAAGTGCCAGAAACCTGCATTCCTTCTAATGGCCAGCAGGGGGCGACTCCACTGGTTGCAAATTGAAGTCAGATTGTACACAGTAGACATGGACAGGAGCCGACAAAATTTTACTGATACTGACATAGATTCTGCTTATTGGTCCAATTCTTTATGAATTCCCTCACTGATTTCTGACCAACTGTCTGTGAGAGTAGGACTAAACAGGTTTCTAGCAACAATGCAACTGTTTTATGATATCAACACAGGGCAGGAGCAGAGTAGAAAAAAGGCATCCATGCCACACCTGTGTGCAAAATCTGTGTGATGCTAATGTTACTATAAAAGGACATTTACCCCTTATAATGGTCGTGCTGCTTAGTTAGGAAGCAGTGCTCCAGAGTGTCAAATACATGGCCTTCCTGGAATTTAAGTCGATGTTGCATAGACAGATGTTTCAGCATATTGCTTGTGTTTCCTCTTATACTTGAAATGACATTTTACAGGCATTGCAAGCTGCACTGCTGTCATATTTTTTTGTGAAATGAAGACATGCTTTGGACCATTTATTTTTCTCCGCCATGACTCCTTCTTGCAAGTTTCTAACAGCGCAGATGCAGTGGTTTGACGTCATTGCTTTTTCAATTCACAACTCCAAGAAAACATGCCAGCACTGATAAAAGGAATTGATAAGCTTGGAGGCTTATGATTCTGATGGATCAGACATTTTGGAACCCCGTCTGGATTCCCATCCCTAACAGTAAAGTCCTATTGCAGCTGCGCAACTGTTCCTGTCACGCAAGACATAGGTGATTGGTTTATGTTGGACAGGAGCATCTCTTTAACTTTACTGACAGCTGAATTGTCTTCTTGATGAACCAGTGGTTATGTATTTGGTTTGGAGTGCTTTTTCACTCACTATTTGTGAATTATTTTACCATTCTTTGTGACTTTGATTGAAAAATGTCTGGTAAACTAACACTTGCTTTGTGTTACATTTACAGAAGTACTTTAGCAGCTAACTTTGTTGATCATAAGGGCTAGTTCTAACCTAAAATGCTATCATGTCAGTTATGTTAATTGTTGTAATTTATAAAGGCTAACAACAAGCTTGAATGGCATGTCAGTGACATTAGCTGCTTACTACGTTGATCATAAGGATAATGTTAGGGTGCTTTCAGACCTAGAGTTGTCTTGCTTTGGTCTGAATCAGGATCTAATTTTGTTACAAAGCTGCATAAGTGCCTAGAGTTGGTTCGTGTTCTCACGACAGCATTTACAAGTGGACCAGATCAAATGCTTGTGTGAGAAAGCTTCTTCTGATTGGTCAGAATTTCCATGTGGGAAAAATCCAGGAAGTAAACAAAACGTTGAAGACGAGTTCACTTGCACTCACAATGGAGGGACAACTACGCAGGTTGATTTTAGCGCTGGTCATTGTGTACTATATTGCTGACATTGTTCATTTTAGTCAAACCATACAGTTTGAAAACAAGGTAGAAAACAATGTTTTGATGCATTGGATGTGCTGAATGTGCATATTAAGGCAGTACAGGAGGAGGTGCACATTAATTATCCTCCAGGACTGTAACGTGCTCATGTTTAACCCAAACAATGTGTAATGTGACTGCAGCTGGTTCAGATCGAGGTCGGAACACGTTCTCACCACTAACAAACCGCACTCAGGGGGAAAAGGCACTTGAGTTCAATTAAACCAAACCAAACAGGGCAGTTGTGAAAGCACCCTTAGTTGCTGACTGGCTAATATGTTTAGATTAAATACAGATATATTATCGAAATAATTATGTAATTAAGTCAAAGGAGATTATGCTAAATTCTGAATTCAGCTGAGGTGTAGGAGCATTTTTCTGCACACTTTTAAATATACAGTCTCAGACAACAAACAAGAGCTCATTGCGGGCACATAAAGTTCAGTTATTGCATCTCATGAAACCCAATCAGTTCTCGAAATCCTAACAATACCAGAATGTCAATGTGGATGACTACAAACACAAACTTACTAGAGTGTATCGTCTCCTCCTGACCTAGCAGGGTTTTTTTTTTTAGCATTGGTTCAAACAGAGAAGGAAAAACTAAGCACTCTTTCGGGGAGTGGTTCATGTCAAGCAAACATTTCTCTCTGAACTGAATCTGACATTTGACATTTCTGAAGGCTGCGCTTTGACACTTCTTGCATGCATGTGTGTATTTGCATGTGTCTGACACCTACACACATGCAGACTCACATAAACCCATCTGAGAGTATCAGTGTCAGTGTATCAGTGTCCCTCTGTTCACGTCTGTCTTGATCTTCCTCCGCTTTAATCTCCTTTCCTTCTTTACTTGCTGGAATTTCTTTCTTCTGTCCGTCACCATTAAAGGCTATCCAAATACGTCCGACTGTGCGCGGGTGCAAATGCTAAACACACAAGGACATCAGACACACACCCGGGTAGACCTGACTTCTTGAAAGCCATGCCGAGGTAGAAAGAAGATGGACAAATACAGAGACACATTAACACAAACACAATTCAAGATTAATCTTAAAAGTGTTGATAGAGAAGATCAAATGGGAGAGGAAGGGAATTCGATTTTTGAGGGGCAGCTGTGAAGAAGCCTGAATCTGGGAAGAGCTTTTGGTTAGAGGATCTGGAGCTAGCAGGGTGCCAGTGGAGGGATACAATAATCAGAGTAATATCTCTCATTTTGAGTCTCGTTAAAAGCAACACAAGAGCTTTCTGATCTAGGAGACGGGATTGATAGAGGAGGATGAATGATACTAAAACATAAGGAGTTACAGCAATCACAGAGGACGGCTATAAAGACATGGTTGACTTTCTAAACACAGAGATAGAAGAGAAGGAGACTTTCAATGCAGAAACAAAAGAGGATCAAACACTGATACTCAATAAAAATGTAGCTAATTGAGTGTGTTCCTTCATTAAATCATCTCTCAAACAAACAAAAAAAAGAAAACCAGCCTCATTTGACCTCGAGACGTGCTTACACAGTGGCTCACTGTTCAATGATTTTGCTCTCCATTGTAATTATATTGGCTTTAAAATGACTTAATGACTGAGGATAAAGTGCGGGCTACATGTTTTAATTTTAAGTCTTGCAGCTACAAGATATAAACAGCTAGAGAGTTTTTCAACTCTGCATCACATGGCTTTAATTTTTGTTACTCAGCTCAATTAGGGAAACAAGCAAAGAAAAACTACAACTGAAGTCATTCATGCCTGTCTCAAGCTCATAGCTACTGCAGCAGCAGCGGAAGCACAATGAATCAAAGCAGCTTGACAAGTGAAACCCTCCTTTAGCTCCTCAACGTGTCACCGAAATTAGGAGCCACACAGTCACGGATGAATCCTTGCGGAAAGCAACACAAGCAGAAAATACAGTAGAGTTTTCTGAGTCACACAAAAAACATTTTTCAACTTTACTGTGTGTTTTTTATTAATAATAAATGGTTTTGCAGTACAGAAGCATAAAGCAGTGTGAGCTCTATTAGCAGAACACCAGCTTCTCTAACATTAAGTTTTGATGGCAGTTTCAGTCTGAATGGCGTCAAGGAGACGTTAGGGGCCCCATTGTGGAGAACTGTTCCCACTGATTAATTAATTCCTGAAAACACCTATGTTTATGACCATACAAGACATTTTAAGATATCAGGGGATGACGCTCACCATCTGTAGGGTGCTTACTTTGATCTTTGCGTGACTCCTTTAGATCCTCCCCTTACTTTGAACAAAAAGGAATGCAGGTCCACAAATGTTGCCTTACCTGGCAGAGCTCTGTGCTGCGACTATGTTGTTGTTCAGAGCAGACACATTTAGTATTTTACTTTTCTTTTCTTGTTTTTTGATCTAATGAGCTTGGGTGCTAATACGCAATAATGAACTAATTGGGTTTCATTTCTACTAAAAAACTAAAATTTACGGCCCGACATTAGTCTAGTTGCTGTTAAAGTTTACATCCATTTCTGTTAAAGCATGCATGCTTCACACACATCTTCCCCCTATACAGTCTGCACAGTCACAAGGTGGGCACCCAAGATTAGAGCAACAAATTCAGTATCTGACCAAGTGTCACCTTTTCTGTTCCTCAGTTATGACAATAAATAATGGACAGACACATGCTTGTATTTTTTTGGCAGAACACTATAATGTCGCAGTGAAGTTAACCTTTGACCTTTTGGATACAAAATCCCATCAAGTCATCATTATATTCTATTAGACATTTCTGTGAAATTTTGTCATAATTCATGAATAAATCCTTCCGTTTTGGCGAAAAACATGTTTTGTGAGGTCACAGTTACCTTGACCCTTGACTTATGGCCACTAAATTCTAATCAGATCATTGTTCAGTCCAAATGAACATATGCGCTAAATTTTAGGAAATCCCCTCAAGGCGTTCTTGAAATATTGCATTTGAGAGACGTTTCGAGGTCAAAGTGGCCTTGACCTTTGATCTATAACAACCAAAATCTTCCAGTTTAACACTGAGTCCAAGTGAATGTTTGTGCCAAATTTGATAAAAAAAAATCCCTCAAGGCATTCTTGAGATATCGCATTCCCAAGAATGGGACAGGTGGACAAAGAGACAAATAACCTGAAATCATATGGCCTCTGGTCATGGCTATAGCTAGCACTGAGGGACAGAAAGCAAAGCGAGGGGGTTGGGCAAGTCTTGTGATTGGTGTGTAATGGGTGTATGCCCGAACACCAGTAACACAAACTACTGCAGCAGGCAAATGTCGCACCCAGTCCAAGATTTTCTGGATTGATAATAAATGAGTTTCTTGCAAGTCTTGCACACAGAGTCTGAAATCGTCAATCTTGAAATGAAACCTTTCGAGTTCTGCATTGTTCGGTTTCTCTTTTTGATGCTCAATGCTTGTGGAGGAATTTTCTGTAGGGTTACTTGGAGGAGACATAGTTCAACCACAACATCACAGACGTCTTGCTGCACTATTTTGCAGGTAATTGTGTAACTGCCTGTCTAAGAATATCAATCGAGCCCTCTACATGGTCCTTACAATGTCCCTGAAGTGAGATTTTATGCTTCTTTTATCCTTCTCTTTTACACATGTAGCTACTACAGTGATTGTGTGTTGGGCTCTACCTGAATTCCTCCTGTGTAGACATGGTGTAAGATACTTGCTGTATCTAAAATTACTCTTTATTTACTCTATATTTCACTTTGTTACCCTCCACCGCTTTATTTGAAAGCCCAAACTACAAAGGCTTTTGCACACTGAGTCTGTTTTTCATGTTTGAAATTGTCACACCTCTTAAAATAAATATGACCTCACGTTGTGTCAATCATGTTTGCACCCTTAATCTGAAACTCTCGTCTGTCATTAAGATTTTTGCAACAGGTTAGATTTTCTGCATTTTTTGCATAGGTTAGAAGCCTTCAGAGACATTTGACCAAGAATCAGTGACAAAAATGCGGCAACAGGACACAGCTGTGATGAGACAGAGGAAACGGGGGACACAGAATCATAATTCGGACAGCTCACTTTCAACAGGTCAGATAGTAATACTCAAGTGGTGGATGATGAAGAAGAGGAGGATGTGGATCACACAGCTCCGCCCCTTCGTGCAGCCGGGGTGCCAAATGCAACGCACAGGGAGGAAGTGGTGACAGCCAGATAGGTAACTCCAGTGGAGACAGGCAAAGGATCTGAATAAAATCTGAAACTAGCAAAAATGGAACAAATAAACTACTGACAAAAGCGCTACTTCCTTCTGTCCCATAATGCAACAGAATTACACTTCTTCGAATCTTCCGCCGCAAAATAATGGTAATACACAACTATTTAAAATCTCAATTGTTGGCATAGAGTCAACTATTTATCTTACAGGGGACAGTGAACAAGTGAATGAGGGAGTCATTTTGCACTCAGCTATTTTTGAGGCTCCAGCTTTGTGTCAGAGGAAAAACCTTAAAAGAATAAAAAAGAACCCAATGTCATGTCCTCTCCCTATAACTACTTTACAATACTTGCTATCTAAAGCTAAAAAGGACATCAAGGAAAGAAGGCTTTTATTCGCTGGGACAGAACTACCAGCAATTTATCTAACTAGGTGACTTCCCCAGACAGACGGGTATGGCGGTGGAATACTCATGCAAAATTTTGCTGGGCTGCATTTGCTGACCCAAGCTGACCATGTGGGTGGCTTCACTTACACTACAGATATTTCCTTGGCAGATGCTTTTCTCCAAAGTAATGTGCAAATGAGGACGAATCCATGCCACAGTAGATGAAACACAAAAACACAATAGTAGAATCATATATGCAAATGTTTTTAATTTCCAAGCCAAATCTTAATCTGTCCAAACAACTTGAAATAAAGCCAATCCATTCACTAAAATCAAACCCGTGTCGGTGCGCCCACGGTAATAAGAGCATTGACTGCATAAAAGGAAAATGTAAGTGCTGTTCATAATGAAACAGAGGGGCTAATGAGTTTAAATGTGTCATGTAGAAAACTACTTCGTCCCAATTATTCACAACAGGAAATGTTATTAAGCGGAGCTGCAGGTAAGACAAACTGGAAGACACTGAGAGATACACCGCCTGAAAAAACCCTGAGGTATGAAGCAGACTGCTCGAGAGACAGAGACGGAGCGCAACAGAGAAAGGGATGCTTTCAATCTCTCCAGCTGGTGGTGTTTGCCCAGCCAGCAGGCCCTGACAGGCTGCTGTGGACTTCCCCACACCTGAGGTCTCTCCTGCTCTCCTCTCTCCATTTATAAACCCGACTTCTCAAATAAAACACGCTCTTATTCTGAATCTCTTATTCAGTAACCTCAGCTGCAGCGTACCTGCGAACGTTAATGATTCATGCTCGGAATGTAGTTTAAATCAGCACTCAGCAGCCGCTGTTAAAATCCATTTGCATTTGACCTGACGGCACATTTGGAGTCTTGTTTATTTGCAGTGGTTCTGCATTTACATTTGAATGTTACTGTAAACTCCTCTGTTGTGCGTCTTAAGAATAATGGAAAAAATAAAATGAATACATTTCTTGAACCTTCTCTCTTCGCAAACTTTTTTTCCTGGCCTGGAAATCACTGTTTTCATTGTTTCAGCAGCTGCTTCTGCGTCCTGCAAATGAACAATGAAAAATGACCTTAACCTGCATACAAGCAGCAATGCAACACACACACACACACACACACACACACACACACACACACACACACACACACACACACAAAGAACAAGAAAGATGGTGGACTTTAGAGTTTGCTTACACTTATACAAAGATATATGACTTTCACAGCACAATAATATAGAAGTAGCAGCATAAGGAGCACCGTACATACATTGTGGATTGTGTGTGTGTGTGTGTGGTGTGTGTGTGGGTGTGTGTGCAGCCCATGATGATATCTATCTGTAGGAATGAGAACAGACAGCAAAGTGTGATTTCTTTCAGCTTTGACAAAACACACTCCTTATCCAATTCAATTACAGATATACACACATGCACGCACACAAACACACACACACCCACACCCACACACACACACACACAGTGAACCGCTCAATAACAATATATCATAGCCTTTGTAACGAATCAGCCCTTTTCACCTCTTGTTCTCGTATGTTGCGCCCCACAACAACAGCAATCACTGATTCAACGGAACAAAACAGCAAATTGAAAACATGGCAGAGCGATCTAATAGGACGAGCCTCTACACTGCTTCTTAGAGGAGGAAGAATGCAGCAATAACAAGATAATGAATGTGCAAGTACGCATAAAAGCAAATGTGGTCTCAAGTAAAGAGAGATAATGTTCTATTTCCAACATTAGTAATGAATCATTCTTCACAAACATCTGAAACACAACGACGAATGAAATGCTTCAGCCACTCTGACGTGAATAAATTGGCTCCCTCAATTAATGGAGAATAGAACGTCTTTCAAGAACTAATTATTATTTAGCATTAATGATAGTGGCTAATTACAGTAGGCAAGCTGAGCAAACACCCACCCAATTCCACACACATAAAATTAATTATTTTTGAATGTTAGAGTCCTGCAGCTCTTGATTTTCGTCATAACAATTTGAAAGATTTATTAAATTGCTGAGGTGCTTTGAAGGTCTGTCAACATGATATTTCTAGTTAACAGCCTTCATAAAGGGAGGATTTATTGCAGGACTGTTGTATTAGATTGCATTAGTTTTAGCTAGGTGTAAGACTATTTACTTACAGCACAGCTAAACTCACAGAAAACTAAGCCGTCTACCTGCCTGTCAAACAGCATCAGTGTTTTTTTTTTAATCATCAGTCAGTGTGCAGTGTACATGTGGGGACATTTCAGCCCCCAGATTTAGCTGCAGAGTGAGCGATCCTCACTTTCTCTCTGCTCTCTGGTAGAGGCAGCTGCAGACACAGACCTAGGGTGAGTCTGAGTAAGACAGAGGCAGCTGCCCAGAGGAAGGCTCCGAGATAATGTTACCTCACGCCTTTTGCTTATAATTTGTAAATTTACAGTTCATGCAACTTAATACGATACAGTCACTGGCTTTTGTTCAATATCTATCTGCAAAAAAGAGTATTGCACGTCTGATGAGTGTAGTTAGCACACATTAGCTCAGAGGGCTAACTTCGCTTGTATACTAACGTAATTGCATGAATGCTGCTGTCACCCTGAACATCCTGCTGAACCCTGTTCAAACCCTGCTCTAAATGTGGAAAAAAAAAGGAACAAATTGTCAAATACTCATATGAACAGCCAAATCAAATCCACCTGACATAACTCTGATTCGGATACAGCCTTACTCATATAAGCACAGAAGCTATTTTTGCTACCTTTGAATTATTTAAATTTCTATTCCACTATTCTCATTTGAAACATCACAGTTGGATGTAAACTTGGATGCAAACCCACATACAGACAGGCAGAAAGCCTCTCAAAGCCACATTCACCAAATGACACACTGCCCACACACACACACATACACACACACACACACACACACACACACACACACATACACAATACACGGACTTTGGCTGTGGCTCAAATGGGAGCTGATTTAACTGATGTAACTGCAGCTTTGCTTTTCAGCTGGGTTGAAACCCCTGGCAACCCGACTCCATCTGTCTCCAAAGACACAGTGACAGATCCGATTTCAACAGAGCACTCTGAAAGACCTGAAAGAATAGAGTGAAGAGGGGAACGCTGGAGGATGGACGAGGAGGAGGCAGAAAGAGGAGAAATAGAAGGCTGAGAAAAGTGGGAGAGAATAATGAACTGAGGGAGAGATATCCAGCGAGGCAGGGGGAGAAAGTAAAGTATGCCGAGACAGAGGGAGAGAAAAATGAATGAACAGGAAAGAGGGAGAACAGGGGAGACAGACACAGATAGAGATGGAGGGAGAATGCATAGAGGAGGAGGAGGAGGAGAGAGGAAGGACAGAAGGCTTCTTTTGTTTCCTCTCCATCAGCAGCTGTCCTCTCCTCGCTGTTCAACATGCTCTTTCATCTCCAGCCATGCCGAGATAAAGAGAGAGAGAGAGGACAGGAGGACAATGCTACTGATCATCAGCAAAGTAAAGTGATCTTTCTGCCGTCTTTATTCTCTCCATCTCTCCTGTGGAAACCTGAGTGAGTTGTTCTGCAGCTGCCACCGTGGTGTAATATCCATCATCCAATGAACCTGTCAAACACGGCCAACATGTAGATGAGGCACATGTCTTCCTGTATGTCATGCATTCACACAGAGGCCTGTTATACTGGAATGCATGTTGGTCAGAGAGCGCACATGTGGACGGAGGAAGGTGGAAACAGTGGAGACTGAATGTAGAACAACTGTTCTCTAGGAGCTGTACACTGCATGCTGGGGAATGTTGAATAACAAAAACTGAAGTTAGATATTTGTGTTGTAAGACAGTGTGACGGAAAAAGAAGGAAGTTAGGTGTGCCGCAGGATTTTGTGATAACTACACATTATTATTGCAATGTTCAACTGGGCCAATACAAAAAGTTCTGAATGAAATCTTTAAGTGCCTGTATTAGTATATTGCACACACACATTTTAATCTAATGTAATATAAAAAAAACCTTCACAGGAACCTATTTGTCGCCATTCGTGCGTTGAAATTATAAATGTGTGACACATCAAAAGCCACGATTGGCAGCCAGTGTGAGGCATGATAACATTTAAAGGAGAAAACCATGAGTGGGACAATGGATCGCTTTATAATATAGAGCAAATTACAACAAAAGCATCAGCGAAGACAACCGACAGCTGACAGAAAATAGAAAAGTAGACAGTATCATGACGCTACCTGTCTTATTTCTTCTTCTTTTTATTGTCTTATGTCGTAATAAGAGTGATCACACACGTTATAGGAGCTACTGAGCACAGATATAAATACAAGTGTGCCTTGAGATTTTGGCTTACCCTTTAGTGTGCCTTGGGCAAAAAAAGTTTGAAAACCAAGATATAGGATATTGCAACTTTGGAAAGTTATCATATAAACAACATTTGCTATAAATGTGAGGTAGCAGCAGTAGGAAATGCTCTGAAAGGTAGTGATTCCCTTAAATCCAGGCAATGTCTCCAGGTGACCAGTCACCAGGGTCCTGCACTGTGTCAGGTAGGGTTAGGGTAACCTGCAATGAAGTTGTTTGATGGGTAAAAAATAAAAAAATTTATGTAAAGTCCCAGCTATTGGTACAGGTAAAAGTGGAGTAAATGCAGACAGGAAGTGGCTAAGAACAAAAATAATCGTAGGTGCCAAGCTGAACGTGACGACGCTCAGCAACTTCTTCCTGATGTGACACCTATCACACTGCAGACTGACAACATACGCAGAGGACATTCAACAAAACATCATTCCAGAGCTGAGAATGCAGCTGACTGATAGCAGCGGAGCAATTACTTTGGATATGTCGACAGATATCGGCAATCTTTCTGTCACTTATTACACCAATAACACGTTGCTCTGCACATCTGAATAGGACAGAACATTTCGCAAAATGGCGTCAGAGGAAAACGGGTTAATCTCTGGTCGGGTTGTGGGACTTATATTAATAGGTTGGGTTGGGTCTGGATTTGACTTGGATATAATAGTGGGTAGTGGGTCTGTTCCAGTACTGAGCTCTGTCGGTGTGGGTAGGTGCAAGTTTGCAAAACTGGACCCATGTAGGACTCCGCCCATTCAGGCTTTAGCATTAATATGAAAAGTTTAACCAAAAAGTGTCGTTCTTGGATGGTTTCATTTAATTTTCAGAGGCCTGACAAAATAAAAGTATTAATAGTAACAACAGTAAAAAAAAAAAACAATATTTTAGCGAAAATTGGAATGTTTGGACAATTGTTTCTAAAACACATATTTTTCTTTCATAACTCTTTATCATAACTCTTAATCATCTTGTGGCCTTCTGAGTGCTGTATGTGTTTACTGATGCACTGCTTATGTTAGTCTGGATAACCATAATGTTCGGCCAACCATGGAGAAATAAGGCATCACCATCTTGACTCAACAGTTTGTGGATACAGCAAGGTGAAAAATGGCATCCAGCCCAAAAAAAAAACACACCACTTAATTTGTGGATGGAAAGACAGATTCTTTTATTGTTCTCTTAGTAAGCAGCAGTGACATCACGATGCACAAGAGTAACTGTCACTTTTTTAATGCAATGTTACATTTTAATCTTGCCGCTCCCTCTTGAGAAACTGTAATAGCGCTACACACACTGATCCACCCTGTCTCCTGCAAAATCTCTTCATATACTGGTAATTTGCTTCTTCAAATACACTTTGGAGGGAATTTAATTGCTGCCTGGATTATGTTCAGCGGCTGCATTTGTTCCAGTCACTGCGCAGAAATCATGGGGAGGAAGCTGGCTGGATTTTTGGGTCCAACGTTGTATGTTTTCTAAGTTCAGGCTGTTATAAAACTTGGTTGAGTTGAGGAAAAGATCTCTAGCATCAAGTCCATGTTGATGTTTTCACATAATTTAACCAAGACACTGATTATTCTCTAACCTAGTGCTTAAGCATATGCTTCAGAGGCAGGAGCAGATAAAGCAGGGCAACAAAATGCTCTGACAGATGCGTTTATTTGGAACAGTCTGTGTTGGCAGGCAACAGTTTGCAGATTGTTACTTATGCTGATTTAAAACAACATAACCTAGACTGCACTGCATTTACATATGTATATGTGTATGAATGTATCTTTTTAATGGCAGTGTTGTACTGATCCCATTAGTGTTGTCACGATACCAAAATCTTTGTTTCGGTACCCATACCAATATGAATTTCGATACTTTTTGGTACTTTTCCTAAGGAAAAGTCCTTTTGGCTACAAACCTTTAGAACAATAAATAGTAGGGGTGTACCGGTACTAAAAAATCGTGGTTCGAAAGTACCTCGGTACGGACGTCACGGTTTGGCTGCTCAAATGTTTCACCAAGTTGGTGTTGTCTCATGTTGTCTCCCTTTGCGATGCAGACTTTCTCTTGTCTTTTTTCACGTGCGCCAGCTGCAAATGTTGATACAGGTGTTGTCACACACACCACTTGTGCAATCTGTGCACCAATAGGAACAAGGAAGACGTTTGTGTGCATAAATGAGTAAAATAATGAATTGAATCATTTCAAAGTACCGGTATTTTCCAAATGCAGTATAGTACGTTTGGAATACTCTAGTACCGCGGTACTATTTTAGTACCGGTATACTGTGCAACACTAGATCCCATAGTCGGAGGATGGTGTTAAAATTTCATGTCACGATTTTCCTGGCCAAAATAATGGGAATTTGTTGTATTATCTCGATAATCATCAAATATGCTTAAAACTTTTTAAAATTGCATTAAAAAATACTGGGATCACTTGAATTTACATTTTGTTGTGAAACAAATATGTTTATCGGCATTGCAGGTAGGACATATCTTTTTCTGATCAACATCCATTTTTGGTGAAAAACCAAAAGTCCTAAATAAGGTAATAATAAATTATAAGGTCCCCCTGCATAAATGAAGAATAATTAATATTTTTAAAAACCAGTAGCAACATTGTGCGAGTCTGTTCTTTCGTTACTGATATTTACAGTGATGAGAATATTCGCATGCATCTCAATGATGAAAATTCACCACAATAAACAAGATGTGATATCTTTACATGGGGCCCAAAATCCCTGGTGGCACTCCAAGGCAAGGTCACAGTGACCTCTGACAACCAAAATAAAATAAATTCCTCAAGGCGTCTTGAGACATCACATTCACAAGAATGAGACATTTAAGGTCACAGTAACCTTGACCTTTGACTTATGACCCGCAAAATCGAATCAGTTCTTCCTTGAGTTCAAGTGGACATTGGTGCCAAATTTGAAGAAACATCCTCAAGGCGTTCTTGCGATGTATACTCACGAGCATGGGAAGGATATATGCATAGACAAGCCCAAAACACAATGCCTCCAGCCACAGCTATCTCCAGTGCAGAGGCATGAAAGAGTAGAGAACCAGAATACCAGAATTTCATGTTCACATAAAGTATAGAAATCTGCAGGTAGGGTTGGGCAATATATCGATATCATGATATGAGGCGAGCTGAAGTGTTGTCTTTTTTCTGGTTTAAAGGCTGCATTACAGTAAAGCACTGTAATTTTCTGAACTTACCAGACTGTTCTAGCTGTTCTATCATTTGCCTTTACTCTGTCATTATATCCACATTAGTGATCATTATTTATCAAAAATCTCATTGTGTAAATACTTTGTGAAAGCACCAGTCGTGAACCCCACAATATCGATATGGAGGTATTTGATCAAAATCATTGTCGGAATTTCTGTAGGGTCTTAATTGTAACAAACTTCTGTACTGCGTGCCTACTTTGTGATAAGTCGAGCGTATTTCTTGCATAAATCATCTCCACTCACACAGATTTCAGTGATGTATTAAAAAATGTCGGAAACTGTAACAAGCAAGAAATCGCTGTGAATATATTTGGAGGCCACGTCTGAAATATTTATCATCATTGTGCTGCGGCTACGACAAGAGAGCAGGAAGATGGTGTGAAGGGAAGAGGAGACAGAAAGTGAGAAATAGTTAAATATTGAGAGGAGAGAAAAAGAGGGGGAGATAAAACTACCGGCACCTCCCGTGGTAAACCGATCTCTCTGCCCCCTGCACTGCGAGCTACAGTTGCTCCTCTCATCGGCAACAAAGCCTTAAGGTCTCGGGCCTCTCTTGTTTGCACAAAACCTGCATTCAGATTCACAGTGTGAGGGTTTGTTTATCTGGGACTTTACTCCTCTTGTTTCTTCTCTTTCCCTCTCATGATTGTGATGAATTATTAATATTGTTTCTTGTACTTTCTTCTAATACTTTTCTCAGTGAATGCATTACAGCATTTCGAGGCGGTATAATGCGGTATTTGCTGTTGAGAAGACAGACGGACTTAACTAGATAGTATATATCTATAGACAGCCAGCAGCACTCCATAAATGAAAGAATATGAAAACAAAAAAACAAAAACAAGTGTAATTTGGTGAGGATTATATGTTTTGTAATGCGGCACACACTGGGCTCACAGCAGCGCCTTGGACGACAGGTCGGCCGGGATTTGAAAGAAAAAGAGGTTTCATTGTTGTATGAAATATGTCAGGCGCCTGCATAAAAGCAATAAGAGTAAGAAGGAGTATTTGAATGTGATGTATTGCCAGACATTTGCTGACGCAGATGTTATGGGGCCGATATTCAAATGCCAGCCTGCCACATGCCGCCGCTTTAATACATCATGCTGTCCGAGCCCTGCGAAAACGTTGTGTCGCTGCAGCCTCCTGTTATCTTTTTACTGTATTTCTAGTTTGTCATGAGGCATTTTCGACAGCGCGTCTTCATCTTAAATGGGGGTCACTGTCTGCTCTGAAAGCACGGCAATAAAAAAAAACACACTTGAGAAGGAGGTTGTTGCAGGAGGACGAGTCAATGGATTTACACACAACATTTCTGCAGCGACAAGAAAGGCACAACTGAGAGGATTTCATCACTTCATAAACAATCAGCTGTGAAACATCTGCATACGGGGTGGAAATGTAAGCACCGATGCGAGAACAAACTACAAAACCGGAGCTGGAGGTTCGAGGGAAACAGATGCCAGACATGTGCAGGGGTTGGTAAAGGGGCATCACTCTTTGTCTGCTAAGCCATGCAAACAGGGAACACAGACTGTTTATGACAGCGCAAGCACCGCATTAGCATAGCCCGAGCTCTGTGAGACTTGATAAGCTCTGTGGCAGACGCACGCTGCATCACAGATGATGGATGGATGGATGGACGGATAGATGGATGGATGGATGGATGGATGGATGGACAGGCACGGAAATTAAAGCAAAGTGGAATTAGAAAGGGTAAAACATGCCGGAAAGAAAGAGACAAGCTGAAAACTAAATGAACTCAGGGATTAAAAAGTGCCGATAAATCAATAAATAGAAATTAATGGTAATTTGATACACAAACTAATTCTCGTTTTTGTTTTTTTTTCTTCTTGAAAACCCTGACAGTATACTGAAGAATTCTAGTGACCCCAGGGTGCTTGTCTGAGTGAGCATTTCAAAGAACATTTCATTCGTGTTTCACAGAGTATTTTCAGTAAGGGTTATAACTCTCCGAAAATAAACCCCTCTAGTTCCGATTCCAATACTCTCTCCGCATTGCTAAGTGAAACAACAGGTCTCTGGGAGCTGTAAAATGCAAGCAGGGAAATGTGGAATAACAAAAAACTTAAGCATAAATATGTGTGTTGCAAGACACACACAACACAATGCAACAAAGGAAGTGATGATTCTTCATCGTAAAAACAGCTTCCAGGTCACAACAAACAACAGGCTAACAAAACCTGCCAACCTTCGAGGAGGTAATTATTAGGTGTGTGGCTACCCACTGATCTGGACTCATGTATCAATTCAGTGATAAACATCCAATATCATCTATGCAAAGCGGAAATACTGATACATATCATCGTCTAAAGGATGCACCTTTATGCCTTGTTTCCTCTCTACGGAGATGAGGCATCCATTCATTCCTGTGGGAATGTCCATGGTATCTGATGTGCCTGAAAAACTCCCCTTCGTAATATTTCAGCCTGGAATTTGCCTTGCTTACGTTAAAAAAATTTTGAACAAAGAATTTCTGCAGTGGATTTCAGAGAGAAAATATAACAGTGTGCTAGCTTAGCCTTGTTGATCGTCAAGTGGGTTTGTTTGATTAAAAAGAACTTGTTTATCTAATTTTAACACACTGGCAATCTGAATAATGTTATTCTGCTAAAATATGGTTATACATTATCTACAGTCAGATCGTCATTAAGACATTCAGACGTTCATATGTCTTTTTCATTTAATATTTCACAAACATGCCGCACACCTGGCAGACCAACATATTCATTTATATGTTGCTATGCAATATACGTCCTGTTTTGTCCTGGTAATGTTCCAAGCGGATATTTCAAACTACTGGATGGCGAAAAATGGACAAAATTAGCTATTCCCCCATGGCTACACGTATAGTTTCTATCAGGTTTCTATCCATCAGTAAAGAAATGCACTTCCTTTCTTTGGACACTAGAGGCATCATCCGTATATTTACGGATCTACGGACACAAGTCATATTTTGAAATTCCCATGGTTCACTTGTGTCGCCACCAAACAGCACCAGGCAGATAAAGACAAGCGGCAAAGAAAAGACAATGAGGATATTTACTCACCTCCAGGAAATAAATCAGCAGTATGGAAATATTTTGGATTTCAGAGAAAAGACGGGTCAACAGACAAAGCTGTATGCAAACAATGTTGTAGAGATTAGCACGTCACACCACTAACTTGCTGCTCTCGCAAAGGTTAGGCAAAAAAAATGGGCATGCAGGCTGAAATTCAACCGTGCTGTTCTGTCAGGAGATGCAGTGACTTGAGCCAAATCTGAGTTCAAAAAAAGTATACATAATACTTAATAATACATGCAATTTGTTAAGCTGTGAGTAGAGGAAAAGTCTGTTAGCCACTAGGCTAATTTATGAGATGTAAAAGTGCTGAAGCTAACACTTGTTGTGTCTATAAACCTTAACAGTTATAACTGAGCCAAATTCTATACTTCTGTGCAGGCCTGTTTAAATCACCCCCCTAATGAAATTGAATTGAAATCTTATTGTTATGGCCACAAATATTCTCTGGTTGACCAATGAATCGATAAAATGTTGTATCATGATGAAACTGATGATGTACACTCCCAGTTACTGTGTTACTAATTTTAAGATCACAGCAGATCATGGCAGAAGAAGCAACAGGGATGCGAAGATGGTATATAACACGTGTCGTGACAATGGTGAGTATGTATCTCACATTGTCCCTCACATTCCTGCGCGTATTGCATCTTGAAGACATGTTGCACTAATTTCTGAGAACATGCAAAACTAATGTTCCAAATACAGACAGGATATGTGGGGCAGCCATCATGTGGATGCAAACACATGTAAACACGTAGCAAGTATGTCTCCGGCCTCAGAACAGAATTTTGCATTTTAACTTTTTAACCATCACGTGAAGCTTTGAGTGGAAAATGTTTATTAATGCACATACTGCACAAGGTATAGGTATTATTATAGTCTATCACGCTGTCAGTAAAATTAATCAACCTTCAGCAATCACAGCCGTCCTACAAATTAATTTCTTGCCTCCACAAGCCGTCATGGCTTCTTGACTCAACAGTTAACAACTTTTTTTTTTTTTTGTAAGTAGCTAAATTACATTTCAGAACTGCATCCAACTGGCTACTTTTCTGCCAAAGATGCTGGCAGAAGTGACAGTTTTATCACAGCGAAAATCTGGCTGTGGGATTTTCATGGCCCGTCTGCAAGGATCCAACAGCACACAGTCTCTGGTGTTCATATTTGTTATGCTGCTTCAGTCAAAAACAGAAAATAAAAACGACAATCGAGTGTTTAATTGCTCTGCCGCTTTAATTTTCCTCCCCTTCTGCAGATCAGTGATGGTAGAGCTGTTCTCTGGAGGTCAAGTTTTATTACAATATCAAAACTGATCCACTGAGAGTGACATTTTTCCAGCTTTCTGTTGCATCATCTGTCAGAAATGAAAATCTGAGCTTGTGATATTTTAAATAAACTAACAGCTCAGCTTGTGCCTTGTGGTTTTCTAATTGAATTGCATAGAATTCCTTCATGTTCATAAACAAATACAGCTGAACTCACTGGTCACATTTTTTGTTTTCCATGCCCGAGTGAACACGCCATGCTCCCTCTCTGCAGCCTGCGTGCTCTGTAATGTCCTCCAACTAGATAGATCCCTATGAGAAGATAATGATTTTGCACACAGCCATGATCACTACTTAACATGACAGACGCTCATCCATGTAGAACAGCAGGGTGGCAGAGAGGAAAATTCATAGTGAGTGCGGCTACGTTTCGGGGTAATAACGTTGATGGATTCTGTATTTCGCCTTATTTAAACTTTAATTATTGAGAGAGTATAAATAAATTCCTTCTCTTGACAGGAATGAAAAGCCACAGAGCTTCAACCCTTCCCGTCCTGTATTTCATGAATTTATGTATAATTCTGTGTGAGATTGGAAAAAGTCAGCCGCTAATAATGATGAAGGAACTTAAAACTTTCTCAGACTTCCTTCCAGATGTCTGTTGAGCACGACATTACCAAAAATCAGAAGAATAAGATTACAGTGAATTACGCTGAGTCATAGCAGAGTGAAGAAATAAGTGTAATAGTCTATCAGACTCAATATACGTCAATATCCAGGGGTGGAACGCAATGAAGCACATTTATTCAAGTTCTGTACTTACATACAAATTTGAGGTACTTATAGATTCATCAGTTAGGACTTAGTGTTACAATCCCTAGAGTTTCAGCATGCTTCATAGGAGTTTTGGCTGTGACCACCCGTCAGGCCCCTGACACATCATCAGTTATGCACCTCAACATCATCGGCCTTTATCACAAGACACCCTTCGCTGAGGCAGGCCCACCAAAGATTAGAGGTTGGCTCCTCCGTGATCTAGCAACAAAGCCTCTGCAGCCCACCTCGATCGCTCACACCTTTACAGCCTCTACTCGCCACTTAAGTTACAAGGTCAGCGTAGCGCAACCTCTTGCGTTCAAACGTCTCCTCCATGGCATCCTCCCTAGGATAGTTAGTTCTATGGGGAAAGCACACGGACAGGACTTCGACCAGAGGATCAGGTCTGGTCGTACTGTACTTGAGTTTTTTTGTTTTCATGCCATTTTCTTTAAGCTTCATTATGTGTGCCAGAGGGAAAAAAAAGTGCAAAAGAAAAAAAAGTGCAGCATGTGTTTCTTTCATGCCAGGTTCAAACTGGACACAGAAGCTCCGCAAAGTACCCCAGAAAGCCAGCGAGTGCTGCTTGCTTCCTTTTGGTACCCATGTTAACCAGCTGGACTGGTCACACAGGACGCAGCGTGGAGCTCAGTGGCCAGCTTGCGATCTGTGGTAACAGTCAGTGTCTGATCTATTTTCTGCGTGAGCAAAACTGGCGAGAAAACACACTGATAGTCTGTCTTATGCAATGTAAGGAAATGTCACATATGAAATGAATGATCTGATTCTGATAAATTATAAAATATACATCCCATGCTTGCCAAAACATTCACTTTCCTGCCACCCTCAGTCAGGGGCAGAGCCAGACGTTGTAAACGATGGGGGGTCAAGAGCATGCTCCCCATACACAGAGGCTATATGCACCGTTTTTTAAGCCATTTGAGATAACAGAATGCCTAAAAATGTGCACATCATTTGGGAAAAGATGCCAAGTAAAAAAAGCCTCCTGTAGAGCCCAAATCCTATTTTGTATCTAATTGTTCTCCCGCTGTCTTTATTATTCTGAAACCACAACACAACAAATGCTGTGGATGACTAATTTCACTCCTGCCACCTAAAAAGAGGCAAAACTGTCAGATGTTACTAGTTCTAAGTTACATAACGTAGGTAGGGGTGGACTTTGGAAATAACAGACTTAACTTGAATCCTGTTTTTGTTGTTGTTGTTGCTGTTGTTCTCATATGCTGGAGTAAAGCTCACAGAATTAATGTTAAGATGACAAATCTAATACATCTGAATCCATCCCATAATTAAGAAATGATTTATACCAGATCTGTTTGAATGAGAATTAAAATGAAAAGAAAACTGAACAATAAACACTGTAACAGAAGCCCCAACTTTCTCTCTGTGAGACGGCGGCCAGAAAAATTAGACAGAAACTTTGAAGCTGCCTTTGAGACCAACTGAGGTTTTGTCTTGTTGTGTTTCTGATGTCAAACTAACAAAGTGTGAAATATACAGTGTTGAGACGCCATTACCTGATACATTTATCTGTTATTTTAATCCCCTGCCATTTTATCACCAAGAGACGAACCTCCATCTCATCTCAGCTGGGGAACTCTTATCAGAGGCAACAACTGGAACAACTGTTCCCCTTTCCTATTTGACACTTAACCGTTTAGTTTCCCCAGTAAAGACCACCAAGTTACACCAGTTAGATAGATCAACCTAATTATCTATCTCTTAAATATCAAAAAGGTTGAACGAAATTTAGGGCATCAAGTAAACATGCATGTTTCCAAAGTACATTTTAGGCTTATAGTTGGATCAGTTATACACGTTATAGCAAAGGATTTTCTTTCTTTTTCCTTTATGGAACTGGTAAAGGTCTCGTTGGGATTACACGTCTCTCTTTAAAAGAGAAACGGCAACAAAGCGGCACGAAAACAGCATTACAACGACAAATAAAATACAGACAACATAAAGAGGCCAAGATAACTGTCACACAGGACACAAGAGAGCACAGAGAGTGTAAATTAAGTACACACAGGTGAGACAGAAATCTTTCTTCCTTTGTGTTTCCCACTCTTCACTTTTCTGTACACTCCTTAACTAATGCATCCCCCACTCATTTTTTCTGTCCTCTCATTTCTGCTATCACCCGTTCCTCTCCCGCTGGCGAGGCTGCTCATGCCTGGGAGCTACAGGCCAACACTAATTAATAATTAGTGAAGTATCTTTGTAAAGTTGGAAAAGTCTAAAAAAGACTGTTTTTGTTTTTTTTCGTTTTTAGTTCGAAACGAACAAAAATAAACAAACATATATCAGACTCTGCTGCCTTGCTTTAAAAAGAGCAAATTAAAGCAAAGTAAAGAAAAGAGTGTGTCTTTTTTGAAATGTAAACCAAAGTCGCGAACACTCTTTAATGCTGGAAACAGTTTTTCCCCCCATGTTTTATGTGCTGCTACAACTTAAAAGCTGCTCCGTGGAGCTGTCCAGTGAACAAACCAAAGTTACGTTTTAAAACCATTGTCCTTTTGCGTTACTGGGGATCATAAACTCCACATGGTCAACATGAAATACGTATTTCTCTGCCTCAGTATAGGGCTGCAACTGATGTTTATTTTCATCCTCATTTTTTCTTGATTAATTGTTTGGTGTATGAAATGTAAGAAATTAGTGAAAAAAATGACAATCTAGTAAAATCACAGTTTTTTAAAGCCGAATGTAACGTCTTTTGTACTCGTTTTTTTCTGACGAACAGTCTAAAGCAGAAAGATATTCAATTTACTGTCATACATGACAAAGATAAGCAGAAATTCATCAAATTTTAGAAGCTGAAACCAGAGAATTTTTGGCATTTATGTTTGAAAAATGATTGAAATGATAAATGGATTATCAAAATAGTTGCAGATTTTCTTTCGACAGACTAATCGATTACTTCGACTTCAGTACTTAAGTAGCTGTGGTGCTGCTAACTTAAGTTAAGTCCAGACAAGGTAAGGAAAATGTATTCATATTGCACGTTTCATACCCTAAAGAAACCCAAAGTCTCACAAATAAAGTACTACAGCTGGACATTTTATTTCAATAATTTAATAGTAAAGGTGATGAATACGGTGGCTGAGATGTTTCAAAACCATTATACATCCTTCAAAAGAGAGCAATCAGGACAGTGCACAATGTGAGGCACAGGGAACACATGAACACACTGTTTTTAAAGTCGCATGCGTTGAAATTTTTTGATCTGGTCAAATTTAAAACTGCAATCATCATGTTTTAAAGTGAGAAATAATCTACGTTCGGGCAACATTCAAAAAATGTTTTGTGACAGGGAGAGGGGTTATGATTTAAGAGGAGAAGGGGTTTGTACAACTAAGAAGAGTCTGTGTATTTCAGTGTGTGGGGTGGACTTGTGGAATGGGCTGCATGATGTGTTGAAACAAAGCACAAATATAAATCAGTTTAATTTTCTTTTTGTTGGCAGATGTTTAGATGAGGAACGGTTGTATTAGGGGAGTGCATAACACTGGATGGTACTTATAATTAATTATTTATTTAATTGGGTGGTAAATAGCCTTGGAGTACTTGTGTATTAGTGGTAAATAAATTTGGGAATTTGTTGAAATAATAGGCCTATATGAGTTAAAATAAGAAATGTAAGAAAGGGGTAGGAACATATGAGTCTGTTTGTTTTTTTATAATTTTTGGCTTGAAATAGTCATTCATTCATTCATTCATTCATTCAAAGTGACAGCATATCCAAAACGCTTTGAAAATTAAAAAACACAAGCTTATTAACGGAAAACAGAAATGCAAAAGCCGACTCTTGTTGCATAGACATGTAGAAGAGAAAAGTTCTTGCCTTTTTGAGAAGTAAGTGAAACTATAGTTACTTTCACTCCGTGACTGTCACTAATGAGCATTTTGCTTAATGTCTTCATTCAATTCATATTTATGAAAATGGGTCTCTGGTTACCATGGAGACAACTGAAAACCTTTCACTGAAGCGTAACTTGAAAACAACAGGCGACTGTTAAATTCTGTCAAGCGACGCTTATCAAAAGCATGAGCTACCTACCAATTATCAACCTTAATATTGTTATGTCTCCACACATGGGTACAGCTTAGGTTCCATTAATGACTGACTAACGGTAGTCGTCTCCTGTTAATGTGCTTGTGTTTTGTTTTTTTAATATCTGAAAGGTATTGTGAATATGCAGTTCGTTCAAAACACCTCAGCCTCAGTAGACAAATGAAAGAAGCAGATATTCAAAACCAGTAAAAATTAAGTCATCAACAATTAATTAACACTCTGTCCTGCATATACTGGATTATAGGAGAACACAAGGCATCATTAAACAGTGGAACGTAATACAACAGAGCAGAAAATATGCAGCCTCTGACAGAAAAGTCATGGCACAGAAACAACAGTGCTGAACACACAGATGGCTGAGTCCCAGTCCAAATGCTGCGAGGCTGATCCAGTATCTCCGCCTAATTAGGGCAAGAGGAAAGAAGGATCATTTCCAAACCAGACGGTTTTGGCCTGCGTGTGGACAAGTCCCAAACTCAAAAGTCTGTGCCCTCAGTCTCTTTACATCCTCTGCTAAATATCATAAATTAAATTATAACTTAATTGCAATGCTTGTTAATCTCCTCTCCATGTTTTTTGTCGGGTGACGGCTTTTCATGTGTCAATAAACTGTAACTTCATCAGTTCACATTTAAAGAGCGTCTCAGTCTCTGGTTCAATGTAAAGTCAAAGAAAATATAAACAGGCCAATGCCCTTAAGGACAAGGCTGGCAATAGTCTCAATTTTTCTTTTAATTGATAGGATTTCATCCAAACCAATGCCATTATTGATTCTTGGCATCAATTTGATTCTTTACGGTTTCCTGTATTGATACCTGGTCAATTTTGTGTGGGGGAAAAAGTACACCTACAGAGGTTGATATGAGAAACTACAACAACTTTTGTTTTCGTTTTAGTCTTCTTAGCCTGCTCGAATGGCCCTTATTACAACAGGATATTTACCCTCAGTAATGGATATGCTGCTCAGTTGAGAAGCGGTGGAACTCGTGCGTAACGTGTCACATACATGACATTCCTTGAATTTAGGCCCACGTAGCATCGAAATGATTATTTCACAGAAATTACAAGCAGCACTGTTATCATCTTCTGGAATGAACGCCATGCTTTGGACTGATTCTTTCTCTCCACCATCATCATATCATCGTATCGCAATATACAACATGCCGAGATCGAAACTGAGGCAAAGGATTTCAATGGATCAGACTATTTGGAACCAGTTCTCAACTAGAACTCGATAGGGGTGTAACAATATATCAATCTGGATTGATACATCAACTTAATAATCAACAATCCAATATCACTGATGCAAAGTGGCAACACTGATACATCTTGTCATCGTTAACAGTTCTATTTTGAAATCCCCAAAGCACATCTGTGTCACAATTTCTGTCCGAGAACACCTCAAATCAAACCAAACATTTAATCAATGCTAGCAGACTAGCGTCAGGCAGATAATGGTAAGCAGCCAAGAGAAAGACAATGCACATATTAACTGACATCGTTTCATATTGATCGCAATCTTTTTGTTGCAGCAAATATCATATCATTGTCCAAATAATCAATGTAATATTGTATCACGATGCAACTTGTTATTTACACCCCTGGTTTTTGATTCCCATCCCTAATTCTGTTAATCCATACTTTCTGACTTCCCTATCCTGTGAATCTCTAAAAACTGGTCTATAATATGTATTTTAACCTTTTAAACATGCTCAGTAATTTCCTACAACTACTGGGCACTGTATTTCTCAGCAAACTTTACCCAAAAAGGAGTAAATGGTGCATTTCTTGGGGTCTCAGCTACAGATTAAGATGTGGACTGCACTTATATAGCACGTCAGAAACTTGTCTTACTCAAGGACATTAAACTAAACAACCTGCTCCATCACGTGAGCCCAAGCCCCCCCTTGGCCAGTTTTCTCCTGGCTTGTATTCATGACAGGAAGACGATGTATGTAGGATTGAGTCAGAATAAACTACAGTGTGCATGTTGATTGTAATGGAGGAACAAGATGCCGAGTTTTTGCACTGAGTGACTCATTATTTTTTTTTTATCATTTTCTGGGAAACAATGGAGGTCTCTCTCACAGATGGCTATGCGTCAGTATGTCAGGCTTTGTATACACAGGCAATACATGTTAACTGGATCAATTCATTGATGGTCTTAGCCTTTATGGGGTTTGCTGACAGTAAGAAAAACACAGAATATCAGGAGCCTCACTCTTTAAAATCAACTAAAGTGCTACAGAGGAAGTCACAGAGTTCTGACTGAGACACTTTTTCACACCACCTTCCTCTTTTAGTCGGCTGATACTGATTGCTGCAACTGCTGATTGTTCGGTGAGGTTTCCAGGGAGTTTTTTCCCCCGTGGCATGGACCCAATACATGTGAAAGTGTATACATGCTTTGCATTTGTGCAGCATACGCGTGTGTACGGTGTGCCAGTGTGTGAAAGCAGGAGAAAGAGAGAAAGATAAAGGTATCCCACAGTTCAAAGCTGTGACCTAAATACAGGTACCATGGTAATGTGCCATACTGGATCTTCTCTCAATAGCCTGAAAAACACCTATTGAAATGCACCAGATTTTGAGCCTTTTCCTTTGGACCCAGAGCTCCTCAGTCTTCAGTGTGTTTTGAAACGGCAAAACACTTAAGCGTGCGATGCTTCTTTTTTTATTTAACAGCATTTTTATTTCAATTCGAGACGAACCTGCATTTAGGTGTAAAGCCACAGGATATGTGATCGAATGATTAGAAAATGTACAAAACACGTCTGTAGGTGAAAACTATAGCTCCGAATAAAAGACCGAACAAGAATTACAACATGTTTGTCAGGTCTTATACCAGCTGAATTACTTGTGAAGCTAAATCTGCCATCCCCTCTGTCAATACACGGAGATATAAAGCACAATGAGAGACGTAGGAAGAGGTGACAAATCACCACTTAAGCTTCTGCTGCCTGCCCACACTGCAGAACAATGCAGACCTGGCCATATGTGAAAACCATTCAACACTATGACAACTGTGGGAAAATATGGTGCATTTAAACCTGTTGCCAAGCATATGAAATATGAATTAGGAATATCTGAAATGGTCAGTGAGTTCATCGCTGCAGTGTTGACCCTGTCCGTCTGACATTCTCATAACTGTGAGATGCATAAAGGGAAAGTGGACCTCGACCATAACTTTTGTCCACCAGACATGTAGGTTTTGTAAACGTGGGAACACGCGCTAAAAATAGACAACACACTCCCTTCCCATTGCCAGTAGACCAAAGCTCTACAGCTATGCAGTCAAGTACGCCATGAAACACCATGAAACCAATGAGACCGGCTGACCAACACATGCTGCAGCATTACCCAACTTAAAACACCTCTGGGTGCTCAGTCTGTCTCACCTAAAACACCCCATGTCTCAGTGGCTGTCCCTGGGTTGGATGTAGAGAGAGGCTGCTCGCACCTCCGCTTCTGGCATAACATAAGTAACAACACAGCGGCCGCCGTGGAGCACTCCACCTCCCCCTCATGTTATTCTTATACACACAGGAGACTGTAAGGTGCCTTCACATGAATTAATTCGTTCATTTATGCAATCAGCTTTGTAAAATAAAAAGGCTGCATACTGCTTCCAGGTAAAATATTTCAGTATGCAATTACTGGACCTGATGCAGACATGTGTCTATCCCACATATATATCCCACAATGGATAAGCGTGAGCAGCTGCAGATGGATGCAATGTGACTGGCAGCCCCTGGTTTAAAAGCTCAGATATGGAGGAAGGTTGGATGGGAAAGGGACCTGGACAAGAGCCACACTACATGCAAGGAATTGAATCTGTTTATATAATTATGGATTGTACCAATGCAGTATGATATGTTTTAATAACGGAGAAAAATAAATCATGTATTGAAATCAAAACATTTTAGGCAACAAGATGCATCGATTATTGTTTTTATCATCGAATCCTTGCCCCCTGAATCGTAGTAAAGTTGAATCATGAGGTGTCTGGTGTCTGGCCCAATGTTGCCTATATCTTGGGCAAAAAGTTCACCTGAACACACCGCAAAGACGACAGCCAACAGCCAACTAGCATGTATGTCCTGCCCCTGCGTGAGAGGAAGCAACTCTCCATCGCAGCAGGCAGCTATAGACTGCATTGGCCATACAATAAGGTAAAGCTAAAGATCCATGGGACAGATTCAAGAAGCTAAACTGTAACCACATTAACAACACAATCATGAACTGTTTCTCCTAAACAGCTCAATCTCTAATAACATAATCCAACCTAATATAACCATTTTGGTTTAATCTCACACCCTCTTTACTTTTTAGTTCGCTTCCCTCACTTCTGTTTCTCTTTTCGTGCACTGAGCTGAACTGCCAGTCAGAGTGATCTGATTCACCGTTGGGCTCCGCCATCTCCGACGCTGCTGCAACATGCTGAATTGGCTGAAAAAAAGCTGACAAGGTTCCAGCTGGTGCCAACGGTAAGGGACATACCGCCAAAACCGGGGTGCCAGATTGTCGAATTGGTGCGTCAGGGCCTCGAGTGGGTTATTTGTCTGGCAGGAAAGGGAACCAAGGAAGATATTTTCAGCCAAAGCATGATTTTCTCTTCACTCTTCCTAGTTTTTCCACCCAAATCTGATCAAATATCAACCACAGCAGTGGCAGAGCAGAACACAGGTTTTATTGTCCAACAGTGATTTGGTTTGGAGGGGGTTTCTGACAACTTCTGGAGGGCATAAGACAAGATGTTGTACCTCTGAGCGACGCTTTCACCGAATGTGTTAAAGAAATTCTGCTGTAGCATGTGGAATCTGCTTGTTTGCCATCAATAAAAAAATATTCAGAAAAAAGTTGCTCTTGTTGCTTGTACTCTTCTTTATTTTGAGTATACAAACACGTTGGCTTTGAACCAAGTTTGTTCCTCCCCCCAAAGACCTGCAACCGTTCTACTTCTGATTGGCTAGTAGCCTAACTTTGGTCTGGTTGGGAGTGAAAGCCATAGGTTGAGGGTCTTTGTACAAAGCGCTTCTAACAGAGCCCGTTTACTGTCTGTGACGCACACATGTATCCAGCTCCAACTTTTTTTTTTTCTTTCCCGTTGAGCTCCACACGCCGGAAATCCGGCACGGTGCCGGATTCCCATCATCCCTGCATTATTTAGTAGAGAATAACCCCCCAAAACCTGTGTGCAAGATTTCAATGTTTCCATCACAGTTACAATAGAGCACTTAAGACTTAATAAAAGAATGTATGTCAGATCTACAAAAGCATCACTGACTGACTGCAATAGTCTATGTGCTGGGAGTCAGTGCAACAGCTACCACAGCTAACTTTAGATACTGATCAATAATATATTCCTCATAGGGATGAATTGAAAAACACGCTAAGCATTTACTTCCAACTTTGACAAAAAAACGACCGATGACGACAGCTAACTCTGTCATTTGAAGTCATAAATTACTCAAAAAGAAGCCAAAATCTTACTATAATGCTTCAACTTCCATAGAAAAAAAACACCATCAACTTTGTACATTGGAAGCAGAGGAATATTTGCAAACTAATGGAAGTGCAATAAAAAAACTTCCACTAGTAGGCTCCTTAAATATAATTACCTCATGACTGGTGAGCTGTGGATGAAATTAACAAGCTCTGGCAACACGCTGCTACAAGGCATAGCACATCATCAGTGTCTGTGTGTGTGTGTGTGTGTGTGTGTGTGTTTGTGTCTTTTTAAATCTCCTCTCTACTTTGATTTAGATGAAAGTAATGGGAAGAGGACTGTTTACCCAAAATATTGTTTTGCAGCATTTTGGCTCTCGAACAAACGTGCAAACAAAACACAAACACTCCTGGACTTTGTGCTGAGTGTTTGCATAAGACAAACAGAAGGAGTGGAAAAAACAAACAAAAAACAAATAAACAAGACAATGTCTGAAAATGACAAGTCTTCACATTTTCTGTCAATTATTCATTTGCTTTGCGAATTCCGGGCAACTTAGCGAGATTATTGTTTGCTTTCGTGAGACGTGGTCCGCAGACAATACAACACACTGTAGATGTTTTTTTATCCATTATTTAAAAAGAAATTAAACCCAATAAATGAACACCGGAGATATCAAACAAGATAAGAATATGAAATACAAAATGAGAATAACGTCAGTCTACCAAATCTCTCATGGATCACTTAGAAAGCAGCTTCCTTGCACTTTATTGCCCAGACCACACACACACACACACGCACACACACTCACCCACAAGTCAGCTGAATCTTAAAAAGAACATTAAAAGAGACGGCCCTAACAGGGAGCCTGGAGGGTGCCAACAAATCCTTTAAATGTGCTTAGTTTAACAGATGCCCAGTGCATCTAGCGTTTATACATAAATAAGCTCTTAATCAATGAGCTGTGCTGTCTGCGGAAAGATGATGTGAAGAGCCACATCCCACAGACATCCCTCCCTCCTGATGGTCCAGGCAACCAGGGGGAGAGAGATCTTTAATCCTTGAAAGACTTCTGATTTCCTCCGAGAGGGGAAGTTCCTTCGATGCAATGATGATACAAAGTACAGGTGTCTGATACAATATCTGTGTGAAATCACACTCGTCAGAACTCAACTGGCGCCTCAGCACACAAACATGAAAAATCAAACTTAGAGGTTTTATAGTATGCTCATAAAAAGGACAAAAGTACGCCCAAAATCAAGACAGTGAGTTTTGAAAACTCTTAACAGCAGTAGCTAAAAGGTACAAATGTAATTTTGATAAGCAGGGATGGGAATCGACGGCCAGTTCCAACTGAGTCCAAATTGTCCAATCAACTGAAATCATTTGCTTCTGAGCTTATCGATTTCTTTCATTGGTGCCAGCATGTTTTTCTGACAGTTGCCCGTTGCAAAACAATGACATCAAACGGTCCAAAGTGTTGCTTCATTTCATGATAAAAGATGACACATTCTGTCACAGCATACTAACGCTACGTTGTGTCACATGCCTTTTTTCTACTCTCCCAGAGATAATACAACAGGGGACTGAAACTGAAAACCTGTGTAGGCCCACTTTTATCCACACTGAAACAGGGCTGGGCGATATGAACAAAAATTCATATCTTGGTATTTTCAGGGTGACTGGTGATATACGGTATATATCTCAGTATTTTCAACGTAATGGGCTTCATGTGTGGTTACAAGTCAAAGCCACATTTGAGACACAAGCAGTTTTGTAAGAACAGACTGCGATCAAAATAAAACACAGACAGGGATTTTATTCCCCTGTTTGAAAATATGCCGCCGCACAACATGTAGATGAAAAATTATAACGTTTACACAGCACTGGAGCTACAGAGGTTCAAAGGTTTGCAGCACAGGACACATAGAGACCCTGTACGTGGTATATATACGTCTTAAATATGAAATGTCTGTGTCTGTCGCCTGCATTCAGGCGCCGTCTCCATGTCACACATTAGACTACAGCTACCAAGAAGACGAAATGATCCACCTCACACACAAACTGGCAACCAAACGCTCACCTCATACAATCAAGCAGCTCTGTCTCCTGCTGTGTTATACTGTGCGTGTGCTACTGCGATAATTTCATTCATCTCACAGACTGATTTAGCGTAGCACGTGCAACATATAGACTGAAGTCGCTCTGTAGACTAATTAAAAGACAAAGTAAATATAATAGCAGGTCTGTGTCTCTCTGAGTGTTGATGGAGAAGTTGTGAGTGAGTGAGTGGGGCGGAGAGTGTAAGAGAGGAGAGTTGCACTGAGGCATACTGTAGCTTTTCGTAACAGGGTTATGTAACGTGACCCTATATCATTATAAACAGTGTTGTCTAAAGCAATATCTGGCTTTAAAATATATCAATATACTGTATATAGTCGTTACATCGCCCAGATCAGGAATCTATAAGGGAACTGATAGAGAATCAGACTGATAAGCAGAATCGATAATGGCATTTGTATCAATAAAATCTTTTCAATTCCCATCCCTGTCCATAACATCCAGATAAACAGTCTACACAAATTGCATCACAGGTTCTTGCACAATTTATCTCCACAATTTTATGACTTAAATGAGTAACATCAGTGAGATATTGATACTCATAATGTATCCCTGTCTCTTTAAATATGCATGGCAATTGGGGCTGAAATAATTGACTGCTTAACCAATGTATTGATATTTTAAATGTTAGCCTCTGGTTTGTTTCTTTTAATGTATACCATTAACCTACCCAGGGAGCGCAAATGAGAATAAGCCTTTTGGTTAAATCACATTTACATCATATTGATGATAATTCATGTGTATTATTCTTAGTAAATAAATGAATGAAATTAGGTAAAGCAATGAGTTGATAGGCTGGCATTTTTAATAGAAAAATGGCAATAATTACCTGATAACTGCAGGTATAGCTTCTCAAACATGGCGGTGTACTGGTTGTATTTGTCTTCTACAACTTTAAACTGAATGTATTTTAGTTTCAGGTTAATGGTTGAGCAATGTAATGACTTCTACTTGGGCTCTGGGAAGTTGTAATCAGACATTTTAGGACACAAATTATTAATCAAGAAAATAATAGACAGATTAATGAAAATGACGGTACGCTAGAACTGTAATGAAATTTGTTTTTCATGTCGCTCTTTCAGTGAGGCTTTAGTTTTTTCACTGAAGTCAAAGAATAAGATATGAGTGAGAGGACTAAAATGTGGCTCCTCTGATCCAAGGATCCCTCAAAATATCACGTCGCTGCCTCATCAGTCAACAAATATTTGTCCGATCCTAATATTTCCTGAACTTAACAAAGGTCAAATCTCAAGCTTAAATTCGCTGTCATCCAAAGGCTTTAGGAAGCTATTTCTGTATTGCACGCTTTAAGCCTCATCAGTTCTAATCAACTCAAATGCCAGGCTGACCGGACCTGCTGCCTCGTACAACCAGCCTGTTCTGCTCCTGATGCTGAGCATTTTTTAAAATGACAACAACCACCCCCGGCTGTCAGGCATGTTATGGGGCTAATTTCAGATTAGACAATGTTGCACATGTCAGAGGCAACTGTAAGCATCAGTGGCTGATCATCCACAGGGAACATGAAGGCTTTACCAACAAAAAAGACGCATGAGGCGCAGCAGGAGGGAAACCAAATTTTTTCCGGCAGGGGGACAGAAGGCATAAGAGGTTTAGGAGACAGTTGGGATGCAATCTCTCTAGCTAGCTATTTTCTAACAGCTGACAGAGGATTGCAAGTTGGTGACACGACGTCAGAATTTGTAAAAAGCCAAGGTACAGCGGAGGTCATTTGTATGCGCAGCAATGGTATGTTAAATGTAAGATTAGATGAAACGTAAGACGACAGCTCTGAGTTTTGACAGACAGCTGATCAAAGATTCCAGCACTACATGTAGCATGTGCCACGCTGAACTGACTCTACTCTGGATTATATCTCGGAGATCACTGGTCGGTTATGTGAGCTCTAATTTACTCTGACACATCCATACGGTCAGATGATGTCATTCTGATGAAATGCACCCAGTGCAGATCGTCTTTCCAAACTGGAGCATGAAGGGCAGAGGCAGTTTTAATTTCCCCTGTTAGGAGATCAGATGTGATAAGATGAGATGAAATGAGAGCATATGTTGTTGCTATTGCCGAGCTGCTGTATTGATTAGTTCATGACAATCTGTCGTATTTCCTTATTAAGTGACAGCTCTGAGGGAGCACATGAGGAGATGCTGTCAATTAAACCTCATACAAATTAATCATCATTCTTTCACTGTTTGTAATATCTGATGCCCAAGTTATGTCTTTTTTAATCCAAGAGCCCTTTCTGAGGACATCTCAAAATTCCCTTTGGAAGTAACTTGTAAATAACTGTGTCTTTGTCTTTAACGTGCCTATCCTGCAGTCCTCAAGAAAACCTTCAATATAAAATAACTAAAATTAATAACTTAAGAAGAAAAACAAGGCTACAGGCGTGCTATGCTAACAGCTCTGTGAGGTTGTACTTTTAAGCACAAAATTACTTTGGGCTGCATGCTAACATGCTCACAGTGGCAATGTTAATGTTTAACAGGTATAACGTTCACCAAGTTTACCATCTAAGGCTTTATTCAGACTGCAGGTTAATCAGATTTGTTAATCAAATCAGATCGTATAGACAGACTTCTACACCAAAGTGGAAGCATAAGAATTGAACCTTTGCTAAGTTCCACCCCTCGAATGTAGACATAGCATAGCACTGGCCAGCTCCAACAAGGGTCTGATGTCATCGGGGCTGTCCACCATAGACTCTAATCCAATTGTTTCAGATTTTCTGAATTTCAGTTTTGTGGATTTAAAGCTAAACGTGAGGCCGGGGCACATTGTGCATTAATGATTATCATTACCTGGAGAGGTTGGAAGGAAATACATGTTTCTTTCCTGTTCCAAAACCAAAATCAAAGCCTGAAAACCTAGCAACTGAAGATATAGCCTACTGAATGTACACACATGCTACTTTTGCTTTTAATTGTTCAATTTTAATAAGACCTACACTACAGGAACCAGTTAAGGGAAGCAGGAAAACTGTGTCGATATTGAACCAGCTGTGTGGCATCGCAGTGTGTGCAGATGAACGTTGTTTGACTTCTCCCAGAAGTGCCCACCTGCCCTGGTGGCAGCACTGGGGAAAACCAAACACCGTTCATCTGCACACACTGTGATGCCACACAGCTGGTTCAATATCAGCAAAGTTCCCCTTTATATTCATTGTCTTGTGTGGCGATCAGCAGTGATGTGCTGGTTCACTTTTACACTGTGATCTGTAGCCTGTAGTTCTGATTTAACTTCTAACTTCTAATCTTTGTCTTTTGAACCTGTTGTTGCTGCTGAGTCAGTTTGACATCCTGGATATATCCTTCAAACACAGACTGTAGACCCCTCTGTCTGCTTCTCTCTGCAATCACTCTTTCATTTTTCCAAAAATATGATAATATTTCTACAGGGAGTGCAGTTAGTTACAGTGTGGGCTCCATGATTTCGCCCTCGAAACAATCTTGCTGTCAAGTCGCAGTTATTTATTTCAATTTATTTCGGCGCCTCTCCGTGGACTTTTCTTCTCCATGTTGTCCTCAACAGGACAACAAGCAGCATGGATTCTGCTCAGCACTTCCATCACTCTGAATTTGACGTTGTCGCTGTTTGTCGGGATCAAAGACACTTTGAAAACCAGTTTAAGCAGCTAGTGTCATGACTACTACACATCTGTAGAAATCCTATTGGAATCAAATTTTAAATCACCATCAAATGTGGATCTGATTTGCATGTTTTTTGCTGTCCAGACTTACTAAAATCTGATCCAAATACACTCTGGGCATTCAAAAAAAAATGCTGGCAGTCTGAACAAAGCCGAGTTGAGCATATTAGCATGCTAACATTTGCTTCTGAGCACCAATCACCCATGTAAAACTAAAGCTGAAGGGCGTTATGACTTGTCCAAATATTTGTTCAAAGTGGTGGACTGACCGACTGATACTGAAATACTAGCTACACTGTAAGAATGAATAAAAAACGTGACATTACATATTGTATGTTGCACTTATACAAATCAGAACCTACAGCTAAGGATGTACTTTATAAAGATGGAAGTATACAGGTTTGGGCAATATAAAGCAAAATCAATAATGAGGATGATGAAAGCAGAGCCACCAACCACCAGCTGAGATAATAAACACCGGTGGGCAGTGGCGCTGCTCGCCAGGATGCCGACAACTAAAAGAAGCCAAATCAGTAAGTTTTACTGTGGACGGTTTGTCATATTCTGTTGCCCATGTGAAACAATGGGGGGCTGTCTTTCTTTTACACTGGGTGGCATCACATGGTGGCAGGGGGTTAGAATCTTCACAGGGTTATTAGAAAGATAAGAAAAGTTAGAACCTGGCAGAGCAGAAAAACAGCAATTCGTGGAAATGTAATAGACATTTAAGCTTAAAAAAACTGGCTCCTACACTTTATACATGTGTTGAGACGCAATGAATCACTGATGAATACCTCCTACTGTAATGTGAACGAAAACTTCCAATTTAACTGCACATAACTGATGGAGAGTAAATAAACAAATGAAGGGAACCATGTTAAGTTCAATGATCAAGAGACCAAACTTTTAAATAACAACTGGCTGAACCGGCAGCCGACAGTAACTCAAGGGAACTACCTGGATTGTTCAGTGCATTGATTTCCAACTGTCTGTGACTGAGTCAATGTGTGTGCAGGTGTGTGTGTGTGCACAAGTGTGTGTGTGTGTGAGAGTGTCTGGGGAGAGAAAGAAGGCTGTGTCTCACTAACGGCCTACATGCACTCCTCACAGGTAATTGAAGTGAGATTGAGGAGTTATAATTGGAACTCAGAGTGTCTGTCTGAAGCTTACACACACACACACACACACACACACACACACACAGCGGGACAGGCGAGGTGAGAGGGTAACAGTCTCAGGTGAGTCTATGCTCAGGGCTTTTGCTTTTGTCTGGAAATTGAACCACTCCAAAATACCCCCTCTCTAAATTTAGGTGAACTAACACAAGCCTGAGTGTGTGTGTGTGTGTGTGTGGGTGGGAGTAAGATTGCCAGATTACATGCATTTTGTATGTGTGTGTAAATACAAAAGCGTCTACTTATATGTGTTTTTGTGCCTTTATGCAACAAAATACAGTATGTCAGGCTGCTGCATGCTGATGTGTGTGTATGTGCGTGTGTGTGTGTGTCTGTTTGACTGACAGTGCGGTCAATGAGCCTGTCTCTGGAGGAAGCGGCGACTGTGCTCTTATATAAAGTGCTGCTCTGTGGAAGCTGTACAGTAAAAGGCACTTGTGCAGTAGTCCCTCACTGACGCTGATCACTGCTGACTATGAAACGCTTGATATAGATTAAAGATAAATATATAAAGGCATGGTGAGGGATGAGGCAGAGACGTAGCGGCCACAAAGAGCTGGTTATGAAGAGCTGCAGGTGACAGGCGCTCACTTCAGTTTGAGTCAAATGAACATGTCATCAAGGTATGCAGCATCTTTTAGCTGCTAACACTAGCGTTACTCGTCTAGTGCTCTCAGTACTGTAACTTTACTGCAGTGGAGCTTGGAGAGCCATCGGCAGCGTTTACACAGTTGCCCCGACATTTTCTCTCAGTGTGGGGATGTTTCAGATGGTTTAAAGCTGGTGACTGATTGGAGAACAGTGAGCCAGCAGGGGATGGGCAGGTCACATGCTCGAGGCACACACAGTTATGTACTTGGAAAGATTTTGACCGCCATATTGATTTCTTCCAAATTCCAAGCAGAATTTAGGTCTGGTTGTGTGTCAGTGTAGCCACGTCTCTGACTCATGTCTGTTTGTCCATGTTTATTGATTCATCTTTACACCTTGGCTTTTTGGCAACATTACAACGTGCTGCTCTGATTCATTACCGTAACACTAACGTACAATATGATCAGTTAATTAACTGCTCAGCTGAAGCTTTTATATATGTAACAATTCCTTCAGACATTTTCCAAGGTTCTCCACGATAAAATGCTGTGGGAAACCCCGAACTGTTGTTGTATCAGTTTGTTTATAGGTCTGTAACTGCTCATTTATAGAGAGGTTTCTTTGCAACATCATCACAACGATGCTCATGGCATTTCTAGCAGAGCTAACCTCCTAAGCAGCGACGACAAGGAGTTTAAAGTTCATGAGGAGTTACAGTATAATCAGTAAGCTTCTGTATGAGATACATCTAATTGCTGGCCACTTGGATATATCTGAAATCCATTAGTGTTCTGGAAAAGTGTTGGGATCTTATAATCATATGTTTTGTTTCTAGCTTGTTGGTGAGTCCAGTGCTTTCACAGAACTTTTACCTGATGATTGCTGCTATTTAAACTCCCCGCGGACGTCGGGTCGAGGAGGAGGAATAGCCACTATTTATAAGAGTCACTATAAATGTAAGCAGCTAGGTAAGATGGCGTGTGCCGTCTGAGTGCCGTAAATCGTTTCGTCCTGGAAGTGACCTGGGGCAGACCCAGAGACAGTTTCCTACAGGTATGATATACACTATATAAAAATAGCTTATCTTCACACCGATGGTCTCATTTGCTGTTGTAGGTCACACACGGACACCAGCAGAAAAGAGAGACTTTTGCATATCCAGTTGTTACAACCCTGGCTCACAGGAAGCAACACAATGAAAATGGTGGGACCAAAAACTGAATGCAAGACTGTTTATTAGGTAGGTAACAGTAAGAAAACAAAACAAAGAGAGAGACAGAAGGAGGTGTGGCTTGCCCTTTTAAAGCTTAGGGTCATGTAACCACAGGCAGCATCAGGAACTCAGAGAACGTGGAGGAAAATAAGAAACACAAGCAGGGCACAAACATAATACAAAACACAATATATGACGTAATATATGAGACCTGTAACACAGTTAAAAGTTCCTTGTAGCGGCTTTAATATATTCTTGATTAACCAAATTATTTATTATTTGTAGCACTGATTATTATCATCATTATCTATTGATTATTTATTTGATTATTCATTAGGTCCATGAAATGTCAAATTGCAATAACCCAAAGAGGAAATCTGCTTATTTAATTTGATCTAATTTTATTTTATTTCATTCAATTAAATTAAAATTCACATAACAGCTGTAATACATTCAGAGCTGAATACCAAATACAAAAATTGGCATGTTGTCCATTTTTATCCCCCACTTGTTAAAAAGTTTCTAAAACTAAAATGACAGTATACATGCATACTATATACATGTGCAGATACACATTTCAGACATGCATTAACAATTTTTTGTTTTGTTTTTTAAACAAGAGTTGACACAATTATGATTCAGTTCACAGTGATATAAGTGGAGAAAAGCTGTTAGTCCTATAAAGGTTTGATGACTTTTAAATAAATTACTTCAAATGATTAATGGATAATTAAAACTGTTTAATTTTCTGTTGACAGACTAATCTCCAAATCATTTCAGCACTTACCAACATCTGATTAAATTCAAAAGAGAAGCCGGTGTCCTCATGCTTGATGTCTTGGCTTGATGCTCTCCACTGTGGTTGTGAAATAATAAAATGCCTCTGGTGTAAGAGTCTGCTGTTTCGTAAATGGATGGTAATTTCATCCACGCCAGATGAACCGTTACATGTCGTCCTTTTTCTGCTCACAGGCAGCAGCTCGGAGACAGGAGGCAGGTTGGGTGAAGCATACGCTGATGTACTTGCGTTCCTTCAGCTAATCATGCACACCGTGCAAGCTAACAGTAATTTAGCACCCTGGGGAGTCACTGCTAAATCCTCATAAAAGATAGACTCAAAACATAAAAAGGCTGGAAAAAGAACTTGTCAGATAAGCAGAGGTATCTGGAGGAAAGCAGCGTTTATCGGTTGTGTACAAGTCATTGCAGGGCAAGAATTTTTACATTTCAATAATTTATATCTGGATTTCAATATGTCTAAACACGTTTGGCTGTCTTTGAATGAAGGGCTATGAATAAAAGGAGTATACAGGCTAAAAATACCATCTTTCTACTGGAAGCATGTAACAGTGCTGCATCATTTCAAATGAGGAATAAAACGTATCATTAACTTTACGCAGCTCACTGTTTGTCAGCTTTATCATCACTACACAACCATTTGTTACCAGTGTGTGGCTTTGCCTCCCTACTACCACTGTGTCATTTGTTTTTATATTGGAAACTACCCATAAATACTGGACAGACCCTGTGAAAAACCACATGTACCTCTCATATAGTTTAAACTGCCTCTGACTATGAATCCAACTTTTCTCTAGTGATAACAATTCTGCAAACTCAACTCAGGCTATCGGCTGATACAGAGCACTGATCCGACACGAATGCGCTTTTCCAAGAATTTAATATAAGTAAACCTCACTGAGTCTTTGGAATCATTTTTATGTGAAGTAACATGAGCCAGAAATCATTGTGACACCAAAAACTAAGTCGGCAGGCCGCTGTGACTTCAGTAAATTAATGTAACTGACAGTGACAGAAAAATCAAGTTTAATGTGGATGTCATAGTAGATATGCAAGCCACCTAAAAGGTCAGTAATGTTGCTGATACAGATTTGGCAGATTGGATTAGTGCCTCTGACCTTTCCTATGTGCCCGTCCATGTCTTCACATATACAGTATGGGTAGAAAACATACTTTTACATGTAGATGTAGGGGCTGGAGATTCCTCAGAAAAACAAATACTTCTGCTTTTCAGTTCCTAAAAGTCACAGTCTGGACCCAACACACTTCTATCTACAATGCAGGTGTCAGTCTATCATGTAGTTTTTATAATGTGGCGGAAAGTTGCCAACTATGCATCTTAAAAGACAGAAACTGCAAAGCAAAATAACTCGTCATTGCTACAAATATTTTCATGAACCTGTGGAAAGGCCACCCAAATCTCCCTGCATTTTCAACCGCTTATCCAAAGCCGGGTCACGAGGACAGCAGGCTGAGCAAAGCATTCCAGATCCCAGCGATACTTTCCAGCTCCTCCTGGGGGAACCCGAGGAATTCCCAGGCCAGACGAGATATGTAATCCCTCCAGCATGCTGTGGGTCTGCCCTGGGGCCTCCTACCAGCTGGACGTTCCGTAACACCTCTAATGGGAGGCGGGTTTCAAGAGGATCACCACGAATCAACATGCGGAGACAGAGTACCTCACCCAGTATGGGGACACCAGAGCTAAACCTGGGGGGAGCTTGCCAGCAAGTGTCTAGTGGTCAGGCCTTGGACCATGGGGCCTGGTCGGGCTCAGCCCAAATGAATAACATGGAGCCGCCACCCTGTGAGGTCACCACCTGCAGGGACTGGAATCGGGGCCAGGTGCATTGTGTGCTGGGTGGCAGGCAGGGACGAGGAGTCGCAGACTGGCTACCCTAAATCTGATGCGCAGAAATGTATTTTTAAGATTCATAGTTTGGGCATTTTTGGTGTTAAATTGATATCTTAGATAAGGGAAAATATTAATGTGATCTGAAAGGAATCTGCAGAAAGTTAAACTAAATCCAAAAAGACCTGAAGACAATAAGACTGCACAGAAAACACACTCAACATGACCAGACAGACATAGAAAGAATAAACCTTGCAGCGGCATGAAGGGCAACCAATTTACCAAAATATTATTCATTATTTTCCTGCACTTCACACTTTACAATTCTCCTCCTGTCAGAAAACACATGTTTTTTTCAGTGATTGCAAAGACCATGATGAAGAGCTGATAGTGAATCTGCTGCTCAGATCCATTTGAGTATTAGACATATCGACACACAACCCTCCAGACGTACTGCAATAAACAGCACTGTCTACCAATCGATTAGAGTAAATATAGTTTGGAACAGGCCTGACTCAAGTACGAGGTCGAGACTTGGTTTGGACTCATGACAACCCCTGATAAGAATTCACTGCTATCTTTCAGGCTGCCCTTATGCTCTGTCCATATGTATACCTACAAAAAGTAATGCACAACAACCGAAAGTCCATGCAAGGAGGAAGGTTGGCCTGGTGGATGGGTCAAATGACACAGGACTTTCCCCAAGGAGACTAGTGTTCAGGAATGTGTGAAATAAAGTGAACTTTGGGGCACCCACTGGCTCAACTGGTGGGCGCCCCATGTGCAGGGGCCATGTCCTTGCCATGGCGGCTATTTGTCATCCCCACTCTCCCTCCCCCTTTCATGCTGTATCTGTCCTTTCAAATAAAGGCAAAAAAGCCCCCCCAAAAAGTAATCTTTGAGTCATTTTACAGAATGTCATCACCATGTTTGTTTTCCTAAACCTAACCTATGTAACTTAACCTGCTTAAACTGTAATATGACAAACCATATGTCCTTTCCTAAACTAAACACAGTAACTTCACTTGTCCAAACCTAACCTTTGCAATTTTACATTAAGTACGTAACTTTATGTGAAGTAGGTACCGTCATTTGTGGGGCACCAATTTGTTAGATATAAGAACTGTTGTATGAGGATGCATTGTCTCGTCACTGTTCGTCCACCATTACAGATGCAATACAATCAATGCCCCAGATTCAGGTGATGCTTGCACTCAGGTTGAAGTAATCTCAAATGTGAAAGAGCGAAAATTTACTAATTAAAAGATTAGAAATACTAACATATTTCTTTAAGGATTCCATGAACCAGAATCCTAAAATAAGGAGTCATTTAAGAAAAACAAACTTTCACGGCCTTCATCTGCTGGACTTTAAAGGCGTTTTTTGCTTTAACAAGTTCCGGTTTCTCTTCTCACTCAGAGATTATGCAATAACTTTAATAAGAACCTTGGCTGATCAGAGGAACATTCCTGCAACTAACTAAACTTTATCCCTGCCTCCTGCGGCGTCCTTGAGTCACACAACAACTTTGACGGCTAGCCAACTAATTTGCCAGACGTCTGTTGACCTGTTGAGTAAATCTAAAACCCTCAGAGTGTACGGAGATGACACATCAAACAATGGCCTTCCTGTCCAAACATTTGCAGAGCCCTGCTAAATAAATCATCTTTCATCCTCTTTCCCTCGCCTGGGCTTTGTGTGAGTCACCTAGTAGCCTGAATAGAGGTGTTAGCTGCTGCATTAGCTTGCTCCATTAAGACAAATCACTGGATGGCATCACAAGAGGAAAAGTAAAATACTCAAATATAAAAAAAGAAAATTGTCCAGAACTTTTAAAAACCAACAAATCCATTGTGTAAAGGTAAAATGTCCTCGTAACTTGTTGATATTACTATGAGAAACGACCAATTAAAACGTTTCTTGAAACAGAAGGACTCTGGTGTGTTTCTGCTCCTTTTCTGATGTAATACGGTGTCTCATTAAAATGAGAAAGTGGCTGCTCGTGAACATTAATGCACACCAGTTATCAATTAAAACAAATATCCACTTAGCTCACTGTGTGCATGTGTGTGTGTGTGTGTGTGTGTGTGTGTGTGTGTGTGTGTGTGTGTGTGTGTGTGTGTGTGTCCCAGCCCTCTAAATGGATCTATTCTTCCCATAGAGGATGTGGCTTCTCCACAGACACCACACTGCTGCTGCCTCTGGCATACTAAACTCGTCGTCAATCCACCTTCCTCTTTATTTTATTTTTCTTCTCACGACCCCTCCCCTCTCCCCCTCCTCCTCTTCCTCCCCACCACCTCCTCTATTTATCTTTAATCTGTTCATCATAAGCACATCTCTCTCCCCCAGCCCTCCTCTGCTTATCTTTTCGTTTCCTTCCTCATTTTGTGCTTCCCCCTTTCTCATTTGTTCTGTCTCTTTCTCCTCCATTGCCCATTCCTCTGTGGTGAATTATTAACTCGAGAGGTCTTCAGTCTTCCTTACACCTAAGGTGAAACACGGAGCAGCAATAGATACGATACATAATCTGATCTTGTATATCATGTCCAGTTATCTTGAAATACATCACAACTACAGTCCTGGTTTCTTACGTGTTGGTCTTGTAAAAAGTATTTGGAAATCTAAGAGTTTATTACAATGAAGTCTTTTTTCATACAGTAGGTCATAGCGATTATGGTGACACACTCGGCAAAGTACTTCCTTGGATCTGGGAATGATGAAGAGGAGGTGATTGGTTTTGGGGTTCCACAGACCAACAAGGCAATCGTCCACGAAGATGATGCACAAGACGAAATTGCATTAATTGCAGGGTTTGCAGGTGTAAGAACCACACAAGGGCCCTAAGAGTCTAAGGTTATGCTAGCAGCTCTGTGTAAATGCTAACATAAGCACGCTAACAAGTTCATGTTTAGCAGGTATTACATTTATTGTGAGCAAGTGTGTTAGCATGCTAACATTTGCTGATTACGCAAAGTAAGTACAGTTAATAAGAAGAGTTTATTTAAAGGTATACTGTGCAGGACTGACGGCACGGTAGGCAGTGGTTAGCTTTGTGACCTCACAGCAAGAGGGTCTCTGGTTCGAATCCAGGAAATGGTGGTGGTGTGTTTGCACGCTCTCCCTGTTTCAGTGCGGGTTTTCTCTGGGTACTCCAGCTTCCTCCCACAGTCCAAAGACATGCAGGTTAACTGCTGACTCTAAATTGGCTGCAGGTGTGAATGTGAGCGTGAATGGTTGTCTGTCTCTATGTGTCTGCCCTGTGATAGTCTGGTGATCCGGTGTACCCCACCCCTTGCCCAGTGTCACCTGGGGTAGGCTCTAACACACTCGCAACCCCTTACAGGATAAGCTGTTAAGAAATATCAGTGAATGAATATGCAGGATTGGCAGTTACCGTTTGTAAGCACACTTGCCAGTGAAAGTGAGAGTAAAGGCCAACCCGTAATTCACTCTCGCTTGGCATTTCGTCTTGCTAGATTTGCATGTTTTGGCGCTGCGCATACTGCTAATAGTCTGGCACTGGGTCGCTACCTTTTTATAAAGCCCCTGCCTCACAGAAAATAAGAAAATACAGACAGAGTCTCAGCAGAAAAATATACCACCACACAATTCTAATGTGTGGCCTTAAGTGCTGATTGAGAAGGATTACTTCTGTATGAGTCTATACACTGTTTTTTTTTTAAGTGCTTTAACATAGCACTTTACACAGAGCAAGGTCACACAAATGAAAAATGAAAAAACGTACAAAAAGCACTAGACAATACGCAGCGAGACAAAGCCAGTTTGAATAAGTGAGTCTTCAGCTGCTTTTAAAGGCATCAGCAGAGGCCGCAGACTGTATGTCTGTTGAAAGGTCATTCCACAGCGTCAGAGCCACTACTTCAAAAAGCATGATCACCTTCTGCCTTCAGCTAGTCATGAAAGACAAGAAGCAAGCTCTGGTCAGGAGACCTAAGTGACTACTGGTGATGAAAAGATGGAGTACGTCAAAGATGTACACAGGTGCCTGACCATGTAGGGACTCTATATGTGAAACAAGAACCTTACATCTAATCCTGAATGTAATGGGAAGCCAATGCAAGGAAGATAAGATGGAGGTGACCTGGCCTTGCAGAAGCATTCTGGACAAACTGTAGATGGTTCAGGGAAAACTTGCTGAGGAAGGTGAAAAGGGCATTGCAGTAGGCTAGCTGGCATGATATAAAGATCATCTCCAACTCAGGTTGTGATAAGACAGACCGGAGTTTGGCGATGTTTCGTAAAAGGAAAAAACACGTACAGGTCAACGAACCAAGATTACTAGATTGGACGGATAAGGAATGGGACCCAATATACTGAGCATCCTTGGAAGCTATGCTATCTGAAGCAATGATAAGGACCTCAGTGTTATCTATGTATAGCTGTAAAATGTTGTTAGCCATCCAGGCTTTAATGAAAGTCGGACAGTTGTGTAAAACATTCAGTTTATCAGCCTCATCAGGCTTTAAAGACACATCCAGCTGAATCCAGCTGAGGCTGAATGTCACTGGTTCTGCAGATATTTGGATGTACAGCAAAGTACTTGACACCAACAATCCACCAAAGTTATCACAGTTCATAATTCATGGACTTCAGTTGCAAATTTCACCACAGTCCAATAGTTGTTGAGATAATTCAGTCTGAACCAAAGTTGCAGACCAGCCAACTAACTGACCATAAGAATTTAGGGGCCTCTTTCAATCATCACGACCTTTTCTTTCTTAACCAATCTTTGTCACTTTTAAAGAGGAAAAGTTGAAGAGAAAGTAGTGAAGGTCTGGAGGGAGTTTTCAATAACTACAGCAGTAGGTGGTAGTAACAGGACGCCACACCACACCACATACGACAAAAATAGAGTAAGTAGGACGAGGTGACATTTCTATTCAAATGTGAATTCTTTAGTAGATCCTTTTCCCTGTGATACAGCGGCGAGCACTCATCCCATTCATTCAAATTCCAAATATATCCAAACCCCTTATTTGTAGTCCGCTGGTGCGCCACAACTAGTAATAATCCTTTTAACTAATCCACATCAAATCTCTCACAATGCTAATCCGTTAGGCATGATGGTCTACGGCAGCCATTCATCTGTAAACACTTCTAACTGCGCTCTGGCATGCATAATTAAATTGTGATGGTAATTTGTTATATTGCTGGGGCTTGGCAATGACTTAACTATTCATGTGCTGAGGGTTCACACTTATTCATAATGGGGTGGGACGAAGCAGCGTTCTGCATTATGCACAAGACAAGACTGACGTGACAGAGGATGAGGAAAACAGAAAATCACAGCATGCCAAATAAAAATAAGTCTGTTTCGGTGCACAAGACACTTGACAGAAACATAAATAATGAACACATGGGGAGACAACAGAGAAGTAGATGGACAAGGGGGCAGGATATTATGACAGTGGATAGCAACATTAGTATGAGATACAAGACAGACCGAACAGGCCTCATGTCAGTGTCCTAAACACCTCATATAATCATTCAAAAGCAATTTGTACAAGTGTTTTCTGATCTGCCACCTCTATGGTAAATGTCTTGGGTTTAGGCGAGGAAAGGCAGCTTTATTTGTATAGCACATTTTATGCACCGGGGCAATTCAAAGTGCTTTACAGAGCAATAACATATAAACCATAATAAAGGATGCAGATTTACAATAAGATAGGAAAGAAAAAAAAGATTATTTAAAATGCTCTAAAACTGAGTTTGAAAATAAGGTTGCAGCCATTACAGTGTGAAGTAGGCAGTGTAAAAGAGGAATGTTTTTAGTTTTGACTTAATAGTGATCAGAGTCGGGGCTTGTTGAACATCATCTCGGAGGTTATTCCAGGTTTGTGTGGTTACGGCAAATAAAACTGGTTGATTAAGCTTATAAAAGGTCATGATTAATGTTAGAAAACACTAGTATCATAGTTAAAAGAAAACTTGTACAGAGCAAAAACTGAGCCGTAGATTTCATACATAACCTAGGAGATGCTGCAATGGTGAAACAATGTCACACTACTGCTACCTTTGCCACATGGGGGGAGGGAAGTTTATAACTCTCATGATAATAACGATAATTGTATCTTGATAATGACAATAAAACAATGCACTCAAGTTTATAACACATATTTAAATATGTGGCAGTCGTTGAATTCAATGAGATTGGTTAATTAAATGTAAGGCTCCCAATTCAACACCCATATTGAATCCAAGTGCCAACCATCACATGTGCAAGTTTAAACTAACACAAAAGTGCCTTAACTGCCTTCATTGTGGGCGTACAATCTTAGTGTTAATCAAACATTTTGCCACATATACTGAGCATGAAAATGATGTCAATCACACACCAGGGTCCCCAGTGACCACATCTTAATTAAGGGCATTTTCATATCAGGTACGACTGATTTGATTTTGGCCGAGTATGACTGCCCTCCCCCCTCCCCACTCCCCTGCCTCTCAGCTTTCATTTTAGTTATATTGTTCTGAACCGGAGTACACTTGCATCATCACCCATGTGTCATTTGTTATGTTGTTGGTAAAGTGTAGAGAAAAGCACCAATCGCAAGATCCAAAGACCATACAACTGAGTCGACCTTTGATTTCAGCGTACTGTTGCTGCATTTTGGAGACAATGTCAAGCCTTCCTACTTTATCACCCTTGGCTGTGCAGTTCAGAGGATGAGATTGGCATGTGCTGCAGGCACAGACTTCAGAAGAGACTGGCAGCACCCAGAAATGCCTTTGTAGCTCTACTGGCCAACTACTGCTCACGTTAAATAGTGGTGCACTTGCTTGTTTTGGCACAGTGGGTTTTAACGCCTCATGCGAACCATACACTGGACACATGAACGGTATCTGAGACCACCTTTTCAAGTGGACCTAGCATGAATCAGTGTACCACACCAAGGTAGAATACATAGTGTTCACACTAAGCAAACAAACTAGACTTTGTGGTCGAGTGTACTCAGATCCAGGCCCAGGTCCCTGATGTGAAAGTCTCCTTAGTTTAACATCTCTTGGATATTAAAACTTAAGATTAAGAGAGCTAGTTAACTTGTATCTTCAGAGGGCAAGCTGCTATAATCCTGAAAATATTGAGAATGTTTTGTTTTCGTTACTCTGTAGGGTACTGCTTTTGTTTCTTCTGTGCACGCTGCTGTAAGAAGCTTATACAGGCTTCATTGTTTCATGCTGAATATATATAAACTATGATGAAAGACAAAAAACTTAAACTGCAAAGCACATTCTTCAGTGTTCCTTATCTTCGCTGTGCTGAAAACATATTAAATCATGACACCAATGAATCAAACAATACATTCTATGAAGTGTGAAACAAACACAAATCTCCCTACCCTCACACCCAAATCAGCTGATGCTGCTTTGCTCTGTCTGACCTCAATTCCTCTAATAAAAGGTCTCGGCTCTTTAATGTGGTGACGTAACTGCCTCACAGGCTTAGGCTTATACCATATTATAGACCTATAGATAGAGATATTGATAAATCCTACAAGCATGTTCGGAGTTATATAAGAAATGCACTGCAGTTTTTTTTATACCAGACAAACATTTTCTGCACGAAACACTTCCAGGTGGTGCTCTGTTGTTACTGTGAGAGATTTACATTGCAAAGCGGCTGCATATTACAGCAGCAACGCTGTGCACAGCTAATGAATATATGCAAAGCATTGTGAAAAGGCGCTTGTTTCAAGGCGCATCAATTCCCTCGCTGAAAACGCCACGATCTACCTATTAGACACATTAAAAGCTAACCTCTCGTGATGGGGAATATGACAAAACGTCGGCTGACTCATCAAATTCGTCGTCTCTCTGAGCTACAGCGACTGCATGACTGCACGGGGGATTCAGCTACGTGACGTGATGTGATTGATTTGAGCGTGAGTTTGGACTTTTGAAACCACTGCTTCTCCCCTGCTAGTGTTCTGGCAGTGTGCCCGCTCTTCAAGATCATGCAAATCAAAGCAGGTTGAGGTCAGTGCATATGTGTTTGTTTTTGCTCCACAGAGGAGAGGAATACATCAGAGTTTTATGCATATTAGAGTAGGAGTTGTCATCTGTCATGCAAGGCCTTTGGCAACACTGTGACGTGATGGTGTGTACTCTATATTTCAATGTCAAAGCACTAAACAAACCTCAAAGGCTGTATTCAGGCACAACAGTACTTTGAGCTAAACGCTAACGTCAGCATGCTAACATGCTGAGAGTAAGCAAGTATAATGCTCACTGTGCTCAGCATCTAAGAGTAGCGTGTTAGCATGCTAACATTAGCTAGTTAGAACTAAATACACAGTGCAGATAAGGCTGATGTGGATGTCATTAGTTTTACAGGTAACTGGTCACACACCAAAATATTAGGCAAGTTAATATATTGACCTGATGATGGCACTAGATGATCACCAAAGTTACTACTCATCCTGTGGGGAGCATGAATGTGTGCACTAATGGAAATCCATCAGATGGTTGTTGCTGCATTTCACTAAAAAACAAAAATGTCAAACAACTGGTGGCACCAGAGGAAAAGTCAGGGGATCATCAAACTCATTATGGTTCATCCTCTGAAACCATGAATCACATTCTCACACCAACCTCGTCACATATCAACGTTTGGTCATCGACCTTCCATGTCAAGATTCGACGTGAAAGGTACCCTGGATGCTGTTGTTGACGATCTGGGACGCCGTGTCAAGTTCTGTCTGTTTCATGCATTGTCTCCTTACACTTTCACAGAAATTTACCATTTACATACAGTCTCTTTTAAAATAAACGCACTATGTCAGTAAAACAATGCGAATTGATGTTTTTCTTTCCTCCAACTTGGCTTAACAATCTTACAGAACGTGAACACCGCTCTCCCGGGTGAAAGTCGGTGTTTGTTGGACCCATCCACCACCCTACCTCCACCCTACTTGGACTTTCACCACCTAAACTTTGGTCCCGCCGTGTGTGAAATGTTCTTGGGAAACATAAAGTTTCAACGAATCTGCTACAAAATAATGTACAAATGTAACACAATATCTATTTTCTGGCGAATGAGTGCGCCACAAGCAGGGCTAAAACAATGATGTATTTCATCGATAATCTATTTATTATCTGCAAGAATTTTGTAAGTGCAGCAAAATAAACAAACATGAAACACACTTATTTGACTGAGACAAAAGTTGCACGACATCTACACACACACACACACCTTTTTCAGATTTCACGATTCAATCAATGTTGCAGCTGCTGGGTGACGAACAAATTTCTCATTCTGTTTTTTAAAACACAATCACAGCTGTTAACTGACTTAATACATTAATCCTCTCCTACCACCCACTCAGAGAAACAGACGAGTGTTGTTATGCACAAGCCTCATCAGAGTCTGACAAACAGTAGAAGGACAGATTATGTAAAATTTAAATGGCTTTCATCATCAGTGAGCATCAGTTCTAAGGTTGATTGTAAAAATAATTCAAACATTTTTAATCCCACAAAATGACTTCCTCTAACATCACATCAGCCGAGCTGTGACTCAGAATGTTTAACTGCTGAGGAGGTAAATTTGTGGCTCAAACTTTCAGAGCTGAGCAGCTAATTACCGATATATCACCATCCTCTTTCCACATAACTTCCAGATGATTCTTTGCCTGGCGCCAGTGATTACTCTCGCCCCTGATTAGTGGCCTAATTAATGAAGTCAACAACAGCCAGCTCCAACGTCAACTCAAAAAGCTTTTAAACATCAGCACTGAATTTGTAGACTAATCAAGAAAGCTAAAGGTCAGCTAATTTAGTTTTATAATCAGAAGGCGAGCCGCTACAATATTGGAAAATATGGTGTGTGTAGCCATGGATATGATGTTGAATGTTTGTGAAAACACTTGAGATTACTGTAAACAAACTGTCGTGCGGCTTTTTTTTCCCTCCTCTCACCCTGTCAAACATTTCCTGCACATTTGGACAGAGTGAAACTTCCTCGAAAACCGAGAGAATGGTTGTTATTTTCACAACACATTCAGGGAAAACCCAGAAATCTGTCCAAACTTTCCTCACACACCAATATGAGACTCGTATATTCACTATTCCCTCCATACTGTAATAAAAAAACAACTATTTTCTCTATGACACACACTAAATTGAGATTTATATTTATACTGTAGCATCACAATATTTGGGATTTCCATATCCATCAAAAGCGGAGCATTGCATTGTTGGATTTTTAGCACACAAGCTGTGTATGGTCGTGGGAATCTTTGAGGACATAATACGGTGCATATTGAGGACACTCGAAGAAAATAGCTGAGGGTAAATATAGTGCACTAGATAGTGAATAGGGAGTGATTTCAGACAGCCCCAGAGTCACGCTGTTCTCTTTTTGGAACTGGGAAACACTGCAGAAAATACTATGGGAAAAACTCTTAACAGATGCAGACACTTTAGAAACCATCTGCCCCCCATGGGAATGTGTAAATAATGTTATGTACCTTCCTCTTGCTGGAATAAAATGAATAAACCAGGGTAGGGTTATCACAAAGCTCACAAAACCAACGCTTTGACGTGTACAAAACGGCCACAGTCACATTTAATAAAAGACGTTACTCATTAAAAGAGAACAGCCTGGGTCCTGACCAGTACAATAGTTTCAGAGACTTTGTTTCCTGCACTCTGGTGACTTTTAAAGAATGAAAAAACAAAAAATCAAGTAGGCCACATCAGCTTTTTTATGTTAACTACATTTAATTTGGTTTAGTCTTTGGTTCATGACTCTGGTACTCCAGCAGAGTACCAGGAGGAGGAAGGGAGGCCAGGCTGTAGGCATGGCCCGTGCCAGGGACACACAGCCGGCTGTCCTCTCGGCCAAACACCCTTGGATACTGGATGCCTAAGCTTATGCCTAAGTGAGGGGAAATGGGAGGCTCGCTGTCTCTGGAAGACAGCTAGGAACCCCACTGCAGCAGCAGAGGGCAAGTTGGGTCTCCCCCAACTCCCAAGGCACCCCTTAAACCCGCGCTACAGCATATTGTCAAACTTACACATGCGTAACATGGTCAGAACGGAGACGAGGGGGCTGCCGGCAGCTGTACCCAACACTTGCTGGCCTCACGGGGTGGCCCCCTCCAGCCCCAGAGGGTTGGAGAAGGAGGGAGAGAGGGGAAAGTGCCAACAGGTAGGAAACTCTTTTAGAGTCACAGAGCTTTTACGTGCTGTACAGTGCCAGAAACAGGTTGTGACAACAAAAAGGGGAAAAAAAATCAGGAGGAATATGGGAGAACTGTGACTTTGGGAGGAAACCTGGGAAGGGCGATGAAAAATTGGCTGTCCACTGGGAAAAATGAGAGGATGTGCAAGTATGCACCACAGATGTAGGAGACATAATAGCAATTGTTTAAATGAACTGCTGTTAACTGTCTCTAAGACAACCAACTGATCTCACTGACCTGTGTGTTGGTGATTCACCAATTATCCTCTCAGTTCTTTTTTTCAAGACATGAAGTCAAACAAGCCTGTGTGTACCCAAACCACATTTAGCATTAAAATACTGCAGTACTGTGCAGTATTGTGGGTCATTATCAGATAATCAAATACTCTCTTCTCTCCATGACCAATCAGATAAACCTCCTGCGTTAACAGGTTAAAGGATTATCCCATATTGGATGTCAGCTAATCCCTCTGATCTTTTCATGCCATCCATTGTTAACTCCACATAAACACACAAACACAGAAACATTTGGACATTTACACACGCTCGGAGGCAAACGCATTTAGAAGCAAACAAATACAGAGACGCAGAAAGGAAGTGGAAACAACGCAGCCAATAAATCATCACTAAAGAGTTCGTCACAACAACTACTGATACTCAACAGGCTCAACAGACCACTTAAACAACCGCTGTTGTAATTGTTACGGTGAAGACGTATGTGAATCTGCACAGACGCTTTGTGTTCCAAGGCGGCCCTGAGGTGCAAAACAGCAAATTTCAGAAAACAAATGAACATAATAAATATGATTTCAGAGACAAGACTAAAAACGAAAATGCTTTACAGCAAACTAACACAAAGCACAAGGGCCACCATGGAACAAAAGGCTCCTGTGCCGACTGACAGTTACAATACAATGGCAATGGTACACATAAAAACAGCCACTGCTCTGACCATCCTACTGTGTTGACTTGAATGGGAATGTTCATTCTACTCATTCTATTTCTATGGTGCACCCATTGTGGGTGTGCCATTGTGGGCACTAACTTGGTTCCAGCCACCCTCCCTCGGGGATTTGTTATAAAAATGCACAATGGCTTTCTTTTCTATTCATTTTTGCTGATTTGCCCAAATTCCTCCACACCTACCACTTACACCTACCTTTTGTGGCATGTTGTTGTATTGCAGGAGGCCAACTCTTTCTGCTCCTGCAACAAGGACTCCTAACTCTCTTACTTCTCCACTATGTTAGGAGCATCACAAAACAGGAAACACGACGAAATGCAATTAAGCAGCAGAGAGTCTCTCTCTCTTCCCTTCCTGTCCACACCCTTATCTGGCTAACTTCACCTCGCCCTGCATGTGCTGCTGTTGCCTAGCAACCAATCAAAACAGTCATCACCATCTACGCCGTATGCCAGGGGTCCGACATTAGCTTCAGTCCAAGAAGCAGTTTGATCAGCGCTGTCCGTTGAGTCTGACAGCGCAGGTGTGTCGTTGCAGCTAAGACGCACAGCGGTGCATCTTATTCTTTCACGTTTTGAAATATTTTTAAAATTGATTTTGAATTAAAATAAAAAGACAATATCAGTATAACTATTCGGATGATGTGGGGTATGAACAGACCATCCAGACTCTGTGTTGCCTTCACTGTACGCTGCCATAGGGACTTCCTATGGAAATGTTATTCCATCCTGTACTCACCACAGCTTTGTTTTCTGTTCCTTTATTTGTCTATGAAATATTGTTATCTGTTATATTTAATTGTTTCCTCAAATGTTGTGTTTTTATTCCCTCAAAATCTCGTTTTTTTCCATCACGTCTCCCTGTTTCCTTTTGTCTGTATCTGTCGATGTGTGTGAGAAGAAAAAAAAAAAATCCATGATCTGAGAGAGAAAATGAAACTGAGGCAGGTGAGAAAGAAATGAGCGAGATAGCGCGCGCGAGAGAGAGTGAGCAGTGTGTGTGTGTATGTGTGTGTGTGTGTGTGTGTGTGTGTGTGTGTGTGTTCATGTGAGAGTGTTTTGCCAGATGACAGCAGTGTGGAGGCAGTATGTGTTTTGTCATTTATCATTTGGAGAGCTTGCTTGTTAGAGCACACACATCTTAATAGTCACTCTGAACCGGGAGAACCGAGATGAGAGGAGGCATTTTATTACCCCGTCAAGGCTGCAAACACACGCGGCATACAGTATAATGTGTGAGCGTGCGGACGGACACACACTGCTAACTACACACGCGGGATACACACTCAGGCCTGCAGAAACAGATGTGAGCACATCCACCAGTGGACAAACAATAAACACTTTGGACATATGCATGTATATTTGCAAACATGTCTGGAGATACCAGTCAACATATGGCGGTGGAAACACAGCCAGAGACACAACTATACTGTCGCTTTTATGGATTCCTTCGTGGCTGTTGCACATTTGTGTGTGTATGAGCCAGCAGCCAATTCTGGGCACTACCAGGGCTCTGAATTGGCCCAGTGGAATCATAGCAGCAAAAAAAGATATCTGGTTTCTCTGTTATAATGATTTTTCATCCATTTAAATAATATGAGGATTAAAGAATACAATATTTCATACTTTTTTTCCACCATTGAGTTTGGCCGTTAGTGTCCATATGAACAAAGATGCACAGAATATGATATATGCACAGTCCAAAATGCTTAATATTTCATTATCATCTACAAAGTTAAAGAGGCACTTTCTGTTCTAACAGCCCTACTGGCAGGAGTAGGGCTGGGTATCGTTTAAAAAATGATACCAGTACCCTTAAAGTAATACCGATACCAATAGAGTACTTCGATACCTAGTTCTCTACTTTATTCAATATCAGTTATGTGAATGGAAGCATAAATGCCTTCAAATGCCACAGACGCCGAGTAAAACTCAACACATTCTCACTCCCAACTCATCAAATACCGACGCTTGGTCAGTGGCCCTACACGTTAAACTAAGATGCTCTAGGTCAGTGGTTCCCAACTGGGTGCAGACTTCCCCATAGTCATTAGTTCAACGTCCACACAGTTTAATACATTCAGTGTCATACCTCGGTTTGGCCATGTCGCTCTGCTAGACTGCTTTGCCTATTAAGCAGCTGTCCATTAGTCACCCACTCTACAGCAGGAAACAGCACTTAAAACGTAGTGCCATAAATTCATAGTACTTAGAAATAAAGAATGAATGAACTAGACACATTTGCGGTGCATTCAGAATGGACCAGTGACCCACTTTTGGACCGCTGCCTAACACTTGGGAGCCACTGCCCTAGGTAACCCTTCAGCGTCAGTTTTGGACACACAGGGGTGCCATATCAATTTGCGCTTGTAACGTGCAGTGTCTCTTTCGAAAATAAAATTCTGTTTTCACAGGGAATGTACAGTTTCCACTCGTTAAATGCATACGGTCTAATTTCAAAATAAAATTCAGCAAAACACTTCTTTTCAGCTTTATTTCTAAGGTTTAGGCAACAAAAGTACGTGGTTAGGTTTAGAAAAAAAAACAAAAAAAAAAAGCATCTTTTTGCTCTTTCTATGACAGCAGTTGCTTGTGTGTCAAAAACTGTCTGCTCACACTGATGCTAACAGTGCCTTGGTGAGTCAGTACCTGACGCAGAGGGCGACTGGCAAAGTGTCTGGTTTTGAAGGGTTGGGAGTGAGACTGAGTCTGAGACTTGGTACAATAAGGATCAAATGCAGATATTGTTTGACGGCAACGTTTCTTACTACTTAATACTGGGTTTCAGCCGATACCAGTTATTGAGTACCGGCACAACAGGAAGTAATGCTTTGTCATTGTCTTCCAAAACAGTTAGAAGTCATCAAAATAAAAACTGAATAATAAATTAGTTTATTGATGTCACAAGGTCAAAGTTTGGTTAGGTTAAGGGAAGCATCGTGGTTTGGGTTAAAACTACTACTTTGTTATGGCTAAGGAAGCATTGTCGTCATGCTGACAATAATAAACACATGGTTAATTGGCTCTCCTGTGTTAAATACGCTAACCCATCTATCCACCACGACCTCCTTCCATCACAGACTTTGTCATACTTCAACAGCTAACCTGACTTCTTCCTTTTCTCCTGTCGTAACTCCTTCCGGTCACTCAGTCTTTGTCACTTGGACATAAATGTCCTTGTTTTGGGGCCACTGCTGAAACAATCGTCATTCTTCTTGGTATGACAGTCTCGCCTGTGCTGGACATGAAATATGACGAATGCTTTCACCATGCGGCCTCCTCTGCATGCTCAGTCACCAGGGTTTCATAATCGTTTTTGTTCTGTCAGCATGCAGCCATTCTTTATTGTCTTCACAGCTAAACAATCAACTTAACTCACGCGCCCAGTGACCACTCTGAAGCCCTGAAGGTGTCCTTTCTAGCCTCATATCACATTTCCTGAGTCCACACAGTGCTGGTGAAGATCTAATTCTGCCTTCTGTTGAACACATCACCAGAGGTGATGAGGCTGCTGGGACAGTTGATACAGTATCATTGTGCAACTGCACAGCAGCCTGCACAGGAAACAGAGAGACGGTGGAGGACGTGTCATTCACTTTTGAAAACGACTGAGTTCCAGCTCATATTTCACTGGGTGAAAGCACAGATGCTGCTAATGCTGCTTGTTTATATTCAGGCTCTGAATGAGGAGAATTCAGAGTGTTGTGGAGGAGATAATGTTTTGCAAGGACGGAGGGGAAAAAGGAAACAACCAATTACCAAATATCCTGGTAGATTGATGAAAAGACAGACCAATTAATTGGCGAGAAAAAATTAAATTATGCTGCCACACGTGGATGGAAACTCAAACACCCTGCAGAATGGTCCTGTGGAAATGACTTGAATGGCACTGAGGAAGAGAAGCAGGGCCATTTTAATGAAGTTATGGCAGCCATTATGTTGTCAAGAGCCCTTTGCCTCCGAGGCCGTGGCTGCATTGGCTTCCTCGCTGTGTGGGAGTGCATGGCAATGTGTTTCTGAAGGGAATGACCTTGTTTATTGGCTTGATTGAAAGCAGCGAAGAAAATAGGCTGTTTTCCTTTCTCACCGGACTGATGTAATTTCCTCGCCTAATAAACGCAGCGATAGGTGAGGAAACACTTACATGAGACATGGATTCTTGGCCATTCTACTTGAGCTCACCTTGAGGTTGTTCTTCTTGAGCTTGTTTTCATAATTTACAGCATTTTACAGGGCACAGCTGAATGCCATGTAAATGATATAGTTTGGCATTTATTGATTCCAATTTGAGCTTGAGTCTTGTACAGTGTTATCTGCTGCATGCTGTACAGTAATGTCAATATACTGACAGCAGAGACAAATCCGAACACAGTTTGCATTTGTTATTTAATAAACATGAACTATTCATTGTTATTTAATAAGCATGAACTATTCACATTTGTTTTCTTTCAAAAAATATCACAGTAAGGGTGCCTTCACATCGTAACTGTTTGCTGTGGTTCAATTTATTTAGGCTGGTGGGAAACCAGTGTTTCCTCTAGGCTGACTGCTTTGGTCGTTCTACCACCTACCACATCAAAGTCAACTCTCAAATTAACTTTCCTTAATCATTTATCCGGCACTATTCCAAATATTTATCAGTTTGAAATCCACATGAACCACTCTTCATATCGGCATGTTACGTCCCGTTTTCCCATCTTCCAAAACAATGGTGAAAAACAGCAGGAGCCAGCGCCAGGAGCTGAGCTTTCATTACAATAACATTATGACTGGTGTGTTAACTGCATGCCAAATTAATCAGAGCACGGCTCTTAAGTTACCATCTGACCGGCTGCTGACCACCAATATTTAAAAGGCAAATTTTTAATCAAAGTCTGGCGCAGCGCTCGCTCCACAAAATACGCACAGGGAACAAACATAATGGAGAACAATGAGGGCAAAACAGCATCATCGATCTGTTTACACCAAATATTCTCTGGTAGCTGCTCAGCTAAAAAAAAACCCAGAAAACACTGAATCTGTCAGCACGTTAGTGTCGTTCAGTGCCGTATCTGTTTATAACCAGTAGCCTGCCAACAACTTATTTTTGCCTCACTTGTACAACTGACAGTTACAATAACAGACGTTTGACTGTCCTGCTGTTATTACAGACATGACGTACCCACAGACACTTTGCAGACTGAATATATGGGAAACACTGGAATGGATATTTGGCATTAGGAAAAAAAAAGATTTTTGTGGTGCCCATGTCAGAGTCCTGAAGAAACTTTAAGTCTAAATCAAAGCCTCGCCCGTCTGCGTCCATTAATAAAAGTTCCACCTCCCGACCCGCAACCAGGTTTAAACACACAGACAGTCACTCACAGTAAACGGGGTTCTTCGTTCTTTAATTACAAATCCAGCGGAACAAAAAAGTCTCTTTTACAGGCTGCGCTCGAGGACGGGATGGTGAAAACATTCCTCAATTCACTGCCAGGTTAGGAAACATTTTAGCATGCTCCTTCCACCTGCGAAGTTTCATCACTGGAGAGGGTCAAAGACTCAACATGCGTCATTAACTTTCAAAGGAAGGAATTGCCACTTGATAATAGTGATTAAGATGTCGAAATATGACACATATTGATTAACACCTATTTTCCAAAAGAAACCATGCATCCTGACGTAACACTGAACTCACTTTGAGTCACAGCACCAACGTAAGCACATGAGCATAATTCACCTCATGTTCAGCGCTGGAAAAGATATTCTTCCTCCTTGTAGAAAATATCATTTGCAGGGAAGAAATCAATACAAACAAAGTGTTGCAGTGTTTCACACATCATCAGTCTTCATGCCCAGTTTTTACTGTTTCCCTGTTTGTAGTTGCAATGAAATGCCTTTTCAAAATAAAACACCAACTGTTTTTAAAAGAGTGATCCTTAAACTGCATATCTAAAGACTCTAAATTCTGATTTATAAGTCCAAAGTTTACAAAATCTAACCACAATATAACTTATGTCTTGAGCTCCACTAACACAGAGCATTGTTCTCTCTACAGTAAGCAGCGCTATATATTTAAATCCTTTATTAAAAATGTAGGAGCAGAGTCATAAAACATGCTGTGCCACAAACTCACTGTCCACTGAGCATTGGGAAGGTGAAGGTCTAAAGAGGGAAGGGGCTCTCTGGATTCAACCCAGCTTTAAAAAGAGGTTTTAACAGTATTTTCACATTTTGCCAAGAGGAAGGGTGAAATGGTTCAGGCTCTCCTGATGGTCCCCCGTCCCCCACAGGGGACACACATGTAAAGTTCAGGGTTACAAGGGACATGTCATTCCATTCAAATTACCCTCTGGCTATGAATAAAACAAGACTTACACCTCTCTGAGTGCAGAGATGGAAGAGTGGTCTGCAGAATGTATGTGTGAGTGTCCACAGACTGTATTTACACATGTGAAATTCCAAATGTGCTTGAATGTTTGTGGTAATTTTGTTAATAGCAATGTTTACAAGGCTGTTGAATGGAAAAAAATAACCATGAGATAAGTTCAAAGTTCCTATCTTTGGGGAAAGATGAGCGAAAGTGAGTGAGGAATACAACACACAATATTTCCAATGACCCTCCTGTCAGCTGCGATAACTAAGACAACATAATATGATGTTAAGTGCACTGATGTCTTTCTCTATGTACACAAGAATGTGTGTGTGAATTTATAGTACCCATTATTGTGTCTTAATAGTGGTAAACTCTGTCCCCTGACCGTAATTTATCAGTTATCAGAAAATTATATCCTATGAACTGACATTTATCTAACCACTTATTTTATTTGTTTTTATTATATTATTTTTCTTTCTCTTTTTTTATGATCTGAAATTCCAGTTTTACTGTTATATAATTTTTCAAAATGCATGTTTAAGTAAAAGTACTAATAATACCACACTGTGAAAACACTTCATTACAAGTAAAACTCCTAAATCGTAAATGTTGCTTAAGTAAAAATGGGCAAGCATGATGATAAATTGACTTTGAATTTTAAAAGTTAAAGTACTAAAGTGCAGAGAAAATCTCCTGGATATGGGCAATGCCATCTTGTGCATTTAGTGACATTTGGAACCAGAGTTTGCTCAGTAGTGATTGGAAAATAGAGCTGCAGTATCAAGCTCTTGCCAATACACCCGCCCGACTCAATCATACGCAGTGCCATTGACCATGAGCAAACTGACTGGCACACACAGCTGTCAATCAACATATGATAAAAAGAAAACTTGCCTAGCGTGTTAACAACTACCTAAAATACCAGAACCATCTTTGGGGAAATGTATTTGGGGGCGGGGTTTCTGACCCGTACTGCAGCCAGCAGGCAAGATGTTTTGGCCTTATTTTGGGGAGCTGTCATGTCATCTATCTTTATTATACACTCATTAGCTGAAATTATGTAACAGATTCTCTGCACAAAATATTATCAAAATGGCAGACAAGTAGTTTTCGTACAATCAAAAGTAACTACAGCTGTTACATTAATGCGGCGGAGCAAAAAATGCAATTAAGTTACGCAACAGTTACTCAATCAACTTTGTTCCTAAGTACAGCTGTTGGTTACAGTGCACTGTTCATCAAAAAGATGCACTTAAATTACTGGGAAGTGTTTCAAAGAAAACAGTGAGCTCAGTGGTTTTACTCTCAGCCCTCTCAGGTGATACATGCTTTGAACAGTGACTGAGTGAACAGTGTAGCCGAGATAAGAGTGTGAGAGTGAGATCTCCGACTGACTGGTCTCCCGTTACATTATACAGTGAAGGACCAGCTCAGCGACGCAGCGAGGTCTCAGTATTAAACCAAAGCTTCTTCAAAATACTCCTCACATCATCAGGGACAGGCGACGCAGACCCACGTCATAATTTGGGAGTAATACAACTTCAACTTGTTTGGGCTGCTCTGCCTGACCTGTCACCACCTGAGTGAGAATACCTTTAAAACTGACTATTTTTCTGCAGTGGCGCTGCGGAACAGCACGCCATGGAGATAAAGCAGGTAGAAAAAATAAGAACTCATTACAGTCATTACATGCATATCTTCCCAGATGAGGAGGGCTCAGGTGCATCCTGCTCCAAGTCGAGTATCCGCGGTTCTGTGCGATGTAAGGAGACGGTTAATTCTTGCTAATTACATTTGATTGGGAAAACCCCTGTAGAGCATCCAATTAAAACAAGGCCTGTAAAATAGCTTTTAACCTCCCACTGAGCCACGCGAGTGTGTGTGTGAGAGAGAGACTGTGTGTGTGTGTGTGTGCGCTGAAGCGTCCACATGTCGTGTGTGTAGGCAGAAGTGATTAATAGGAAGAATAAATAATAGGGTTCAGACTTGAGAAGAATACACAATCACACACATAAACACACGGATGTCTGAGCATACACTGACTACAAGTACAAAATTGCTTCTTAAAAACTCAGGTCAGTGTGTCCAGTGACGACAAGTCTGAGGCTGTCCTACATCACAGGTAATACATATTCACAGGTAACAGTGGAAAAAGGCTTGAACAGGTTAGCGGTGATACGCTGGGGTAAAAGAGGGCAGCATAGTAAATAGATAATTAATTATCAATCAATATAAGAACTAATATCTTCTTACAGTTTTCTGGTTTTGCATTTAAAGGTCTCAATTAACCAACGCTGTCTGCTAGAACTATTGTTTACTTACAGTTAATTTGCAACAGCAAATACATTTTGATGGCAACATAATGCTACTTTACAGAAAAATACAAAATCGCACTAATGAACCTTCATTAATATAGGCCTATATTTTATCTGTGCAGTTTATATAGAGTTAATAGAGTTTCACGTTTCTTGTGTGTGTTTTGTTTTTTTCTGCGACTAAGCAACCAATGAAATCTCGCCGACTATTTACCTTTCTGGTTGACCAACATTTGGTCGACATTGAGGGCAGCCCTAATTTCCAGTAAAAGATTAATTTTTTGGTCTCTGACATGTCAGATCATAGTAAATATAGACACACAGTACCTTACTCTTGACATTGCACCTAAGTCTTTCACTGTTGTATTTTAGTTTTAAATGCATGCAATGCTTCTACATTTTTCCTTGGTGTTTTATTTACTGATTTTAATTATCCATTGTTCCTAAAAGCTATTCAAACATTGAGTGTATATTTTATTGTTGTTTTTTAATGTGTAAAGCACTTTGTAACACTGGTTTTGATGAGTGCTAAATACACTTCATTTTTATATGATTTTACTATATAATGACGAAAACTCTGTCTGCCCCTGGGTGTCTCTGTGTGTCTGTTCCACGTTTGGTAGAGGGTCATGCGGGGGGTTTACCGATTGAATTTGCAAACTTTGAATGGGCATATCTCATGCCCCGTATGTCGTAGAGACATGAAACTTTGCACAGAGATGCCTCTCAAGAACCCATAACTTCCGGTGATATAGATTTTCCGCCATTTTGAATTTTTTGAAAAACACTTCAAATCAATCTCTTCCTAGGAAGTTTGACCGATCTGCATGAAACTCAGTGAACATAATCTAGGGACCAATATCTAAAGTTCCCTCTTGGAAAAGTTGGAAAACTTACTAAAACTGAGCTTCCGTAAGGCAATGACTTTAACTATCGACCCTTTCAACGTGCTACCTCAACTACTAATGTATAGTTTTACCCCACTAACTATCCCACTATCGGCAATGGTACTACTGTACTTTCAATAAAGCAATCGTACTATCAAATTCACAAAAACTCTGTCTGAATACACCATGTGAAACTGTATGTGGGCAACTGTGCACTCAATGGACTAATTTTTATTATAAAAATACATATTTTTTTACCAGAATTTCCAGAACTCAAACTGACATATCTGCAAGTTTTGCCCAACCAGATGTCCAAAGCTGAAAGATATTCAGTGTACTGTCAGAGAAGACAAAGAATACCAGCAAATATTCACAACTGAGGAACTGGAGCTAATTAAAGTTTTGATATTTGGCTTAAAAAATAGAAAAAAAATCAGCTAAAAACTGTTGATTAATGGGGCATCAGTAGCGTAGTGGATAGTGCCGGCGGCCCATGTACAGAGGCATTGCCTTGCTGCAGTGGCTGCGGGTTCGAATCCAGCTTGCGGCCGCCTGCTGCATGTCAGTCCCCATTCTCTCTCTGTCTCCCCATTTCACTCTCTGTCCTGTCAATAAAGGCAAAAATCCCATAAAAATAATCTTTAAAAAAAAAACAACTGTTGATTAATTATCAAAATAGCTGCCAATGAATTTTTGGACATTTGATTGACTGATCAACAACTTTCTAGCAGACAGGGCTGAAATAATAACAAATGAAACTTTTCAGGGTTTTTTTTTCCATTTTTACTGAGGCAAGACTTTTCAGCGCCAAACACGACAATTTCTCTTGGCAAAATTTCTCAATGCCTAGGTTACTTTTTTTTTTTTCCTGATGAACAGCTGATTTGCATATCCCACATGCCAGCTCACACACAACACTCACACACACACAACACACACAACACACAAAACACACACACAACACACACACACATGCAGCCAGGATATAAACTGTGGATGCTCGCCACTCATACAGGCAGCACCTGTCAGCTGGTGTTCTGGGACAGCCAAGGGCTTGTTTGTTTGTTTCTCTCTCTCACACTCTCATGTGTGTGTGTGTGTGTGTGTGTGTGTGTGTGTGTGTGTGTGTGTGTGTGTGTATCCATCCAAGGTCTCTCTCTCTTTTTCCCTCAACACCCCCTCACCTCTCCACCTGCTGTTCCTTCCTTCACTCCATCTCTCCCCGCCTCCCTGTCTGTCTCACTTCATACCAACCATCATACCACCATCCATTAGATCTCTCTCTCTCTTTCTCTGCACCTGTGACTGAAAAACAGACTCACTCAGTCTTTCTCTGCCTTCCTGCTCATTACAGCCCCCAGGCAGCCACTCCATCACAGAGAAAAGGCAGAGATAAGCTACAAGAGTACACCTGTGCCTGGTGTGAATGCCAAATCCAGAGTCAGTGACAGCCAATTCCAGGCCAAATAATGGAATCAGCGAACCTCAGCTTCAGACAAATCAACCTGACAGCTTTATCTCTCACTCCCAATTTCAAAGCTACGCTACAAACCTCATTATCAAATGAGAAAAGCAATCAGTTCAAAAAAAAAAAGAGAAAAGAGAGAAAGAAGAGAAAATGTTGACACCGCCACAATGGCACTCGCCAGGGATTAAGTTTACAAAGCTCATTTACAGATGGAACAGGTGGAAGAAAATAAGAGACATATTTTCATTTCATCAGCAGAGTGTCGCTGAGCATCAAAAGGGAGATAACTCTGCTGTATCAACAACTACATGCAGCCGTAATAGGCTCTACATGAGTAAGAAAAACACACTGGGAGAAGGACAGAGTGAATTAATAAAGTGATTATCCAGACTATATATTGTCCAATATATTTCATTCATTCATCTTCTAACCACTTCATCCTCTTGAGGGTCGCAGGGGGGGGCTGGAGCCTATCCCAGCTGACACCACACCACACCACCGTGCCGCCCTGTCCAATATATTTGTAAAGCAAAATCTTTTAGAGCGACAATATCAATGGTTCACGACTCAGTCCGAGCTCCCTTGGAAGGCAAAAACCACGGAGCACATAGGAAAAAAAAAAAAACAGAGAGAATTTTCCAGACGGTGGAGGTGCAATATGAGCCGAAGAGGGAAAGCTGTAATCACAAAACAGCAATTAAAAAAATTGAACAGAACATTTATTTATTTGCTTTTACTCATTGAGCATCAGAGCACATCGGTGCGAGATAACCAGAGCCGCGCCTGATAAAAATCATAAGCACCTTTCTCTCGCTGTTTATTATGTGGGCAGGGTTTATTATTGACAACTAAAGCGCAACAAAAGCAATGTGCAGGCACCGTGGGAGCCTGCAGATTAAAGAGCCATCCATGGACAGCGATGTTTGCACCTGGCTTCCTGCCTTCTCTCTTTGTCAGCTAAGGGCAAAACATGTACCAACACGGTCAGATGCAAAGTCTAACCTGAGGTAAACTGCAAGCGTTAAGCTAAGTTCAGCAATGTCAAAAGTCAGCTAAGTAGTTAACTTGGCAAACAGGAAGATCCAGTTCTGAGTTCTTTGTGAACTTGAAAGTAAATATTAAAATAAACAGTTTTGGAAATTGATATTTTCTTGTCTAGAGTTGGATGCAACTACTAAAACCACACTCATGTAGGCCTGGGCGATATGTTAAAAATAAAATTTCACAATATTAATAAAAAGTAAATGATAAATCGATACACCAAAGTATCGCGATATTTTTATGTGGCAATATTGTATCATCACACAGTGCCAAGTATCGACTTTTTTTATTACATAAATTATTAATATGACAAATAAAAATTAAACTTTTTAAAATAATAAATAATTATTGAAATAAATTATAGATAAATTATAATAAAATAATAAATAAATAATATAATTAATTGCTTTTTCAGTCCACTAAAACACATTTTGCTGCTGGAAAAAAAAAATGGCTGAAGTGAGATGAACAAACTGAAAACTTTATCTCATTAAATAAAACAGATGTTGTCAAAGTTTTCCTTTGGGGCATAATTTACAGTTGAAAAAAGGTAATGTCCCAATATATCGCAATATATTGTATCATGACTTAAGTATTGTGATAATATCGTATCATGGATCCTCTGGTGATTCCTAACCCTACTCAATATTGATATCACGACAATACTGTAGGGCTGACTATTGGTGCTTTCAAAAAATATTTTATTTACACAATAAGATTTCTGATAAATAATCATCAGTAATGTGGATATGATGACTAAGTGCGTGAAGGCAAGGGAGGTTCAGAGAAATACATCACATTGCTGTAATGCAGACTTTAAAACCAGGAAAAGACAACACTTAATGATACAGTAGTACACAATCCAAAATCTAAGACAATATCTAGTCTCATGTCATGATATAGATATAATATCAACATATAATGCCCAGCCCTACTCTCATATCCGTACAGTAAATATGAAGCAACAGTCAGCAGCTTGGCATAAAGACTGGAAACAGTGAGAAACAGCTGGTCTGTGCTTTTTACAAAGCCAACAAATTCCACCTAGCAGCACTTGTTAAACTCCCTAATTAACATATAATATCTTGTTTGTTTAATCTCAACAACCAAAGTGTAAGAAGCACAACATCTCCGTGCTAAGCTTAGCTAAGATAACTGGCTTCTGGCTGTAGCTTCATAATGAGGCAGGCAGAGAGTGGATAATGTTACTGATCTTCTCATCCAGCTCTCGGAAAAAAAGGTGATTTTAGTGTATTTCCTAATCTGTCAAACTGTTCTGTCTAGGCCAAATAATTTGGCAGGGTTTTGTTTTGTTTTGTTTTGTTTTTGACCTCACTGGTATCAGGATCATCTCGGGATAATGATGCAGGTCAAGGCCTCTCTGACTAATGTGAAAAAAAGGAACTGTTAGTTCATCCCTTCTGAGCTCTATTATCTGAGAACCGTGGTGTGTGTGTGTGTGTGTGTGTGTGTGTGTGTGTGTGTGTATGTGTGTGTGTGTGTGTGTGTGTCCACTATGTAATTATAGATTTGGTAAACCAGAGGCTTAGTGTGACTCAATCAACCTCTGATTTGTTGGGTGGGATGGTGACGATAATGAAGTGTGTGTGTGTGTGTGTGTGTGTGTGTGTGTGTGTGTGTAGGTGGTAGGTGTGTGTGTGTGTGTGTGTGTAGGTGGTAGGTGTGCATGCCAGTGTGCAGGGGAGCTATGAATTCATATTACATATTGTAATCCCAAAATCCGTACGACCAGTTTGTAGGCCTGAAAAATGAGTCGAATCAGATTTGGCTGTTCAATGTGAATATTCGTCCATTCGTCCCTTTGTTGCCAGTTTGAGAGTTTGAGTGGTGTTCAGCAGGACAGTAACACTCACGTTATATATATAGTAAACAAGCTATCTCACCAATAATTTTTGCAGACACTAGATATCAAACAAAAGCCAGAGACTGTACCGTATTAAGTTGCTTTGGGCTGTCATGAACACTTCTAAGCAGAAGGTGGAGGATAACACTATTTGGTAGTCTTAAGGGGCAAAGCCTCTCCTCTCCTGGACAGCTGCCAGTACCAAAGAGCAGCATGAAAGTGAAGAGCGCTCACTCAACAGCAAATCTGGGGACCAAAATGTCAATCTCAGTTGACTGAGGAATCTCCAACTGAGTTTATGATTCAAATCCAACTTTCAGGGGGCAGCCCCACCCATTTCTGAGTCATTGCTTTAATATTTAATCAGGTGTCCAGACTCTACATCTGCATGATGTACAGATTTCTATCTGTATATACAAGGATGATTATCCGATGTGTGTGAAAGTATCTATAATTTTAGTTTAAATTTCACAACTGCAGAACTTAAGAACTGTTACAACTAAACTAACTTTAAAAAACATCTACAGTTTCTTCACAAGACGCCTGCAACCAGCTGCAGCTCTGAGCATCTTCATTTATTCATTCTAACTTGTGTGTTCTTTTAAGAAAGCACAAAAGAAAGATTCTCAAAGCTCTGCTGCGTACATGTGCTGCTGCTGCTGCTGCTGCTGTGTGCTTTCAAGTCTCGCTGCATGAATCTCTGCTAATAGCCCCGCTGTGAGTCTATAAGGTTGAAATACCACAGTGTAAATCGTTGACATTAAATCCATTTTATGTTGCGGACTGACCCGGAAAAACAAAATTACGGCTACACTCGCTCTCCCACTAATTGGAATAAGACCGGAGATGCATTTATTAACCGAATATAAAATAGTGCTCTCCAGCTTGGAGCTCAGATCAAGGTCTCGTCTCCCCTATTCATTACACTGATCAATGAAGTGCAAATCCTCTGTTATCGGGCGTACAGTGTGTACCGGCCCCAACAACAAATACAACAAACAGGCTGGATAAACAAATCAAACAAATATGTTATCAGAAGAGGTGATTAGGCAAGAAAAGTATAGATTAAACTGTAAAAAAAATCACATTTCAAGATCACTCATGCAGATCAAATCTTATATACGAGTATATAAAGTATAATGAGCTGTAATATGAGTTTAGAATAGCAGCAGATACCTGTGGTGTTTGTTTAAAATGACACAAAAACCTGAACATGTACTCAAAGCGCCAGACACAAGGACAAAGACTGTTAGGCAAGAATAATACAAAGATCTGCCGCACCTGCAAGGCTGTCATACGCACAAAAAAACATGTTATCCCATACAGCTGTGGCCCATCAGTGTCACCTTAATGATCCGTTTCAGCACAGAAACAGCAGAGGAGTCTGCTAACGTCTGCTTCACATCTGCGCCTGACATTTTTGTTTCGGCGAGACACCGGCGTGATATCTGCAGTCTGCTGGCTAGCTATCGTTACACGGCAGGGACCGACTGGATAAAGTAAGTTTGACACACTGCTCCATCAACTCATAACCAGAGAGGAGGCCTCGTCGACAAACACGACACAAACAAACGTATATCAGATGCAATCCCTAAATTTGAAATGAGATCACGACACTTTGGTAAACTGTGGCAAGTGCACATATGGGCTGTGTTCGAAATTGCAAATGACCATGCTGTTCATACCAAGTAAGACTAGAACTAAATAAGTTTGTAAATTTTGTGTATGCGAGAAATACCTGGATGTAAACCAGATAGGCAAGGAGCATATGTAGCTGTCATCTCCGTTACTTTTTGACTGAAAATAACCCTTTTGTGTTGTGTTGATTTTCCGATTGTAGACATTTTACACTTTGGATTATTTTGATGTATGACACTTTCTTTACAGCAGTTGGAAATAGGGGTGAAAATGGACCCTTTGGCATTACTACTCACCAAGGCCGGGCGGGTTCTCGGGGCACGGCGGCAGCGGTTTTGGAGAAGGTGTCTGATTGGTCTCAGGCTGCGCACTCGGCACCAGCTGCTCCCCTGTGGCCAGGTAGCTGGCTAGCGTTGCGTTGGGCCTGGAAAGGTTGTAATAGTAATAATGGTGTCCGTTCCCTGCTGCTCCGCTGGCATTATTCCTGGATCCATTGCGGCCGTTGTTGAAGCGGCTGAAGAGGTCGAAGCGCTGCGTGTAAACGTCGAAGTACAGGATCATCATGATGAGGAAGTGGAGCAGGCAGAGCAGCAGGACGCCTTTACAGATGCGCTCCAGAGTCCGGCCCAACATCAGCCGGGTCATGGCCGAGGAAGATGTCCGCCAGCCTCGACAACGCTGGCGCTGCGTGGCTACGGACATGCGCTCATCCTGACGGCTGCTATTAAATTTCTGATAAGGACATGTGGTTAGCTGATACCGGACTATCTGACTTCTGCAGGGGTCATGGGGTCATTGATGAGGACAGGGAGGCTACACAGTCAGCTACACCTGAAGTATGAGATGCCAGCTTGTTTCTGGTGCCTGCCCAGATTCCCTGCATGACAAAAGTACTGAAATGTTTTAATCAGCCTCAATCCCTGAGTGAGACGATCCAGGAACTTATTCACTGACGGACTTAATTGTAGATACAGCAAATAAGTTCAGTGTAATCTAAGACATAAGGCCTCGATTGCAGATAAATCTTTGCTGATATGGGCATGTGATCATAGGTTGAGTTAGACACTATCCCAGAGTCAAGTTGTTGCTGCGCCCATGTGATATCCCAATGTTGAAAGCCAGTCCGGTTCGTCAAGCAACAACCTATTAGTCCAACGTTTGCTTAAAACTTCCAACTGATAAGTGATTTGAGTGATGGCGTAGTGGTAGCTGCCGACAAACATTCATCAGTGTAGTGTTGAGGGTCTGCTGATGGCTCAGGAGAGATGTCCTCTTCTTGTGGGATCAGGTCAGTCAGACTCAGACAGACTTATCCAGGAAAGTCTCAGGCACCTGATGGAAAATGAAAGACAAAGGAAAGAATACATTATGATGAAGCCAAATGTTAAATGTGATATCAAATGTTAAACGAAAAGGAAAGCTGAATGTTGTAAATGTTTCGACTGCTTCCTCAAACCCACGTAGGTAAAGTGCAATAAATTATAGCTGTGCATTTTCAATGAATACAGTGACTTGGCCGTGTAAAAACAAACTTAAAACACCAGAGGAAAACCAATGATGTTTAAAGTATTCAGTGACCTTGTTCTTATTCGATACGCCCTGTTGAAGAGCGGTGAAATAAATTAAGAAGTTCATTCTCGGCAGGAGAAGAAGTACACATGAGACTTTGACAGAAACAGAGCCAACAACAAAAGCATCTACAGATTCAGACAAACAAAAAGCTCTGACTTGGGCCGTTCAGCCGAATTGACATGCCAAGTCAATTTTCCAGTCAAGTGGTTTAAAAAGCATTTATGATGGAGTGAGCCGGCAAGTGGGAATACACAATGCAGAGAAAGTATGAGCAAAGGAGAGAAACAGGGGGCACTTAGAGTTTTCCCACAGGCGATGCTTATTGTAGGTTTATGGCTTTTGCAATCAGTGAGAGAAAAGAAGAAGATGAGGCTGAAGTGGACGATGAAAACACTGACCGACACCAGACAGTCTCATGAAAACAAACAGAGACAAAGAGAAACAAAGAGGGAGTGATAAATGCTGAAATACTAATGCTGATAATTGGAAAACTATGGATATCTAATGAGGGTGTCTCCGGTTAACATCACAGATATCCCCTTGAAATTGGTCGCCCCATCTGCCAAAAACATGAGCTTACACTGTCTTTAGATTCAGACTGCTTAATTTAATGTCTTTTAATGATTTATTTTATTATTTTCTGCTCATTTTTGTTCACATAAATATATATACGATTCCACGACCTGGCCTGAATCTTTTGCAAAATACTGTTAAACTGGGGTCGATATCAAACCTCCAATGTTTTCTGGTACCAACAAAAGTTTGTCTGTAGCAGCAAGTATTTTATAATGTTGTTAACTACCAAAGGCTGGCATTCAATTATTCATAGCTCGCTTATTCTTTGATCAGACAGCTTCTGATTAAAATCAAAGTTTCATATTTAATTCAAGTTGGTGCTTGCATCTATGTGGTATCTATGGCTGTTTCCAGTTTCCAGGAATATTTTTAGGATATTTTCAAGTCTAGTTAAAGGGTGGATCGGTTAAGTCAGCTATTCCGTTGTCTTTGGGAATGCTAGGGGAAGGAAGTTGAAAAGTTCCTGTTGAAGAGATATAAAAAAAAAAAAAATCAAGTAAAGGCTACAGTTTTGAAAAATGTTTAAAGAATACAGTATTTGTTGCTTTGTATCAAAAAAAGAAGATTTTACTTTTTTCCCAATAATGGTTTAAGATGAGCGCTTGCGTTTCTTAAAGAAAAATCTTAAAAGTTGGTTGTTATATTGCAGGTTTTGATTTAAATGATCTTGTTAAGGTCTGCATTCATTAGGTGTAGTCACAGTGTTTAGTATAAGAGTATTTTTAAAAGATGATGATCTGTACTGTAAGCCAGATGACTGATCTATGAACTGCGTATAAAGGAAACTAGAAACATCTTTAGACGCACTTAGAAAGACAAGATAGCTGGATAAAGCTTAGTGTTCTGGCAAAGAGTCGTGCAATATGTTTTAATTTTGATGGATCCAAATCATTGACTATTTTACATCTGCTTGTATTTAGACAGCAGTTTATTTCATTTAAGCAAACGAGTTAATACTTTCCATAGTACAGCATTAATTGTACAAAAAATGCTTCTCACAACAGAAGTACAACTGTAAAACTCTCCAATAACGACAAAAGCCACCGACGTAAAATGCGACATAACCTCAGATCTGTGCTTGACTGGTTAGGTGATTTCCTGTTTCTTCTTGAGGGAGGCAAAATGTAGGAAATTGAAACATATGCTTGGTGACTGAACTGATGTCTGCTGTCTGCTGTCTGTCCAGAAAGTTGGCTGCCTCTTTCTGTCTCTGTCTTTTGTCTGTGGGCAGCAAAGTTGATACTGCCAAGACTGCGCCTCAAGGGGTGTGTGTGTGTGTGTGTGTGTGTGTGTGTGTGTGTGTGTGTGTGTGTGTGTGTGTGTGAGAAACTTGCTAGTTAATGAGATGGATTTCTGCTGACCGGGACACCGCACACCAGTCGCACCATAATGCTTGTGCAGGTCAGGATTTATTTCCCAGCCATGTTGCTCTCCAGTGACTAAACAGGCTGGCATGTAATGTATCAGGAGCGAATTCATGACATGTAGTGAAGCAGGCGGACAGATAATCAGTCAGACAGACAGAAGAGTCTTGCCCCATTTTCTGCTTCAACTACAGAGCTCAGGGGCAAGCGGGTAGTCCTTGGTGTCTAGCAGGTGTTGAACCATGTGATAGTGCAACACGGGGTGGCAATGCTAAAAATCAGCAGCAGAGACACAGAAGAAATAAATCCGCAGACAGGATTGAGATCCTATTTTGCTGCGGATGACCAGCTGCACAGGATTTATCAGAGATCAATGGAGATATAACACACGTCAGTGCTTTTTCTCTCATGTGAGATATGAAAACGAAGCCCACAAGGACTAAATCCATCTGCACCTGAGCCTCTTTATTTGCTGACATTTCGCTCAGCTGACTTTTCTCAAGACAACAAGTACTATCTTGGGATTCCATTTTTATTTTTTTTTTTTTGGTCTTGAAAAAGGTCAGCAGACCGAAACAAAAGACAATAAAGCAGTGCAGAGGAAATCTCTTGTCTCTCACTTGCTCCTGTCTCCCTTATTTCCTGTCTCTCTCTGGGACATCTCACTGCAGTTGTGTACATGGCGGTACCAAGTGTTCATTTTTAACTTAATATGCAAATGTCACCAGCAAAGTCAGGAATGAGTCTATGAAGTCTCTGAAGCTTGTAAGTCATGATGAGAGAGACCAAGGAGAGAGAGGAGAAGACAGAGATGGCCAGAGCGACAGTGAGAAATAGACCCATTATGTAACCAGTTTATTCAAGGATCCTTGTAACTCCCTTTTTAACAACAGCAATAAATTTCATAACAGTCTCCAATCATATCATGTCTGCCAAAGAAACCCCAGAGAAACGCTATGAAAATATGTGAAGTGGAATACAACTGCCCTTTTCCATCTCTATTAAGTTTCAAGGCTGTTTCCAAATGAGCAGAACAAAGACTGGACAGTCCAAACCACGACCAAAGAAGGGCAGGGCAAGAGAGATTAGTAACAACAACAGTAACAATGAAGAGGAAGACTGTGGCTAAAGGTACAATTTAAACCAATCAAGGACACAACACTTTGTCATGCCTCCTAGTTTCATCTAAATTAAACCAGAGTTATGTCCCAATGTGGCCAATCTTTGTCATTTGTAAGGATTTCCATGTCTCCCCTACCACAGAGAGCAGTGGGCTCACTAATCTCTATGTGCAGCCTCTGTCACGGAGGTTAACAACCGTGCTAACTCATTGTTCAGTGGCTTGTGGACTGATTATAATACTGCAAGGGAGAAATTGTGAAAAGGGATGTCGTCAAAGTGAGCTGGAGGGATCAAGAGGTGAGGGTGACACCTCACCAAAGCGAGCATTCATTACCAGTTTAAAAATCCTATCACAAATGATTTAATTAAACTTGATATAAATGATGCACTTCAAAATGTACAAGCAAAAAAGGATAATTAAAGGTTTGACATTCTGGGAAATTAATGACTTGCTATCTTGCTGACAGACGATAAGATTGATACCACTTCAACATCTGTATACTTAATATGAAGCTGCGGCCAGCAGACAGTTAGCCTTGTTCTGTCACCAAATTTTAATTCGTTACAACCGTACAATAATTGAAGCATAGAAAAAGACAAAAGGCTGATTCACAGGAGAGTAGTTTTCAAAATGTTAAGCTACTCTTATCAATTTTCCACAAAGACATTAGTAGTAGTACCAAACATTAGTCGACCAGAAAGGTCATTAGTCTGCAAGATTTCACTGGTCACTTAGTCGCAGAAGATAAAAAAAAACAACAGACAAACGTGAAACTCTATTAGGAGCTGCGCCTTGTCAAAATAAATCAAATTCTATATGACCAGACGATGCCGGAATTAAATTTGAAAGGACAGACACAGGAAGTGGCCACACTCAGCAGTCAGACAGGAGTCAGGTTAATTTCCAGGGCTGGTACCTGCAGTTATTCCACAGGCTAGTTAATAACATGTCGGGCAGGAAATACAGAGTGTGGGATCATTTTGAGAAGGTGAAGGACGAACCCAAGGTGATATGTAAACTCATCTTCATTGGTCGACTACAAACATGACGCATCATCTGAAACATGGAAGTAGCTACATGCCCATTAGCCCACAGCGTCATTAACAGGCGGCTCGCTCAGTGTGTGACGTGCACTTGTAGATAAAATATAGGCCTATATTAATGAAGGTTCATTAGTACGGTTTTGTATTTCTCTGTAATGTAGCACAGTGTTAACAATGTTACTGATACTATTCTTTCTCACACCTTCAACTCAAACCGTTGTGTTGCCACGCCTAAAATATATTATTTCATAATTAAATTAATATCACAAACATGCTGGCGACTAGTCGACTAATGGCCCTAAATGACGACTACTGGTCGACTAGTCGAGGGCAGCCCTATTAATAACTATTAAGTAATAGTGAGAGGTGTCATATTATATATATATATATATAATATATATTTGGGTTTAACTAGTTAGCTGACGGCCAAACAGCCAGTGGTTGTGGGGCATGAATAAATCAACTAATTGGTTAGCAAAAGCAACAGAGCTCTGCTTTAAGTAACAAGTGTGTCCAACAAATTCTCATTCCCCACACGTCAAATACAGACGTTTGGTCAGTGGCCCTTGGTGTCAGATATGGACACATCGAAGCACCCTTAGCGTCAGTATGAGACGCACTGGGAAAATTGACAATTTAAGGTTGTTAAACGCAAAGTCTCTTTTCAAAATAAAATAAGGACGTAGGTAAAAAAAAAAAAAACTTCTAGGTTTATTTCCTGGTTTTTATCGGCAACAAAAGTATGTGGTTGGGTTTAGAAAAAGTGATGCCCATTAGCCTTCTGGAGGTGTTGTGGGCCTATCATTGAAACACCAGGGTACCCACCGGATGACCCCAATGAAGTTTTTACCCTCCCTAAACCCCCATCCCCTCCCCCAGCGTGGCTCCAGCTACCACTCATAAATCGCAAGTACGTGCAACAACAAATGACCTGTTAAACTCCACCTCAAGTGAACTTAGGTAAGTTTTTCTCCTGTTAGTTTCTTCTCTCTCTTCCCTCATCAAAATGAGGGAGTAGTGGGAGCTACAGGGTCCAGCCTGGTCCAGCGGGGGAGAGTTCAGTCCGTACAGACGTCTCTCCTTGGCTCTGCCCTCACTGTGCTCCTACTTACTTTTCTATCTAACTATACTCCTTCATACTTTTCCGTCCATCTAACCTTAACTCTTTGGCTCCCACTCAGAAACCCCCAAACAGCACTTTCACACCAATGCATGGATTGTAACCTAGATTGGACCTAGTCCTTGACTGAACTCATTTGGCTTAAAATAAGTTTGTTTGTTACTAACATAAAGTATCACTACACATACTAGCACACTATGGTGTTACTTTTGGTTCCACACAGGACACAAACAGCTGTCTCTCCGGTGAAAGTCCATAGTTTATTTAACCCATCCACCTCCCCTCCCACATGCCCTGTGCGGTCTGTCTTGCTCTTCATAAAATGGCAGTTTCTCAGAGCCTGAAAAAATGCCGAAGGTTGCCTTTGTGGATCCATATCTGACTGACCAGGCATCAATATTTGACAAGTTGGGGGTGAGACCAGGCAGTTTCTCAATTATAAGGATTCTTAAGGAATTTTGTTGGTATTGTTGCAGTTTTGAATATGTTAACTTCTGGCTCTGGTAACTTGTGTTGGCATTTGTTAAACTTTTAAACTCAACTCACTTCACTTACACAGTTCTGTATATCTGATCTTTTTCAAAGAAACGCAGCGTACTCGTCTTGCATGCTGATGTTGACTGTGTTGAATGTGACAACTTTCTCTGCAAACTGAGAGCATCTTGATGTTTCGGCAAGTTTTCACATAAGAGCTGGGTACAAAATAAAAGAGCAGCATGTTTCTCGCACCCCTTCAACCAGAATTTAAAATGTTGATTCACCAAAGCTTTTAATACAATATTAAAATATATATAAGGAATCAACTGACCTCAAAAAGAGAGGAAGAAGACCGACAGAGAAAAACATAAAACTTAACAGCCTGACATTTCTATTTCATATTTGCACATGTAGAGAAAATACATTTTAATGCTAATGTCAATTTCTTGTTTTAATTTGTTGCTGTGATCATCTCACCCCTCAGTTCTTGACAAACTACAAGCTCTGTGAACTCATAACTTAAATATGGACTGCTGCCCTTAAGAGACATTCTCAAATACTACACAGCACAAATTCAGCTCTCTGGCTTTCCGCAGTGCTACATTTATCACAACATGGGAAACATCCATGCAAAGACACTAACACACAGTCCACAGAAGGGAAATGCCGTGACAGATGCATCTGTAAGTGAGACATGAAGCAAACATTTTGGGAACTTTTTCCCCCGTTTCACCCGGGCGCCGACACTTTCTTTCACACTTCTGGATTTATATTTTGAAATGCATCGCCAGGGGAAACTCTTAACACCTTTTCAGGTTTGTAGCCATCAGCTGTGACAGGAGGCACAGGGATTGTACATTTCCTAAAACATTCCCTTTGCACTGTATTTGTCACCAGAAAATAAACAGGATGTTCAGGAAGCGCCAGTCAGTGGAGGGAAATATTGAAGCTACTGGGGCACAGCAGAGGGCATAAAGTAAGCAGGCAACATGTTTCACTAGATATACACACAAACTACCTGTTCTGTCCCTACATGTTCTCATGCAACATGACAATATGTAGGCTGCAATGTTGTATTTATGGCTAAGAAAATCAACTGTATGTTTCAATAGCCATACAATCAGACTATTTAAGCTTAGCGTAGGTTCAGTCAGGAGGACTTTCTTTATGGTATATCCATTCACAATTCTCTCTCTATCCCACTCGCACCACTTCCACCCATCAGCTGACTATGGGTGTTCCCAAAGTCCCAAACTTTGCCACAATCTCCTTCAGTCATTCATGTTGCTACTGCCAAATTTAAATCTGTTCTCCTCTCTGCAGCTGTCAATTTAGATGGAATCATCGCGCCGTCCTCCACCGCATTCATCTCCAGCCACCTCATCCAGAGCCCAGGACAAGCTCATCAAAAGCCCACTGCTCTTCACACCCAGACCCTCAGCTCCCTCTTTATCTCATCTCATCACCACCACCAGCATCTAGACTCCACAGGGGGGATCTCTAATCTACTACATCTTTACCACCCTCCTGGAATAGATGACATCACGATACGCTCTAATTGCCAGAGACTTCTCACATTTCTCATACTTATGTGCACATGTAAATAAATATTCTTTTCTCTCAGAACAAGTCTCTCCTGACTGAATCTGGTACGCCAGAAGATTTAGTATGGCCCAATAACATAGTATATCAAATGCAGTGTGCCAAAAACACAAGGATGTCCATCTACTCTGCATCCAGTCGCATTCCACAGTTTTTCTGGCTATTCTTACCCACAGTCCTCTGCACACTGGGAGATTCATCAACTGACTGAGCAGCACTCAGATGACAGCTCATTGACAGCTGTCAGAAGCCGCAATGACAGATGACAGTGCTTTCAAGTGACGGATGACCAGTCTAATATACAGTAACATCAGGAATATAAATTGTTCAAGTGAACAAAATAATGATAAAGATAACCAACACCAAAAAGACATGACTGAAAACAACAATGTCAGAGGAATGCGTATGGAATTTTACTGTCATGAACATAATACTGCATGTCAGAATCTGAGGTTAAAACTACATACATGGAAAAGTCACAGCAGCAGAGCTTTCCTGGTGGAGCTCCATCTCTGGTGAGTTCGGCAAATGACGTTTTGTATCTCCAAGGTAACGTTAAGGTGATAACATTAAGCAAGAGGGTCAAATTTCAAGGCACAATAGTTTGTCCCAATTGCATGCATACTCCACAGTACGTATTCTGTTTTCAAGAACAACCTTAAAGGATAACTTCAGTATTTTTCGACCTGGGCCCTATTTCCCCACATTCCCCCATTGGTTCAGTATTGAGGGAGGCAGCCGCAAGGTAGATATGGAGGCAAATGCGTCCCATTTAAGTTTGTGCATTAGTAGTGCTTTTTTTTAGCATACTATAATAGCATACTAAGTGTTTCCCTGACCCTTCACTTGTTTTGTCTCAAGGTTTTTGGTTAGTCTTAGGAGCTATTTAGGTTATTATATGCACTTTCTTTTCTTAAATCTAGACGTGTTCATAAACACATTTTAAAATACAATTTGCTTCATGTCTGGACCCCTATATATAAGATTTTGATACCTTGTCAGGATGTTCCTTTACACATCTCCATTATTTCTTATGAACTGTACACATACTTTTTCCTTTATCCGTTTTTCTGAATAAATTTGTGGATTTGAAATTTGAATTTGTAAGGGCATCTGCAGCACAAATAGTAAAAAGAAAACATATGTGATTCGGACTGCAGGGTAAGTATGTGTAAATGAAAAGTTATATTTGAGATCTTCTAAAGCCAAAAATCAAAGAACTGAGCTTTGAACTTTAATGTAGATCAGTGTCTTCCAAACTTGATGCTGATATGCTCAGAAACTTATGTCTCAAATCTAATGCTGTCTTTTCTGTATGATGAAATGTTTGTTTTAAAAATTTAGTAAAAGGTTAGTGATATGCAAGTTATTTTCTCATAGTTCCCATTACTGATAATTCTTGATAGAAGAATAAAAAATGCACTTCCAAATGTGTTTTTTAGCCGAGTTCATCCGTTAAGGGCCAGCTCCGAAATTTACATTTTAATAACACTGCAGGGCTTAGTTGTAGTGCTGTGGTTTCTGGCTTTGCTTTGTACACAATTACAGATGTGACTCTCACAGACCTGAATAACACTGTGCAGTAGATGAATCCTCCACCTAAGTGGAATTTTATGTCATTTTAGTGCTAAAACACTGCAGAGGACGTGCAAGAACACGGATGTAAGATTCACTAGAAGGATGTAACTCATGTACATGATTCAGTGACGGTGTGTGTACGTTCAAACCAATCTGTCAAGAAGTGCAGTCAGTTAAATCGAGGCGTTACGGTGCAGTATATAGGATGAAACGCTTCTGCGTGCACAGGAACATTTGCAAGCTTTAAAGGAACTCTTTAAGACACTGTACCTGTTTAATAATTCCTGCTCTTGTCACATAAATGTAAAGGATGCCCCGCTTTCAGACTTCACACACACACACACACACACACACACACACACACACACACACACACACACACACCAAAAAGTACATTCAGATGAAGTGCCAGCTAAAGCTCGCAGAACGTCTACAACATCTGTATCTTAAAATTTTAATTGGTTGCCAGACGGGTGGCCAGACTGGTAATTTGTGAGGGTACATAATTAATCGAGTCTCGAGTAAGCGTATGCTGGAAGGAGAGATGGTCTGTGGCTTAACTGAGGGCTTTTAATGTGAAGGGGCAATTCAAAACATTGCAGTGATGTCCATTATACAGTCACAATGATTTTATCTTAAAAAGTGTAGCGCTTTCACTTAGAAATCACCACATTTACAGCAATTAATAGCAATCACCACTGTCTGTTCCACTGGTCAGAGGGTTTTATCTAAAGTTTACAGCATTAAGTGATGAGATGTCTGGAGACTTTTTATCCTCCTCTGTTAACTACTGGTCAGCTCCACTGGAGCATTTGTGGGTTGAGTTCAGCCTCAGCATCAGTATATGCAGGGCCAAAGGGTCAAATGCAAGCCTGGGGAATTTCGACCGCTAACTTTATAGTCACAAGTTCTCCAGTTGAATTCATAAGGTCTCCAGAAGAGCTCAAACTCTGTGAAAGTCAGTGTGTGTTGTGACATTGAGGATTTATTAAAGCTACAGTTGGGAACTTTCATGAAAATAACTTTTTGTCCTATTTATTGAAAATGTCACAACATCCGCAAAGTGTAATATGAGACAGAAAGTTTGAGAAAAAAATCACATCACTCCTCTTCCTACAGTCTTAAATGGCATTTGCTAGAATCTTCCACAGCGCACGAAACACAAGCAATCAGAACCAAGGAGTCTCTAATGCTGTGTTTCCATCAAAAACCTTTTGATTAGTACCTTTACATTAAAAAGTAACCCCTTCAAACATGTACCTCGACCCCAGAACTGTTCAGCATTTCCACCACAGAAGTCCTCTCACTGCTCTGTCCAGCTCTTGCTGTATTTCCTCTTTACTGGCTACGCAGAGGAAAGTCTGCACCTTGTCTATCGTCAACAGAACAGGGTTGGCATGCCGACATTTTCAGAGCAAAAAGAACAGGCTGGAGTGAGAGTCTTTCTTGGGCTATTTAAAAATAGTGGTTTTCCATGGTGAGTCCTAGTCAGGCAAGAGCAGGGGTGTAGTGCTGCCAGAGCACACAAGAATGACACTCCGTCACGTTACTTCTCCAAGTGAGGAAACAAAATGTTTTCAGTTCATGTCAGTCGAAATTCATTCATTTTTAATTGCTTGAAGATCCAATCATCACTAAAAGTGTGTCATCCAAGAGAGCCGAAACTTACTGAATGGTCAAAGTTGTTGAAATTTAAGGTGTAAACTCATGAATTAACATGCAAGCAAATATCCCACCTTAAAAGTTGCTGGTAGCTGCAGGCAGTCAGTCGAGTGAATTAAATACCTTTTTCTCAGTCTACAGCTGTCGTTAAATATGAAAAGGCAGGAAAACATTCCTTCATACTATTGATATAGTTTGCTAATGTACTGTATGAAGAGTGGTTACGTAAGCCTCAAAACCAGTCACAACTCACTTCTGAGCAAGAGTAATGATTCTCTATTGACCACTTAATGGACTGCAGTGTTTCAAGCTCCATCCTTTAACATCGAGTCAGCGCGCTAGGTAACCCAGCAGAGGGGTGACAAAAAATTGGTACAATAAATAACTGTTCTGTTGGTACCACTGACAACATTTCCCCATGGAAACAAATAAATAACTGTTCTGATGTGTGCTTTACTGAACTGAACTGGACTGCCTGGTGGAAACAAGGCTGTCGATCAGTTTGATCACTGCTCATAATCTGCTATCAAACTGTCAGACTAGACATGCTAAACAAATATGAATCAAGATTCTGTGGCTGCATTGCTCATTTATCACCTCAAATGTCTTCAGAAACATATTTCAGTGTACTGTATAGCTGTAAAATAAGAACGTTGGAGACCAAGCCACCACGTTGGAAATAGTTGGGTGATGCAAGAAGCACAGCTAATAATGACTTTCAGTATTTAATAATCTTTTTTTTTTCTAGATGAATTAGTCTATAAAATGACATAAAATAGTAGAAGATGTCCATCACAACTTCCTAAGGCCAAAGTCCACTGAACCAAACAGCGTTTTTTAGTGAACAAAAAGTCCAAAGCCCAGATAATATAAAGTTTACAATCACAGAAGAAAATCAGCACAGTCACCAGAACCAGACCATTTTTAGCATATTTGCTTTAAAAAGGGACATGAACAAGTTATCAATTATTGAAACTGTTTAAAGATTAATTTTTACTAATTCTACTAATTGGTTCAGCTCAAGAACAGATCATTAAAAATATGCAATTAGCAATATTATCCACTTATAATGCAATGTGGCAACTGTGCTACTTGAAGTGCACCATAGATGCATTAGATTAGTTATGTCAAAGGAAATATATCAGAACTTTAAATCATTACCAACAACCAGGGATTTTTAATTTTTATTTTATCTCAATGTCTTTAATATATGAAAGCTTCATTGCTTTGATTGGAACTTTTAAAGCAGTGTCAACAGATCTTTCATACACAAGTTATAAATGACTGCTTTTTACTGCAGTTATGGATTATTTGGTTTATTCCAGATAAGTTTTACTATAATGATTTTATTTTTAATTTTTTTTACACACATTCTACCACTGTTTCCTTTACTACAATTTCAACCTGTTGTCTCAGGTGGAAATCACACCTCTAATTGCATCAGGTCGCCTTCCTACCAGGTGAGTCTCAGCAAGCTAACACAGCACTTCACAGCTTCCACAGCAACACACTGCCTAACACAAGCCCAATAATGGATTACCTTCACACTTGTCAGAATAAAAGTGACCTTTTAGGAATTTTGGTTTTCAAAACTGGAGCTGTTAGGAGATCAGCGTCATGCTCAAGGGCACCTCAGCAGGAAGACACATGAGATCGCACGTGGCTCTCACCCAGGTCACCCTGCTGAAGCACATGGCAGAAGATCAAAGAGGAATGAAAGGACACAGAGTGGAGGATGAGTGAAAGCTGTGAATCAGGTGCAGGTGCAAAAACTGAGAACATCAATCTACTGTATAACTGCAGAGGGACGCATTGAGGTCGGGCTGCTTGAATGCAAAGTAATACAGCTGTACCTCCTGAAGCCGACTCCTCCACATACTGCCTGTCTATCCATTTAGCATCAGAGAGTGGAGCTCATCAAATAAAGTAAGAGACTGTACACAGGCCTTGATTTTCCTGTCAGTGACATCATCATTGATCATTTATAACAAGGTTTAATGCAACAGAGCAGGAGGCCATCCTTTCCCAGCAGCACAGATACATAAGCAGCTACATCCTGAATCTCAGTGTGTTTCTTTGACAGAACTTAAGCAGTTCTCAGCAGAGCCCTCGGGCTATGAGCCTTGCTTTGTTTATTTTATATATACATCTTTACCAACTGGTTTGGAAGACAACAGATACACTGTATGAAGATTTAGTTTATATTACAGCTTTGTCAGAGCTGCTTCTGACCACTTGCGTTATCTCTCTTCATCAATTAAAAAAGCTTCAATAAATATTTTCATATCAATAGAGGATCATATGACTACATGTGAAAGGTGTTGTGGGTGATGAATCTACAGGGAATTATCACCTGACTCTGCAGTGAATGTATAAAAAGTGAGTAGCAGTTAACACATGGTATAGTAGTCGCAGCAAGGAGACTAGAAAGGCGGCATACAAGTGCAAGTGCATTCACTATTTACAAACTCACGACAGCAAAAAGAGCTCCTGTGTTTGTTGTTTTTTGCTGACAAGATAAACAGAAGAAAAATGATGTGTGATGCTTAAAATGAATAGGATCAGGGATGGGGAATACAGCGCATTGGTACAGGAGACAAGAAGGATCGAGCATTCTTCTTGGCAAACCAGGTAGAGATGGATATGCCACCAACTCGACAGGAGTGTGAGACAAGAGATTATATTTTGTAGCCGGAGCATGCCCGCTTGCTTTGTGTACAGGCTGTGCTGTCATAAAATTTTGGGCTGCACAAAGACGTCAACATAGGGGCCACGCAACTTATGACGGGCCAACTTATGAGAGAATCGCCAAAGGACTGACCAGCCGCGGCATCACACGCTGAGCTACACGTTTTGTTACTTGCTCACGCCCCCCATTGCCCCGAAAAAGGCGCATTAAGCATAAACAAAAGTAGGCAGGCGGCATTTCGCTGGACTCCACGATTTTGTTTTAATACTGCCAAAGCTCAACGAAGACTGATTGGGCTTTCCAAATTTGCACAATTCCTGTTTAGAAAAGGCTATGGCGACAGAAAACCATTCACACTCACATTCACACCTACGGGGAATTTGGATTCACCAATTAACCTGTATGTCTTTGGACTGTGGGAGGAAGCCGGAGTACCCAGGGAAAACCCACGCCGACACAGAAAGAACATGCAGGGAGGGTTTGAACCAGGAACTCTCTTGCTGTGCAGTGACAATGTGAACCACTGCACCATCATGCAGCCCCACAAAAAAAACAATGACTTCAAACTCACTGACTGTAGTTTTCATTGTTCTCCAGCCTGTAATTTTACTGTTCTGGTCCACTCTGATCACCCTCATGACTTCATGCTGGGCCACAGTAGTTAATAGTTCATGTGAAAACCCTCTAAAATGTTAGTGCACACTACCTGCCCAGCACCAAGCAGCCCAGACACACAGTAAGCAACTAGCTGGTGAACATAGTGGAGCATCTAGCAGCTAAAGAGCCAGATATTTTCCTCAGGAGCTGGTAGAGAGCTAAAAAAAGATGAATATTTGACGCAAATTTGCCAGGTGGCCAGAAATGAATAATGCTCCATATCTGGATGTCTAAATAGGCAACATTAGACACTTAAAATGTGGTGATATGTCGGTGCTGTGGTCACACCTTGTTTCCTCGTATTCTGACTGTTACAAAGTAGCTGAAAATATGAAAAATGAGTCCGGGTGTGACAGTAAAGCTGGATGAAGATCGCAGCCAGAGCAACTCTCTGTCTCTCTTTCTCTCTCCTCTCTCTTTCCCTTCTTCACTCTCTCTGTCTCTTGAGCCCCGGGCCTCTTGCGTTTTAACCTACAACCCAGCCCTCCCGGTCTTATCAAAAATGCATTAGCCATGCTACACTTGATAGTGTGGAGCCTCAGAGCTCTCTCATGGCTCCAGCACATCTTGCTGTAGGCAAGTTCATCTTCCACAAACCAACCGGGGCACAGTGGGACGGACAGAAGATATCTTTGGCTTGGCTCTACCAGCTTCAACAGTGTGCGGCAAATGTAAAAGACAAAGACGCAAAATTTGCATTCACTGTACACAAAAATAGGTCACTTGAAAGCAGCATGTCACATAAAATTACACTTTTCTGACGTATTTATCTCTATTTACAATTTAAACATGTAGTCAGGGGCATTGCAGTTAATCTTAAGTCTACAAAAAAAATCATTTTTCAACACTACAAATCAATTTTCAAAGAAAACCCGAGTCCAGCCGGGTCTGCGCTGAAGATTTATATCCCCCACGCTGAGTGATATCATAAAAATAAAGAGGGAGGGTGGGGAGGGAGAGGAAGGATGGAAGCAGACAGACAAAGACAGAGCACACTACACACTGTCATTATGAAGGATCTGGGTCATGTCAGTAAGAAGCAGGGCATGATGATAACCGTACAACATATTGTGCAGGAGTTAAAGAAAATGCCCTATTGTCATGTCGTAGCATTGTCCGTGTTTCCGCCTGGACCCGCAACACATAACACAATCTAATCTCGTACTAAGGCCAGAGCTCACAGTCAAACATATCAGACACATAAATTATATTGCTCCAACATTCTCTCTGTTTTCACAGTACAGCTGTGCAGCAATTAGTCAGCTAATCAGTTAATGAAATAGCTGATGAAGAAAAACAATTCTGATTGGTGATTAATTGTTTTGCTTGTTTGTTTGTTTTAAGCAAAAATGCCCAAATTTACTGGTTCCAACTTCTCAAAATATGAATATTTGTTCTCCATGTCTTCTGAATATTGACTGAATATTTTGGGGATTGAGTTTTTTTGGATTGTTGATCAGAGACAGTTAATAATGTCACTTAGGGCTCTGTGAAATTGTGACTTTTTTTTTATTTATTTTTTTTATGTCTTATAGACCAAATTAATCAAATAATAATGATAAAAAACCTCAATCAGTTTCAGTTTAGGGTACCCAAGATCAGTGTCACCAGTTCAGTATCTGACCATATCTGTTTCTGAGTGATGGTGTTAAAAAAAATGATGTCACAGTGATGTTGACCTTTACCCTTTTGGATATGAAGTGTCATCACCTCATAATTTTATCCTCTTATCTTGTGTTTAATGTTGTCATAATTAGTAGGGATGAACAATTTATATCGGGTTGATTAATTATCAGCTGATGATGGGACATTTTTAGAATTATAAATGATTACAATAATCGATAAATGGAGCCAATAATACAAAGCTAGACTGCTTTCACTGACTTAACAAGGGCAGCATCTACACACTTGACACAGTTATCGGTTATCATATCGGTTGAAAAAATCCATATTGGTGCATCCATAATAATTAGCATATACATTCTTGTGTTTTGTGAGGTCACAGTGATCTTGACCTTTGACCATCAAAATCTAATCAGCTCATCCTCAAGTCTCAGTGGAAGTTTGTGCAAAACTTCCCCTCAAGGCATCCTTGAGAATGGAAGGACAGACAGACGTGCGGACAGACTGACTACCCCGAAAAACATAACGCCTCTCACCATGGCTATCGCCTGTGTGGAGGCATTACAATCTAACTACCTACTAAGTTAAGTATAGTTCTAAAGTTTGAGCACATTATTCAATATCAAACTTTTTGGTGCTCTAACTTTATAAAAGCACCATCAGTACAGCACACTATAGCCTGTGTGTTATGTAACCATACACCCCTGAAAGCCCATTATCAGCTCAATCAGAGCACCAATATCAGGACCCATCACACACCACACAGTCACTGAGTTTGAGAGCACTGATGGAGCGGTTTCCTT